>CM075173.1:101310397-101910397 GCA_037576465.1 Parascaris univalens | reverse complement strand
GACATATTACATGCATGTGCAAGCCATAAATTCGAAAGGGCTCAGTCCGATGTCTCAGCTGGTCACCGTAATTACGAAACATGGGAGTGCGTTCGCATTTCTCCGTTAAATTCCTTCTGCATATTTTATCGACTTCGTTCACATCCACACTGTCATATTCTGGTGCTTATTTTACGAGCGCTTATCTTTCTGAAACGAAATGTGCAGATAGTGCTAACTGCGATGAGAATCACGCTCCATTTTCTTAGTTATTTGGAACAGTCTTGTAAAATACTCTGAAGTATTTGTATTCGGAGGCTGCCGCTCTTTTCATTTAGCTGTCGTGTTGCGTTAACGATTTCCTTTTTTTGAGCCATATATTAGAGTAGCTTCTGCTGTTTTCGCTATGCGAAATTAACTTCGATGTTTCATGGTCTCATTTCTTCGCAATTCAGACTTCACATCCTTCTTCATATGGCGGCGGTCCCATTTCCGAATGAAGCGCGTTTAAATCTCCCTGTAGTCTTCAAAAATGAGTCCCTGGAACCATGGCACGGTCAATATTTATCTTGAAAGCTCCCACGGGAATGCGGCCCAGCAGTTCATGATTAAAACTGCCATGAGAAGGGAATAAAGGAGGCCAAATGATGGCGGAGTGTGCCTGTTTCATTTCCTTTGTGCGTCAGTCTTCAGTAAATTGAGAGGAAGATGTTTTACTCAGGGTAGGAGTGAAATTGTTGACTGTTAGAGTGTAGAATGATGCAGGATGCAGTATTGAATAAATTAAAGACATCTGCGGAAGGTCTCATTTTGTTGCAACAATTTCAGTCCCTGGTCAGCCATCAGGTTTGACTGCAAAAGCGTTAGATTCGAAGCGAGTGCAGCTAAGTTGGGAGAAGCCCTTGCATTCGTTCAACATCGTTGGATATTCTATACGCTTCAACTCTTCAACTGGAATTGGCAAGGAACTCACGCTGACTTCGCCAATAGAAAAGCATATCATTGACGGTCTCGAACCAAATACTGTCTATTCTTTCAAGTGAGCTTTATATATCTTTTATCTTGTTAGTATTACTAATAATATATTGCCGTGATGCTTAATCGAGGTTTTATTTTCACTGAGCAAGAGATCAGTGCCCCAGATCGTGCAGCCAATAAGCGTAATGCTGGGGCTTCTGTCCTCGCTGCATTTTGCTTTTTCCGCTTTCATTTCTGTTTCCTCCACGTTCAATGACTCTTTTTAGCTTGTTTCTTGCTTATTTCCGTGCTTCGACAAACAAGTGGTTAAGCATATACCGCTGATTAATTGCAGCAGAGTGGTTTCTGATTAATTCATTAATTGAACCCTCAGCTGTAAAAGCTCAAATGAAAAACGTCTCCGTCGCTGTGCGGTCGTTGCTTTTCTACGGTAGGGGAAGCTGCTGCGGAAGATTTGGCATCGAACTTGTTACTGCCTCTTCTTCGCCGCAGGGTTCATTTTGGCGTGGTAACCTACCACTTGGCATGTGGCAAGGAGCATATCCGAACCTACTTTTCAGTGTTCTCAAAATATAAAATACTTATTCAGAAACGGCTTACGTTCTGATTTTTTTTTACTTCGTCGGTTCAAGAACGAAGCAAAACAAATGGTGTTACATGAAACATATCTTGAAATACATACGAAAAATTTTCAGTAAAAATTCCTGCTTAGGAAAAGAAGGAATAGATTTGTAAATGGGGTGTAGAAAACCTTTCAGATCAGGTCATTTTTGTTCTTGCTGGGATTGTCATGGGATGTTAAGTTTCGCTTGCTAATTTATGTCCCCAAGTCTAATTGCATCAGAAATCTAACGTGATGCACAAACATGCTATTCTAAGTCAATGATATGAGACGAAAAAGTCGAGCTCGCTAGTTGCTTTCAGAGTAGTTCTGAAAATTCAACCAAACTCATATTGCGCGAATTTGTTTTCAAAAGTGAACCTTCTTAAGTGGTAAAAATTGGCCAATAGATAACAAAGATCACTTTGTGAATGCGAGGACGTTGCCAAGCGTTTGCAGTGGCTAAGTAAGTAGACTGACCTTGGAAACTCCTCATCCAATGACACAAATTCCGGTCTTGCAAAGCAGTGTGATCCCCCAGCTTTCGGCAGTTCAGTTACTTCGAAGGATGGGGCCCAGTATGGCTGGAGATCAGCGAATACAGCAGTACAACGAGCGGCTTGTTGAAAGTGACGGTGTATCGTTCTCTGATCTTCTAAACGAAAGTATCGCCCCGCGGAATTGCGTGCTGTTTTGCACAGGTATTTGGTGCACGCATACCTGTTTCGCACAGGTATGCGTGCACAGGTACTGTTTTGCACAGTAGGAAGTGTCTCATTTTCTATAATTGCTTGTGTAGCGTGTCTTTGTTCATTACTCTGGTTTTGGTATGTGTCCGTGAGCCTTTGAATTTTTGTAGCGATGTTACAAACTTTCCGACAAAAGGGTCATGCAAAGCAACAAAGCACGCGTAATTATGAATACTGCACGTAATTGTGCGTTTGAAACATGAAAAATGGCTAACGAAAGCAAACATGAGGTATCATGAGAAATAGAGACGCGTGGGAATGTCGGAAAAATTATTCATGAGAGGTATGTAACACATATCGCTGATAGGTCGCGTTGTTCCAGACGGCTCCTAAAGCGTTAAGGGTTACCCACCATTACCACATCACATGATAAACAGTTCCACATGAGACAACACGATAAGCGAAAGATTTGCGCACATCAGTTCAGTTGTTGGTTTTCTTGCAATTTTAAGAGCCTGAGGCATCGAACTCAGTGCTAAATTTGTAATGGAAGAAATTTGTTCGAAAGGAATGCGTAAGAAATCTTGGACGGTCTTGAAACATAAATGTGGATCGTACTGAGTTGTTTGCTGTTACAGAGGTTCCAAATCAAGAAAACGCAGCGAATGCTGATAATTAGGGTGAGGCGGTCCAAGGGAAGCTTTTCTGAAAGGCGCCTTAGTGAAGCGTGGTTAAACTCTAAAGTACTTCGACGTGCTGTTTCACGAGGTTTCTACATTTGGATTCTTTTCCAGTTCTGCTTCAAGACGTTCTTAGTCGGTCACTGAGAAGTTCCACCAATGAAAGTTTTGGGCTTAAGTGATTAATAAGGAAGCGGAAATCCTTCTTGTGCCCGAAGTTTTCGTTTATATGTGCCACTTCCTGTGCTCCACTTTGCGAGACAGCGTGGCTAGTACCTTTATTATTGATTACAACAAAGTTATCCTTAGCGTTAATGAGTTTATAGGTGCCCAAAAAGTCACCTCATGTAAGCAGGAAGTAGGCTTATCTTCGCTGTTTACTGCATCTCAATTTCAAATAAGCTAGCAGGCCATAATGACGCAGCATTTCAACGCTTTTCTAATACCCTTTCTGTTCTAGATTCTGCATCACCCTGTAAAGTTCATTCCATTTTCTAAATGCGTTGTAATCTGTTTCGTTTCTTGTCCTTCATCCTTATATACGAATTGAATTTCGTTTAAGTATGTGTTTGTTCTGGTGTTAATCCGTTGGCATGGCCAACAGCCTCGTGCTAGTGACTAAGTACTGAAATGTGAACATACCCAACGCTAATATTTATCTCTTTGCTTCGCATATATCTTCACTGTTCCTCCTTCTGTGCCGTTATATGTGCCTAAGAAAGTCGTTATTATAAGTCCGTTGTCGCATCTTTTTTCTTTTAGGTTCACCTTTCGCTTCAGTTAAACATTTCATGGAGTGAGGTGTTCTAATTTCTCTCGAAGATGTTTCACTGTGAAATAAAAAGCCTAAGTTAAACGAATAATTTTAGGGTGGCGGCGCATTCGGCAAGAGGCCTTGGCGCATATTGTGAAGACGTTACCGTCAGGACGCATCAAAGCGGTAATTTACTAATTTCCGCATTGCGAATGCCTTTCTTTCACCACTTTTTTCGGTGCTTTCCATCAGCCAAAATTTCCGCTTCATGATGGAACTGCAGTAGTTTTGGTTGCGTGTATTGCAACCCTATTTGCAAGGGTGTTCAGATAAAGAGCGCTTTTGTCTGGGAACAGCGAGGACATTGGTATTGAAAGATCAGAAGTGGGAACATGCGGAAATGAGGATGTAGAAGTTGCCGGCAAACATTTGTGTTCTGAAGCGATACTAAACTCGTTGCTATTTGTTCGACGTCTGAAGTTTTAATACAATACCAGTTGCTGCAAGCTCCTCCAGAAGCAAAACATGCATCGTTGACCTTTTCATAGTACAACATTTTGTCAGGGAAAGTTTCTTTTCGTCTCTGCTTAATATCATAAGATGAAACGTTCCGTCCCTCGGTCGGTGATCGTGCATTCCATCATCACTTTCCTTCATTCTTATTTGCCCACTAATTGAACCTAGGCTTTAATCTGTAATCCGGTTATACAACTTTTATTTGTCCTCCTGTAAATTTTGTCAAAATTCAACTTCTCCTGTATTTTTAAATATCTTTTATCACACTCTAAAGTTACATCACGAGAGTCATAAATGGCAGCGTTAAAAGTACAGATTTCGCGCGGAAAGCTCTTTCAACATTCTGCGAATAGGCTGTCACATTTTTGCCGTACCACTTGGGTTACTTGTGTTCTTAAAGTTCGTTTTACTAGCCCTTCCATTTCAGTGAACTGACTTATTTCTACACATACATAACCTTAGCAAGCAGTGCATTTCGAGCATTTCCTCTATCTGCTTCCCTTGTGCGATTGATGCACTGTGGCTGACGAATGTGATGGACTGCATGTCAAGGTTTCCATTTAAAATATACCGCCCACGTGGTCTGCCAGAGCATATCAGATGTGCTTCACATTGCGAGACTGCTTAGCTTTCGATGTTCTTGCATCAAAGAAGATCTGGCTTTTGCAATAAGCAGTTTTCGGTTCACCAACATTATGACTTCACACAGCGGGTCTTTTTTCTTCGCTGCAGTTGTGGTGGTTTGAAGATGGTGTTGTGGCTGGTTTATTGTAAGTATCATTGTGATGTTCGTGACAGTAGCACGCTGTTTTGTGGTTGTATTGTCGTGATCCGTGGTTAATGTGTTTAGTTCCAACGGGCGCTCCAAAGATCGTCGACCTACAGGCGGCTTCTTCTAAGGCATTGCTACTTCGATGGCAGCCACCATCCAGAGAGCAGCAAAATGGTGCTTTGGTGAATTACGCGATTCGCTGGCGTGTTGTCACGAAGGAGAACGCTTCGGAAGAGAGATCTAGCGAAGAGGATTTGACCAACGATGAGAATCAGACAGGATCACATGAGAAGCAATGGTATGAGTTGCTGAGAAGCGCTAGGGAAGTAACAGAAGCCCGTATCGATGGTCTGGACCCATATACTATCTATGAAGTGAGCGTTGCAGCAGGCACCGAGAAAGGCTTCGGTCCGAGCAGTGAACCTATGCGGAAACGAACTGAGGAAGATGGTTAGTGGCATAATTTTTGCATGTGAATGACCAATCGGCACGTGATGTGCGATTCGTCGGTTTCATGCTTTCTTATCTGTCGTTATAAAAAGAAATGCTAGCTGCGTTTTTTTAAAGTGCTGTCAGCAGCGGACTGCACTCTGAAGCCGCAGCTTTCGTTGCTTTCATATTTCGTAACGACCTGCAGATATTCCTAACCTAAGAAATGAATGCTTAGAATGCCAGCACAATGTGGTAGTCTCATGAGCCAGAATGCGTACTTAAGGTGAACAGAACCGTATGTATCAAGTTCAGATGTGTCATTTCAAGGAGGCTTTTGTCTATGGGTGTAAGCAGTGTAATCAACAGCGCCAATATTTTGCAGCAATAGTTTGAGGGGTCTTTGAGCTGGATATCAAACAAGAAGGTGTATTCGTACGTTCGCAGTATTGTCTTCCAGGTTGTCCATGATAATCTGTTGATTCATAACCACATTACAAGCTTTCCTTTCTTTACGGCCCTCTGGGCCTTCCTTTCTTCCTCACCTTACTAGCTGTTCCATGCGTCTACGATTTTCTACGATTTAAGAGGACTGTTTTCTTTTTTCATTACGATTTCTTATCTTAACTAACAAATTAATTGTTCAGACAGTCAAATTCGAAGTGCTCCAGGTAGGCATGAAGCTTTAATTTTGCTGTTGTGGACTTCGTATGTCTTTAGCTTTGCCTACCTTCGGCGTGTTTTGAATATTTGTTTGTGTTGGTGTCGTGCTCACAGTGTTTTGCATTTCATTTCCGGTCGTCTTCAGCGTCATCGGTCGCATGATATTATTGAGCTCCGCTATGTGGTCTTCTGAATTTCAGCGTATCTTGTTTCAATTACATTCCACATTTTTTGATGTAAAGTTGTTGCTTTTGCGTGGAGAGTTCTCAGAGAAGATTTGTCCGCTATCAAGAATTTCATTTCTAATGAACGGAATGAAAGTTTATTCTGTAGGAAAAACTGTTCCACTCTAATGAGAGTTGCTTCGGAAGGCGTTTACTTCCATCTCCGTAGATGGTATTCCCACTTACTGCATAATTTTGCTGTTTGGAATGCTGCTGTGCTTGAAATTTTTTCTGATGGGCTGGTTTTTTTTTTTTGAGCAGTCACATCGCAGAATTGTTTGAAAATGCGTGGAAGATATGAGGTTGGCTGTTTAAGTTGACATTGCTCGAATTATATTTCAAGATGAAGTGGTGCCCAAAAGTCCTTATTGGCCAATAGGAGTTGTTGCAACCCAAGCAACAAAAGTTCTCATGATGTAGATGTTCTTTCAAATGTTGACGGCTATGTCTGCCAATGATATTGTTAACGTGGAATTGCCCATAAGCGAAAGCGGGTGCTATATGGTGCTAAGGTCGCCAAAGAAAGAATGAGAGAGCGGTACAGCTGTTAATTAGTTGTGCCGTAAGACCGACCAACTGAAGCCACCGGAATGCGAAATTTTTGGAGTTCGCCGTGTCAAAATTAAGCTTGGGAACAGTGCAAAGCCCTCAATCTGAAGTACATCTGAAGCAGGCTTTAAAAAAATCGCAGAATGGTTTCATACGAAAAACTGAAAACCGAAAGAGCGTGAAGATGGTTTTAAGGGAAGGCGACAGTGCCCACCTGAATAAAAAAAAGGAGGAGAATAGGATGGCAGAAGCATACCGAAATCACCCAGTTTGCAGTCAAATCAGCTAAAATGGCGCCAGACTCATGCTGTGCAGAAGTATAATGAAAATATGAGGATCGAGGGTTGTGACGCTGTCCGACAACTGTGGGATTCATACTACACCATAGCCTTTTCGAATCGTCCTTAACAACCTCATTAAACGCTTATCATTGTGGTTTCGGAAGTTTGTTAGATTGTGAACGAATTAACGCCTACTTCATCATTAGCAGTGCGATGCATTATCATCTAAAAGTCGTTGCTTTATTGTAAATGGTACCATTACATCAACTGCACATTTATTTGCATTGAGGCGCGTGCCATATCCTTCGTTATTTTCCCTCCGCCTCCCTAAGAAACCACATTTTCTGTTGACAGAGCTCCGTTGTATAGTATGGAGGGGATCAGCTACCAAACTGTTGCTCTAATAAACAAGTTTGGTTCAGTTGTGTAGTTAGATCCTTGATTTCCAAAGCGAATGCGACTATAATCAATGAAGCTCAAGCAAGGGCTTTCACTGGGATTTATGAATTAAGGCGACTACGGTTATAGAAAAATATGTTTTGCATGAGATTATGTGACATTCATTTGGGATTTTGTTCCAAAGCTTTTAGCAGTAATCTGGAATTGTTCTCTTTCTCTTCATGTGTTAAACGCTTAGCGTCAAAAATGTTTGTTTGCTGTTCAAGAAGCACAATGAAAACACGTAGGGGTTAGGCAGTAGTCACTTGTTTACACCCATTAAGCTTAATAGAATTGAAAGAAATTTTCTTCTGTCTACTTTTCCATGTATCCTCTATTATCATAGACTTCAGAAGGTATTTAGGATGAAACTTTTCGAGGAGAGGTGTATTCTGCTGTCTTTCTGGCGTGCTTCGTTGTGGCTTAATTGCAACGATTTATTTGGCGTTGTGGGCCGGTTAACTTAATTCGGTTCGTTTGGTATGGAATATCGCTCGCTGTCGATATACCCTCGAAGAGCATCGTTGAGCATTAGCCCAGCGCTTTCTCCTCCACTCTGCTTAGCATATGTCTTTGCCTCTTGAATGACCTGCACAAACCCGCTCTTTTCGCCCAGTATTCGTCGCCTCTTTCATCTGATTTTGCATTATTACTGAATCTCGTCGCGCCTAAAGTTCGCATTCCATAATATGCGGGGTTGTGTTCATTTGACCGGGACTAGCTCAGTCTCTGGAAACATGTTGCAGAGATTTTTAAAAAACTCTCACTTCTTTCATTCCCCTCGCTTTTTGCAACCGTCCATCAGCAGTCATTAAAGGCTGATCAGTTTGTGTCAGCAGTTCTTGTGTCGGGGAAGTTCGTATTTTAATTTCACAGGGTTTCTCGTTAATTGCGTAGTGTTTATAAATTATGTTAAATGTTTCGTGGCCTTGACTGATGTTTTCCTGCATTCGAATATATCGAAAATCATGGGCCAGTAAGATCGCGAGTCGTATGCACATTTAATACTTTTGCGACGTGGATTCTCTCGTAGCTTTACGATAAATATGTCCAAGTGCATTTGCTCTTGTGCACGGATTTCCTCATTGTTTGACTATATTGTGATGCGTTATTTCTTCTGCGACCATAGTTGACGGGTGATTTGTTGATACAAAGGAATGCAGTTGCGGATAATGGCTACAAATTTGTTTTTTTATTGTTTCAGTTGTATTAGTCGCTTTTTATAGTGGTGCTTGTAGCAGCTAATCTCCCAAGCGTTATCTACCGTAATATGTGGGCAATGCGGCCAATGCTGCGGTACGGCTTAGAGACCAGCTTCGTGTGTCATAGGGAAATATACGTAATAGCGTTACTTGGCACTCTTGTCAAAAATTTTGCAGCGACGACAGTAAAGTGCATAAAAATATTTGCCTACTCAATGTTCATTTATGTTGGATCTGAGTAAAGAGAGGTGGGTATATTTGTGGTTGACCATTTAGCCATTTCATTCCGTTTCGCAAATTCGAACATCGTGGACTGAAAGCAGTTTAGCTACATGTGTCTGCCTATCTCTTTAAGTGTCAACTGCTTTGGCTTTCATCGCTTTTTAAAAGTCAGATAAAACTTTGTAATATTCTGTGAGTGCGCACTTCCTTCAATCAGCAACATCTGGCAGCAAGTGTGCAGCTGTAACTAGATCTTTAAGCAAGAGAACGGTATCTGAGTTCCTTTGGCCGCTGCATCTTCTTAGTCAGAAATTATTCTTAACTTTCTGCTCTGTTTTCCTAGTAACGTGAAGTTCAATATTCTCGCAAAATGTTCCAAGGACGTCATGAGTTTCCGAATGATTTTTTAAAGTACCGGCTAATCAAGCAAATCTGAACATTTTTGCTGATACAGAGACACAGATAGAAGTTCACTGGGTGCTAAAAAAACAAATATCAAGAGGAAGCACAAAATCTTATCGCAACTGCAATGAAGGAAGGAGAACTGAGAAAAAAAGCAGAGCAGATCCGCGCAGCTAATAAAACTTTTTTCGCCATGCACTTTCGGATAGTACAAACTAAAAGTCCTCGCATTCGAGAAAAAGTGAACTGATGATTCACTTTGTTTCTGACAGTTACATCTGGCAAAAAGCTATTGAACATGTATATGACTTGAGCATTTTAGAGTGTACCGATAGAAAATCATTTAAGAAAGCTCAAGATGGTTGACTAATCAGAAGGAGGGAACGAGTGATCAGTGGTGCGATGAGTTCGCTTGAATCAAGTGAGGAATTAGTAACAGAAACTGAAAAAAGGTTCGCGCTACAAATAGGGAGGGAGTCGATGCAGGAATGCAAAGTTTCATTCAGCGGTTATCATTGGGATGTGAATGTTTGAATTAGCTGTCCATGGGGATCACGAGGGAAATGAATATGTTAATATCACACTCAGGAATGCTCCGTGACTTATTTCCCTCCCCTCTTCTGCCAGTAATTTTTGCGATGTGTGGCTCAACTGTTGGCCTAGAACCCATCAAAACGCGTGAGTTGCGACGTGCTGCTCTCTCTCGATGAACTAGTCCCTCTGAAGTAGAAACCTATATTTTCGATGATATTTAAGGCAAGGGGAATGCGTGCACATATTTAAAATGATCACGTGTTCGTGGGGTGCAATACTTCACAACATTTGTTTTGCCATAAGTTGGTATTTACCACGTGAATAACAATTCACTTTTAATTATCAATTGTTTTCATGCTGCTGGCAATTGTGTATGTACTTTCACTTGAAACTTTGTAGTGTTAATGACTTTGGGACCAAGCATGAGTTAGGACGGGTGAAGTATATTTTTGTAAGGCTATGGTAGTCATGTCCGTTTACTTTTACAACTAAGAGATGCACATCGTTTCTAATAACCAGAATACGGTGCACGTTATATCGGTAATGAAGCTGTTGTGTTGCATTATTTGTGCACGCATATGCCCACGCGTGTACGCTATTCAGTGGCTGAGTAATGGACAATGAATGATGTGCTGTCGATATGTGACCCTTATGCACTAATTGAATATGGCTTGACCCCTGTACCACTCATCTTCTGTTACCGCGTTTGCATAGCGCCACCTTCATCTGCCACACCATCCTGCTCGACCAGCGATTTTCCTGCGAATATACTACCTTCAGGACTGCGCGCCGATTCCGCTTGTTCTTAGTTACCATGCGTAGTTCTAGGTCCTCTGTCAGTTGCTTGGAGAGTTCGTGGTCGTTAGTGTACTGTTTCCTCATTTTCTGATCCCGCTGAAAACGTTTATTGAAGAAGCACTTTTGATAGCATTTCCCAATCGCCCTGCATCTTACCGTGTGCATAATATTTCATTCTTTGTAACAGTAATATAATATTAATACCTCCTTAAAAGGAGTTAAACGCCGCAAACTTTTGTCAGTGTAGAGTACGTTCTTCTTTTTTTTATATTACCCACTCAATTCTTCTTTTCCTACTCACTTTATGGAAACAGTATATTAAAGTTCCCGGCAAAATGGCATCATGAAACCGGTGCAAACTTTCATTTCCCAAGCTTTCTCACCTACGTGAACTGTAAAATTGCCCGTGCTTCCGGATCAGTCGACAACCTCGACGTAGCAATTATTTTTATTCACACCTATAAGCTGCGATATTAAACGATGAAATCTGCCGATTGCTGATCTGTTTGACTGCACGCATCTTTTTCAGAAAACTACAACTTAAGCCAGATGTAGCCGGTAGTATCATAAAAAGAGTCATGAATGATAATGATGAATACCTACTATTTTCTGCAAAGTGGATGATCAGTGGCTGCACACGAAAGTGGGAAAAAATTGAAGCAATCTGTGCTCATTTTTTGCTCATTTAGCTCCTTTTTTAAAATTTTTCACAGCTAAGTTACTATCATGCGAAGTCACTGATCTGAAGTGAAGTGTATAGCCTCGTCTTTGTATTTGCTTCCTTTAAAGTATTATTCCATCTAAGGGATCGTTCACAGGTCGAAGTTGTTTAGAAGTTCACATCTGTAAAACTGTTCATTGAACTTCTTGCTGTACTTTACTTGCTGTGATGTCAGTCCCTTTGCACAATTTTAAGACTATTTCTAAAGAACTGTGAATCGTCGACTCTCAGTCTAATGTAGGCAGATAGCTGCTTTATCAGTGTAATTGCCCCCTAAGCTTTGTTTGGCCACTCTCGTGTTTGTGGATTGTTCTAAAACTTCGCATTTATGAGGTAAGCCAGCGAGTTTTGAAGCAATAGTGGAAAGCTAATAAAATCAGGAAGAGGTTTGCTGAATTCAAGCGGTCGCTGCAGTGTATTCTACGGAGCACGTGCGAGGCTTGCATTTCTGCTGGTTACTTGACCATTCAGCGAGTGCCGAGCATCAGCAGTACTAATAGGAAGTGGTCGCATACGGGCACATGTAATTATTCTGGTTCCACGTTGCAGAAGGTGGACATAAAATTGTTTCTGCAAACTCAGTATTTCTTGTTGCGAAATCCCGAGGGCTGTTTTTGCTTACTCACAGCGGCAGAAACTTCAGTTCCAATTTTTGCTCTAAATTGTGATGATGTTATGATTCTCTGCAGCAGGGAATAAATCAGGCCTTTACCTGTCTTTTCTTTTTCTTGCTCTCTCCATCGAGACACATGCTTGGTGTATGATCAGTGTGAATATAAATTTTTTGATATTCTGTAGAAGTGTGTTATTTTTTATTTTAATCGATTTTAAATAGCGTCTTTGGTATCTGATAATCGTCCATTTCAGTGTACCTGCTGTGATGTGTTTAAGTTTTGTGTACGCATCACTGAGACAGCCCTGAGTTGAAACTTTTGCAAACGGAAAACAAAGGTCAAGGAGAGGGATGTCATATATATTGTGATGAACCGTTTTTTTACGGGTAGTGGATCGGTGAAAAGAATCTTTATGATGGGGAATTACTGCACTGGAAAGAAAATGCAAAGATTTCAAGAAAGTCTTCATTCGCCGTCCTCTTTTAGATTTGCTAATTATCTTACATGATATTTTCATTTATTACTGTTCTTCTGTGCAGTGAATATGTATAGAGTCCTTATACCGACGGAGACAAAGCGGGTGGGTTTACGTGTTTCGCGCTTACCGTTATCCGAAAAAGCCGCAAATATTGGATGGCTTTCGGTGAAAGCATTGCAGTGATCATATATGTCTAATTGCAAGCATCAATTGGTCGATTTGAAAAGATGGTCGCTAAACGCTCAGATCGGTAATTTGCAAGTGTTTAAAAGAATCATGTGCTGTGCTTTACCGAATTGGGCAACTCGGAAATATTCACTCTTCAGAAGATGGGAGATAGCACGAAAATTTGCAGACCGATTCCATTGTTTCTTGTATCCCTCCTTGATACAGTCATCGCCGAATTTGTGTATTTTTGACCAAGGAAAGTCTTGCAAAATATATTATGCAGAGATATTTATTTGCTCATTATACACCGTGCAGAGTGCGAGCGTACGTATACGTGTCGGCTTTAATAAGTGAGTTTTCGCTGCAGGAAATATGTAGAGTTGAGTGTAGAAATAAAGGGCGGCTTCGTTCATGATGGGATTTAGGATTAAGAATGCTGTAAAGCAGCTCAAAAAGATGCGGTCAGACAGGAAGTTGGTTACAAACTTGCTGCAATTTTTTCAACTGTGCGCTATGTTCTTCCCTTCTTCTACTTTCTGCGTTGGCCGGGAGGTTGAAGTGTGTTTTTCGATGGGGAATGGGCAGCTTTGAAATAAAAAGGAATGTTGTAGAAAGTAATGTGTTGAGCATGGGAGACGCATAATAATTGTTTATTCCATGCCGTTTTAAGGAATTAATGCATCAACGCAGAACACTGTTCGTTATTATCAACTGTGTATCAGATATGCTGCTTAGACATAAAGCAACTTTAAAAATAAATAGCAAACGCCCTGTGTTTCAGTTCGATTTTGAGCAGCACATAACTGGTAGCATGTGTTCGCAGTGGTGAGAAATTCAGTTGAGGAAATATGAGTTGGCGGAATTAATTCTTCCGTCGACAGTTTTCATCTGCCTTCTATCCATCTATTTTCTATGGAACATTCAGATTTGATCTACATCTGTTTTCTTTCAAGTCCAGTACACGAGCTACCTTCACCTGGAGTTTCCTTGTCTCCAGCGGAAATAAATACATAAGCCTGACGCAAGTTTGCGTACAAGGACACACGTCTTGAAGGGGCGGTGAAGGAGCTTCATTAGTTATTAGTTGCCTGGGATTTGTATTAGATAAGTCTTTCATGAGGCCTCACATATGACTGGGAGTTTACGAAACTTTCCGTGGGATTTTTGCCATGGCTTTTGGAATTGGCGTTCGCATTTATATGCCTAGTGACAGTGCATTGGAACATTTACATTTTTTAAAAGGAAGCTCACAGTCTGGGAGATAGCTTTATAGATGCACTTCATCAGTAACCTACCTATTGCAGGTGCACATGGTACAAGTCCCAGAATTTCTTCTGCTTTTTATGCCCAAACGTCGATTATGTGGCTGAGCATAAATTCGTGGTTGCTTACGCGAAAGGCATCAAATGACAGATTGTTATTGTCTGGGTATATATTCGTTTAATATATGAAAGCAGTCGATCATTTCTATAGATTATGCTCATTTGAACCGTTGCTGCTTTATAGTATTGCTTTTGTGCTGTATTTTGCACTTGAATAGACGTAGTAATTGGGCAAACGCGTGGAAACCGGCGTTTCGTCCAAAAGGAAACGATTAGAGACGGCGCTCCTAGCTAATAGCAGCTCGGCAGGGGGTTCAACCGTTGCTGGATAGTCCAATAATGCTCACATTCCCATTCCTATGTTCATGTCACAGTACTTCCACATATTTACTAACGGTCATCTTCAGTGTCGGTAGCTGCCAGTTTATGTGTTAGCGTGCGCACATTTCAATTCTTATAGGCTACGCATATCGCCTAAAGCACCTCGTAGTTCAGGATGTGTATGTTCCTCCATTAGTTGTTGTGGACTTGGAAGTCATGCCCGAAAGTTGACTGCTTCTACAAGCAGGACGAATTCTCACTGGTAGAAGGCAACTGAGTTCAGTAATAGTCCAAGACGTCGATCGTAGGGGATTCTTCACGAGCATTGGTCTTTTCACATATGAAACGTCTTTTGATCCGAATTTCCCTCATATGAATGATTGGTGTTACGAAGTATGTAAATGAGGTTACCATAAATGAGGCATCTTTGATTGAGAAGACGAGTGATAGTGGCAACAGTTAATTTTACTTTTATTGGCACAGTTGTGTTCCGCATGCTTCTTTTGAGTTTTCTGGAAAACGAGCGCTAATAATTTTACAAATCATTTACGCCGATGTTTTTCGTTATGATGGTATCTCACAGGTTGTTTGTATTTGTCGAAACCTACTTTCATGTTCCAATATGGTAAAGCATTCACGGGTGGTGGAATGATTGTAGTTTCTGACCATAGGCATAGGCATAACTTCAGTGTAAATGAATTTGCGATGCTTCGGCAAGAGGGATAAGAGCACGTAGGGAGAAGTGTTGTAGCTTGCTGCTCTGTGCTGTAAATTAATCGTTAGGGAATGAGAATGGGTTAAAGTTTTCATGCTGAGGAGGGGTGGTGCGACGGAAAAGTTGGATAAGTTTTCCATCAAAAACCTTATCGGGGATGGAACCGTCACAGCCTGTTGTGTCCACACTGACGAAGATCACCTCTTGATATTGGTGTCCACCGTTCAAAGTGAGCGCTGCGTTGTAACCGATGTGCGCGAAAAGAGCTCCTTTTGAAGTGAAGAGAATTTGCGAGATTCGGGGATGAGATAATCCGGCTAAGGGCAACACAAGTTTCATGACGTCATCACTTGGGATATCAGTTGCATTTCAAAGGTAATATCTTCAAAGTACTGATACGAACATTGCTCGCTTCCTTTCACTGCTTGTCGGCTGCTCTCTCTTTTCATCTTCTGAACATACATGAATACTTGGATTCAGCTTTCACTGTCTGTGGTGATGTATTTGGAGTATTTGGAGACGGAAGAAGGAAATTAATTAATTTCATTTGATGAGAAAGATAAAATTTCCGTCATCTGCTTGGGTGACGTGCCATAAGAATTAGCTGCAAAGTTGAGGAAGGTGCTAGCAACTTCAGATGATGCATAATTTAATGTTAGAGGATGGAGAAACCCTCTGAACATTAATGTGGCATGGTATACTTACTTCGGTGCAGAAAAACGTTGTGGGGGGTCATTTTTTGTATGTTTAGTTAAATGTAGTTGCACAGCTATGAACCCCGCTGTAAGAAATTTTGAGAGCAAATTTTTTTGCAGTCTATTTTACACCGTCTTAATTCATATAACTGAGTTAATTTCATGAACATTACATTTCAGATCTATCATAACGTTTAAAAGTGCTCTTGTGAAGATATAGCACCGGTAGCATTATGCCGTTCGTTTCATTTATCAGTTCTGGTGTGTATTCTGTAAAAGGAATGTTGTTACCCACGTTTCCTTCCCTGGAACAACTTTAAACCTGTTCAAGTTTACTTTACATAACGTTTCTTCTGCTACATCTCCAACACAACTGTGAACAGTGTTTTGCGTCCTGCTGAGATCGAATAGGCACATTAGTAATGCAAGCACTTGGCACTGTGCCGAATTGGACGCACTTCGCAGTTAATTAATCATCTTTGTGGTCTAAGCATTCTTTCTCATCTGGTTTCGTCTCTCTGTCACTTCCGTTAAAGTGCTTAGGCGCATATCATGAGCCGAATCGCTTTGAATTTTTTTTTAAACGAAAGGCAGCCAAGCGGCATATTCGTTGTTGTTATTGCTTGTTCTTTTAGATGGAACGGTGTCTCATGCTCTCAGCAAAGACACGCTAGTTTGACGAATAAGTAGCGGTGCTAATCCGGCACAGCTTTTCGTCTTCTGTGTGAACGTAGAACAGTTTTCTCGACAGTCAGCTCCTTCGGTCATTCCGTCCACGTTTTCTTTATTTTTCATTTTTGAGGGTTGTTGCGTTCAATTATTTTTCTATTAGTGCTTTCTCCGCCGTCTTTGCAGATCCTTCCCTAACAGGCGCAACGACCGTGTCACTTGTGCATTTATGTTCCTTTTTGCCTGATAGTTTCAACTTAGTGGCTGCTAAAGTCGGAGGTAAAAACTGTAATGAATTTAACTACAATCATATAAACTCTAATGGGGTATTTCACGTTAATAGGTTGCATGCGTTGGTAAATATGAGCATGAGATGTTCCATAAGATTTGTATTCGCCCTATGGAATGGCCTAATTTAATTTCTCAACGGTTTGACGTTGAGAAAAATTTGGCAACGTCATTTTACATGCTTTATTTTTATTAGCATCATATGAAACAGCCGGTTGAGTCTGGTGGAATGTAAAAGTGCCCCAAGTTTTGACTGCTTTTCTACGTCTATTCACGGTTCCAAAACTACATTGGGGAGCGAAATATTTCGGGGCTGGTTGCTTCGAATAAAACACACAAATTCATCTTTGGTTGAGTTTTTCAAACAGTTCGCTGCTGTTCTCTGCTTGAATTCTGTAGACACTCTGGAACTTATGTTGGATTGAATTTTTCTAATGCCCCAGACCCATCTTGCATTGAATTTTTCAGAATTTCTCACTCTCAGGGAAATTATTTCATTCAACATGTATCTAGTAACCATTTTCGGAAAAATCGGGTCTATACAATGTTATTTAGAGCTATAACGGACTCTCTGAAAAATGCAAGGTGAAGCGATTCTGAGAATTCTTCGAAAGAATTACTTAGAGTCGCACTTAAATTACTATTCATTCGAACTTTCTAACCACCACTCTCCCAGTTCCGTTCTTCGGAATCAAGAATATGAAGTAATGAAGCGAACTTTTTGATCTCAGATTGTTCGGTCGTTTTTTTTTTCAAAGTTCCTTACAGTTCACAGTTTAGATAGCATGGAAATCCAAATCTTTTGGTGCAATAGAAAAGCTGCATTGTTGGAGGATTTGCTTAGAGGATTTTGCTTCTTTACATAACATCATTTGTAACAAGGCCTCATATGCAAAAATGGAAATGAGTTATGTAGCAGTTTAATGTATTTTTTTCAGGAATTTAATTCCCCTGTAATCGATCGATGAGCACATTAAAGTGCTTAGAATTCAGGTTGCACCATTTTTTCCATTTGTGAGCCAGTTTTCGCCTTTGGTTATCATATTATTTGAAAATGCAAAAGATCACGATGAATCGATCTCTCATCACAACGAAATCAGTTTTATTGCCTTTTCAATTTTATTCGGTTTGCTGAATGTGTAAGGAATGAGAGTTGAGAAAAGGTGGCTCTACTCAAGGGCGACATTTTTATGTTTCCTTGCGTCCTGCCTATTCGTCGTTTACGTCGTCGTGGCAGCTGGTTATATTAAGTATTGCAATTTCGATGCGTAGCCGTTTTTAATGTCGTTAGTTGCGTTCTGTTGAACGTGTGGTGACGTACTGATTTATATCAAAATATATAAACCCAGCCATTTCTTAGCACTTCGATTCTAACTTCTCTGTTTAGAATAGTTGATGGCGATGAATTACCGTGATGAGCCCTTGATGGTGTAACCTTGTGTCTCTGGGAGCGACACTGAGTGAGCGAGGAAGCAGAATGCTTTGCGTTGAAGTGTTTTTTTTTTCAAACATCTCGCTCACAGAACCTCATGATTTAGTCATTTCCTTTCAAGAAACACAAACGACTAGATGTGGGCCATTTTGCAATTTAGCATCTTCCCTTCGTTTGCTTTGCATTTCTCAGAGGGTCTTTCCATCCATTTAAATGGCTTGTAATTTCAATTCAGTATTGTTTGGAGAAAAAACGTCTTCAACATGTTATATTCTCATGCTAAATGCACTTGGATGGAATTTCCTTTTAGAGAAGGCGTTTCTGCTCGCAGAATGCATCATTTAATAGTTTCTCGACGCGGCTTCAGAGTTTCAGCGATTCTCTAAACTGCTGTTGTGAGTAGGTCGTTTATGTTTGTTCATCCTTTCATATTAGTGCTTTGTGTGATATCGAATTGCTGATATCTGTTGCTTAAAATGCTCAGCAACACCTTGCCATTTACCGTTTATAACACCAAATTCGCTCCCTAAAAGTAACTTGTAATCTAGTGAGAAAACCATTTCATGAAATTTCTGCAGACAGATTTGTTCAGTACTCTTTCAGGTAGCTGTACTAGAATTTTTTCTCGATTGTTCCATATTAGTTTTTTCTTCCCATGTGTTCGCGGAGCGCTTTTACTTCAGTGTCTAGAAGTGCAGATGGATTTATCGATCTTCTTGGTTGTTGTTTCATGTGATTTCAGTGTGCAAAAGTTCGCTCATTCCTCTCATTAATGTTTTTGCCGAAAACGTGATCTTTTATCCTCTCTGAATCATGTTTTTTCTTTATGTTAATCATAGATTCTTTTAGGTTTTAATCCTTTTTCACTTGGATCATAGCACTAAAATAATTTAAATGCCTTACCACCTTTTCTTATAAATATCTTCCTTTATGGAATGCGGTTGGGTGCTGTCTAATGCGGCGAGTTGAGCTGAATGAGATCACGAGATGGCCCCATGCTGATGAACGCACTGCTCAAGTAAGCTGGTACCTTGCGTGCCTAATTGCTTTCAAGCGACTTAAACGCTCCACGGAGCAAATGCTTCTTCGCAGTGAGGGTGCAAAAATGGCTAAACAAAATTTTTCTGTTGACAGAAATAGGCAGTATTTCACTTTCGCATTATGTGTTGCCAAGTTTGAGGATGAAATTGTTCGCGCACGTGGAGACGAATATACCCCAAAACAAGAATAAAAGAGGTTGTTGGATACAAAGTTGTGTTTGTTTCTTTGTTCACAGTGCGAAAGCAGGTAATTTTTGATGGTATTGGTCTTTCTGAAATCGGTATTGATCATCCATTCTGCGGTTTTGTCCGGTGCGAGGTTCCACAAGTTTGTTAGATTGTTCGAAGAAAAAAGTTGTGCAGTACATGTGAGCTTGAAAAGTCTGCTGTGCGAGTGGAGCAAATTGGGAGAATAATTTGAAGAATTCATCAGGGAGGATTTATTATTTTCTAAAACAAGACTTGTTGAGAGACAGAAACCGAAACGGTGCAGCCGATTTATCTGCAAACCTAATGTGTCAACTTTTTGTTTGCACCTGGAGGTCGCCAATCGTTCAACATATCATCTTCTGAATAATTGAACAGTGAAGCATCTTTGAACTTTTTCAAAAAGATTGAAGTCATGAGTATTCCTCTATGGATCTGATGGAGACTGGTAGTGCAAGCTTCTTGGAGATGTGAAAAAACGTACGTTGTGAATAATTTAGTGAGTGGGGATGTATCTATGGAGGAGAGTGTTCGCTGAATAACAGAAGCTGTTGCATTTGATTTTTTAATGTTATAAGCATGGGCGTGGAATTTGAGATTTTTGTTGGTTCTATCTTATACACGCTCAAATCTTCAACTGAAGTGGAAGAGGTACTAGCACAGAGCTTTAACCTCTAGGGTGTTTTCGGCGTTCTTTTCGTCAGATCTGTTCGGAACCGTTTTGCATACGTCTAGAGAAGGCGGCCGTTTATGTAACTAGTGGTGAATACAGTTCAGAGGAGATGAAGGTTATTAATCTCTGTGAAGAATTTTACATCCTCGGCAAATAGGAAGCATTTGGGGTCAGATTTGACGAAAATGAGCTGGTATATAAGTGAAATAGCAGACAGAAGGCTCTGTGAGACTTCGTTTTCGAAGTGTTCAACAATCAGATAGAGAGTATCGAAGTGATTGAGAAGAGTTGAAATCAGATGCGGAATAACTGATAACGGTCCTAGAGGTGATCGCGAATTCAGTGTAACAAAGACCTTTTGGTTGTGCAGGATATTTATTAGTTTTGGGGTAACTTTAGCACTGGAAGAGACTCAAGCGCTTTCCCGAAATCATGATCAACGTCATGATTATAGTCGTCACTGTTGATGCGAGAAAAACGATTTGAAAGGTTCTGATACGAGCAGTTGCGTTTGATCTGATTTTACGGAAACCGCAGTGGAATGGGTATGGGGGAAGGGGAATAATCACTGGAATACTCGATGCAGGAAGCAAGTCTTTCTATCGCTTTCGTGATTGCACAGATGTGCGAGTTGGATTCATAATTCTTCTAATTTCAAACCTTGTATCTTAAGCTGAACATCAAAGTTACTAGCATCGAAATACACTGCATTGCTCCAAACCGCTAACGACCCTCCTGTTGATCAATTATTTACTGCGTGTGCTTGAATCCCTCCTATCTCTCCTTCATCTTTCATACCTCTAGCACCTACACTGTTTCTTTTAGAAGACTAAAACGACAGCTGCTGTCGATAATAACGGTCACAGTAAATTCGCTTATCTGATGTGTTTCGACCCTTTCTGTACGTTTCTGCTTCCAAAAGTCTCTGATGACGGTTGTTGGGAAGCTGCCTTTAACACCGGGCACGCATAAACGCATTGCATTGTATTAATATCTGCTGACCTTGGCGTGTCGGAAGGCCTTGGCAAATGTGCCTGTTTACGATGAGTGCACTACCTATGGAATCGGGCGCCTCAAAGCAACTGCTACTGTCGCGCTTTTTCTTCTTTATATGGCTATGACGCTCAAGTAATCCACGTCCCCTCCGAGGTCAACAAGTGGACGTTCAGGTGTAGACACTCTTTCCTCAGAAATTGTTTCCTCAGGTCTGGAGATGTAGAAGGGTGGGAGCCGCTGCTTTATAAATAACGCCTATTTTAGTTGGAAACTTCCGAAAAATTGCTATAATCGCTTTCATGGCCGCGAAAGTTTTAATAAGAATGAACCCAGTGCATTTGTTTGAACTGTCATGTATGAAAATGGCCATCAGTCCAGCTGTACCAGCGAGCACCAGCGGCACAAATTTTTAACACCGCATAGGTAGCAGCTGAATGACACGTCGGATCATTGCTACACAGGGGCATTTTGCAGTTTCGCGCTGCCATGGCACAAAGCATACGTGATGCTGCACTTGGAGAGCGAAGGCCGGAGCGTAGTGACCAGTGCACTGAGATGCTGGCTAGCGTGCAGGGCTATATTAGTCCCTGGAGGGAAGTGAGGCGTGCATAAATTTCCGAGCTTTCGATCGCGTCCGTCCGGGCGTCTTTCTCTCTATTAATCTCGCATTCATTGAACTTAAGGAACGTCCCTCGCATCCCTTTATCTCGCATCCATCCCTCGCCTCTAAGGAACGCACCGTTTCATGCGATTTCCAACTGAGAGCTGCAATTTGTCTCTTTTAACTTTCTCCCTTCCAAAGTTGTCTTTGCATCTGGCCACATTTTCTTCTTCGTATGGCGCTATTTGGCTACTCTTTGACCTCAAAAATGAATCAGAACTGATTAAAGTGGTGGTTGTAAGCATAGGTTTCGTTATTCACTTATAAATGAGGATAACATATGCGTGAGATGAGAGTCTTTGACATTACTGTCACTGGAGGTGGGATTGATTTATTAGAAAATTTGAGTAACTGGCGTCGTCTTCCGATTCGGCAAAACACTTTGTGGTTTGATTCATTTACAGCCGAGCTTCGTTGTTTTTTTCGTACAATTGTTGGCTCCCCTTGTTTCATGTCAGCCCCCAAAGTTTCAAAGAGAGAATTCAAAGTTTTCAAGATATTATTTTATTTCATTTTCTGAAGGAGTGTCCTAAGCGGAATCGTTCATTTCGTACGCTTGGGTTTTTATGGTTATTAGTGCAGCCGTTCAGAATGATGATCATTGGGGTTGTGACTTCAACTCAAGCCTACATTTGAACCTAAGCCTACGTGTTAACCATCGTCTAGTGCTTTTTTAAATAGTTTCAAGTATCCAATATAGATAGCTCTTTGGGGGCAAGCAATACCTCTCTTAGACTCACTCTTTATTCTAGGTTCTCAGCAGCCAGCGACCGGAATTTATCTTCGAAACCTGCAAAGCCTGAAGGTCTGAAGGATACTAGTATCCACGGCCAATTTTGTATCAAGAGATGTGACGTAACTCCTAATTGAAGCGAGAATGCGTTTCGCGAAAGATTCTGTCTCGATTTTGCAATAAATGTCATCCACATGCGTTGCACTTTAGTTGTTGCGAGTGGTGAATTTGCTTTCGGGTGGAGCTCTTCAAGACGAGTCGGTCTGTTCTTAAGCGTTCTTTAGACACCAAACATACTTCATTGTTTGTTCTCGAGTAGAAAGTGTCGTGCTTATTGTGAGCTCTACATTGAAATGATGCGCAAAAAGCGGGCTTTAATGCTGTGAAATGTGCGCAATAAATTTTGGATAATGCGCTCGTGACGTCTGCCATAGGCCCGTGAAACGTTTGCGTCTTCTCACTGAACTGTTCATGCGTGCATTGATTTCAAGTTGAAGAGGAGTTTGCTTCATAAAGGCGATGCTTGCAGCAGTGAGACGTGCAGTTCTGGCACAGTCTTGCAGTACCGTGGAATGATTTTATTCAAACGGTTGTGTTGACGCAATTCCCATAACTTAGCCATTTTCTAATATGGCACTTTATATTGTCCTATTCGTGAATCACAGCGAAAGATGACTTGAATTTTGATGTCTTATGCATTCGAAAGCGGGTTGCGGTTGGATTTTTAATGAATTTGCTTGGGAATATTCTTAATAAGATTTGACAACATATATAGGAAGGAAGCGATCGTTGGGCCTTCTTGGTACTGCAGGGATTTTCGAAATATGTGCAACTTTTCCACCATCTATAGCAACGTTTTTCAATGCTTGCACTCGACAATTGCGCTCATCTGCTAGCAAGATCCAGTGATATAAAATGAATCGTTTGATGTGTTACAAGTGGCAGGTTATTTCTTTCAGTAGGTCTTCCCAAATATCGCTTTAAATCTGATGCTTTTTGTTTTCCAATTGAGTCAGTACCTTTTTTCTGTTTATCACCCTCTGATTTTCCAGCTTTTTTTCCCTGGTTACAGCTCTACTGAATTGAGCAGATTTCTGCACACTAGTAAACTAGACCAGGGCGTGTGCATGCTTATATACTCATGTGCCCTGTCGAAGTTGAAGGACGCATCAAAAAACAACGCGGTCTTTTTGATGCCACATTTGGAACGTCTCAGAACTGAATTTCAGTAGATCCGACTAACTCAAAATATATAGGAAGCACGATTGAGAGTTTCCTAAGGTACACAATTTTTGCAGTTCAGTATGAGAACAACAACTGTGCGGTTACTCTAAGGTAACAGTGTATGATATTGAGTTGCTCCACCGTAAAAATTGTTGTCTGCTGCTCACCTCTGTCCTCTTATCACTTAATATTTCGTTTGAGCGCTTCATAGCTTCTAGGAAAATTTATAACTGATAAACGTTATGAGATTTTCTAAAATAATGTTGCACTTGGGTACTTGCATTTTACAAAAATTTCCCTAAAAAAGCTATCAAAACGTCCGTTCAATGGAAAAGTATCCGTCTGTGAATGTGAAAGTACATCCGCCATTTTGTCACATTTGAACACTTACTTCTCTATAGACAGGCGCACACACATCTACTGAATAGACACTTTCGCCCATAGTCATTTATTTGCTAAAGTTGGAGATGTAAATTAGCGATATCACCTTTATTCCATTTCGTTTGTGATATGTGCAATTTGATAAGCGGTTTGGTTTCGAGAATATTCCTACTAAATAATCTCTCCCTTTTTGTTAGTTTTCGATGAGTGCGTTTCATCTGCTTCGTCTCTTCTCTTTTAGGTACATGATAAAGCTGAAAAACTTTTATTTCTTTATTTCACAGATTGCGCTCATTTTACGGGAAAACTTTCGCTGAAAATGAAACAGACTTGAGCCATTACGATTACAGACTGTCAGCTATGTGCACCAGTTAAAGCTACACCGCTATTTTTGGCTTGTCGCTTTCTTCGTGCGGTTAAGTTTTTTTTCTCAAATTAGTGTCCGATAGGATACCTTTTTCTTGTCGAGGTGGATTTCATGCGTTATGATTTGTTTGAAAGATTTTCTTGCGGTATTGAAAAAAATTTTTTAAGGGAATAAAATGAGGTGTTTTGAAAGTTAAAGCCTTTTTGGACGCTGTTAACTTAGCTTTTTCCATTCTAGAAGACAGTCCTCATAATATATCGCTACGCATTCGATGTTTAAAGGTTGCCTGGGAGAAAAATATTTATATGGGTTATTTTAGGGGTGAAAGTGTCAAAACAGATACATCCACAGAAACTCCATTCTTGCTTCAAAACGTACCCTGATGAGGTTTTATTCATACTTTTTTCCAGGGCTGATTTTCTTTCTGGTTTGCCACGTACTCGGCCATAATTTTCAACTTCTTGATAAGATTTGCATTTTTTTTTTTCTATTCCTATGTTATTTAAACCTTTATCTTCATGACCATTGAAACTTCTCGCTGTCCTGATCGCTGCAGTTGTGGTCATATCAGTGTTTTGAACGAATGTTCGTAATACCAACAATATTTCTCTCATACCGTGGTGTTATTGTCGAGGTTAATGCGGAAGCTTACGTAAGAGGTAGCTCAACATCCTCTGCCGTGGTAGAAACCACCAACATTTATGTCGTACTTCATCACTTCATTCTTTTTATGGGTTAGATGAAGGTAAGGGGAAGCCACTGCTTCTCTGAAGATGCATCATGTTCATCTATTCGATGAACATAGTGTTAAGAAAAAATTAATTATATCAAATGAGTGATATTCTGAAATGAATAAAGTGAAAGGTGCTTACAGCGTAACAAGTTGAAAGAGCTCAACTTGTTCAAGATGGCTCAAAAAGTGCGAAAAGCAAGTAGGAATGAAACGCCATCGCTCACAACAGCGCACACAAGAACGAAGTCAGGTAATGGGGTCGCGAGGCGTGTAATTTTATTTCGTACATAGTTGATTGTTGTTTACAGCAGTGTGTTCTTTCCAAGTTTGTTTTATTAAAAACGCAGCATTTCATGCGTAACGCTCTCATTGAAATGAGTTATTTGTGATATAGTGTTTGTTACTGATTTATCTGGTATTATCACTAAATCATCGGTAGTATTTGCGCTTTCTCACGTTTAGCCCTCATGTGATGAGCTGTAATTTTTTGATCAACCGATGCAACGCATATGGGCGTTTGCTTCAGCCAATACGAAAGCACTGCAGTAGCTGCAAGGAAATACGGCATTTTCATCGAAGGTGCGTCCAGAACGCTTCATTTCTGTGATAGTCGTTATGTCGTTCCTTGTCAGGCTTATCCGACCAGTGTATAGATGAAGTGATTTATTTTTTTAAGAGATCATTTGAAGTTGGTGCTTTTTTCACAGAAAGTGACTGTCACTCATACTGCTTTTTTATTTGCATTGCTGAAAACGGAATCAAATCCACATTAAAAAAGCGCAGTTGCTTTCATTTTTATTTTTATTTTTTCCCTTCCTCTCATTGCCAGATGAATAACCTTATGTTCTTCAGTTGTGGTTCCAACTTTACATCGAAAGAAAAAGGCACGAATGACTGCTTGTTAGGAAGTATGAGTAGTCAGTTATTTCAGCCATTATCATTATTCATTTAGTTACTTTTGTCATCAGCACGTAGTTTCGTTCCAACTTTCCAGGTAATTTGTAAAATTTCCGCCAACAGCAGTCGGAAGTTCCTTCTCCTTTTTAAAATGCCGTAACTGATTAATTCATCAAATTTACTTGCATTGCTGAAAAAGAAGTCAAATTAAATGCGCTCGAAAGGCGATGTGAGTCAGTTTCAAACATCTTGTCGTTGACTTCTATTTGCTCAGTTGCCGCCGTCAGTCTTCTGAGAATTCATGACGCTTACGTGTCTCCAATGTTCTCTTTTCCGCATTGAAATGTTGTTGTCTTTTTTCGGTTTTTTTCTTCAGAGGTAGAGGAGTGGAGAAAGGTGAAGGAAGGGGGTAGTTGTTTATTCAGTTGATGGGTTGGAACGCATTGACTTTTCCAGAATAACTTGAGGTTAATTTTTCGGTTATAATTTGCTTCTTGTTTAAACGCACCCTTTAATCCAGTCTTCATTTTTGTTATCAAATCTCATCTGGCATTCCTCTTTGCAGTTGTTTCAGCGCTTCACATAAGAGACGATTTTCAGTCGTTATTCGGCTGTGGTCACATAATAGTCGTTGTGTTGTCATCTCGGTGACATCATGTGACTAAGAATTTCCGTCACCATCAGCCACTTTTGTTTTCGCTTTCAGACTTTTCTGACGTCCAATGTTCTTCAAATAGTTTTATATCCAGAGCTATAATTTTTCATTCCTGGTTATTTACAGTTCTAAGCCGTACTTTTACTTATTCGTGCTCACCGCAGACGTCATTCACGGACACATTATGCTGTGGAATTTTAGAGTTCTTGCAAAAAGGCAGAAAAAAAGCGTACTTTCACTTTAGTCGTATGACTTGGGTTCACAGCTTTGCTAATCTGTTAGGACCTCTTTGAGGGTGGAAAATAACAGAAGCTTCTGTGGAACTGGATGTTTCACTTTGCATTTTCCCAGTAGGATACTCAGGTCATGTTTCAGTGAGTTGTAAATGACCAAACAGCTGCCATGCAGTCTAAAATCTCCATCGAGCGTATTTTGATAACATCGGTCAGCTCGCAGCCGAATCCTTGCAGATAGCGTGAGATCCGTTCAGTAACATGTTTGAGCCACTCAATTAAAATCGAATTTCTACTGCTGCCGCGAATAACCTAATTGATAAGGCAGATCGAATTGTGGTTTGCATCGAGGTTGTATTAAATGCTGACCACTCGAATATTTCGGTATCGTATTTTATGAATTCAGTTACATTATTGTAGTTAGCTTAACAAAAGCATCGGAAGAAGAAAACAGGTAACCAATTCAGAGGTGCAGCGTTGACTGCGCCGAAAGTTTTTCAAACATATGTCAACGGTGACAGTGATCTATCAAGGGAAAATTCACTCGCAGCTGAATGGGGACTGGAAAGTTCACTGAAAAAAAGAACATCGGAAGAAAGGCTTTGGAAAGCAAAAGCCAGATGACAAGAAATGGAAGGACTTCAGTATTTGCGTAGAACGAAATGTGTCTCTATTTTTCTTTGTCGCTGTGAATTGCTTGAATATATATGTGCTGCGTCTTTGCGATTCTTAAATTTTGCTCATGTCTTATTTGCTTCTTTAAACATTAACAGATCACTAGATGCGAGCTCATCTGTAGGACGCATCGCGCTGAGAATTTTGGAGTCATCCCTCAAACAACTGATTTGTCGCGCTTTGCATTAAGCAGATCATCCTTCGCCACTCTGCCGGAACGAACCTCCACTGAGTACGAATAGTAAGACCGGTGTATGCAGGTGCGTCACTAGCGTTTTATGTGCAAACGAATTGCGCACGGTTGAACAGTCGCTGTTAACTACAGAGCCTAAGGGAGTTGGGAAAGACGTTCGTGCACTTCTGTGGACTCCTCGGAGATAACGGCTGTCACTCACTCGCGAGTTAGATAGGACGCTCTACGATCATATTACCCATTCACCTTCTCTAACTTAAAATTCTTACCAAAGCAGCGTAAACCATTCTTCCTTATAAGCCCATAGTGATGATCTGTGTTCAGAAAAAATGAAAATTTCTTCCTTCGATCCTTTCTCATCCTATTTGTGGAAAAAGCGTCTTGATAAGCATTCGTCGGCCCTGTCTGAATAAAAGACGTGCCGAGTACAGCACTCACAGGAAGCTAGATGCTAGCAATATGTTGCTGCAGTTGTTACCTTTTGAGAGCCACTTCAGCCATTTACGTGCGTTGTGGATCTCCTCTTCCTCATTCCACCCCAGCCCCTCCCCCCCCCCCACCCCTCCCTCTCCTCTCCTCCCTTCCCATTTGCCAAGGTATTCTTTGAAACGCTGAGCAAAATTGAAGATGCGGACAGAAAGCATTTGGAATAGGACGCTAAGTATTCTGTTGAAACTGCACTTCGGTTGAAACCGACGAGATTCTAAAAAGTATCGCTGCCATCGACTAAGAGCATTCAATCAAAACCGAAAGTTCGTTGCAACGAAGGGGTGAAGAAGTCAGCTCGAGTTTAAGTTCTGTAGAACTAAATGGACTTTCTGTTTTCAGCTGATCTTTAATTGGTTGTTTCTTATTGTTTTTTATTCTTAGATATCGTGAAGACTTTCCGCGGAGATGTTTCGAACCCTCATCTTGAAAGGCAGCTGGCAGAAATTTGAGTCCTCTTCTGTCACCTGCTCACCTTTATCTGTCGCTTTCACAGTGTTTCACATGCTGCTTAAATTAATGTAATTTCCCGTTAGCCCATCGTACGACGATTATTTTGCATTTGTGAGAATGCAAGCTCCAAGGAGTTTTGTGTGTTGACCGAATTCCTGAAACTAAACATACTTCTGCCACAGTTCTTATTGGATGGGTTTGTTTAGTTTACTTTTGTCGTTTTTCATTTCATCGTATAAAACAGGTATAAGAACAGTGGGTCGGAAGGGAGATATGAATTCACAGCGACAGAACCCCAGTAATTATATAATCACTCATCTTTTTATATTCAGTCATCGCTGAATATTAAATTCGTCAGTTTTATAGCTATCTTATTGTTGAGGCCGGACGGATCCTGAGCTGAGTCCGATTTATCCAAAACGAACCGCATGGAATTCATTTGAAAGTACAGTGAGAAAAAATTCGCTTTTTGCTCTGTAAGCGAACTAGTTCCGCCTATTTCATTCACTGTTATGAAACGCAGTACAAGTGAATAATTCTGAATTTGCATTGAAGTCATTCATGCGTATGATGAAACTTTTATGAAATCCTTTAGCTGAGATCCACGTTCAATGTGGTTATCTGAATTTGCTGATGGAAATCAGCTTTTCGTTAAAATGCGGAAATGAAATTTTCTACTGCAGTGTCTCGAACTGTCACGAATCTGCTGCTTATAGAGCTGTAAAAGCATCATCATTCGCCGCTTACTTGTTTTATCGCACTCAGATACTTTTTTCTTCTTTGTGACTGCATCAGTTCTATGTAAGAACGTTGTGCGCATTAAATTTTCCTTTTACGTGCCTATGAAAAGATTATCTTAGAGAATTCCCTGGTGGTGCAGCGTGCAACACAACTTGTTCTTCCCTTCCCTAACAACTTCCAGTAGTGTGCAGTAGTGACGGCTGCTCTGTGATGCCAACAATAGCTAAATTAGGTGAGTGCAAGGTACAGAGTATTACTCTCAGTGGGGAGCAGCAGAGGCTGAATATATCCACAGACTGCGTCGGTCTTCGATCGATGCGAGAGTAGGGCTCTTCAAGGTCTCCGGTTGCCAATTTTCTCCACACTTGCGACGTGGAGCCTATCCATCTTTCTTCGCAATATACAGCTTATGCAAATTCATATAGCAGAACACGTACGCCTACATAATTTATTCTGATGTGCCTGCGCGCTGACGGCTAACGGATATTAGAGGGGAAGTGATAGCAACATATACCTTATCCAAGTTGGTCTCCTCAGTTGCGTTCTGAAGTCGATTGTGAAGATTTTGATATGTAGCTAGCTGAAGTGACTAACTGCTGGGTTTTTCAACAGATTATTGAAACGAGTTCATATAATAAAATTTTTTATAGAAGTGCTCTTCCCAGAAAAGTCTAAAAAAATAGAAATTTTAAATGCAGTTAGTGAACAAATTGAATGCCCAGTGATGCGAAATTTTGGACAGATTGATGTCCGTTGATGATATGTTTGAGCATGTTATGTTGCAAATCACCGGTACCCAAAATATAGCATGACCATATGACAGTTGAACTCTAGCATATTAAATGCGCCATCAAAAATGCGATTGCCTATATCTTTCCACAAATGATGGGATAGAAAGATTTCGATAGCTGAGCTGCGTTTTCAATATGTAACTGAGAGATCGGACTCATAATGGCATTTTTGTAAATTATGTTATTTCATATTTCGGATATACTTGCTCGAATTAGCCCAGCATTTCAGCTGGATAAACATTCATTGCATTTCCAAACTTTCCTAATCAAAGAAATTTGGAAAATCTGGTCGCAGCATTCTGCCGATATTGTTTTAAGATAGTAGGATGGTCTGACAATGTCAGCTAATGTCATCGACGTCTGGTTTCGGCACATTTGAGAATCATGGAATTTGAGCTTCGTTTGTTGAAGGAAGTGAATGAATTGTTCAGTGCCGTGAGAAACTAGCGAGCTGCAGGGCTCACCGCCTAGCTTTTACCACGCTGCCTTACACTTCGCACTCACCGTCGCATGACGTGTGAGGTAGCGCGGTAAAATGCCCTAGGCTTAGCTTTTATTCATTTTCTTTTCTTATGCCGTTCTGTTCCGTCTTTTATGCTTTTTCCTGTTCTATCATTGCGATGATTATTTACTTAAACTTCTTTAAGTAATTGTTTGATTAATAATTTATTGCCAGTATATGTTAATAATTTATGAGCGTCATTTTCATAGCATAGACGCTATTTTGTAAATTCGAACTGCAGTTTTATGTGTAGCCCTAATTCTATGAGTACAGCTTTTTCATCTGTTTGCACCATAATTGTTTTTCTGAGAGGGAGCTTTCTTTGATTCTAATTTAATCAGGTTGATATATTCTCTGCGCAAAAGGCGTTCTCTGTCATATGATCACAGTATGTTCAGGCGTGTGCTTTTAACTACCTCGATGACAAGTTTTGACGTTGGTTTCAACGTATCTGTGTTTAAAGCGGCAGGAAAGCACCGAATGATGTCCAAGGATTAATTGGTTGATGTGCTGAATTCCATTCACCATTCCACAGAGCGCATTCGCGGCATGTTCTGTTACACGAATATATAGATCTGGGCATTATGGTGGTATTTGCAGTTTCATTACCGTTCTTCCAGCTAAAATATCTTGATGTGTCGAGTATAAGAGATATGATGGCAGAGGGTTTATGAGGGCAGTTGCGGGTAATGGATCAATAAAAATGCCAAATGCCGACTTTTCACTCATTGTGACATTTTAGGGGAAGGCTGAACAAGAAATGGTATTTTTCTTTCAAACGGTTTCTAACTCTGGTAGAATAATCCCAGTGCTGAAGCAACTCCCCATTCTCATGGAAGTGAGTAGAAATGTCCTTCAAAAAATTTCTCTGATTATCCAATCCTTCCAGCGACGGCATTATTCACGTTTTTTGCGTCCTCTGGGCGACACTTCAATTTTCGTTCATCTTGCATTGATTTCTCAACATTCAGCCTTATTTATAACCTTCACACCCAAGTAGGGTTTATTGTCAGCGACGATTGTCCAGCTAATTTCACTGCATCCGAAGTGAGTTTATCTTTCGATGTAAGCAATTAATTGTGTGTATTTCTGCGCGAATGTTAAAGGTTTACGGAGATTCTTGTCGCTGACGATCCAGTCATTCTGAGACTTTTTTTTAAAAAGTTTCACCGAATGAAATCGCGAGGGAAGAGAAAGGTGTAAGAGAGAACTAATTGTTTCCATATTGAGATAATCTTCAGCTACCGCCATTGAATAATATTTTGGATTTTATTTCTCGAAAACGATGTAGTGAACTCACTGAGATCCACTGAAAAGATCTGAGTTACATTCTACGTCAGGTTGCACTAAAAAAGAGAAGAATTAGTTTTCCTGATGGCTTAGAGTCTTATGGTATTTCAAATGCTCCATGCGAAAGCCGTTCATTATAGCTAGAGCAAAGTTGTTTTGGATTTAAGTTTTTGTGCAAGATACTGGGCGGGATTTTTCAGGTTGAAGTTTTTTATGTTTATTTTGAAGGTGTAACAAGCTTCAGCACAAAGCATTTCGTTTATTCGATTTAATGATAAAATAAAAGGAGTAAAAAGCTATCTCCTGCTCAGAAATTGTGGCGTGAATGATTTCAAATATTTGCGCACTGGGGGAGGATGCATCTTTTCTTGAAATTGTTGAGTATAGATCAACGGACGATGCACTTTGCGGTTGTCTTCCTCATAAGCTGCGTAAATCGACCATCGCTGCTAATTTCTAATACCGTCGAGGGCAGAATTCCATTTCTTCCTCGAGTCCAATGTGCCACTGAATCTTTTTTTTCCATTTGGAAAAATTCATTCGCTGAGACTATCTGGACGTGGAATCGTCCGTAGTGATTGTTTCCTATTCCGGAATGGCATGTTCCGACTCAGTAGTGGTCGTCGCGAATCCAGTAGCAGGCGCTTCTGTGGTCATCCTGGAAGATGTTTTTTTTTTTGCAGACGCTGCTTCTATAATAAAGAAGCTGGTGAGTCATTACTGAATGCAGTTGTTTATTTTTTAAACTGCAATAAGTTCTCACTTCTCTCATATTGGCAAACGGCATCTGCTTCTTAATTCCAGCAACCGATGGAATCTTTACACTAGTAGTTGCATGCGGATACTTCGTGAGGCATTCTCGACAATTTCCATAAGCTAACTTGACTGCTTTTGCTGTACATATAAAGCATCTGATTACAGTCTATTGTTAGGACGAACAAAAATAATATTGTTAAACATTGTAAGGAGTGCTGAATCTCATAATTAAACGTGCTGCTTTTAAACATTTTTGTTGCTCACGAATCTATGTGCTAGACAGTAATGATTTTGTTATAATCCAGGATTTCTCTGTTGGTTCAGGAAGGCAGTATGATGGTGTACGACAACGTTCCCCAAGAAAACACCGTCATATTTGAAATACCTTTCCTTGTTTGTTTTTTTTCTTTCATACTGATTCATCCATGCCACTCAGATGACCCATTCATATTTGATCTTTTCTGACATGTATTTTATGATTTTTTTTTTCGAAAATCGAAGCTAATTATGTAGTTGATTCCTAATAATTTGATCATTTGATTTCTTCTAATAATGGTCGCGAGCTATCATTCGTTCACTCAAAGACATTGTTCCCTGAACGTTCCACTACTACTGGATGCCCCTCCAAACAATGACTAGATTCGCCTTTGTACGGCGCAACGATCAAGCAATGCGTTTGGCAGTGTTCCAAAACATTGCAGTATTTTTTCCGGTGGTTCTCGGACAGTCCGCGGGGAACTCTGTCCTAGCGTAAAGGTAAGTACATCAACGAGTAGGTTATCATACTAATCTCGTGATCGTTTTTCTTGTTGTTTTACGTGGTGTTAGGTGCAGAATAATGGCTATTAATGAGCGGTTAAATTCCGATAGACCAAAAGTTGCTTTTTTTAAATATTGAAACCGTATGGTAAATTACTTGATCAGAAGAATGCCATCACTTGGACTCAGGTTAGATTTGAATGTAGTAGGCCTTATTTAGTAGCTTATTAATGACAATTTCATAAAATCGTACCCATTTCGGTGACAGACCTGGTAGAGAGGATTATAGCCAAGTAGTGATAGCTAAGTAATGATAATAGTTTGTAAGTTGTATGTTTCACCGTTCCCTTCTTTGCCTATTGTTCTCCTTTCAAACTGAAGAAGGGATAGCAGCCGCGAAAGAGTATTGGCTTGTGTTGCGAATGCTGTCTATCTGTACGGGCAACGCATAGGCGCGTGAAAGCAAACGCATAGTGTGCACTCGCGTGTAGTGACGCATAACGGCATCGCGGTCTGCTGTCTCGTGTAGTGTGCAGTGCTGAGGATTGTGACTGACCTGGGTGTGCGTCCTTCTGACCGATACGGGCGCATTGCGGTCTAAGTGCAGTCGCATACAACTCCTGGATGCTTAATTCGCTTTTTCACTTCTTCAGATATTTTTTTCAATAGTGAACCCATTTATGGTATTCACTCCCCGTCCGTTGAGACTGATGCCATCACAACTATATCCGGTCTGTCCGCAGTCATCTTCTTTCTCTCCTTGTCATTTCAGCGGATTTACTTATAATGTACACAGGGACGTTTCGACACCTTTGGAAGTTTTAGACACCGTCAATTTTGCTTACTGACTTCATTTAGTCGGAATCGGTGCATTCCACTAGTGCAGTGTTGTTTACTTTTCATCGTAGTCATCACTATTCATACCGCTGCAAAATTTCCACTCCATTTTATTCATTCATAGGGAAGGATGTTCTTCGTAGCTGGATTGTTCCGTCCTCTAGGTTTTATACTTTATCGGTATGCTATATACCTGTCGTTGAATGGTCTGTTAATAGAAGCGCTGATATCAGAATACTGAAATGTTTATTTTGATCAAGCTAGAGATGCGTACGAAGCTGGCATTTTATTTGTTAATGCTGTACGTTTCCACTATTCAGTTGGCATTGTTTGGCATAATGGAAATAAAAAAATTTTCTGCGCTCAGTGCTTGTTAGCTGAATATATTGGAAGGTGTTTCATACGCAACATAGTAGGCGGCAGCTGACCTTAAATGCTATTTGGGAAATGTAATAGACCGTCCCGTGAACATGCTTCATACTGCTCGAAGATCAGCCATAATTATTCCACCACTCACTTTTTTAAGATTAAGCACTTTATTCCGTACATGTTGTGAAAGAAAAATTCAAAAGAATCAATTTTGAGGTTATTTTTTCAAATATGACATTCCGTAACTCTCTTTGCTCACTTGTAATTTCGTGAATATGATCTTTCTGCTCAAGTTTTCAAGTACAGTCATACTTGAATGTGCTGTTTTTTCGTCTGCTGGGGTAGCGAATCTCTCCGTCAGGTTTCGAAGGTTTTTTCTCCTTTTTGCCTGCAAATTCTTACTGCTTTCCCAGAAATTTCTCTTGGCCAATATTGCTATGTTTTACGCTCTTTTACGCAACTTGGGTGATTGATGAAGAGATGCTCTCATTTGCCAATATTTCTTTTCTTTTTTTGCGACCATCATTCTTCTGTACTTCACTCCGCTTCCTTCCTATCTGTTCTTGCAGCTCACTTATTGCACTGCACTGTTGAAAACTGAGCCGTCATCTCGAATATGAAGAACTCTTTTGAACTTTCGCTGGTAGTTGGCGTAAATCAGTGCACTTCGTTCTTTAGCTCCTGGCACCTCAGCTGTGTCAGGTAAGTTGCTAGGTCAGCGACTATGGCTAGTTTATCCAGTCTCATGGGATCTTCATTTTAACTCACTTGCTTACTGTATGGATTACCAGTTTGTCTTGCAGTCATGGGGACGAACTTTTCTCCTTCGGGTTTTCCCGTTTTTTTATTCGTGAGATGAACTGCATAAGTTGGGATACGCTTAATTAACTTGTACCAGTCACACCATTCATTTGAATAGTGCAAATGACTAACCGATCCAACTACATTTGTATTTATCAACGTTCTACCTGAGCTTTCCTTCATTAATTTCTTTTATTTTTTTCTGTCGTTTAAAAAATATTTTTGTCATCCTTGCTCTGCTAGACGAATTGCTATGATAATTCTAATACCCTGGGATGTTGTTTCTTTGAAATCAACCAACGTTAGCCCTTTTCAGTGCACTGAAATCAGCCTATATACTCCATTAGATAATCTGATTTATGACTCATTCGTTGACGAACTATTTTAAGCATAGGCACTGTGGTTGCGCGAATTGCAGATTTCCAAGCGTGGTTTAATGAGCTTGTTTGCCTAGCTTTTAGACATGGTTTTTGATTACTGCTAAGTAAGCATATACAGAGTGGGTGAAATCTGCACTGTAAGTGCGGGTGGATACTGGTTGTGTGTATGTCGAAGATTCCTGCCGTAGTCCACTCTAATCTCTGTTATTGGCATCGAAATAAAAATCTTCGTTTGCCATTGCAACTGTAGCGTTAGTTTCAGGTCATTTGAACTGTGCCTTGCACGGTTGAACCTGAAACTGAAACTAACGTTTCGGTAATTGTAGTATTAGTTTCCGGAATGGGACAGGATTTTTTTCATTGTATTTGTCATTCCTTTTAGCTGAATTCATTTTTCATGATTCATTGCGGGTTTTCATTATTTCATTCTAAATCTTTCCTTTTGTCTTTTCTGTCGTTAAAAAAGATTTTATGAGGAACAGGCTTCCATAATTCAGAACCCTTGGGTAGAAATTCTGCGGAAAGACTATTTGTCGTAACCTCAAATTACCTGGCGCATTGCAGAAAATTTCATGAATTTTGCTGGAGTCGATTGTACTTCGTTGTTTGGCTTCAACGTTTTGCAGGTGTTTATTTTTCGTCGCGTGTGTTTTTTTTCGCCTTTTATAGTTATCCTTCCACATGCTTCTCTTACAACATGAAATAATTTGCTGCCTCGTTTGAGCCTTCTAATTGATTAGTTCGTCAACAAAATTTAAGGTTCAGTTGATATGGCGGTGATTTGATAAATTTGCGCAGAGAGCTGTAAGTGTAACCAACATTTAGTATCATTTCATGTTGTAAGGTTCAACTTTGGTTATTCGCATTTGCAATGAGGGCGCGGCTTTCTCCCTGATGAGCAGAAGTAAGCAGCGACCATCAAGAGAGTGGTACGTTTTGTGCATTGCGATTCTTTTGCAATGTGTTCTTCGTTTAGCAGTCATTAAAGTCCTATCGACCGGTGGGTTTTCTCAAGGAAACGTTGAAATACTTCAAATTTTTTTGTACTGTTAGGAAAACTAGAGAGAAGGAAAATGTGACGAATCATGAAAGTAACTATTCGACGGATGGGCTCATTTAGAGGCACATTAAAATAAATCTGATCTTTGGTTTTGCGTGGTGTGATGAGAACTGAAAGTTTGCAAGGAGGAATTATCGTTATGTAGTGGTAAACTATGTGGTTTGTGCTATCATCTTAGAACAAAATTCACTTTATAGTCGCCTTTGCGAAGAGATTGGGGGGCGCGGCAAAGAGAATAAAGGGAGCATGGAAAATTACTTGCATTAAAAATCCCCATCTAGGTGCAAGTATTCAAGCATTTACATCTTATCATGGGTCGGTCTTAAGTAAAAGCACTGGGGACTCTTTGGTGCGGTGTGCGTATTGGCAGTAACGAAGTTCTGCCGAATCCGCTATACTGCCTTTCCTCTTCGACCACTTCCTGTCTTGCTTTCCGTCTCTGCCTCAGTTCTTTACCTCTCTTTGCTTGTCTCTCGTTGCTAGTACTGATTACGACCAAGTGGGTAGAAAACGGCGTAAATAAAGTGAAATCATCCATTGTGATTAGCGTTTTTCGTGCTCCACATTCGCTGTGCACATGCCAGCAAACGTCTTGATTACAGTTCTTGCAAATGGGTTCTGAATTTATCTTACGTAAAAATTTCCCTGTGTTTCAGTGGAAGTCCTAGAAAACGGCAGGTTTCTGCGATTTCGAGGACTGATCGTTAAAAATTTTGAAGACGGTTTTCCTTGGCCTTTTTTGAAGGAGAAAGGAGGCATTTTCTATAATAAGCAGTGTTTTTGTGGACGTGTAAAGCGCGCGAGCGACATGGGAAGATATTGCTGCAATAATCGACATCCGGAGGGTGCTTCTTCCTATTTTTGTGAAATAATGTCTGCATTTTGACAATATGTGGGATAAGAAACCAACAATGCTTTCAATGTTTTAAATGATCTGTTCACACTAACTATGCCTGCCGTCATTGCCTAATCAATTTCTCACTCAAAGGCTTGATCCATTCTACACGCGTGGTTTTGACTGAATGATGAGGAGGAAGTGGGCTGATCAAAAATAAAATTCAGGTCGCCGTATTTTTGAAATAATGCATCATACGTTTAAAATTTCAAAACGTCACCACAGGTAGTTTCGATGCTGCTTTTCATACCCCCAAATAAGAAGGGAAGTACCTCTTATTCCTAATTGTTCTGGCATGTGACACGAATTCGAATTGTGAAAATATGTTTCTCGTGAAACCTTAGCAGAGTTTGGGCTTGAAGTTATAAATGAGGTGTTATGTTCGGATTTTGCTTGTACACCTTTTCTCTTGCCACTTCCGAGAGAGAGAAGGAAGTTGGAGCGGGAGGTGGAACATCTCCAAATATGTTTGTAATTATAGAATAGAGAATGAGAAATTTTTAACCGTGTTACCCTGTGATAACACTAAAGAGTTATGGAAAGAATCGAACAACCCATGTGGTACTTTCGTTTGCCTCTCCATCTCATGTCTCTTTAGAAGTTGTGAGGGTAGCTCGCAGCTGCTTTGATTTTTTACTTAAGGGAGCCCTAAGCCAGTGTATCTCACCCTGCGTCATCCTTGTTTTTGAAAACCACCGGCAGCATCGTTTCACTTCAAATGCACCTTGTAGGAATCTCGTATTTCGAGAGCGACAATATTAAAATGCCGCCTCACTTGTTGTTGGTGGTTACATTTTTGAAATTAGGATCGATGTTGCAACTGCAAGCAACTATGAAGATGACGCTCAACGTTGAACGTGTTCAAGCTTGTCCAGGAGAGAAAATTTTTATGTGCTGTTGCAGATAGAAAATGCCAACTTGAATGATCATTGGTGCTTTTTTTTAGTATTGAGCTTTTAGTATTCACTGCACAACGATGATTATGCAACCTACGAGTGTACTGCCCTCGAAACATGTCTTCATATCTAGGTAAATAACGATGAGAATGTTCTTCTGCTCGCGCATTCACTGATGGGCCTGTCGTCACGGAAAGTTGCTTCCACAGTTATGTTAAGTATAAGTGCAGAAGAGAGCAAATAATTTTATGGTCATGGTTTTCTACTCTTGCTGGTAAGGTAGTGGCAGAGGAAATTTCGCATTGACACATGGAACGGGGCTAACCCATCCTCTTTTCATTCAAGAAATTTCACCAGTACTGTGATTAATATCGAGATTACTCCAAGACGCCTAAATCATAATGTACCGTTTGAAATCCACTAAGTGAGCAGAAGTGTCAAGTCGGAGGCAAAATGGAACACAACAACTTACTCGTGGTCATGTATTTCAGTGCGGGAATTCGCAAAACCACCACAACAACTGCGGATCAATTATTTCAAAGCGTGCTGTCGTCTAGAGGCTCGTCACAAATGTCTTAAGATTGGGGTCTGCCTTTTGACTATTACAGCAGTTGGGAACTGGAGTCGGACGATTCAGCGGCAGTGCACGAGAGGAAAAGGGGTCAAGAATACTGTTCCGCGTCCATTTAAACTTGACACTTCATCTGTAAGGTAGTGACTGTTGCCAAAGTCGTAGATCATCATCTCACGTTAAATACGTGTCAAAATGTTTTCTCAGCAAAATGCCGTCGCTTCAACAGCGTTGCCTCTAAAGATTGCTGTTCTCTAGGGTAGTCGTTTCTGTGTTACGCAGGTATTCTAAATTAGTGTGATGCCATGAGGCAGTTTTTGGTGGGGTAAGGGGTACCTCGGTGCGGTTGGGAAGAGGGAACAGATGAAGTGGTTCTTATGGAGAAGAAAAAGTTGGATATCGCAATCTCTGCGTCATGCTATCGCGTTCTTGCTCTTGAACGTTCGGCGCGTATGAAACTCTAGTTCGTTGTGTATACTTGCCACGTTCAGGTAGTTTTATATAGTGGGTGCTGCAAGGAGACCAAGAAAGGGCACTCGGGGTTCGCCAGTTCGTGAAGTTAAGCACCAGCGAGGTGGCTCTTAGCGAGGTACCCTAGCTGTTTTTATATGTGGTTGCTTGGTGCATCCGCTGGCCACTGCCTTTCGCTGCTGACTTCTTACGGTGTGATTTCACTGCTGTTCGCTCCTGTTGCGAATGGTGCTGCGAAAGCAAGAGTACAAAAAGGTTGGAGCTCTTCGTTTTCACGTTTATACACTTATTCATTATTTCTTTGTTCCACGATTATTTGATTTGTTTGTAATATTGCGATTACATGTTGCAGTGTTAAAGTTATATGCAATGTTATAGTTTTTGCACAACCTTGTTATTAGTGTACTGTTTGATAGCATGCTGCAAGGGCTGCTTAGGAGATTCACTTTCCTTCCGTTTCCCTGGATGTGTTATATTACGGCAGCTGTCACTAAACCTGTTTGTTCCGTTAGAATGCGTGTGCTTGCCTACCAAAAAATGATAGACCTCAGGCTTAGTTGAAATATGCGACTGTATGCACATTTCCCTATTTCGGAAGCAATATTTTTGAAATAAACGTCCAGTATTTGGAAATTGTGCCTTCAAAAAGCTTCGCCGTCCCCGACAACTTTTTTTATGAATCTGGCGAGTATTGACTCTTTCTCAAAACCGCGAATGCGTGCTCTTCTATAGTGATAAGGAAAACGAGATTAGTTGCATTACTTCAGTAATTACTTGTGATATTTTTTGCACCGTTATGATGTGCATTTAAATGAATCAATTCATATCGTTGGTTATTATTGTTGGCATCGCCCAGAAAGCACCACTCGTTTCTTGAATGGGGCAAATTTTTAGTCTTCTAGGTCTTGGACAGTTTTCCAGTTGTACACATTTGTTCTATGCGCAGTAGCGATGAGCAAACAGTGGGCGCTTCAGTTCGCACACCGTGTTTAATAATTGAACAGAGATGGCGTAGACGCTGCATTCTATGGATAATCCACATACTCCTTGAAGGTGCCAAAATTCTTTTGTATTGCGCAGCACCCATTGGTAATAAGCCTTTTTTCTATAGGCCTCGAAAACCTTCGTACTTCTATAACTGTTCTCGTTGTCTTTTCGAACTATGCATTTCAAAAGCGCGTAATGACCATTTCATCTGTTTGTGTTTGGGTGCGTATGATAATCAGCACGTGTATTCACCGATTGCTCATGTAGCGTGAAGTGGAACGACAAAACGTCCAGGGACGGGATGCCTTGATAGCTGTCTAGCAGAGTAAAATGACCTCTGAAAGTAAATTTGAAGTGTGTGCGTTAGCAGCAGAAGGATTTAAAGACATTTTGAGGCGCCTATGAAACTTGATTTATGAGTTCTCATTTTGTAACCAAAAGGTTTTGCTCGTAAGTTCTAATTTTCTACTTATGAAGTTAAAAAAAAGAAAATTATTTCCTGTTGTCTATGAAACCGGTGCGCAAGACCGCCGCTACGAACATAGTGCCAGCGTCTGTAGCATTTTTCCATTCATTAAGTCCATGCAGCAAGGATAATCGAAATAAGTTTCGCTTGTAGGCTGTATTTGCCAGTTCGTTTGCAAGGCGGTGAATTTTCTATATTGTTCCATTCTTTAGATCAGAAACTTGCGGGTTAAAAAATATTGTAGTGCTGATTACGATGACACGAATCTTAATCAGCACTACAATATTTGTATGCTTTCGTTAGCGTTTCACCTTCTAATTTCATGAAGTTTGTGTGCACTTAATCTGCTCGAATGTTCTAGTCCGCAAACCGTATTTGCCATGTTGATGAAATTTGCTTATGTAAAGTGCTCATGGGATGGTCTTGTGTCTCCAGTTTGGTTACGGTGCGCCTTGTGCATTTGATTTCTTGGAACTAGAATACATGAAAAATTCAAATTTCGCGTAGAAGAGGATGGATTTCTCAAAATAAATTTCCCGGTTGACAGTACAAACCTTGAGTCTTCTTCCCAAGCAAAAACATTTTAAGCCTGTCTGCAAACTTATGCTGCCGGTTAACATCGAGGGTTTCTTTGAGTGGTAATTGTTTTGTAATGCTGTAGCTATGTAGTGGATAGCGTTGTTGCGCTGGATACACCAAGTTCTGCGCATCACTCACTCCCTTTCCTCCTAACAGAAGTCAGGGAAGAGATGAGACTGTTATGGTTGTTCTAATTCGAAAAGGAGCGCTGGTGGCCTCGCAGTTCATGCTTCATCGGAGGCGTTTCGAGATCAAGGACGGAGCATGAACCTAAAATGTGGACGATCATCGTTTGTGACAAAATGTCGAATATCTTTGCGGCGACAGGTAGCCAGGACATCTCGGTCTTATTTCGTCGCATTTGTGACTCGATCAGTCATGTATTGATGGGGGCTAACCGCAGCCGCGCGATCTGCTAACATTGTCGAAAAAAAATTTTTGGCCCGTACGTCTCAGAAATTCCACTGCGTTCCGTTGAAGAATTCCCGTTTTTTTGTTTCAAAAGGCGTCCCTTTTTTCCACGAAGGTGATGCCAATGGCATTTGCATGAAGAATCTGAAAAAGGATTCGTTTCTCATAAGTCAGTGAGTATGAAAGAGTAGTACTGACGATTGGTGCCCTGTTAACTGTAGAAAGGTAGTGTAGCTGAAAACGTTATGAGAAAACGTTCCTGTCTGTGATTCTGAAGTTTTCACGATGCACTGAGTTCCGGTGTAGGGCGGTAGGGTTAATTAAGAATATGTTGTTTATTTCTACCTATGTAGGTTGAGAAATGTATGCCACTTCTAAAATCCTTCCACGTCGTAGAGGACCGTCTCAGAAACAGTGCTGAGCGGATTAGGTTTCGTGGTTTTCAGTTTCCCTAGAGACATGACAACCTCGTTTAACAAACGAGTTCCCACATCGCACTCAGAAGAGCACAGTTGAAGTTGCCATGAATCGGATTCATGTGCGCGTGTTGCCTTTGCCAAGGATAGACTGCATATAACGAGGATGGATTGTGTTGAGGATAGGATAGACCGACTTGGATTTGCAGGCGCTCGAGTGGCGTGCTGTTTCCTGCCTTTGGTTGCGCGTTTTCTAATGCTTTGCCAGTCCACTTATGTTTTCACAGCTTATAACTTAGGGTAACTTCCTCCTGCGAGCGAATGTTAAACATCTTTTCGTGTTGCCAACAAAACTTTGAGCAGTTTCCTTATCATTTCAGAACCACCCAGTGTTCACAAAACTTTTTCCAGTAGCTGACGGTCCTCATCGTCCTGACAGGATTGTGCGTAAGCACACGCGAAAGGAGCCGTGCTGCATATTGTGTGGAGGGCACAGGTGCACTAGAAACGTATAGGGCAACTCTAAAGGTGCACATTTTATGTTTTATTGGTGATAGCGTAATAGTGAGCCTATCGAAAGTGAAATTAAGTCCTTAAGGGGCATTGGAAGATGTATTCCTTTTTTTGGTAAATTTGTAACATTTTGTTTCTATGAGTTTCAGATGGTGTACAGAAAGCTAAGCCATGTTGTGGCAGCCGTTACTAGCGCGGAGGAAGGAAAATTTGTGGAAACGATTCCTCGAACAGAGCTTTTCTATTTTGTTACTGCAGTAGCTTACATTGAATTATTAAGCTGAAACGGCAGCTGGTATTTAGATCGGTGATTTTTTCCGTGGCAACACCTAACTATTTCAACTAAAGAAGTAGTTACCTGAAGATTAAAAGGCCGTTTTCCCGAAATACAGCCAGCTATTCCCCCCCCCCCCCCCACCCCTTCAGTTTCCCAAAGGCAGGTAAAAATATGAAAACGATCTGAAGTAAAAACGTCATTTTATGATCGGTGACTTATATTATGTAGTGAAAAAGAGCAGTCCATCATTCACTACCAATTTTAATAAGGCTTTTTTAAGAGAAGCGACTTAGCAGCAGTTCGTGTGAAGTGTTTGATTCCTTTGCTGATCACATAGTCATTCCAGATTTGAATACGCATTTCTTAGCGCGCTGAAGTAAGCAACATATAAGAATTGAGCGCAGTCACCGAAACAGTCGAAGGGGGGGAGGGGGGGGGGGGGAAGGGGGAGCATCGGGTGATATATGCACATAGTCATCTAAAGCCTCAGATGGAAGTACCATCCTTCCTACCTGCTGTGTTGCGCGTTCGCCACCCGTTTCCCTTACCTGTGGATCACTGATTGAAAGATTTGGCTAGATTTGAGTGAGTGGCTATTGTCGTCTGCAGTCTTTTTAATCAGATGATCTGTAAAAATGCATTACTGAGAAACATTTTCTTCACTCTTTTTACGATAATGTACTTTGATGTCCTTTCCTACCAGATGGTGAAGGTAATCGATCTCATTGTATCCTTCATCTCACTTACGTGGGAGTTTTGATGCAGTTTTTAACACCTTTAGTTCGGAAGACATTGTCGTCTCATTGTGGGTGAAATTTGGAGTAGAGCAGTTGTAGATTCGTTGTTCTATGAAGCTGAATAAAGAAGGCATTTTAAGCTGCACAAGCTTGTTCGTTTGCAGTCTCTCTGTTAATTTTTTTTTACAGTCTGTCTGCAGACTTATAGGAAGAAGGCATTCTATGCACTCATGGCTATATTAGGGTCGAAACATGCACTCAGGGAGCTTCAGCTTCCTCATCATACTTATCTCATATATTCTCGTTCGTGACACATGTGAATACATGATGTCACATAAAGTTCGCCATCCGAGGTGCTCGCTCGTCTTATTTTTGGAGTTTTCAGTAGAGCGGCCCTTCTTCTTTACTTGAATGCATAAGATGGCTTCTAAGTGAAGGATCGGTAAGGCTGCAGTCGGTTTAATTGACGGGAGAGATTTGTGCATGCCGTTAAGTGTTTCATGCTAAACTTTTAAATGGAACATGAAGATGTATTGTTCACTCACTTCTAAACTGCATGCTTTTGAAGAACAGCGTATCGATTGTACTTGTTTGCTTTTTTCCGTCCTCATCCCGGTCTTTCATTCTTAGTCCTACTGAGCTGTGGTTGCATGCCGCATTTATTTGTAATTGTTGTTTTGAAGACTCCTTTGAAGAGACTTGTAACAACTGTCGAAGTGCCTTCATTGTGCACAGTTGTCTTCATTGCCTCATTTCAGCCACTCACTATTATATAACTGCTCAATTTTGGCTAAGAAATTAATGTATAGAAATGTGAAACTTAGAAAGAGAGAAATGACTTTCTCTTTGTGTGCCACTTTGCTTGAGGCACTTTCCATGGAATTGGAAATATTACGTAAGGTGCATAAGAATGAGAAGGGAAAAGTTCGATTTTAAGATATGTTGAGAGCAACAAAATATTGTAATTGTTTTGCTGTGGAATGGCCGCCCGCCTTTCTGTGAGTGAACTCTTTGAAGAGTAACGGATTCTCAACGATTGACTGCAGTAATAAATTCGTTGCAGCCACTTGCTTCGTAATTGCAGTTAGCACTCAATCTTATCACGTGAGGGCACTTGAAAAGTTTCTATGATGTAGAAGTTTCTTAAATTCTTTGAAATTTTACAAATAACAGTAACAATTAGTAGTAATGATAGCATTAATCAGTAATTAATTAATTAATTATAGGTGTTAGTAAGTTAAATAATATTTATTAAGTTCGGATAAATATAAATAATAATAGGGGTACTTAAATGGTAGTAAGTATATGTAAATAATAACAATAATAGAGGTTTTCAATAATGACCACATCGGTTGCTTTTTTATATTTCCTAAATTTACTATACATTTCTTTCTACTATATTTAATGTGGAAATGAGCATTTCATTCATGCAATAAGGTTGCTCTCTTCGAGCAGTTAGTTCATTATAATACCGAGCTGCAAGAAGCTGTTGAACATTTTATTCACTTAGTTAATGTTTATTTTTACAAAGCACTGCTCAGTGCCAGTGGTGATCGAGGTGTTCATGAATGTATCTCGTCATTTTAGTTCCATCGGCGCCACGTGATATCGAAGTGGTGCAGGTCAACGCGTCGGCCGTAAAAATCAGCTGGGAACGGCCGGCGCATGCGAACGGCGATATAATTGGCTATTATGTTTATAAAGATAAATTGCTAAATGGCGAGCCAGTCAACGACAAGTTACAGAGGGGTATCATCTACGACCAGCATGTAAGATGTTTTGCGAACTCCTTAATACATATTCGTTCCTTTGTATCACATTTACACGTTTAAAAAAATCCGAAATGAAAAGTGTGTGTCAGCTAACAGTCCAGTTATTTCATTTTCATTAATGAACATGATATGTCATGATTGATCGAGCAGGTAAGGTCGCAGAAGATGAGTCTTATAGGTTTTCTCAGAAGACCTAGGAAGTACTAGAATTGTGCCTACGTCAGCTTAAAAACCTAAATGAAAGTCACTCTTAAATGTTATTTTCTTGCATGTTGTTCGTATTAGTAGGTCAAGCTAAATGGCGCTTCTATGCGGCTTGCGGCCTTTGCTGCTTCTCTCAGATAAGTATTTGAATTCTGTGATTGCATACAAGCACCGGCAGTTTGTGAACTGTTTAAAAAGTCATGGTGTCTTCAGATTGTCAGCATTTCTCCGTTTTATTGTGAACTTATCGAATGTTGCATGAACCGTTATTTTATCATGCCAAGGTGATGAGCTTGGCGGTATTCCTCAATCCCATTCCGGTCATGGTTTTCCTGATGCAAACTTTGTGTTCCGTTGCCTATATCTTGTATGCATTATTTCCCTCAGTGACCATCGGCTAAGCTTTCGGGTAAGGCTGGTGCCCATCGTCAGTGATAAGTGATCTTTTCAAATAATAAGAGCTGGGATCGACGAAGAAGAGGAGGTCGACTTCTCCGTTGTTGTTTGTTTGTGTTGGTTGTGGTGCCACAGGGCAATAAAATTGAATGTTAAAAAATTGTATTCATCGCAATTTCCATCGGAAGAATTCCTTTTGAAAATGGCCAGTCGATTCTTACTTGAATAGTCAAGAACTGGAAAGACCGTAATTTAACGATGATTATCAGTCGTGGTATTTACGAATGCATTCCTTTAGGGAGCCATTGATAACTAGTCGTATGCGAAGGCCTGATATACTTTATTTGGTGAGATAAAACGAATTATTCTCTGTAGTGCTGCGGAAATGTGATTACCGTAGATTGCATACAACTGATATGGAATGAAATGAATGATTTCAAATGAATTCGTGAATTTATTTTACATAGGTTCCCGGTCTGAATAGAAAGCAGCGTCACCCTCCCTACTTGTTGATGCTAAATATCTCTTGCTTACAGAAGACTCACACATTGATAACCGACCTCGAGCCCAATACCGAATACTCTTTTCGAGTGAACGCGTTCAACCGTCACGGAGATGGCGAATTCAGCGCTAGCAAGAAGATCCTTACTGGCGGTTTACGTACGTGCCAATTTTGATTTTTCTTGTTTATTGCTGATTCAGCAACGATTGTGCGTCATCGTATGATTAGTGCATATGTTTGTGGGATAGGAGTTCATATCACATCTCAAAGCAATTCTTGAGTCAACGTTTAGTTCACTGCTTAATGTAGTTGAGGGTTCGGGAGAATAGACGCGTACTTCTTTCATTAGCATGTGATGCTTGATTCAGTATGAAGGTAGCATGCCGTGCAAACATCCCACCCTTACTGATTTTAAAATATTCCAGCAGTAGTTATTTGTACGCACCTGGCGTTTCATCTAGAACGCACCCCTCAGTTGTTAATTCTTGCACTTAAATCACATTCTTACATTCACTGTGGCCGTTAATGCAATGACGTTGTTACTTCTATCAGTCAGTTGCAAGGATGATAGCATCACGAGTAGCGGCAATTATAATAGCTGAATAATAAAGATAGCTGTTACCACTTTTCCAATATGTGCTTCTATGTTCGCATCTTGTAGTTTGCAGTGTTCCGGGCTGTTATGGGGAACTTTTTTTGCTTAACTCATCCGATGTTATGCTCATTTACTTGATCATGTCTAGAAGCTTTTACATCCTTTCGATAATACTCATCCTGAAAGCACTCCCGTACGTCTTAGAAGTTCTCGCCGTATTGGCGGAAGTATGAGAATACTGAGATTGGCATGAAAGAAGGGCGTAGCACTGCAACTCATCAGGCGTAGATTCATCATGCCTGATTTTTTCGCATGACACTGCAATGCCGTATGCGGCAATCCTGACCGTGTCTTTATTTTAATCACTGAAATCGAAGTGATGCGTCGTGCAACCCGCCGATCCCAGCAGGTCGGCGGTACTTTTTGATCGCAATCGGTAGTGAATAATTCTGCAGCTGCCGACACCTTGCAGTTTATTGCTCAAGGAGAGTTTCAAACACACTTGCTGAAAATATGTCTCGTTAGTGGAAAGGAATGAAGACTCTCGAGGAAGGGAGGGCGGTAGGAGATTTTTGTCTTTTTCTTGTAGCAGTAGAGAATGAAAAACTCCTGCGTTTTTAATCAGTCAAGACAGAAAAGACAGTGGTTTTTCGTGGCCATAAAAGGCATTTAGCCAATTAATAGGGGCGTAGTAAGTGTGAATATATATATATATATACATATATATATATATATATATATATATATATATATATATATATATATATATATTAGAAGCTAGAGGTTTATACTTTAATCCCTGAAAAACTTTGAACAAGGTAAATTTTTCGAAAATGACGCTGCAAAGACCAAGCTATCGCCATTTCTAGCGACAGAGGAGGCGAACGGTCACCTTCCTGACAAGTAAAATACGTATTACCCGTTCGAAATACGAAACACATCATCTATGCGTTCTCTGTCTGTGTCGTATTTTTGTGTGCGCATATACGCCCACTGCATATGCCTTTGTTCATACACGTTTGTCTGTCTGTCTGTCTGTGCTCTTACTTGTATATGTGTGCGTGCGCGTGTTACGATCTGTGTGCCGCTTAACCCTTTCGATGGGTTATTGCTGTATATATGTATATATATTAAAAACACTATTTCAGCCCCTTCTGAACCGATAACACAATCCGTTACTTTGCTCAACGATGAACCGCCGTTACGCGCAAGAGTCGATTGGAAACCACCAAAGGTGACCTGTGGTGTTTAGCCATTTCCCATGCACTCCATTTTTCCTATCGCTTAGACGATGGCTTTTAAGTCTTTTTTTCAGAAGCCTTGATAACATTGTGTGCAGGCAGAGAGGTATTTATACGATATGCTTGGAATTTTCCTTCAGAAATAAATTTTTGACTTTCAGAAATAACTCTTTGACGCAGAGTATTTTTTAGTCACCTTTATATTTCAACTGGTCTCTCCTGTAGCTGATGAATGAATTGCTTCCTTCATTTTTTTCTTTTCTTGAAAACCTCTACACACCCTTTAACGTGATGTTGCTCATTTGCTTTCGCTTTTTCGAATCTTCTTTTCGGTAATAGATAAGCGACTTACTATTTTCGACCCATCGGCAATGTGTAGCCTGCCGTTATACGGGTTCACTTCCTTCATTTCTACCCATTATTGGATACTTCGTTATTCCGAAGCATCGTGACAGGTATGCTGACGAGATAACAAAGCATCTTATCTGAGTTGTGTGACGTCCATACGTATGATAAGTATGAAGGGTAATCTTCTTGTATTTCATCGGGTAGCAAAATGAAGGAAGCCGTAAATGTTTTCCGTTGTACTTTATTTTTCTAAACGGTTCCATTGCAGATCACTTACAAGTTGCCAATCAACAAATACGTTGTTTGGTATAAACCTCAGGAACACATCGAGTATCGAAGGTTGGAAGTTGCGAGTACACAGAACTATGTCGAACTGGACGACCTAAGTTAGCATTTCACTTCCACTTAAGTAGAGTAATGTCTTTGGTGCACAGTCTGATTCTCATCTCCATTCATGCTCTCAGTGATGCTGTTTATTGCTGTCTGAAAGCCATTACGACATTTTATTGAACGACATGGTACCTCCATTTTCAGTTTAACTAGGTATATACATCTGTGCTGAAAAAAGACATCTGTTTGGTCACGAACTTGGCACTTCAAGGTTCCAGTTTCTTCACAGTTTTTCACCAACAATACGGGTATGTTGCAGCTTATTATTCACCTGTAAACTTGGGCACACCTCACGTTCGACTAAATCTTTGGCGAAGCTCCTTTTCAAAAAGAACTCAGGGTTCTGCATGACAGCTCTCAGAATTTTCTTCTCACAAAGCGTGTTTTTCCTCCATGCTTTTGTTGACTGAAAAGTTTTCACATTTCTTTTGTCAGTTCTCACTTTCAGACGGTCGGTGGAATGTAGAAATTTGATAGCAGCTGTTTTTATGACTGTTGAGGTGAAACTGAAGAGGTGTGGCACAGGTGTGGATCTATCAATACATGTGCTGCATAACGCACTATGTGTCATTAAATTCGGAAGCACCGATTTAAATGAAACAGCCAATGATCAGATGCAGATCCTAATCATGAAAAAACTTTGTTCCCTTAAAACATTCACACTTGTCATCATCTTATAAAGAAACGGTCTTTAGTCATGATCAGGTGCATAAGCAGAAGTTTACTATGTATTTGCATCTACTATCGGACATCACTTGTGCTAATGATCTCTTATGTTTCCCAGCCAGTTTTCCTTACGATGCAGCCACGGTCTGGAAATGCTAACGGAAGTGCTTTGGATTATACTAAACCAAGTGACTGGGTCTGTTAGGCTTTTTATAATTTCGAGAGAAAATGGACAGGATTTTAATTAATGATGAATTTTCTCAGCTAAGTAAGTAGTTAGGAGTTGCTGCGAAATCCATGACTTGTGCAAATTCTTTTCCCATTTATTTTTTTAAAGTCAGGAGTGGCTATAGCATTCAGCGTACTTTTTCTCCCTCATTCGTTACCATAAATGTTAGTATTCTGTGTCGTCCCAAAACGGACGTTTTTCTTCATATTCCGTTGAGGCAACCATCGTATGTAGCGGAATCACTAACTTCCTAGCAGCATGTTTCTGAAAAAGCTTCTCATAGGTGAGCACTCACAACGATTCTTCGTTGAGGGAGAAACGCGCTTTCTATAATTCTTGGTAAAGTTGAGGTCATTGCTTCAAGTTGCCCGTTGAAATGACTAAGATTTTGGCATGCCACCGTGACCTCACATGCGAGTGAAAATTTAGCCTTTTCGGCATGGGTATAATACGCGCATTTTTTGCGCGATTGCATATTTGTCGTCAGAAAATTTCTCGCGTGTGCGACTTAATTTCCATATTTCAGTTATCCTTCCTGCATACCACCATTGCTGAGTGAGCCAGATATAATGTGTATTGTGCATTATTTCCCGCACAGATGGACATTGAACGTAGACTCCTTTACCGTTTTATTAGGGCATTTAATTGCATTGCTCATGCTATGTTCCTCTTTTGAGGCAAAGAAATCGGTAATTTCTAAAATTCGTCTTTCACTGTTGAGCCTCAGTTGTTGCCATTTATCATTTTGAGTTGCCACTCGTCTTTGTTCTAGGACAAGAACTTGGTTTTCATAATTGCTCGCAAGTATCCGGCAGTAAACTTCCTGCTGCTTTTTTTGCTTGTATTTGCAGATTGTTAAGGGTGCTGCTCATGATCTATCTTCTAGTGCTTATATCAGAAGATGCGAAATGCTGGTAAGAGAAGCTCGACTCAGATTCAAGAACGTTCATGTTCCTAAATAACCAGACTATGGAAAAAGAATTGAGGGGCGTTGAATGGCGAAAGGGAGTAAGCAGAAGAACTGAATTTGTTTCATGAGCTGTTTCGACGTGGCATATCTAAGCGCGTTATTGCAAAATGTTCGTTTGCAGTGATCGGCCGTCATGCATAGACTGATTCGAGAGCGTTCATAGTCATTAAAAATTGTGCCCAGTTCGCTGCTGTATAATAACTGGATCGGATCGTGAGCATGGCGAGAGGGGGAAACGACTCATCAAAACACTTTGTCAAAATAAAGTAAGCATTCATTTTAAAATGTAATTTTGCAGTGATGGGTCGCTTGTATGAAATCAACGTTGCAGCCGAAAATGACGATGGTCTGAGTCCAAACGCAACTGAATCATTAACAACACCGGTCGGTGTTCCGGAGGCTGAACCGCTGAATGTCAGATACGAAATTGGTGATGGGCAGGTTAGCATTTTATTTGCTTCGATAATACGAAATTTCACTTCTTGTGACCCAGTGGCAACCGACCATTTTCTTTAAGTTCATCATTTCCTGTCGTTTATCAGTAGGGAAATATGATCAAGGAATGCCAGCAGTTTGACTGTTCAAATGTATCATTGAGTTCTTTAATTATGTATTCTTTGTCTTTTAAAGCTTGTCCCTATACTTTTTGTTTATGCCGGACTTTAAAATGTTCAGATCAGTATGGTTCTTAGTGAAAACTGTGATTTTAAAGAGGGGTAAGTGACGCAGTGGTGCCGAAAATGTTGCGTGGTTCTAATTAATCTTTGTTTTTGGTTTGGAATAGTTGCAGCTTTGCAAACTTCAAAAAAAAAAGAGCCAACCGCAGTTTTTAACGTGAACTGAAACTGATAGCCTCTTTTGCGCCTCAGCAGTTTGTCATAACTAATTCTTGTCACATGTTTCCACTTTCTTTGAAGGAGTCCAAATTTTTATAGGATTGGTGCAGTTTGGTAGCCACTTTATGAAGGATTGGCTAAGTGTCACTAATTATAACGATAATCATAATTGTGTCATATCTCCATGGTTATTTTACTCCGTCATTCACTGTTTTTAGCAGTTTAAAAATTTGAAGGGAAAATAGGAAACCCGTTAGCTTTGGACAACGCGCTCAAGTTGAACAGGTGTGCGTTGAGCGGTTGCGGTGTTTTGACATTCGTTTATACGTTATTATCCCGGAATGTTATTATCCTTCATGCGATGCACCAGCGAGGAGAATTTGTTGAGAAGTTGCCATCAATACTAGTGCTTTTTTCGCAAACTTAATAAATTATTAGTCGTCGCTTTGACACGTTCAAGTGTAGTTTTCTTGTCGCGTTTCATAAATCGTTTAGTAATTTAGATGCGTAATAATATTATTGCCATTTGTCTTCAAATACCCTTAATTCCTCCAGTATCTTCTGCAAACGACAATATAGGTGGCAGAAAAGTAACGATCGATGATTTAGTGAAATAGAAGCGGAATGCCTACTGTGGCACTGAGTTTGAAACCACTGAAAGCAGTTGTGCAACGAGCAATATTAAGGTGGTTTCGACTGCGCATTGCAGTGGTTATGCAAAGGGCAAATGTATGTGCCCGTGGAGAATGAGGAAATGAATGAGAAAAGCAGCGGAAAAACCTGTTGTTCACGTATTCGTTTCTATGGTTGTTTTTTACTTTTGATATATGAATGCTGTCGCATCAAAATTCGACCGAAGATTATTTTATCGATGTTTCAAAAAGGAAAAGCCGTTGTTTCTCGACTAGGATTTAGTGATCGCTAGCGATCTTCTGTCTTCTGTTCATATCTTGGAGTAACGGCATTTTGGAAGCTGTAGTTATAAAGACATTTAAGTCGAACTAGGTGTTGTCGGATGCTTGTTGGTAGTTGTGCGCGTCGGGCATTTCTTTGCACAATTTTTTTATGTGCAGCATTCGTGAGGCAGAGATTGCCGTAATAATTTTAACGTGTTCGGTCTAACGGATTTTGCAGTTTTTAAATGAAAGTGAAATGCGTGCGATAGTGAAAAGCGCTCTTTCTCCTTTTTATGTTCGGTTTTTGTAACAAAGTGGGTGTAAAAAGGGAGGAAAAAGTTAATCATATATCGTCGTTTTTATGCTTATCTGCTTATGTATTATATGTGAGCTTCAACGCATTTCCGTTGATTTCATTTCGTGAACCAAAAAATCTGTGAAAGTGAAATTTATAGATATGGTTGAGACCGTTTTCTAAATTACTTCCTTGGTTATATTCCGTTCATATGAGTTGTTCTTATGATTCCTGTGAAATTTGCAGTCCCATTCTTCCTAACTCCTGTCCTGTGAAAGCAAATTCTTAGTTGACGAATTATGCAGGCAGTTTTTACTAGGGTGAAATAATACACGAGGGATTGTTTTATTGTTCTTGAGTACTGAATTAATCGATCGATATTGTAGTGAATAATGCTTTCAGCAAACGTTTATATTTTGAAACTTCTTGATCCGCATTCCCACGCCGAAAAAAAAAAACGGTCGAAGAAAGTTTCTTTACGAAATATTTGTAGTGAAGAATATTTATTATCGAAACCGCGAGCTGTAGGCGAGATGGAGCCCATTAATTTTCCGCGGAAAGGAGGAAAGAGCAGGAGGGAGGGAGTCAAGTAGGCTTGGCGAAAGTTTGAAGGTCACTCTGCGGGATGAATGCATCCACCATGGAATTTCCTTGAACTGATCAATTTGTTGCCGTTGCAAATTTGCAGCAATTTTACGCTTTTCTGATTCTTCAGAAGAGGTTGAAATGAGGTTTTTTGTTGCACTTATCGTGGCTCATCTTTCTCTGATCATTAGGAAGTAAACTTTCAGATTGCTTTTATAGCGTTCAAATGCGACTTCCATTGTTCGAGAAACGTGAATGCTTTTGAATTGTCATAATTTATGCAGTTTAAAGGCATTTGACATTTAATCGCTGCAAAGCTAATTTTGTTGTGTGCAAATTGCGACCATCGCTCCTTCACCTTTTCTGAATTCACCACTCACGTCCTGAAAGTTTTAACGCATGTTAACTCTTCCTCCTATGCTGTATCTTGTGAGGGCTGCCAGTGGACATTATAACTCTGGATCCCTTTCCTTGAGGCCTTAGGTTAAATAAGCAATCCATTTACCTCCCAAACGTGCAAAACTTTTATCTTTTCCAGAATTCTAATTGTTTCGTTGTTTGAAATTGCGCCAAAAAGCCCGGAAGTACATTTGCTTTCCTCGGGCCACACACTGTTCTCAGAATCTCCCTTCAGTTCGTCATTTCTCACTCCCTTCAGATAAGCTTGCTGTGGTACTCCTCTCTCGGTTGAAATTTCATCTCTCTTTTTTCAGTGCATTACATCGATTCAGGAGTAAAAGAAAACTCAAAACAGCGTATTTTTTGTATTATACTGCGTGTTTAGTTTTCCAGACCTCATTTTTGATGGACTGTCGTAGGCGTTCGAGCGCGGCATCGAGGAGATAAGCGAGCACACGCAGGCAAAATGCTTTGGGGTGACGTTTAACGCGCTTAATTATGCCAATAGTTGCCAAGCATCGGCAGCTATAAGCGATTGGCACACGACATTCTTGCACACTGTACCAACTCGTCGGCATTTTGCATTCATTCGTATTCTTCGACGATGCATTTGAAGCGTTTCATGTGATTTTGAATACCTGGAACTATATTTGTCTTTTTTCGCATGCTGCACGCACTAATGCTTATGTCGACTGCTTATAGGAGCGTCGCCCACGTATGATTATGAGTTGTGCATGTGCAAAACGATACCGACATAGGTCATGTGGTGAAACACTTCGAATCTTATGTTTTGTGGTGAAGCGTCATGTGCTGAAGCGGCGTATATGGGAACGGTGCATTAGTTATTGTGCAGCAATGTGCATGAACGTTGGAAATCTGAGCCAGTGCTGAGCTAACACTAATAGCGTCTATAGTAGGTTGCGCAGTAAATTTCCGTTCACACTTATAGGGTGCCGGCCTCCACCAATTTGGAAACTCCTACTCCGTTTTTTCACCAAATTTGAATGAATGATGACAATAAACTGATCTTCATGGCGGCGAGAAAAATCTTGCATTACCGCTGTGCGATGATTTTACTTTACAGCACCAAATTTTTGTAGCGAAGTCGTTTGGAACGGCATTGTGGGGAAGAGATTTTTCAGCCTTTCACTCCACCGCTCTCAATCAGTTTACTAGTTCTTCACTTTGTCTTCGTTGGTTATTCTTTGATAGCCGCAGTTTTGTTGCGAAGGGTTGAAGATCGCTAGCAAAACCATAATTACAAAATATTTTCATTTTCCACTCCCTTGAATTGGCAATGATATAGCTAGCGATCACATTACATCAAAGTTTGTGCCACTGAAATTTTGATCTGTTGAACGCTGAACGGATCGGGGGCCTATGGTAATCTGTGTCAGTCGGCGCTCGAGTGGCTCTTTTTATGCTTATTTTATGAGTGCGGCCCTTCTCGTTTGTGGTAATCCCTTCCTCTTTTCGTTAACAGCACTGCACGATGGTTGGAGCAACGGGTCGAAATGCCAGCAAGACAGTCGTTAGGTCGGCCCACGTTACAGTTGTTAGCTCAGCTTCCTTCGCAGCATCAGCGCGTTACACTACTCATTGCGTTCGCAGAGTTCGTTTTATAAAATTTTTGTTAAGCACTTCAGTGTTTTTGCTCTAGGCTTTTTATCATTTCTGCGCAGATGATTCCAGCAAAATTTCTTTTCTCTCTTTTAGCTCATCGTTCTTCATTCCCCTCTTCAGCCGTCTTTTAATGTTTTAGCAAAGTCGGTACGCTCAGTTTGCCCTCAAGTCCTGTCATCATGTTCCGATGCGGAGCTGCAAAAAGGTTGTCTTTGAACGACAGGAAACTGTAATTCTGAGAGTCAGTCTCATTCACGACACCTCACGGCTCCTTAACACAGTTGATTTTCTGCTTAAAATTACGTCCTATTCACCTTCAGGGTTCATGGTTGTATTTCTCGATGTCACAAACCCCAAAAGCCACGTTTTGGAAAGTCATGAATTTAGCTTCCACTTCCTCACGGGGAAGGAGGTCCGAATAGGGATTTTTGATTTTCTAGACAATATCGTTGTCATCCTTTCTTCCTTTATGTTTTTATTTTTTTCTTCGATGAAGAAGGATAGGAAGAGAAAAAGAATGATACTGTTTGGAGAAATTCTTGGTCTTCATAAGCCGTCCATTTTTCGCACCAATGTTTTTTTGAATTTGTTGGAACAAGGTCCATTTTTCGCTGTTCACATGCATGGAAATCTAGCTACGGCGTTTGACAGTTACGTGAAATCTTCAAAAGATGGACACGTGAAATCTAAATTGTAAGTGAAAATCTTTGCGTCATTGGTTTCTGTTCTACAACATAGTTCTCTGTTTTACATGGCCAGTCGTGGTGGCCTTGTTTTTTTTCGAACTCATAATATATGCAAAAATTCGAAAAATGCACACAGTTGCTGTTTTATCCTTTTTTTGTATGTTGTATTGTGAATGGCACATGGAGCAAATTCATGTGCAGCTGTCCGACTTCATTAATTAAGCTTCGTCACTCTATAAAGAAGGTGTTGTGCTGAGTAAACGCGAACACTTGCTTTTTCAAGTGGTTTCTAAGCTCCAGAAAATCCTTCACGAATAATGTGTTTTCATAGTTTTCGGGAATCGTTAGCATTTTCGGCTTTAAGTCGTTTATTGTTTACGAGTTTCCGCTTCGCGTTCTTCCACACTTTCTATAGTTTGCGGATTTGCTGCAGTTGGCTTTAGGTAAGCCATAAACGAAAAGGATAGTACGAGTCGTTTTACAGCCACTAAGTGCTTCGCTTGGGACTACTGCACTTCTGAGGAATGCTGAGTTTTCATTAGTTACGTCTGCTGCATTTTTTCTTTCAGCATTAATTTTTCTCACTACTTTCGGTAGGCTTCGTTTCCTTTTTTCCCATGTTGTCATAATAGTTCGCCACGAATTTCAAATTTGGTTAGGACAGCGGGGAAGGGAGGTTCGCAGCACGACATCCTCAGCTACAAATGTATTTAAGACGCGGCTCAAAGAGCTTAGATACATTATGAAAGAATATTAACAACGAAAGAAGCTGTGTAACCTTCCCACAACACTATTTCGATTCTGCTTTCCCTTTCTCACAAAATCATCAGCAAAATCTTCCTTTTCGTTTTAGTGGAATTTTGTTTTGCCCTCTTCGTGTCACATTCTCTTTATGCAAATGATTTTATTCACAAGTGAGCGAGCAGGATAGTGGGTGTTTGGCCGACAAACGTCTTCCAAAGAGATGATGTTGCTTATCGCGTGATACATAAATCTCCAACTGATGAACTCATATATGCTTTTCGTTTCGATTTTGAATTTAGTCATGAATATATGCATGCGTTTCTCATTCTTTTCTGGTGAATAGTTTTCTCTTGCGTAAGGTTGGATGGGAACGAGGACAACAATAAAAGATAATTGGCTGTTTGCTGAAGGCTTTATCGCATCTGTGCAACTGAAAGCGATCTGGAAACCAATTTGTGATTTCTAACTGTCATTTATATTTTTAAATCTCTCCAAAAATGCGCATTTCTGCGGTGTTTCGGAACAAGCAATTGAAATAAGCGTGAGTGCATGCTGCTCTGAAATTCATGTAAGGAATTCTCCTCAGAGTGTTTTTTCTTATCCCTTAGTTGTAGTAGAATATGATGATCAGATGTCATCCACAATTCTCTTTTTAGTTCCCACTGACACACTGGATCCCATGGGAGTTGTAAGACGGCCACTTGAGCTGCAAAATTCTGGGCAAACTACACTTGCAATAGGCTCCCCACAGTGTGAAGCCAGTTGCGAACGTAGCGTGCCTAGAAGAAATCGCTTCCCTGTCTTTTTATACACCAACAATGACGACAAAGTGCATCACTAGCGACACATTGCTTTTTACCCTTGAGTATAGAGGGCGTACGTTAAACTTACCTCATTTTGCAAGTGCGTGCCATTTCCTCAGAAGTGCTTGGAGATAGTCAGTGTTATTTTTGGAAGTCTAGTTGTAATCGCAGCCACTTAAATTGCATCGTTTTTGTCTTACTTTCTCTTTTTCACAGACATGTACAACTGCACATAGAAAATGTTTGTTGGTGCGCCTAGATGACTGTTTCATTCTCAGTTTGACCTGTGATTGGATTATGCGATATTCTTCCCGATCACCATGCTCTGTTGGACGCTGTAAACCACAGATTTGATGCATCTGTTTCGCACCTGTTAAAGAGAAAGTCTTTCTTTCAGCTTTTTGCTTTTGAAAACAGGAAAAGAGATAAATTCCTTTCTCTAACCACCCTCTCGTTTGCTTGAAGTGGGATATTAGCTAAGGCGCATTATAATGTTTTGATCGTTTCGTCGTGTCTATGACATGTTTACGCTGGGCTAATCGCTTGGCGACGCAACGCGTTGCTTGTTGCCACATAATGGACCCTTATGAACCATCTTCCTCGGCATCCTTTCCTTTGTGGCTTACGTTGCGTTATTCAGCCTTAACCTCGATCGCCTCAAGCATCACATCTCTCAAGAAGTCCCGTCGCCGGCGAATTGTCGATTAGGTATGAGTTGTTGATTCGAGGACGATATCTGCACTTCTTCATTTCTTTCAATCTTGTCACCATGTCATTGTGGTGGAATGAGCCCCTCAGCTGCTTTTATAATGTATATCTAATGAAAATTTGACCCACCAGAGGTTCAGTTGTTTCAAACTTTACTTTCGTTTTACTGATTGACGGAAATCCCAAGGGTGGCCGTCCTGCCGGCCTGGACGATTGCCACCTACATAAGTTTTCCTATTCTTTTTCCCCAAGGACTTCCGCTTTTTCAATCAAAAATAAACGACTTTTCTTGTAAGTCGTGGTACACTGAATTATTAAATGGGTGCAGCTGTAAGGGAACCGGAAGCACTGAGCACTTTAAATGTCACTTGGTACTTACGCCAGTGGGCCATGCATAGTTATCGGCGGACGTCGACTACTGCATAGAGTGGTCATGTCAAAGTCACCCTTGGAATTGATCTTCGCATTCCGACATCTTATTCTCGTGCCATTTCAGTTGCTTCATTTCCTTTGAGGTTTTTAATTGCATTATTTATTGTGGGTGAATGTACTGGATAATCGGTCATCGCCCACTTTCTTTATGTCGGACCATCTTTGGATACTTGACCTGACGTATCCAAAGACGTATCCCATTACTTCGGTACTTGACGATGTTTTAGAAATGGTGGTTTGAAAATAAGGTTAGGAATGAGACCACTGATGTTCAAGTGTGGTCACAGTATGCGCCGGGTTCTTTGAAATTCCCTTTTTTTACGGCCACATGGTGAGTGAAGTTCAGATAAAGCCACAAAGAAGGGGATATCGCACCTATAGGTAATCTGAGAGAACTTCTTGCAGTCGGCGCAACACCGAGAGCAAATGTCAACGTTACTCATTGATTTCTTCTACGCTTTCATGGATCTGTCGCGACTCCAGATGCCACCTTTGTTGCCGTTTCCTTTTCTGTTGTGAGCTTGTTAATTTGCTTCCACGGGTAAAAATGGGATGCTCACGTGACAAAGTTAATTCATTTAACACCGATTGGTGGAATATTGCTTCTCAGTTAGCTGATATTTTCATCTTCATTTTTGCAGCTCAATAATTTAATTAGAGGGGAAGGGTTTGCTAATAGTGCTGTTGATTTACGGGTGCAATTTTAACGTGAGATCGTCGAAATATTGTATAACTTGTGTTGTTACGAGGAAATACGCTATCAAAGAAGAGAAAAAAAAGAGGCGATTACTTGTGTGGTGATTTTCATTTGTAATAGTAGTGAGCACATATGCGATTGCAAAGGCTTCACTAGATCGGTAACTGTCCGGATGAAAGTGAAGCGTTTTCGCGTGCCGCACACATGCGAGCCGTAAATCGCTCAAATAAAATGCCATCCTCACGGCACTCCCATTGTTTTTCAACATCGTTCGCCAGTAGCCAGCTGTTTGCATAGCTCGCATTGCTGCTGCTTTTATGTGCTCTTCTTATAAATGCTTCCGCAAATCATTGTGAATATCGCGCGTGTTATACAGGAGCAAATGTCTTCCTGTTTATGTCGTTGTCGTCGTACTAGAAATAAAAGAATCACAGTGAAATGTCAACTTCGAAGTCAGGTCCGCCTCTGTCTCCGCCTGTTGTAGTTTACTGCGGTTGAAATTGACTGTGTGTAAACGTGGTATTCTTATTTCCTTACCAGGTGGACGTTCCGAAAGAACGTAATGATCTGCAGTTCGTAATTAATGTTTTTCTTGTCTCTCAGTGAACGTGCATTGTTGACGAGGTTGCATATTTGAGGTGAGCTGGACTGAGATGCATATTTAAAAGAGACAGGTTGCCGAGTGATGTGTGCATACCCCTTGATACTTCCAGCCACTGATGGCAGGTGAAGCTGACATAAGGGTGATCACGTTTGTTGTGTTGTTTATGCACTGTTTGCTTATATGTTGTTGAGTAAAATTTGATGCTAAGTAAGTGCCATAGTGAAATCACCATACTCAGATTAATTTCTTTCTGTCTTTTCTGTCAAAGTGGCTATACCTACTCTCAAAACTTTAATTTCACTTATTAGTTTCCGCTGACTAAATGAATGGCATCCGAGTTGCCTCAAATTCATAAATCACCTCTTTTTTAGCCGATAAGGTGCTGTTTAAAGCTGTCCTTGTTCCATTCTACACAGGACAAAAACTTCGGTCTCTGTTGGTCTTTTCCACGCCCTTCCATTGCCATTTTGTTCACCCAGGCGACAGAAACATTCAAACTGCGATGATCGAAAGCAGTTTTGATGTACTTTAGTAGAGTAGGATGGGTTTCGAAAAAATTTGTCTGTCTGTACCCATGACAGCGAAGTGGAGATTAACTTTCGGTCACGTATTCTTTCATTGATAATTGAGAGTCGTTATTTGGATGATTTTTGTGCGATAGCACGTAGTAGTAACAAGGCCTTTTTATTAACGAGAAATTCCTTCTCCTAAATCGTCCAGCTTTTAACAGATTCGCAAAGTCCATACAAGACAATTGCTTACGGTTTTCGTTTTCTTTTGGTTATCTTTTGGTTTGGTTCTTTGATTTTATGCACGTTTCGCAGATTTTGCATCATCATGACGGTGTCTCTGTGTAGATGTGCGTATGTCTGTATCTCTGGCCGTTTAAACTTGCCAGCGGCTTATTTCGTTTGACACGCTGTGTACGAGTCTCTGATATTTCAGATGCTATGTAAAAACTGCAGTTCATTTTTTCGTGCAGCTGTTCGACCGCTGGAGTTGCACATGTTGCACGTAAATGTGTATATATTAATTCCTACTATTTCGTGATTATGCAAATTCCCTTTGTGGCCGAACCTTCTCAACTCGAGTCCTATCGCCAGCAAAATTTTTCGCTAATGGGTCTTTGGACTTTTCACTTTACGCTGAAGACCGAAACAAGCATCCTGGTCTAACAAAAATAATTTGCAAAATTACCATTCCTGCCACGTGATTATACCGAATTCCAAAGTAAATGTCTGTGTTTTCAACTGTAGGTAACAGATATGAACCTGTGTGATGTTCCAACTCTAGGTTCTAAGTATTGCCATTAAATGTCACCATCTTTTAACGCTGTCGTGGGTGTGTTTTATGAGATGTTTGTTCGCAGAGGATGGGTATTCAATGAAAAATTAATGATGAGATGTTTGTGCGCAGAGGATGGGTATTCAATGAAAAGTTAACGATTAAAGCTCTCTGTAATTGAGTTCTTTAACGCTCTTCATAGTTCAGCTCGTAACTTCATATTCCAAAGTACTGCAGTCTTTTCAGATGTAGCTGGCTGGTGTTGCTATGGGAACACACTATTCTCTTAAAAATCTTTGTCGAGCTTTTATTCAGTTCAGACTCGTTCGAAATGTTGGAAGTTTCGCGTCTTTTCAGTTGCTTTGGTATATATGTGCCGAAAAACGCTAACCCAGTTGTCTGTGTTTTGTCATTGTTTGTCTGTAAACGTTTGTGTCGGTAATGTCTGTATTTTTGCTCCATAAGTGCACGATTGACTTGTGGTGAGCTTTTCGTTTTTCCTACTGATCCATCCATAGCAGGATCCGATGCCGACGCAAAGGTAAAAGTGACGATTCGATTCAGAGTAAATGTTACCAATTTCTATGAATGTTTGCGAAGATGTTTCCTTCCTTTTCCTCTACCTCAGTTTCTGTGGTAACTGCTCGCTGTTGCTGAGTAAATTTCGGAGCTGATCAATTCGTATGTCGATGAAGTCGACTTCCTAAACCTCAGATTAATGGACTGAATTGCTGGAGTAGTCTTAAGGTAGCTGAGCTTTGTGCTATTTCATGTTATCTCGATGTAACAGAAGCAAACAGATGCACTTAATGAATTGTGATTGGGAATAGCTCATAGGCTTGATTTGTGAGTCCATTTTCTCGAGTCGTTTTGCGTGAAAGATGTTCCTGTCGGAAGGAGCCGGATATTTGTTAAAGTGGCAGCTGCTATAATGTAACACGGTTGCCGGATCACGGTCGTCTTTTGCGACATTGCAATTTCCCAGTTCTTGCTTCGTCTTTGAGTTTCATTGCCGACTGCGTTGGCGCTTACGGATAAGGGTTTTCATTTCTTTTGATCGTGGAATTGTCGTTTGCGGTTTAAATAATTTTTGTGGTTTATGGAAGTAAATCAAATGAGATAGAATATTCATTGAACCTAATCCGATAAATGTTTGTTTAAGATGACGATCTCCTGGGATCCGCCGGCAGTCGATCAACGAAACGGAAACATCACATACTATCGTGCAATTTTGACGCCGCTACAGCCGGACGAGCCTAAGCTCGATCAGAACGTGGGGTTTTTTTGCCGATTTTGATTTTGTGTGGTCTTATTTTCGCCTTGGTTTTGTTTCGAGTAATGTTTTTTTAAATATATTTTGGCGGTATATCTAAGATAAGTTTTAATTGAATACTTTTATCGAGTCTCTATTGGATAAAGGTGCGGTGTCATCATTGTTGCCTGCTAATGACTATTAATGACGAATAGTGGAAAGCTACCAAAGATCTTTCACGTGGGTAGAAAGATTGGGAGTACGCTTGAGGTTGTCGCTTTATCAGCTTGAGCATGCAGTTGTGCTGATCGCTTTATGTGTCTTTAACATAAAATTTATTTCATGAGGAACCTTCCCAATTTCAAGGTCTTCATAGTTATGAAACATTCAAAAAACGAGTCTCTCTTCACGAGACTTTGAAAGCACAGAATGTTGCCATGTCTGAGTTCAGAGGTGCACCTATAATGTTTGCTCCGAGTCTTTTAACGTAGGGCAAATTTTTGCTGCCCTCTGAAGTAAACCAACAAATAAGTATATCGCATTCCACTCTGCCAGGTTGTCCTTACACATGATCTTGTCACCAAATGTCAGTCCACTTGATTTGGGTCCTTACACCAGTGTCAGTCCTTACCAAGTCCTGAAGTTTTGTGCTTGATTTAGTAAGGAGTATATTGTTCCACTATAATCTTCTCATCCATCTGCAAAGTCTAGTACAAAGGTGCTGTTTTATGTCATTGAAGCATGTAGGACGCTTAGCTCACTTTTCCAAACGCTAGTAACGTTTGGGGAATTAGATGAACATCCATAGTGTGGTGTGGACACAAACTGTTTACATGTGTCATGAGGAAAGTATGTGCATTGATCAACAGTATTAGTTTGTTTGTATAGAATAACCTAAAACCATATCTTTTTGCCATTTGCGATTATTTCGTCTAATGTTCTGTGATCAGGGATTCTCATAAATTCCCATTTGCATTTGCAGATCAGTAGTTTTATTTCCATCATTTTCTGGCTGGGAAGCTGTCAGTATGTATCGTGAATGATAACCATTCATTTCCGAAGTGCTGTCCGGTACGTTCTTAGTCGACCTCGCATCCAAAACGACAAAAGTCCATTCATCTATTTCCGTTCATTAAACGTTTATGCGAGTTTTTGCACAGATTGTGTTCCAGCACTCATGGCTTACCTTTCCGTTCGAACTGGATTTGATGAGGTATAATAAGTCTTAAAATCGCGCTATAAGGGAGTATGCGATGGGGACGTGAAATAGCAAGTCCAAAAGGAAAGCGCTGAGTATACAGTGATGGTTTTCAAGAACCACTCAGTAACATATCCGAGAAACATTGCCACGTTGCTGACTATGGGCTCGTTTTAATATACCATGTGCTGTTGTGATGTGCTTAATTCGTTTATGATGTTGCAAATGATGAAAAGCGTCTTAGTGATGTTGGGTTTTTCGACCCTCAAATCCATTACCCTCATGAAGAACAACGGTGTGAACATAAATTTCCTCTAGCGGAGAAAACGTATGCCACAAGCAACGTTATGAAATACGTTAATTGTGTCATGCTGCATGACCGTATCCTTCATGGAAATGACGTAAAGCTAGGTAGTGTTGAAAGTTTCGTGAGGTAACTAAGTCATTGTGACGTTCTTGTCCGTTGTGAATTTTGCGTCTATAGCCGTTCCATCTCTTCATCTGTGTTTATTTACATTTTTGTAGTTGTTGTTTTATAATACATCGGACAAGTCAATACAATGCTATCTGCTGTATTGGAACAAACGTGCAGAACCTCTTTTAATTTGAAACACCCTACAAACATCCAGCTGTCTAGTACCGAACGATGCTCAGAAATTTTGGGCAAATTTCATTCTGTCCTCGTTCTCTTTCTTATAATTTTCCATTATCGTCCGTCGTTAAAGAGGAAGAACATGACTGCTGCACAATGATATGCATTTCTGCTGAAATTTTGAGAAGTATTCGAACCCCGCGTCCCACGAAGTGATCTTTCTTTCACACCCGTTCTCTCTGATCATCCTCTGCGTTTTACTTTTTCTGCAGGTGCTTGAAACCTAATTTTTTTGAACAAATTTTATCACCGTGTATATGGAGAACGTCACCATTTTATTTTCTTTTAGTGTTGATGAAAGCGAGTTATTGGGTAGTGTTAGAGGGGAATAAATATCGTGCCACCTTTACTGCTACTGCTTTCGTATTGTCTTTCAAAAGCGCCACGAATGCGATGAATTCTGTTTGGGTGAATATTTCTGAAGATTTTAAAAGGAATTCAGTTTTCACAGCGCTTCCCAATTCATATGGTAAGGAACCATCATTACTAATGAAATCTCTTGTCGTTAAGATAGTTCATGTTGAAGTTATTTCAGTATGAAGAAGCCCAGATTGGCTGTTTGCTTTGTGCATAACGTTTTCATCGATTTCTCAGGCACTTCACTTGGAACTTTCTCTGACTTCGGTTCCTTGCCGATGAACTTTGTATTCAGTTCGTTATGTTTGCCAAATATTGCTCTTTTGCTTTCCGTTCCCCTTTTGCGGCAATTCGTTAAATTTCATAAGGGCTAGTATCCGTTGTTAGTTTGGCAGTTTCTTCTTAGCTGTTTGGTTGAAAGATAAATTTACTTGCTCTTTAAACAAATAAATCTGCAAATTTTCACAGTGTTTATCAGTGTATTTTACGTGCGTATTATTTGTAACGTTTTTAGGTGTAACAGATATGATGCGCACTTTCTGAAAGGGGTGCTTTCATAACACCCTTATCTATAAAGCGAGTTTCTGATATCCAGCTAGGAGTGTAATTAGAGCGCATGCTGTCAATGTTTCAATTTGTGCACTGTTGCTGCCCGGTATTTAGTTGGATGCAGTGAGATAACCAAATTGCTTGGGGACAGTTTGGTTCGATTTGATGTTGGGAGTCGACGTGGTCTATTCTTTTTTTGGCATAAGTCATCCGAAAACACTATCTGATTCAGAGGCTAACGTAGTGTTTTACATTTTTATACATTGGATCAGCATCTTTTTCGAGATGTAGAGGGCTTTTTCATGCAACCTCCGGTCATGAATTTGAGAAATCAACACATCGATTTGTGCTTTTCATTGCTTTACGCAGTGCGCGCTATTGCTGCATTATTTCGTTTTTCAGATTTCGCCAACTTGAATTTTTCCACGTAAAATTGTATTCAGCGGATGATGGACTCGGTATTTCACAAGTTTTCTTTTCGTCATGAAGTATCCAACTAACGTTGCCGACTTCATCAATTTGTTACATCCTCGAAGTTATGCAGGGAGGAGAGGTTGTGCAGTGATTTCACATTTTTGAGCTGTAGCGCACTGCTAATGATGAGTTCAGTTCAAACTCCAAGTGACCCAAGGTCTCATTCAGGTGATCCGGATTTAGAAATTTTGGCTGCATACATCATAAAGCTTCCGCCATTTTTATTTGTTTTGGATCCATTGAACCCCTAAAACGTCTACACGGAAATGAGTGCATCAAGAAAAATAGAACGGAATATGAATCTTGAGTGATATTATGTTTCAACAGTTTTGAACACTGAACATCAACTCCAACCCCAACAGTATCAAAACGGAAATCCGTAGTGTTTTTGCATTAATCTCTTCACGTTTTCTCCATTTTGAATTCAGGGCCGAGCAGTTTTAGGAGTCTTTTCAGATTTCGCGTTTGCTAAAAGATCATCTAGCATCCTTATGTTTGTACTTAAGTACCTTATGTTTGTACCTAAGTATGTGGGTGATGGTCTTGTGTCGGCCTATCTATCCAGCATATCAATCCGTGGACTACAAATGCTGGTGAATTTGATGTGTACTATGTAGGTTACCAAATTTAATGCACAATATCCCTTCAATGATCTTTCTTCTTGGTCCCTGAGCTGCTGAAGGAATCCTACGTATATATCTTGAAGAACATCTGAATGCAGTTTGCATTGTCCAAAATTTTTATATCGCATTGACCGTAAGAGGGCGATTTGAAGTGAGCGATTGAAAACAGCGATTCGGTGAGGGTGGAATATGAGAATATGATTCTGCCTTGGTTTTTAAATGTATTTCATGAAATTGGGTTAGTAAGTTGAGCGTAGTTCAAAAGAAGCTACTGTGTCAACTGTTCTGGCATTTTTTGCTTGTAGTTTTAGTTAACTTGAAGATGTCATTTGCAGTTTAGAATACAGTTCCTGTCGTTAAGGAAGTGTCGGGAAAGGTGCGACGGGCGTCGTCAACAATGAACGGGATTGCCACAGTGTTTTTTTCTTTGAGGTCAGTAGGAAATCGGGGTATCGGCTTTCGCGTTTTTTTTTAATATTCTGAGAATTTATAGTTCAGTACCCAAAAGTTGTTCGGACTAATCTGCAAGAGCAGGCTGAAGCGTGAGACAATTTTGGAAATAGGACTGCTTCCGTTGATAGGAAGTGGAGTGTCATGGAACAGGGGACTGCTGGAGAAAATTTTGAGCGCTGTGAAGTTCTTGAGCGGGATTTTTCTAGAGATTTCGGTCAGTGATGTACGTTTTCAAATTTGTTACACATTTGATTCAGTATTCCTCAGCTCACCTGTCTAGATGTTTAGCTATCTGTAAGCGTAGACATCCGTGTGTTGACGCGTGCCTTGGGCGCCCTTGCTCGCTGTGTTTTAACATTTGCGTCGTTTTTCACTGGTCAGTCCAGAACCGACGTTGATCACAGACGTTGTGCCAAATTCCTCCTCACTTAAGAAGGTGTACTTCGAAAAAATTGTCTTTCTCCCTGATGAGTATGAAACGATTTATTTGGATCTTGAGACGGCAGAAGAGGTGAGAAAGGCTGTCCACAACGGTCGTGCGTTATTTTCTGAGCATTCTTCTGTGCCTTTGGTGAATTGCAATTAATCTCCCTATGACAGGGTGTCTGTTCATTTGTGCTTGGCTTCGTGAAATTGTCTATGGGACGTCCCCTGTTTATGTATAGTTGCGTGCATATCGATAAAAGCATCATGTATATAAGTTAGTGCGCCGAAACTAACAGTTTGTTTTGTGACGCGATTTGCAAATCCCAGGAATTATGTCTCACTTTGTAGTTAGTTGCTTTTGTGTCCATCTTCTTGAGCGTAGTCGAACAAAACTAATAACGATCAGATATTTAGGGGGCCTTTATAATTTTCGACAACCGAGCGCTTTCTTTCCGTCTTGTCCGCTATCCCCATGTATAAGTATTTAGCACTCCTCGCCTGAAAACTGCTAGTTTAAACAACGTCCATTCTGCTTTGCCTCATAAGAGTACAGTTCTGAAAAAGTTTTGGAATTAAACTGAGGGATTGGAAAACACACATATTGCTCAGCGAAAACTGATTGTAGTACTTCTTCCCTTAGTATAGCATTTATTATACGTAGCATGGTCATTTAAATCAGTGCATGAAGGATTATCACTCGAGTTTTGCTTTCAGGATTAAAATCGTTTCGTTCAATTTTTCGCGTCAGTTTTTCCTTCTGCTCTTATATTGAGGGACAAGAAATGGTATTGTTCTTTTACTGGAGGAGAAGTGGCTTACCAAAAGCCTTACTTCCTCAGCAATATCCTGCATGTGAGCGCATGAAGGTTGCCGCTTTGCAATTCGGCCTTTTTCATCGACTATTAAGTGTCGGCCTCCCATTGATCATAAAATGAACCAATAATGGCGCGATCTGAACCTCCTTATTAAACAAAATAGCTCCTTTCAGTTAGAACACTTCTCGCTCGTTGCTTTTGTATTGAACCTCATTTTTATCCCCCTCATTTTTTGTCTGCAACGAGATGTTTCTTTTCCAAGAGCAGTGTAGAAGAGGAAGTCAAGAGGTTCATGAGCAGAGAAAAGGGGTGGGGTGCTGATCGCGGAAACAGATTGAAGGTCGCCTGAAATTATTTCGTTCTTGCGAATGTGGAATTTTTGCTGAGATTCTCCACGTGAGCGCTAAATGAAAGTAAATGTCGAGAAGTTCACTTACGAGATTACCTTTGGTTCATATGTGATGACCTTATTTCAAGTTTTAGCGAAGAGTTTGAAAAATTTTATCATAGCGTCACTGATGTTTTCCTAATAGATCGCGTCAACAATATTCACCCGTGTGCAACCTGTACCACATGAGTTTAGGCTTTCATATTTATGTTCGTGGAGCAGTGGTCTGAAGTGTCTGTATTTCCAGATAACCAATGGTCGGTCGGTAACATACGACGTCAGTTCGCGCAAAGCCTACACATTCAAAGTGGCTGCGGCTACCATGAAAGGATTGGGTCCTTATTCGCCAGTGCTTTCTATAGATCCAGATCCGACTGGTTCGTTTTTCTGATTCGAAAGCATCATGCTTTCAAAATGGGGAGGGTATTGTAATTCCGAAATTTTTTTCTAAAATGCTGTCAGTTATGTTGCAATTTTGTCGCAATAAGTTCACTATTTCAAACCGTTTTCTTTGAAACATATCGATCATGAAGTGAGTTAGGCTTCGCTCCGCGCTGCTTTCCTCTTGAAGGTGGGCGTAGTGGCAAGAATGATTTAGTCATCACGAATGGCAGTAGGCGATCGAAAGTGTGATGCACCTTAGATCAGTTTTGCAATGGGATGTGTAGTTGTGGCTCAAAGTGAGGCACAGTCGTTTTTGTGGGTTAATTGGGATTTGCTCATAAAAGCAGCGCACTTAACTGAGGTACCTTCATAAGTGATTCATCGCAAATGGGGTACTGTTGCAGTTTCTTTCGTTCATTACACATCCACAGCTCCATTGTCTTCAGTGAAGCAGGCATTCGTGTTTGTGAGAATATATGATTATGTGCATGGAATGCTTTCATTGTTTTGTATACTTGTGACTTGTGTCTCCCTTTCTTCGTTACTTTCTTTTCATTTACAAACGTGGTTTCGGTATTGTTAAGCTTCTGCTGAGTGAATAAATGGGTTGCCAACTCGATATCTTTTTAAAGTGGCAACTGCATGTCGGCATTTTTTGAAATATTTTAAGCGGCGCACTATGGAATCGCATATACATTTGCTTTAGAAAACTCTACAGCCCTTTCTTCTCATGTTTTCTTTTTGCCCTCCGTACTGTTAATGCAGCATGGAAAGGATTTCCTCGACCTTTGTTTCAAGTCATAGAGTCATTTTCAGTGTTGTTCTGGTTGCACTATTATGGCTATCATTGCTCCGTTAATGAACATTTGTTAGAATGTTTGCATATTGTTGCCCTATAATGTCGTAAAGTTGTTTAAAGACGAAATTTGTGATTTCCGAGTTTAAAAACGAAAGACGAAACCGATTTGAACATCACAACGAGGATATCCGGTAGAGGGAGGTTTGAGGAAAGGGATAATTGTCTTCAAGCGTTTTATTTTTCACTTATTGCACCTGTTGCATAGCCGATTCAAATGTTGCGATCATTTAGGACTGTAGCTGCTGCTTCATCGCAGTGGTTGTAAGCTGCTTGCTTTCTTCTGTCATATGATTTTCATTTGTTAACGGCACTTCTAATTTGAACATCACAACGAGGATATCCTTTAGAGGGAGGTTTGAAGAGGAGGATAATTTCACGCATCTTTTGATATTGAAAAGGTTGCCTGAGAGGAGAACAAGTAAACGCAGCAATAGCGTGGCTATGTTGATATTGCATTAGTTGAATTGTTCTGTTTTCTCTTCCAGCACAATAATATTAATGAATAATGTCATTACACATTCAGCCACCGAAGGCTCTGCAGTATAGCTGAATAGCTGAGCTACCAAAACAACTTTGTATTGCTCATCGTGGGGTTGGCTGATTTCAGCTTTTACAAATATATGCTTACACCTGCATTTTATAAGTGAAGTATAGGACTTGAACATGATGATCCGCTCATTTCCGCTTCCGCTTCCTATGTTTTCCCGCCTTTCGCACAGTGACGGTGGTGAAGCTTTACGCTATGTGAACGCAATATCTTGATGTGTCCGCAAGCATTTCAGTAAGCGTCTTTCATCAGCAGATAAAAAGTGTATATACTAACGCGCTAAAAGCTCTCTAAAAATATCAACTTAAGTGGTTCGTCTACTAACATGTACTGACCCTCCACTTCCTTTAATTGAGCCAAAATTTTTTGTTCTTTCCTGGGGGGTATTGAAAACTTACCTCCTCCACTAATTGTTGCTTAGGCCCCACTGTGTTTGAGTTTTGTAAACGAAAGGTTCAATTCATTGCGCTTGCACCGATGCACCGAATCCAAACTTCGACGTTTGCACACGCTACAATAGTACACTGGTCATCATTTGCCTTTATGATTGCTGAATACCGTTTGGAACCTTATTTTAAGCCATCTGTTTTCCCAGGCAGCATTAAACCGGTTTGCAATAAGCAGCATTGTTATGGCATGTGAGCCGAAAGCGCCATCAAATTATCTGTTGGCGAGCCATTTTTATTGGCTCATGAATTAACGGAGATATCTTCCCCAACTTGTATTCGATTACTGAGTCATTTACTACGCGATTTTGCATGTGGACATTTGATAGGTGATTGTTTCTTTAGTGCAATAAAGGATAGGGCATTTAGGACAGTTAAGAGAAGTTGACATATGACGGCGGTTGTTTCCTCGTTAACGAGACGTGTTGCTAACGTGCAGTTGCAGCTGAGTGCACAACGCATTGAGCGGCGCACTGCTTCGCTCCTTGTGAAAGCAATTAGCCTCCGATTGATTTATTAGCCGTACGACGCTCCAACAGCGGGCACCCCTTCACATTACACCTTTTCCTCACTGTGATTTGCTGCATTCGTCGCATGCTGCACGTTTTCCGCCTAATGCTTTTCCTGAAGTTTTGTTCACACTTATCCTTTGAAGTTTGATGTTTGACCAGTTCACTGCCCTATTGTTAACGTCATCCAATAGCGACGGCGAATATTAGGACAATTTTATGGACTAACGTGTGGTTAAATCCTAGTTCGGTGGTATACAGCTCATTCGTGGTTAAATCGTAGTCAGGTCTTTTTCAGCGAAATTCGTTTATTTCCTCGCGAAGTGATACAGTTAGCACTGTAGCCTGCTTTATTTACTCCTTGTTTTTCCTCGTCATCATATCTGATTTCAATAATAAGCCTCAGACCATGCTGAACGTTATCACAGTGCATCTTTGATTATTTTTTGCCTTTCTGTGGAATAAAGATGGGTAGAATAAGGAATGAGGGAGGGAAGAAATCATCAATTTTTGCCAAATGTTGGTCTTTTTTGGATTACCAGTTAGCAGATAAATACTCTGGTAATCTACGCTTTGTTTTACGGCAGTTGTGAAGGTGCTTTGTTAATCTCCTTCTCCTTAGAAATCCCGATTTCGAGGTCTTTCGTTTATGAAGCTACATTCAACCTATTCTTAACCAAGTTTTCTTCAACTGTTTTTTTCGTCAAGGGTTTTTGTTTTAAGCAAAAACCTGAGCCATTAGCGTAAGTCCGTGAATTCCTTTAATTTTTTTGCCTGCTGATGTAACGCCATCTTATTTTTGGTTTATCAGACTGCTATGCTATAAGGAGCGTTCAAGGTTGCGTACGTTTACTAATTGTGTGTAGATACTTGAAAGGGCTTCATGGTCGTGGATAGACAACTCCGATAGTTGCAATACTTTGAGTGGGATGTGATATCCTTTGTATATTTGATATAATATTGTGACTGCATTGGTGGTGCTGATTTAAAGGGCTGTCATTATTTTTGTAGCATTTATTACTGACACTTTTTTTACACTGTTGTATGATGTTTGTGTGAGTTTAGCATTTCTTCTGTCAGAATGCTCATTGATGTACGATGTGAAGTTTTTATTGGTAAAATTCGTTCGACCTATTTTATTATTGTCTTGCCAAGGGTCCAACGGTTCTTTCGCTTTGATGTCACATCAGTGCCAGCTAGCTGTCACACATTCTCAATGTTGCAACGCGCTTTTCATTTATTCTGTCTTGCTTGGATTCCCTTTTCATGGGAGCGAGTCGAATCAGAAGATGCATCGATTACGAAAGATTGCACGTTATGTGTCACCAAACCTGTGTAGTGTTATTCGCGCCTATTATTTTCATTCCTTAGTTCAAAAATCAGATATTTGTCGAGGTCTTTTTAATCTCAGTTTCGGAGATAGCCCTCCATTCGCTGTGTCTCACGTTGTCCTACTTTTTGGTCAAGCTGTTATTGTTTTTCTTCTTAATATGAACTTTCGCTTGGTGTTTGCATAGGACTATATCCCGGCACTCCATGAGAGTTTGATATTCCGTGAGAGGGTGTTTGTGAAACATGATATCCGATTAGAAGATGCGCACTCGTTTTTACGATGTCCATTATGGTGCACCATTCCATTGCAATTATTGCGTGTGCGGGCAGTGCGTCGAATAACTGTGTTTTATTTACTTGTTGACGTCACCTTGCCCGCTTTCTGTTGTTAAATTTTATGGGTGACAGTAGAAGCGGAAATGGTTAAAATCAGTTATTTTGTTTACCCGCGTATTGTTTTTGCGCCATGTCCTGCATATCTGGCCTCTCATCGTTAGGATGTTTGTCCGATTTTATGCGAGGCTCTTTTGAAAATTCGATTGTTGCTCAACATTTTTTAATTGCTTGAACGGGGATTAGCAGTTGAGTATGTGTCGTTCATTAATAAGGTAAGCAGAGGGATATAAACCTAGAGACTCCATTTGATATTCTGACAAAGTTTTCATTCTAACGAAGTCTTTAATCCGTTCATACATATTCATTGTTGTGCGGCTTTAGATGAAGTCGGGACTTACACCATTCCCTTCCCTCCTCCCTCATTGGTGCAGGTGAACGTGCGGAATGGAGTGGCTCCCTAAGACGGAACCGCGCAGTCACTTTTTTGACTACCTAGCAGTCGATCATATAATAACCAGTGCTAAACGGTGAACATCCGGTCGTGTGTCTTATATATTTTCATTTATTTCGAGAAAAAAATTTTGAGAGTAGTACAAAAAGCGTGACGAATCCTTGGACTGTTGCGTTCACCGACAGTCGAGCGCAGCTCTGAATTTCTGCAAGGCGCTTCGCCCCTTCGTTTTCAGTTCAGATTAATTATTAGTCCTTTGTTGACTGAAAGTTTGGATTCGACTGCTTTTTGTGCTGTGTGCGTTAGCTAACATCGGTGAGACGCGGTATCAAAAGCGTTGATTCGTCGGTATTTGTGATGTTAATCTATTGCTGCCACATATTTCTGTCATTCTGTTTAAAGAGGTTCACTGATTTAATAGATTTGGAAGAGTCATAGGGACCTCGCGGAATATATATGAATGAGGTACAAGTGCGTTCAGTTTGCTGCAAAATTTAAGTAACATGTGCTGTGAGGTCACATGGGTTCGCTTTATAGTTTCTCAGATTCTATATCTTTGAAAGCAGCAACTCCGTGCGGTTTTTTTCATCGTTTCCGCTGAATGGCAGTTTTTATTTTATTCCTTTGTTCATAGTGATTAATCGTTTTGTCATTAGTGTTTATTCATTTCTTGCATTTTCTTAACAACTTTGTATCACGTTGTATGTATTCACCTTTGTCACAAATGGAATTCTGCAAACGTGCTTAAAGGAATACACGGGCTGCGCCAAGATGAAATTTTTTAACGAAATCCTTAGTAAAAAGGGTGTAAATTTTCAGAAGAACGGCATTTCATGTTATTCGCACTATTTTGTTCTCAACAGCGACAATTGCAGCCATTTTTCTTTATAGACGCTGCTGAGGTGGTTAATGTGGTTTTAGCCTTTGACTCTGAAAGTGTATTTTATTTTCTTTCACGCTTCAAGGCTTTCTAGAAGCTTTTATGAAAAAGTATCAAATATCCTTATTTGTGCCGAATAAAAAATTCATGGCTTTCAGGGTTGGGATTTGCTGAATATTCGGTTTGTAGGAGACGTTTCTAAGGACTAAAGAGTAATGACTGCTCGTCGCCAGGAAGTTTTTTTCCCCAAATCGGAAATCTTCTCCCGGGGTGATGAGTCCTTGTGTTGTTCATAAATCAGATTTACCCATCTTATGACAGTTGCACCAGAACATTATTTTCAGTGCAGCCTACAACGGCGGTTTCAGATGTTCATTTCTTCTGCCTACAACGGCGGTTTCAGATGTTCATTTCTTCTTCTCGTAGACGTTTTGTCTTTTAAAATTCTTATAAATCACTTTAAAAAGTTTGCTTCCGAATACAAACATAGGAATGATATCACAACCCTCATGTGGATATCATGATTGTTGTGCACTGTAGGTTATTTCATTTCTCGCAGAAATATTTCCTTAGATATCCGATTTTCATAAGAATTCAGTATGTCGAAATATTTATTTTGTGTGTGTATTAGGCACGAAGTTTTTCGAAGTTTTACTTCCTAATTTTGAGAAAACGGTATATTTCTAAGAAAAGCAATTTATCTTTTCGTGGGCTTATCCGGACTGGTCTGGTCGATTAGTTCATCGTTTTTTTCATGGAAACCAATTGTATTTCTCTCGGCCTCCGTTATTTTAAGTGTTGATTCTGGGACACGTCTCGCAGTCCGACAGGAATGTTCGTTTGAACCTAATTTTTGAAGGAAGCGGGACTTATTGTTACAATGGATTTCCTGATATGAGATTGTTGAACGGAAAGAGCACAAGCGGTCGGTATACTTCCTTTGCGTCGAATTGAAGTGTCGTAGTTTTTCATATTGATCGTTTCACTGTTCAGTCCACGCGTGGGTAGAGTGCATTTGGGCCACCGCGCATTACTTAAATTGTTTGCTCGATGCCCTTCGTCCCAGTATCATGTTCTGTTAACAAAAATGCCGCATGCTTTTGCACCAGCCGTGTGCAACACCGTTGGCCTTCTATATTTGCTGTACTTTTATTGAAAATATCGATGTCAAATATTATATTGCGGCGCTTAGAAGAGCTTTTCGTAATTAACTTTTTCATAGGTGGGTGATACGCTCGTGACTACGCAGGTAAGATTGGAAGCAGGTCAGTAATTAAGTACAGTCTCTAGTCTCCAGGTGACGAACATGGTCGTATTTGTGACGTCGATATGGGAGAGGGATCATGAGTGAGGCATTCAGTGTGAAGAGTGAAGTGCTTCGAATCTAGTTTGTTAAACAGGAGCTACTTTTTTCCACTGATTTTCGTCGGATCATTAAGTGCCCTTTCCATGGTCGTTCATGTGTCATTGTTTACAAACTATTTTTATAGTACAATTTGCAGTCTTCCTTTTCAATATTTTTCCCCACTTTTCATCAGACTTTTCCAACTGACATGGGTTTTTGTTACTTGAAATGAATTAAATCTGCCAAAGCAGCCGCTTTTTTCCCCTTCTTCCTCCGTTTTGCTAACGTTTTTACTTCTATGCTGGTGTTGTGATGTTTTAGATGGATTTGTGCCACAGTGCAGTTAGGTAATCTTTTGTCTTTTTGAGTAAGGTAGAAAGCGCCTTGCTAAGAATCTTTTTCCTCGCGCAGCCCAGGTATGTTTTGCTGCGACTGTCGCTGCTAAGTGCTAAAGGAATGGCGCTATGATCGTTTTTTATTTTGACTCTAATTACGAGCGAAGATAAGTCGAATGAACTTAGTTCGTTTGTTTACAGTGTGGGTCCGTGGTAAGAAACGCTATACACAAATGTATTTAGTGACAGTGGCGCGAAGTTTATTCCAGAAATATAATGAGCTAGGTGTTTGCCAGTGAAGCAGTTTTAGCTCCTTAGAAAAAGGCGACGTAAAAATTCTGTGCTTCGTGCATATTTTCCGCTCGAGTGTTTTTCGTCGGAATATAGAACATAGTATTTAACTGGGCTGTCATTTAGCAAATCCATCATATGAATGATGCAAATCCGTTTTCGTTCATTCCCTTCTCCTTTGATTTCATTCTTTGTTCGGAAGTCTACCACGCCTTCCATCATATCTGTAAGAATTCTTCGTCGTTAAGTTTTTGGAATGTTGCTTTGCTGATCGTGAAGAAGCTGATGTCTCGCTGCTGGATGAATAGCCATCCAACTAACTAACGAGGTTTTTGTCGTAAAAATTCATTTGTGCGACAGCAATTTGTTAATCGGTTTTGCGAGTAATTTGCACTACTGGCAATAGGCAGTGCTGTAATAGCAGTAGCATTTAACGTTAACGTCCACTGTTATTGAGCACCTCGTTGACTAATGTGATTTTCGGTTGATCGAATTTTCGAGCGTTTATTGACAAGGCGACACACTCTAATGTCACCGTGATGTCAGAGAATGTCACCTAGGTGAGCCGCAAACTCAAATTATACTCACTAAGCGACACCTAGCTCATTCGGTTCGCAACTTCGCGTGCGCTAATGCTTCATTGCCTCACCATTCGTAGCCCTTCTTTATAGGCGCTGCTAAACTCGTATCGAATGAGAAATCGCCTGATAGTGGTATTATCTGAATAGTTTCCTTCATGCTTATTCCTCCACGTGTGGTTTTCCGCAGTCCGCTTCCCCTAGCACACTTCTCGTACTTCAGTCGATTATTTCCTGAACGGTAATGTGATAGGCAAGTTATCTCTTAGAATATCTTTGCATTCTTCTGCACTGGGAAGGGACTGTCCTCAGCCGATTCGGATAGGCCATAAATAACGCTCCTATTTTGCTCCCTAGTGGAATGTGGATTTACGGCTTCTCAAATATAGTTAAGAGCAATCACAAATATGTATTTGTTTGCGGGATTCGCATCTGTTGTTGAAGTGGTGGTGGTTGGCGACAAGTTTTGCAGCCTTTATATAAATCGCATTGTTCACATTGTTCTAGTTGAGGGGATGTTTCATCTTGAAGTCTTTTCAACATACGCAAAACGTTTATACGGAAGGCAACTTTGGGTAAAACATTGAAAGATTTTTTATTGCGCAATTGACATTACTTCACAGCTGTATTTAAGTTATTTTGTTATTTTTTATACAGGAAAGTATTTTCAAGTTTCATATGGGAGGTTTATTGTGAATCTTTCGGTCCTATAGTCGTTGTCCTAATCGCTCACGTATCTCTTTTTAAATTTCCGTGCTAAATCAAAAGGCAGTTTTCTCTTCCTTCGAGAGAAATACTGTGGTGCATTGCGAGGTTCTCGGATTCTATTTTCTGTTTGTGAACATGTTCTACGAAATGACTGTCATTAGATAAACCTTTTTTAGGCATTACTGGCTGAATAAGCCGTTTTTGTGGTCAACCTTTACAATTTATAAGAAACGTTTTGCCTTTCTACAATTAAATGAGTTCTATGCAACTTGCTCTTCATCATGCATGAAATATCCGTTTTCTTTAACTGCTCGTCAAAGTCAGTTTGTAATTTTGTAGCAAGAGTGTCTATCAGAATATTCCGTTCTCGAGAAAAAAAGGGAAGTGAAATCCAAAGAGATCTCTCGCGCCAAATGTCACACTTAACTCCTTAACATATTTCATTATTTTTGAGCGTGCAAGTCCAGCTGACTGCTTGCCGTCCCAGTCTTCCCTCACCCTGCTGTAAAAGTCCCGCATCCTACTAGAGAAGGGGAGGAGGGTTGTAGTGCGGTTATTATTCATCCTTCATCTCGATTCGACAGACGAAGTGTTATCCTAATATTCGATGCTAGGCAGCATTCCCATGTCAGTGGCAGTTAATTTTCATTTATTGACGCTGTGTGCATGGCAGTAAGATGAGTGAAATTGGTCAACGATGAGTGGTGAGCTATGTAGAAGGGTTAGCAATGAGCACAGATGCGTTAGCGAGACGGTGGTTGAAAAGTCATGAAATTGGCTGTTGCATCGGCAGGGTGTGCACCACCGCCTAAACGCAGCATGTTTTGTGGAACGGCCACGAAAAGTTTCGATAAACTTGGTGAGTTCGATTTTGGCGACTTCGCTGCAGTGCGACGTTAATTTGCTTCCTCAGCCCACATTCCACACACAACTTTGAGTCTTATTGCAGCTTCCGTTCGATAGGTCCGCCTATTAGGCCAACTGATAACAGCACTCGTGATGCGGTCAATTGGGGGAACCAACTTCAACTATCATCCATCTGAAGCCTATATAAGGGAACACACGATAAGTATTCTCGCTAGGTGTACCACGATCAAACACTGTGCATTAAAACATAGCAGTTACTTCGCATTTTTCCATCAGTGAATTTGTTCATGGATGGACCTTTATTCGTCATTATGAAATCAGCGACTGGTGGTCTCCATTATATTCACCGTGTGTTACGGATGTCGCATGATGTCCGGTTGGTTTTATCTATCTGAAAGTTCGATCGCATTAAATGATAGTTCAGATTTTCGAAAACACTTATCTGAAACGGTACTCATCTCAGTAGCGTTGGTTTCTAACAACTATTATGTCATCATGATAATACGCTGTTTAAGCCTATAACGTTTAATTATAGGTAGTGAAAGTGTTACAGCGACCTTCGGTATGTCTTCGCTGTGTCTGCATGGGGCATTTAATTAATGGTGTTAGGCTTTCCTGTAATATTCGCAATAACGCGTACCATTCTGTCTAGTTTAGCTTTCACGACAAGGGACACATATGAGTGCTATTAAAAATGCATTAAATATCGATTGTAGATCTGTTTTAAACACTCCATCTGTGCGATGCTAAGGATTGTAGTGTTTCGATGAGGTCTTTTAGGCAACATTTGACTGCTTGTGAGATGCGCCATGCTGCCTTCGTCTTTAGTATGTCGTTTTCCAAAGAGCCACTGATTCGGCAAGTGAGCGGATCTTGCTTTGAAATGGTCTAAAAGTATCTTGCTTTCGATGTAGGGCCGTACTTCTCTATCAGTTGAAGCTTGAAGGCAGTTATGTCATTGTTCATAAACAAGTGCGTAAATCAATAAATAAGAGTGTACCTTGGTTGATGCGGCGTAGTTCATAACCTCACCGTTACACCTAATATTTTGCTTGCAACGCAGTTGGTATGCAGTGTGCTTCTATAATGGTTATTCGGCTTTTTTGCAGTTTTAGGTGCAAAGGTCACGGATTTTGCATATGCTTTGAGAGCGCTAAAGTGGTGTATTTTGCTGTGCCATCACACCTTCATCAGCTGTCGTCGACGAGAAATTGTGCGGATTTCGTGCTATGTTGCCGAAAATTGTACACATCTGATTGGTTAATGCTTCATAACGACGAAATCACTACATACTACAGTTTGATTCCATTGTTATCATGGTTGATATTTGTACGCCGCTGCGAACGAATTCGGGTTACTTACAGCTTCAACAACGGCCGATAGGCTTCTTTGAATTGGTACGATTCGGCAAAGTGGAATGCAGGCACATTTGAACGCACGAAACTGAACCAGCCTGCATAGTTTCCTTCTGTTTTCTGCTTTATCCTGACGCAGTGCGGCCGATCGCGATCAATGTCTGTACCAAGGGGTGCCGCAGCAGTGCGCATGTTTCCAGCATCTTGGTGGACCTGAGAAGGTGCTCTTATTGGTTGCTATTTACGACAGACAATGTCTGACAGTGACAACGATGTGGACGATACATCAACAGAGTCGCCGTTCGGCGATGCTCATATCTCACCTTTTACATGTCGTGAGACATTACTTGATAAATTCGAAACTTTGGCGAATCAGTTGTCCGCTGGTTGGAAGTATCATGTCTCGAACACAGAAGGGATCCGTAAGGCTTGGTTGAGCTTCGAGGATTTTTACTCGAATATTTGCTCATTTGCTGGTGCATATAGCCCGTCGGTGAGTTCTTCCGATTCTTCAGCAACGCTTCCCGTCGATCCACAAAGAGAGAAGCTAGCGTTAACTAACGTGCAAGATCGTCACATATCTCCTTATTTGTGCCAGAAGAAACTGATCGAAAAAGTAGACGCGTTTGTGAGTCAACTGTCGCCCAATTGGAGCGATCATATTGCGAATACGGAGGGCATTGTTGAAGCATGGCAAGATTTCGAGCGCTACTTTCTGCGTATGTGCACTATAGACCATGGTGAGTGGTTGGCTGATTTTGTCTCTTTCGTCTTTAACGTTAGATTTAAGGCGGATTGAGACGATTTCGAAACTTTATTCGAATAACGATTGTGAAAGATCGCGGCTCGTTAGTATTTCATATAGAACTTTTTTCTGATTTTTGTCATTGATTTTGGAAAATCTCCAGTTGTCGCGAGTTCATCCAGGAAATTGGCCGGTAATGTTCGTGACGTGAGGTTAATTTGTAAGTTGCTGTCCATTCTCATTTCGCATGCCACTGCTCTTTTCTATTCTGTCTGTTTGTCCATTTAGCATTCCACATCTGCTCTGTATGCAGTGAACATTTATGCACTCTTCGGAGTCACCATCAAAGGCGCATTTTTTAGACACAGCTGCTAATAAATATAATGAAGGGTACTGTTAACGGTTGCAGGCAAACTGCTGCTAGTGCTGAGGACGTTGGTGTTTATGTGTTCAAGATGCACAGCGTGCCGTCTGAAAGCAGTTCGTAAACAGAGCTCCAGCGTTTTCGTTTAGTGCAACTCATTTGTTCTCAGCCCATATCATTCGTTTCATCCATCCACTCCTGCAAGCATGTCGTTTGATTGTGCAAGCAGATTTGCTCCTCTTATTCCATTCTTCTGTTCAATTTGAGATGATCTTTAATTGCTTCGTGTGCTGACGAGCACTAAGTGTTGAAATTTTAGAACATTGGTCATCGAAACAAAATCGATTATAGGGGGATGAGCGAATAAAAGCAGTGACCTCGTGTAGATATTGCCATAATTTTTCAGATGTTCCCTCTGCCTTGGTATTGTTTGCGCATACAGTAGCGTCATTTCTGTTCCTTTTTCTGCGTCCTTTCCTTCCTAGCCAAGTGACTGTATTGCTTCGTATTCCGATGTCTTAAAATACTGTTTCATCGGAACTAGGTGAGCGATTAATGACGTTTTGCATCAAGGTCGTGTTTAATTTTGTTGTCATTTATCACTGCAGTGATCTTTCATCATCTGTTCATCTTTTTATGAAATAAGAAGATTACAGGTGCCTCATGCTTGCGCAGTCGCTTCACAAGATTTCCCATCTTGCGAAATTATTTCGTCTTATATAGGCTGCTAGTTACAGTTGAGCCTATCGGTTCTATTGGTTATCTTTTTCAATGTTCGTACACTTGTACAAAGTATTTCACTAAATCCGCAGCTGTTTGAAGGCAGATTTTTTGTTGATGTGAGGAGGGGGGGTAGGGGAGGATTGGTTAGCGGGGGAGGGGGAACGTTTACGTGGATTGCTTAAATGTAATGCACAGCAGAAACGTAGTGATTGTCTTATTTACATGCGAATTCCTTTGTTACCAGAAAAGTTTGCCGGATAAATATTTTCTATCGATAGTAAAAACAAAAACGATAAATTAGTGCAATATTGGAATAAGAACGTTCCACTGAGATCTCGTTGAAAGCCCACAAATAGCTTTTCGTTGTTGTTCGTGCGTTGGTGAGCCTTTCAAGTTATGTTGTGGGAGTAATTTTGAAAAGAAATGACTTAGCGCGAGATTTTTGTGGAAAAACGTCCGAACGTTTGAGTTTTTATAATTTGCAGAGTTCACGTAACTTCAGTTTAACTTCAGAACGTGCTGTAGTTATGCAAGTGTTTTTTTTTCGGGATGTATATAAACTTTGCAGCAAGTTATCACTAAGCGGCTTGTGCTTTCGCTTAACCCTCCTCCCCTCATAGGACTGAGTCTGTGATAGACTCTCTTTTATTGCATCGTGTCTTGAAATTATGAAGCAGTTAATGTCACATTGTTTAATTCGCTTATTAGCTGATCTGACGCGATATCGGTCCGTAGTTTTAGGAACGCCGCCTATCGCTTATTAATCTCCGACGAACATAAGTATCGGAAATGTGCAGAGCTTATATATGGAAATAATCCTTTCTCAAAAGTTCGCTGTGGTCTCAGATTTTACCCCGATCAGTTGAAAATTGCAAGCTAAATGTGAAATTTAAGTTACTACACTGCTGCATTATTTGACAGACTGGACTGTGGTAAATTCTAAGCAGTTTAAACGACGTCCTGATGGTCAGACCTTCTGCCATCTCCATTCTCTCCTCCCGTCTCCATTTCCTTTCATCCCCTTCGTTTTCTCGTAAGGAAATTCTCGTTTGGAAACACCTGACAGATGAAACAAAGTGTAAGCGACGGATCTGCAACACGGGAATTCAAATTTTTAAATATCTTCTTCGAGAGAGTAAATGGGCAAGTTGTGAAGTATGACTTTATTACCTTTTAAACAGGTCACAGCAAGTTACAGGAAGATAGAAAGTAATAAGTTGAACGTTTCGAGAAAATTTGAAAGATTGTGCTTCCAGCCGCTTTTTTACTTATTTATTTTAAAGCATTCGTTGTTGCATTTCTGTAGAAAGTTAAAGCCATGATGTAGAGAAATATGAAAGGAATTGCAGTTAAGGAGCGCTTCATATTTATTAGTCTGAAAGTATGATAACTGACAGTATCTTTGATATTTTCAGCCAGTTAGCTCACTCACTGAAATTATTCTTGGGACGAAGCTCCGATTAGTCAAAATATCCTTCACATGTGAAGCTTTCATTCTGAAATCACTTCGAGGCCTTTTCATGCATTGCTTGCTCACGTCTTTACGTCCACAGGCCACTCATTAGCCGTTCTTTTATTGAGGCCAACAAATAAAACGCTTCACACAATCGTCTAGATTAATCCTGAGCTGTGTTCTTTTCAGGTAAACTATGCGGGCATTCTTTCAGAAGCCAGCAGAGTAACTTACTAACTAGTCTTTCTTGTTTTTTTCAGTAGTGGCTGCTTCTTGGGAGCATCTGGAGACTCCAGCACATTTAACATCCTCCGGTTGTTCGCGGTTCGCGTGATTACTGCGATGGTCGCAACGTTTAGTGTGCGAAGCGTTCGTCTGATGTTTGGCCTAGTGAATGGGTAGATAGTGACTTTGTAATAAACGAATAGAAGCACGGTTAATAATGTTTGTTCATATGTAGATCACTTTTCATTTCATTTCCTTTCCACTTACCCAAAATGGATATTCCTATCACTCATTATTACTTACATGAGTCAGTTTCAACGACGATGACTTCATCCGTGGAAAATGATCCTTTTCTTCGCCGATGCACCTCATATTCAAAGTGTCTTCTCATGCTGACCATCATATCTGGAATTGGAATTAAAGCTATGTCTGTGGGGGACGCGAGGAAGGAGGTGGAGGTGGAGTGGATGAGGAAAGAGAACATTTTGAATACTGCGGGTGCTCGTGAATGTTTTAATTTTTCAGTATATGCGAACATTTTTCTTGTACCTGATTTGCGTTATTTTACTTCTTATATTCTTGATAACCGACGCTTTGAAAAAGTGTAAGTAGTGACTTCAGGTCTCTGTTCATCTGCTATAAATCCTTGAGGACGCATCTTTGAGCAGCAACGAAAAGTGAGACGTGTTGTCGATATGCAGCAATCCCTAAGGTGGCCATGATCTGATTTGCACAAATTGATGGGCAACTAATTTAAAGCGGACGCTGCGTTCTGCTAACAGCAGCTTTATTTTAATGCCCTTTCTGTTCATGCAGTGCGTTATTTGTTAGCGCAGTCGCATCCGAGTGCATGTGTTGAGTAAACTAAGAAATCAACACATCCCACTGATTACGTTAACGTTAAGAGAAGCCTCAACAAACATGTGCTAGGAGTATTGACTGAGGTTTTCAATTTCACCTCCATGATATATTATTAAATGCGCAGTTGAAGGTAGGGGGCAGGATTGATATCCTACCTCTTCTTTCTTGTCCGCTGCATTCCGAAAATAATATGAACTTCATTGCATGGCTGTTACTCGACAAAGGTGTTGTCTTTGGGAGCTCAATGATGCCCAGTGACGATAACATGCCAGAATCATATAATAGTTAGTATTGTCACTGGAGGATGTTAAAATGTTTTTTGTTTATAAACTGATTTGTAATTATAATCTTGGATATGTTTTTCAGATTTGAGGCTCATAAACGTTGAGAAGTTCACTTAATTTGCACTAAAGCAAAGACTTTGAGCGCAGGAATTGGATCCAGGAACACATTAGCAATTTCGTCCTCGACTCATCTCCCTCCTCTTTTTAAATCATTAGTTAGCTGTAGATGTTTGCTTGGTTGCAAAATAGGTTTTGCGTGTTTTTGATCGGATATAGTCTTATCTGAAAGAGACCGAAAAAACGGCGTCTCCTTCATGAGGTGCTTGCTCTCAAAACGTGCCGGTTGAACTATTCATTCCGCTTTTAAGTCATGTCTTTACCACGAAGTGAGCAGGTTCCTTTGATGTAGTACATTTCATTATGTATTCTTTCTAAGGTTTCTGGAGTTGAGATGGATTTTTTGAGTGGCGGTTGATTTCTCTTGGACTTTTGAACTCATATTTCAATGTTTTTTATGTTACCTCTTATTGTTTATGCTCTTTCCCAGGTCTGATTCATTGTTATGGAGAAGTCAATGAAACTTACGGGTAAATTCTCGACAGTTGTTAGAAACATAATGTTTGTCAGATTTGTTGAGGATTTGATTCTAGTCGCTTGCGAAGAGATTATATCTACAGCGTTTACACCGGAGCTACATGATAGCGCGTGAAAATTAGAAGAACTGATCTGTCACCATCCTTTGGTTCCAAAATGTGCCCACTAAACTGTTTTAAACTTTCTGTAGGTAATGAGTGTTTCTGATCTGTCTCGTCGTTTCTGAAGGAGGGAGGGAGTATGTAATATTTTTGAATATCTCTACTCTGTTTTATCATAACATTGTCGTTGTTTTGGGAACTCTTTGCTTCCATGTTTGATGGTTCTGTGCGGATTGCATTCGACGGGACGACGTCGTAAAAGGTGAGTGGATGGTGAGGTTGGCTCACATTTTATTCCCTCCCAAGGGGGTCGCATCAAGCTTTCCTCATCACCAACTAGGCAGGACACATTGCTTGAGTGCACTCGTCTACTAGACGCTCTTCTCGACTTCTTTGTCCACTTCACCACCGTCCTTCCAACGCTCATATCTGTTCTGCACCTCTCTTCTGTTCATGTCGCTTAGCCTATGTTTTCGGCCCATTTTGTTGATACCAACATCCTAGTGATCACTTCGACGCATTCAGCCAGTTCTTTGATTTACTCACCTTCAATCAGTTTTTATGCGTTGCTTCCATATGAAACTGGTTCACCTATTTCTTTCTCGGCTGCATTTGAAATATTTTTTAGGTTATTCTTTACGCCCGGGAATTACTTGTTTAGCAGTAAATTGTTAGGAAATGGTAACAAATTTTATATTGGCTCTAACATACCGATAGCCAGTTCCTCTTTCTTGCTTCGCTGAAAAGAATTGAAACAGTTTTAGAGGCTCACAACATCGAACAATGATGAACCGCGAGATTTGAGGTTTTTTTTATAATAGGATCGGGTTTCGCTGTAATAAATCTTGTTTCGAGTTGAGCACTGAATACAGCGTGAGCGGTGAACAATCCGATGCAAGGACTGCTTTTTTGCCTCCATCGACCTATCTCAAGGTGTGCACTCGTTTAATATTGGAAACACACGAAAATAAGCGGCGTGTGGAGAGTAGGTGAACATCCATTTTAAGCCTAATGAAGAATTCTACAAAGTACTCCCGAAGTGGACTGTAAAGTTATGTCTGTTGCTGCAATTTTTTTCAGGCCGTCGAAATGGTCATTCGGCGAGTTCAGCCTGCGTATTGCAGAAGCCGTTTTTGAGTTTGCGAGACAGCTTTCAAAACCGTTTTCTCACCACTGAGCATCCAGAAATTTGAGGGCGCATTTCATTAACTTTGGCGCACTCAAAAATCAGTTTTTACAAGTTGCCGTCATGCAATAGGGAGGCGCTGTAAGAGTTAGCTGTTGTCCTATTACTTCTCCATCAGAAATGCAGCTCCTTTCCTCAGCTTGAGAAGAAATCAAACTCTAGACTTCTCTTCCAGTGGAAACAGTTGTTTTCATGCCTCCTGATGAGAGAGCAGCGAAGTTCCAGCACAACTTGAAAAGGACATTCAGATACTCTCAGAGGCCAGTTATTTATGTGTAGGTCGTCGTTCGTGGTTCATGGGGTGAGCGACAAAAGCATGCAGGCTTAAGGTGGTTTGTGAAAACGAATACTTGATAGAACGAGATGTCTGGTTTATGTCTTTGAACGTGGCTGCTTAAAAGCACCACCGTGTTATTGTTGAAACAGTTCCTTGCTTCAGTGATCGCAGAGGGATTTTGTGCATTTTTGAAGTTTCTTGGGAAGACTCCGTGAAGAGCTTGTTTTTCTGAATGCAGTTTATAAAATGGCTGCATTCATTGGGCAAGTCGCGGGAAGAACGGCAGCTGAAGACCCAGCAGTTACAGTGCACTGACGATGCTTGTCTTGGTCGAACAGGGCATATTTTGCTCCTTTGTGAATTTGATTGTTTATCCTTTTGAGCGTTATGGAAATTCAGAATACTTGCAGCTGAAGATTTCATTGACAGTTTTGTCCTTCTTTATAAATGGTGGTGAAATAGCTACATGAATCCTCCAAAGTTGCAGTGTAATTGCGGCATTGGCGGATGACTGCAGTGTTCTGCAGTTAGTTGCCGTCAAACGTCAAAAGCTAACTGTTTAACTTCCTTTTCACCGGTAAAGCGTCGTGGCATTGCGCTGTAGTGCACAACGGATGTCGTTGATGCTTTGATGGGTGATTATCATTTGTTGCAGACACATCTGGCAAGCCTGGGGCTTAAAGGTGCTAATTCAGATGCTTCGCAGTTGTAAAGTGTTCATCAATTTATTTTATACAATGTGATTTCTTCGCTTTCTGCGTTGCCAACATTGCAGAGTTATTTTGATCATGGAGTTCCATCGGGAAGCGTTGTTTTTGGCGTCACTCATTCGCTGACTTTCTTAACGAATCACCCTTTTTCTTCAAGTACATGTCAAGTTTTTTTCTGATGTAACGCATAGCGCAAATTGTCAATTCAATCGCAATTGCGTCTTTTCGAGATTAAACTGATTTCATGCGAAGGGTGGAGCTTATGCTCTTATTCACTTTTGCATGACGTCGTGTCCCTTCTGTCCGCGTCAGAATGAATCGACGAATGTGTTGGTTTTTTCGCCCTCGGTAAGGCAAGACGTGAGGAACGTGAATACAATGTCGATGACTCTGTGGCCGTTAACTTCAATGGTTTGGGATGGTGGTCATGGGTCGCAAGACTTGGCGACACGTTTTCCACGACAAGCCCGTCAACGTGTCGGTTCGGCTCGTGCGCGTCAGCAACAACGTTTACGCAAAATGCACGTGCAGAGTATCCTCAAAGAGGCCACCAGTACAGGCACGCTTCATCCTATGTTTATAATTCGTATGCAGTGGCTTAAACATCGTATTCGTGACAGCGGTGCAGAAATACGCGCTCTAACTCTGCCGAATAGTATTGCGTTCTCTGAGTTATCAGTGAGTTGAAATTGCACTTTCATTTCTATGACTTTCAGTTGCCTATATTCCGAGGCAGATTCCCTCATTCCAGTGTTGCCACTGAAATAGATATTCAGAACGCTAAAGCTAGCTGCCTGAATTTCCACCACTGTTTTACTTCCATCACATTTATTTTAGAATTAAGTGTCCTCTGCCATCTATATAATTATCGTATGAAACTTTCTATGCTTCTTATTTATGCGCAGTGCAAGTTTCGTATTTAGGAAACGTGAGGCACGTCTTGTTTACCTTCGAATGTACATTGTCGCTAACGTAAGGTGGTGAGCTAGAGCGAAGCATATATAAAAAACGATCTCTTTGGGAACCTAATCACAGAGTTGTGGAAAACAAGCCGACAAAAGCTTGTCAAGAGGGTTTATATCTGCCCTCAGCCTTTATCGTTTAATTTATTATATCTGGGATGCCTCCTTGTTCCGTTCAGACATTTGCGTCATGTTTGGCAGCACTGTTGAGCCGTAAGCCTGCATCGAAGATTTTAGGTGGTTTTACGATATATGCAAAACCTTAACCTTATAACTCTTTTTACTTGCTGCATTTCGTGCTTGTTTTTTATCAGCGCTGACGAGTGTCTTCTTTTTCTTGAAGAATTAACCAAGTCTGGTATTTTTCTCAGCGGATGACATCCAGCTGTTTTATCTGTTTCTGCTTTCAGTATCGTCATTGTGTGTTTCTTTAAGACTAGAAAGGCGAACATTTGCTAGTTGAGGGCGCAAAAGTGTTAGCATGTTTTAGCGCGAATCGCGGCTTTCGTTGATACATTCGCCGAACGGGGCGAAAAGCCGTCAAATAGTGACCGGCGTACGGACGAGCGCGTTTCGACTGCTGAATATTTCGATGCGATCATCAACGCAGTAGCACCTGGTCCCCTTGATATCCCGCCATTCGAGGCGACAGGTATCGAACAGTTTCCGTCCTATTCGTCATCTCCGGGTCCTTTACAGCTGCTGCGTTCAACCACGCGGTCAGTGACCCCAGTCAGCATACATCACGATCTATTCTACAAAACGAGCGCTGTGCAAGGTGCCGCCAAAGATCACTATATGCTCATTACTGATCACGGTTTTGGTGAGGAGGCGCATCCGAAGACTGCCATTTCAGCTCATGACCCTTCGAGGCATCATAACGGTGAGCGCTGCATGTGAACGAACGAATCGTTGGAATCGAAAGATTCAGCCCTCGCTCGTAAATTGCTTTTTCTTCTTTCTTTAGGTTTGTGCTGCAAAAGAGATGATTTTTTGTTATTACTTCGAGTTTCTGCTCGAGTCATTTCATAGATGGCTTCCAGGGAAACGTTAACTGAACGCTGAGGTTCTTCCTTAAGTTTGTTCATTTCGTCGTACGCTCACTTTGTGAAATTAACCAAAGCACGTGTTATACAGTGCATCCTATACTTTGACCACTCCATCTCTGTTGTGTGTGTAACGCATGCTTGCGAGTTAAAATATCTTTTATGACTTGCACCTGTGGAGCGCGCTGATTGTATTAAAGACCCGAAGCGCAATATCCTACTGCTGTTTTAATGCGAGCATCACTCAGAAACGTAGTTTGCTTTCATTACGTCTCTAACAGTGCGTTCATAATGAGCGAATGGTAAGCAGCTCATTTGTTCCACCAGTAAGTTAAGGAATACCCTCCGATGCCAGAATGATCGTTTCGACTTTTTGGAAGTTAGAAGTCATGAGGAATGGAGTGAAATTTTGGAAATCACTGTTGCAATAAAGATAAGCCGATATGTGTTGGTGCATACAGCATGTTAATGTTGCTGTATGCATCAACGTTAGTGTTGATGTTAATGCGGTGCTCATATTACGGAATTTAGTTTATATTTGCGCTCATCGAATAAGTTGCGTTGCTGATATTTCTAAATGAAGGAGCAGATTACCGGGGTTACTAGCTGTTGGCTCTATCAGTCTTCATAAGCACCACAATATCTCAGTGCCTCCGAAGAGAAGGTCACCTATTGTGTATGCGGTTATGCACCATCAGCCACTGACTGTCGCGATTATACTATTATATTTCAAAGTTGCGCAGCAGTGACTGTTTTGAGTGGGATTTGTTGTGCATCATGGCCCAGTCATGAATATTAATATTATTCGTGATTGTCATACTTCTTCATGTCAAGGTTTTTTTGTTAAACCTCGGAGGTACGTGATCAAATATCTGATGTAGGTGCAGTGAGCGTTGTTACTGATTCGTGCAAAACACATTGTCGAATATGAAGTAAGTCTCACATTCGTTCCACTAATTCACATCACATGTAGTTCTACTCTCTCCCATTCTTGTTCAACTTTTCTAGCTTCAGGTTCACTCTGAATGCAGTGAGTGTGAAAATATCGCCGTTTTCGAATGTGATTTACGTATGTTAAACATAAGTATGGCTATGATCGGACGGCGTAATTTGGTTGTGCGTTCAAGGGGTAGCCACTGCTAGCAGATTGAATGCGAGAGGGCCAATAAAGAGCATGGCGCTTCCGCTTCCACTTGTCCCCAATGCACACAATAATAGGCGGACGTACTTAAAGCGTACGCCTCGGCCATATCTATACGTGTGCAGGTTGGTGATCATTCAACTGCCACGCTCCACCCAACACTTCTTCGTTATACGTGTCTGTGAGCTCTACATTTTCTGGAACTGGCTAAGGGAGAACGAAAGAAGTTCGGGGGGGAGGGGGGTTTTGTGAATTTTGGAATCCTGTGGCAGCATTCGAATTTTGAAAAAAAGCTGTTGAGGAATCGTGTTTTGGGATGTCAAGCGAAAGCGAGAGTAACGTTTGTATGGACGCGTCAAGCTGATTGTTCTCTCAGTTCCATTGATAATTGCAGCTTTAATACCGCTACTGCTCTTTACGGAAGTTAATGTCGCTGCTGGAAGATTCTCTTGTGTAATCGAGCTCACAAATAATTTGCTAATTCTCTGAATACTTTCCGTCTTCAACAGTTTTCTTCTTTCGCTGTGATCTTTTTTTGGCAATGGCTGTTTCTCATTTCCTAACTGCATGCAGTTTTACGCCGATGTGAACGAAGCATGTCTGCGAATAGTGAAAGTGCTAATGTGATGTGGCGTAAATATTCGTCGCATTCACTTAACTTGAATCGCTCAAGCCTACATGACAAAGCTCGAACTCGTTTTGCATCCTCAAACAGTCGGGCTGAATTTCGCAAATTTCCTATGGAGTGGTTGCAACAACGCGCAGAAATCGATGCTCGAAATGCATCACATTACAATGGAATTGTTGGTCGAACTACCACGTCGTGGCGGACGCTGGGCAGTAGTGACCCAGTGATCCAGAAAGCAGCCGACAAGTCTTCCGACTCTCCGACTGTCTTTTCGGCATTTTACCCGTCGAGCAGCCAGCAGAATATTTTTTCAGCTGTAATTGATGCTTTGCTGGAGACAAAAGAGCGTGAAACCGAACGTAACTGCTTTGTTAAAATTTTCTTTGAGGGTAAATGCCCCTTATATCACTTCAAATTTTGGGTGTGCCACTCACTTCAGGGTTTCGCCGCAAAGAATTATAAAATCTGTTTGTTTATTGGATCTATGTAGAGGTGACATTTGTGGTAGCAGTGAAACAAGAACTTCCAAATTGAACGTAAATCGAAGCATCTGTAAATGCCCGAACTGCTGTTCGAAGTACAGTTGTGCAACGTTCCTCGACCTTTCTGTGAGTGAAAAGAAAGATTCTTGTTTTTCATCATATCTTCCTTTAAAATGGTGCAGTAATTTCGATATCTGCAGCACTAGTGAGTCCGCCGACAAACATTCGCGTCCAAGCAACCTCAAACAGTTCGGCGGTTGTTCAGTGGGATTTCGATGGCGAATCGGTGGACGGATTCGTGGTGAAGTACATCCACGAGCCTGCATCAGGACAGAGGGACAGCGAGCGGTGGAAAGCGATGACGGTGATGGATCCTTCGGCGAGGCATCTTCATCTCGCGCAGCTAACCACTCACAAACCTTATGCTTTCTGCGTGTTGGCAATTCGCCAGAACGTACGCTTTTGCATCTTCGTCCGGGCGGTCTCGTATTACCGAAAGGCGATAGTGGCGGCGGAAGGGAAATTTCTTACCGTTGGTGCATGAGTCAGCGGTATAAACAGTTGTTATATAGAGGAGTTACTATATAAGGTTTTACACCTTGCGAGTCAGGCGCATCAGCCAGTTTTTGCAATAGTGTTTAGAAGGTAGAAATGTATGTTTCTTGGAATAAAAGAAATTAATTTCTGTTGATTCAGCACCAGAGCAGTGATATACTTTGATAATGAAAATAATTCAAGTAGTGATGAAGCTTCGTTAAAGCTCCAGATCTTTTTGGAAAATGAGGCTGTTGCAGCGGCAAGGTGCGTGCTCGGATCCTCCAACGACGATCGATCGTCTGATACCGATGCATATGGTGTCGAATCTGGTGGTAGCATGGAAAACGAGCAATTCCGTGATGCTCAAGTGGGAATATGCGGGACCTCAGCCGATTGGTTTCTATGTAAATCAGACTGGTCGCAAAGATTATTTCGACCAGCATTTGCAACTGAAAGGGATGGTCTCACCAGGCTTCCGGCAAGAGCTCGACGGGAGGCAGAGAGAGCACTTGTAAGTTTTACGTCAATGTTCAGCACCGCGTTTATTACATGAGTATGCAGGAATGAATGTCTAACATTGTTTACTTGTCATAAACTAGAGAAATCTATGCATTGAGAAGCGTTCCATCTTGCAGGAAAACATGACAGCAAGGCATTATAATTCGGTTTATGCCCTACGGACGCCTGCCGACTTGAGAAGTTTCTTAGAGCCGTTCGCACGTGCATGACGATGCCCGTTGCATGTGACGTCGGCGAACAATTTTGACCCTTTTCTGGGTATTCTTGAGATGAAAGTATTCGAACTCTGATGCAATAGAGAAAGGATCGTTGTGTAGTAGAAGTCCAAACGACGTGGTGAGATTCTGATTGATAGGCTTCTCATCACTGATGAGAACACTTGTTGAGGGACTGCAAATATGTGTCGAGGCCAGTGACGTGAAAGCTAGACTTTTGGGAGATATATAAGAATTATTAGTTTGTTGCATCGCAACGGCGCAACTTTCTTCTTTCATGTTTTATGTATTTTTAGTAAAAATGAGTCTTTATTGTGAGCGTCTTCGAGGAAAATATTCGTCGCTGTGCCACAGTGTCGCATTAGATTTTGCCTTGGAAGACGAAGTTCTTTTGCGTCGCAATTTTTAGCATTTTTTTTTTCTGATTGAATGCAATTCTGTGCTCTTTTTGGCTCAAAGTCGTCCTGATTTATGTTTTTGTATCGCAAATGTGGTTTTATTTCTGTCAACTATATTAGGTCATGATTTTGCTTTTGCAAATCAACTTTGAAAGAGCGCATTATGGCAGCATCGTTTCTGCGCACGTACCTCGTGTGCCTTTATATCTGCGCAATATGATCAGCTCAGGCTTTACTAGGCTGCGTCGCGAATTGTGCGCGGTAAAATTCACTTTATTCTTAATCGTTTTGTTCCAAAACCTCTTTAAAAACTATTTAAGTGTAGAAAACACCGCATACATTTAACATCGTTCGTTCATCCTTTATGTCGTTTGGGTTACAAGTGCACGAAAATTATCTCCTACTGAATATCAGGTCGGGCCTCCGGATTCGTTGTTTTGTCCTAATACTACTTAGTTTATTGATAATCCGTGAGATTGGCCGTTCGTGTGAGCGAAATGCGAGTGCTTAAATCATGTCAACCGCATTAACAGCGTTCTCAACCCATTTTCTCATCCAGAACTGATTAAGGGTTGCAGATATTATCTCTGCTTTTTCATTTTAAAGAAAACTGCTAGTTGGAGGTGACTTGAAGGTCTTGTCGCTACAGATTCAAAGTTCATTCCCTGTTCTGCTTAATTTATCGCGCACTTTTGCTTTCTTACGTTTCTGTCGTTATGAACAACTAGTCTGATCCACTTTTCGACTATACTCATGCTTTACTAGAAAGGTGATAAGTTCATACTGTTTTTATGTTACTTATGTTGGCTGCTCGTGCATATTATTAATTTTCAGATGGACGACTCTGAGACCCTACATGGAGTATACTTTTCACGTAGGCGTGAGGGAGTTGCCACCATCCGAAAAAGAATACTGGCCACGAGAGGTCGTCGTGAGGACAGACCCTGCAGGACCGCCGTTTGTCGACGTGCCCGAGTTCATCGAATCGCAAGACGCAGGCACAGCGCTTATAAGGCTAAGATGCGCCAGCGAGGAATATGGCCCAATAAGCCATTATTGGCTCATTGTGGTGCCAGGCAACTTTACTCAGGTTCGTTTATTGTCCAGGGCAAATGTTAGTTGTGCTTAAAGTTCTAGACTGCTGAAGCAACAGCAAAAATAATTAATTGTGTTCGAGCGCCCGCAAGAGTGGTCTCTGACTTCAGCTGTCATCATGCAACTATAATAAGTTTCCTGTTCTCCATTCGGTGTTGCCGTGTTTTTTAGCCTAATAACTGAATAAATGAAAGTTCTCGTCACCATTCTTCTCTTCAGCTAATTTCCTTCGTTCTAATACTTTCAATGGCAAAAGTGGGTGCATTCGGAGAAATTGATTGCATTTAGGTGTGTAGTACATAAGCTATTATATCGGAACTTGATATGCAGGAATTGAATGAATTCCTCTCATAACCTCCCTTCTGCGATGGAAGTGTCAATAACCGAGATTTTTTGGAAACAGATAAGCGAAAAGGTTTGTCATACTGTACTTGGCCCACTTCGCCAGCATAAAAAAACGCCTTTTTCAACTAAAGTACAAAAAAATCGCGGTGGAAATATAGGGGTGGAGGTAAATAAATTGTAGAATTTTCAAGTGCATTATTTCTGTCTCAAAGTTTCTAATGGGAGATACTCAAAGTGGGAGACAATCAGTCCAGATCGGTAGAGAAAAAACGTTGGAAGCATATCATACTTCGGCGACGTGGGAATTTGAAAGATCTGTTACCAGCATAACTTTGCGATAGAGGCCAGACTGTTGATGCGATTGACAGGCGATGTGTGATTATGTATCTAAAAGCGGACAGCAATTGGTAGCGGTCCTGTGCTACGATCATAGTGCCTTGGGTTGTCTGTGCAAACGTTTGCATATCATTTTTTCGAAAAACAAGTTCTACAGCTTCATTTGTGTGTGTTTTGACACTTCGGCACCTCTCGTTCTGAAGGAGGCCTTTCATGATAGGAACAGGCTTCAGTTTCTTGGAATGGTATATCTCTGTTGTTAGGAAAGCCCAATTCCTCCATTTTTACGTGATATGTACGTTCAAATTTTCGGCCTCCTTACTCAGAATACTGCAAGTAAATATGTCATTTTCGCAGGGATATTTTTGTTTATTTGATAACCTGAAGTCAGCATTTCAGGACGATGTGCTGAATTTGGACTCCACCTCACTCCAGAAGAGCACGGCGCAGATGAAACCGCGTCACGAGCTGCCTCGTGGCTCAACAATGGATTCGAAATCGATGAAGAAAGCACGCAAGGCCAACAAACAACATCCCCATAAGAGGTCGCCTTTTGGGCGAAGTTCTATTTCTTTTTTCCCCAGTTTAATGGTCCTCGGTGGTTTTTACTTCGAAATGTCTCATAGTCTTGTATGCCAATGGTGCCTTTAGGAAATAAGTAGTGTTTAAGTATTTGTGGAATGAAATAAAGTGGATGAGATGTGCAGATGGGAAGAAGAGGGTGATTTCAAATTGAAAATGGAGCGGTGGATGAGAGGGGAGAGGCAGAATAAGTGAAAGTGAAGGAGTTTTTAATCATTGCAATTCTGGCGTTTTTTTATTTGACGAGGTTCACATAGTTCAGCTGTTTTCTCCTTATTCATCCAATGACCTGATTATGTCCATCCCGAATCCCTTCAGTCACTTTTGTTCTGCAACGCTTTTTTTTTTCAATTTTAGGCGATACTTACATGAGCCGCGCACCGTACGAGGTGCATATATAGCTGCGGGCATCCCAGTGCTCGAGATGCAACAAATGCAACGCGACGATCGTCCGTTTACTCTTGGGGATGGGCAGGCAGGAGTGCATTTATGGTTCTATAAATTGCATTCAGCTAATCCTTTATATATTTCGCGTATCAGACGTCGTTTATGTGCGCACCTATTTTGTGCTTCGAACAGCTAATTGTTGCGCCGCTGTTTCTGTATGTCACTGTTCAGAACAGGGAATTAGGATTGACGAGAAAGGTTCCTTGTGGTCGGTGAACATACCGATGTTATGAATGCTTGACGACGCGTCGGGTTATTAAAAGAAACGTAGCGAAGCAGTTGCCGTCGTTTCAAGATATCAGTGGCAGTTAGGCAACCTAGTGCTAGGCTGTTCCGCTAGCTAGATCAAGTTACGTGTGGCATTCGGAAGAGTCGAAGTGTAGATTTCGAGTTTTGAATTAATGAAAGTATTTTGACCGCTTAAGTATGCTGTCACTAGTGAGCATACTGCCATTTAGTGCGGAAGAAAATTGGGTGACATAATTCACTAGTAAGGCCTTCTAAATCATTTCTTTAAGCAGTTTGAATGAATAGGTGAACGAAGGTATTAGGCAGTAGCAAGAATTCGACGTACGTTCTTCACACGCATGTTCATTTGGAAATCGAAGACGAGAGTAGTTTACGGGGACATTTGTGGCGATATGGATATCCAAATAAACGATATTTGTTCCGCCATATTCACAGCTGTCAAATTTATTGTTGAAGTGGATAGGAACTTTTAGTTTAGTTATTGCCATTTAATTCTGCAGGCGGTTGTTATAGCCGTAATGTTTAGTTTCTGTTGCATTCTTAGATCTACGATGGTTACGAGAATTGGCCTTTGGATAGTGTTGCGAGATATCGACTCATGATGCGTGCATTTGCCAAAGAAGATAGTGCGAGGAGTGCAGATCATCCGGTTTGCCGCTATATATTTTCTCTTTGGTGAAAAAACCTTAAATTTTTAAAAGTTGCTTCATTTATTTACCGGCTTTGTACTCCATTCCAGTATATTTTTTTTGAGTGAACCGAGCGACTGTTTTGATTAATTCGAGATTAAATCATGATGGCAGCTGTTGACGCTTAGTTACGAATTTCTTTTTAATTTCAAATTTCGTGGTCCTCTGTTTTCTCATTTTGACGCAAAGCTTTAGTTGGTTTTATCTCCTCGAATTTTGTGGTGTCTTCCTGATTTTTATTTGTTTATAGTTAAAAAATGCATTTTTCCTCGAGTAATATTTCTGTTTTCACTGAGTGAATACAGCTCTCATCAGTTGACTTTCCTGGAGAAGTTGTACTGTTTTCGAAGAAGCCAGGTCGACCGTCTAGAGTGAGATCTGCGTTCAACGGTCCCACGTTTTCGTACGTATTCGTATCACCTTTATTATTGACCTTCACAGCGATATTTCGCTGCCATTTCACACCTAGTTGCTGCGTATCTAAGAAAAAGGAGATTTTCGGCATGCAATTCTTGTTTTTCACGAAAATGTGACGCTAAAAATCACCAAGTTTTTCTGGATAGGAACTATTGATATAGAAAATAGAAACTGATGAAATGGAAGATTGTCTGGAAGGAAGGTCATTTTTCGCAGCGTAATGTTCTTTAAAGCTGAAGGCAGGTAAAGTCCTTGAGACTGCGTAACAGCCAGAGTGTGGGACTTTGCTTCGTAGAAACACTCTTTAAGTATGCGATAAATGGAACTGCTACTATATGTTTTGCCTCCAAATCGAAGTGTCGTAGCCTCGCAAGCGACTCCAACTTTTTACGAACTTAGACTCTCTGCACCTATTTCCTGCACATCGTCAGGGAGCATTAGTGCATTTTTTAACTAACACTTCGTGAATTTCCACCGTAACTTTTTTTGATATCACTGTATCTCTATTTATCTGTGTACCTTGAAATGCTGAATTCATGTTCAGGAATTACAGCAGCATTTGATCTACCAGATTTCTGGTTCTGTTTATGAGGGGCTGGATCTGAAAGGAGGAGGGGGGTGGGGGAGGAAAGCCATAACTAAGCTTTTTGGCAAACCGGGTGGAAGAACATCTCTGAAGAAGGCTTCAGCTTTAATGTCATATGAAATGTTGCATGCAAAATGAGGTGAAGTTGCTTAGTAGTACACATTTTTGGGTACCTGTGATTGTGCCTGTTCATTCAATAATTCCATTTCTCTTGCCATAAAAACGGTGAAGATGAAATGTGGAGGTTGTGTTCTGAAACATATGCTCATCTCCAAAACCCAATTTTATTACAGTCCACAATCTCTTTCATGGGTCTTAGATTTTTCACGCCATATTAAATTTCCTTTTTTGTGCAGTGGATCGAACGCGGAAACGATGAAGTTCGTGCAGATTGTTGAATGCTTGGGGGATGTGTCAGGGGATACTGTTGTACTGTTTTTTGAATGTTGATGCAGGTGGTCGGCTTGGTGTATTCAGGTGCAAAAATGCAAAAAAAATAAAGATGAGCACTTGCTTTACAACGGCGGCGAGTTGCTATAAATTTGTAGGGAAATGTTTATATGTACCACATAATGACTTATTATGTAGCAGAAGGACTGATTTAGGCCTCATTCATCTGTATCGAAGACCAAGCTCCTTCTTATATAAACTTTCAGCTCTTTACGACTGATTTCATCTGCTATTGTACGGTTGTCGTCCTACCAAGTAACGTTATGGTAGGTTAAAGTGGTGTCTGTTTTGACGAGGAAATTCATTCTTCTTGCAGTTCTCATTTTATTGTTTTAGGAAATACAGTATTTGGGATGCGTATGTCATTAAATGCAGGAGGTTTTTCTTTCAGTTCGAGTACCGAGCACCAATGCAAGAGCCGTTAGCGAAGCGATACTCGGACTCGATGTTGAGCGAACCATTTTCAACGAAAATGGCTGCCCATTCGCGTGATGCCCGTGCATCCAATCTTTGGCTTGTGGCACCTCTTGTTGCTGTGCTAATTATTGCGCTTATTGTTGGAATGCTTGTTATATGGTAAGCATGAATCTAGTTCAGTTATTATATTAATGTCATGTTGCAAAACGTATCATCATTTCGGTCGCTGTGCATGTATTTATATTGCACTCGAGAGATTCTTCTTCCAATTTTTCTTGTAAAGCAGTTGAAAACATGGAGGCTTAGTATTGCGTAGTTGCACTGTCTGACCTCAGAAATTAATATGAAATCTGGATTCAGATTTGTCAAATGTGCTTTTTAGTAATAGTAGCAATAGTGATTATACGCGCTGTGACTTATAAGCTTTAAACAGACTTTGATTTTTATTTGCCGTGCTCATAAATATTATCTGCAAAAGCAGCGTGTGGAATGCTGTGTCATGCGCTGGTGACATAGGTGGAGAGCACTGAATTATATTCAGTTTCTCTCCTCAGAGAATTCTTGAGCACAGGTTCAAGAGCAGGAAACGGGAATTGGATGTTTTATGTAATATTTTGAAGGGTGATGAAATTTCAAATCTAATCCTCGAGGATTGCCGAAAGTTCATCAATGTTTCTGCCAACATAGTAGCACAATTTTAACTGTAATTTCATGAGAATCGTTCAGGTCGCTTGGAACGACTCCTGTAACTCATCTCATTACCTAAATGAATGGACTGATTTGAAAGCAGCAGCGCATTTGATTATCTCACACGCTTCGGTCGACACTCCTATATTATTCAGTTGTATTATCTCTGCACTGGTGAATGCTAAAAGTTTAGCTTCACTCCCAATTGTACATTCGCTACTTTAAGTCGTCAAGCGATGGGACACATAATTCATCACAATATCAGTGCTGGAATAAAATTTTTCTTTAGACTCGTAATGTGACAGCGTATTGTAGTGCTCTTTTTCTGTGACATTCTATCGATTTATTTTCTCAGCAGTTCTCATGTTGAGTTTTTAGGTGGCTGCGATGCAATAAGAAAGGTTCTTCGCATGGCCCAAATCGCCACGGATCGATTACGAAGGTAGCGCTTGCAGGAAGTAGCATACCGAGTGAAACGTCGAAGCTACTCGTTTCCGGTGATGTGTATGGACGCCAAGTTATGAACCCCTACGATCAGGTGGGTTATCTTAGCACAAATTAGGCTGATATTATGAAAGCAGACCCGTGGGAATTATGCATCCTTTTTTCTTCTCTCTGGTCTCGGCGTAGTTATCTAGTTTTTGTCTGTATGAACTATGCCACTAGTTTTGTTCAGTAAAGAGGTGGCAGTCTGTGGCAAACAGAAAGATGCAAAGAAAAACGTAATCATCTGTGTGGGTATGATTATTTTAACAAATGAGAAGGGGTTAAACTATAAGACGTTGTTATAGAGTGTCGTTGCTGGTCATTATTTTGATGTGATTTCTGGTGAAGTAAACATTCGTCAGATGAACGGTAACGGAGGTTGTGCGATGGAAACGTCGATGGATATGTATCCGCTTCATCAGAGTCATCACAGTGCCAACTATAGCAGCGTGCCTGTGCCGATGGCTCTGCTACCTTCGAGTGGGGGAGTTGTTGGAGGGCACACCCTCTCCCATCCCCCTATTCCCATCTCAGAATTCGCCGCTCATATCGAAAAGCTCAGGATGAATAACAATGCTCTCTTTCAGCAGGTATTTCAAATGCAATGGTTGCTAGGATAAACTGCCTAAAAGAGTCTTTGAATGAGATCTTTTCAAAAATGCTTTATAAGATACAGCATTTTCGAATATCTATTTGGCAAGAAGATATCCTATTAGCACAAATTCAAACCCGTCTTAATATACTGTTGTTGTGATTTTCTTAGAAATCGGTTCATTTGGTGGAGCTAGAATTATTGCTTTCTCTGCATGCGAGGGGTTGAAGAAGTTAAAAATATTCGCTGTTAATGGAAGTTAAGTGCTCTAATATTTTTGATTGTTCAAAGGAATACGAAAGCATCGAAACCGGTCAGCATTTTACGTGGGATAATTCAAACATGGAGGACAACAAGCCAAAAAATCGCTATGCAAACGTGGTCGCGTACGATCATTCGCGTGTTGTGCTAAATACGATCGACGGGATACCGAACAGCGACTACATCAATGCGAATTATATAGATGGATATGAAAAGGTGACTCATTGAACTCTGGACAGTAATGAGTACTTCTTGAGTCTGATATCTGAGATAACTCATGAGCTCGTTGGCTTTATTAAAGGTGACTGATCTGAGTTCCATTTGTGTTAAATGATTGCTTCCTGCTGTCAGTTTACAGCATACCGTGCAGAGTTAAAAGGGAATTATATTCTGTTCACATACCTTCCGAAACTGCAAAACTCTCAGTTAGTTTCGCTACCGGGCAGTGTTCTGATTTATTGGCCGGTTCACCTTGTTACCGATCATCCTCTTTTTCGTTGCCACTGTTCCTTTGTATTGTGATCCTTTGCTCATCTGCATCTACAAAGGGCATTATGGATAGTTCTTGTGTGCGTGTACTTATATATGAGTGGCACTTCCAACTGCGCAGTTATGAAATCAAGTACAAATTTCACGGGGTATAATTCGCTTAATTTGACAATCTCTACCAACTTTCACTTTAATGAATCGTGTAATCCATATCACCGCAGTATCTCTGCCAACTTTCAGTTTGATGCATCAACCGTATAAGGAGTGCGGCTGGGAATTCTTGCGCATTTTGCTCCCATTGGTTGTTTTTATATTGCTCAAATTGTGTGCATTACTTTGATCGGGTCAAGAAAGTCGATCTTTAGTGCTCGATTTTTTTTTTTGAGCTATCAAATTAACTGAAACATGGCCTATACAGGTATTGCGTATTCCTTATCGCTTTCTTAGGAGTTGATGGAATGCTGTAATAAGGCGGTTGTCAGAAATTGTATAATTTTAAGCACATAGGCGGTCTTTTCTGATACGCTTTTCAGCTAGTTTTGTTAGAACAGTTGTTCACTACAGTGGCTTGTTGAATTCGATTTTCCCGTTCATATTTGTTCCAGGCTAAGGCGTATATTGCAACGCAGGGTCCTCTCCCAGAAACGTTCGCTGACTTCTGGCGAATGGTTTGGGGGGAAGGTTCAGTGACAATTGTCATGCTAACAAAGCTGGAAGAGAGAAATCGCATCAAGTGCGATCAGTACTGGCCTACGAGGGGCTCATCTACATACGGAAACATACAGGTTAGAATTATGCATGTAATGATATGTGTTTCATATCGGCGTTCTGATACCTTTCACAATCAGATATAATTCAGCAGAAGCTATTTATGACGATGCCTTTTTCTTCGCTATTCAAGTATGGCAGGACGACATAGTTACGAAATTCCTCTTCCTTCAGAATAAAACGAGAGCTTAAATAAAGACCCCTCAAGCAATAATTTGAAGTTGGATTCATTCTTTGACTGTTAAGTGAAGATAACAAATAAGTATATTGAAAAGTAGTAATTGCGAGTACTTCATTCCTGTTGGCGCGTTTTTGAGGGCAGTGACATTTGCACTAGTAACTGATAGTTGGTAATTAGTCGCATTTGCAGGTGACACTTTTGGATACACTGGAGCTAGCGCACTACACGATTCGTACGATGCGCCTGCAACACCGAGGGAACACCGAAGTTAGAGATGTCAGACATTTGCAGTACACAGCCTGGCCGGATCACGGTGTTCCTGACCATCCAACTCCGTTTTTAATGTTCCTGAAGCGAGTAAAAACGCTGAACCAACCTGGTGCGGGACCAATTATCTCACATTGCAGGTTCGTGTTTTCTCCATCATTTGATGAACACTTAAAAGAACAGGCAGTTTTTATATGAGATTATGTGAATCACGTCTAACACAAATTAGAACTATTAGATTTTGATTAACAAAGGGATGGGCATGCCACCACGTGACTGTCCTGATCGAAGGAAAACGGGATGTTTCGTATTCGATTGAATAGAATGTTACGTGAGCAAGCTAACGAACTTTAGGATGCAAGGAGTCCTCGGAGCTAGGTTTTTCCAGAAAAATTTTATTTGAGGAGGCTTTCGGGCATTCATGCTTATAATATAAGCAAACGTTCGTTTTGAACAAGGTCCAGTGTCATGAACTTTGAGGCTCCATAAGTACTCTTGTTTTTTTGCTGTGCGCTCTGCCATTTCACACTACAAGCACTGATAGCTTCTCTTCCGACTTGGTTGCTGAACACCACTTGCACGGCTTAAAAAATTTTTTATATCTCTTATTAATACATAACAGTGAGCACATTGGGAGAATTTTGCGCAGTGCATCCAGAAGGTGGAGGAAACTATCGATGGTCATGCAGAAATGAGGGATGTATGTTAATTAGTCAGTGGTTGTCAAAATGTCACACTATCCTTAGCGGCTGCACAGTTTTCCGTGCACGGGGTCGAAAATGCTAGCGTGATTCGTGAATTTTTTAGAAAAAGGCTACAAGTCGTTAATGCACGGGCTGAGATTGCTTCACCACTTGCCATTCCGGTTTTTTTACTAGGCGCTGATACAATGAAACCTTCATTATAAGTTGCTTTCAGCGTGAATCCCCAAGGTTAGGTGTCCTATTTAAAAATTGTTAATTATTGTAGCTCGTATACTCCATTTGAACATTCCCCATTCGATTAGGGTAGTACATTTCAAAGTGACATCTCGCATTACTTTTTGGTCATTAGGTACTCCTCGCCATCCATACCTACATCCTCGGCTTCATTCTCTTCCCTCTGCATGGTTTATAAAGCTCACTTCTTGCATACCCTCTTATCTTCATCATTCCCAAAAGAAGTTCGTTCCTATACAAAAAGTTTGAAAAATTTCAAGCACTTGCTTGGCTGTGATTTTTTTCAAAGAAGTTTCGGATCCTTTGATTCCACATTTTCTAATCGAAGATTTATGAAGATGAACGTTTCCTTTTGAGTGGCCTCAGAGTGAGACTGACCCTATCCCCAGTTGTCAGACCTTGACGCCATCCCTTGGATTCTGGTGCTGGACTTGTTCTGTTATTGCTGTGTGTTAGAAAGAAAGAGGATACATCTTGTTACGTGACCATAAGCAGTCGTTTATAGTGCTGGAATTGGTCGAACAGGAGCGTTCATTGTGATCGACTGCATGCTTGAACGATTACGCTATGAGAATACTGTCGACATTTACGGTTGCGTTACGGCATTGCGCTCACAACGATCCTACATGGTTCAGGTATATTTTTATGCTATTAGGCGAAGCAAAAAGATAGCTCTCACCTCTTGCTTTTGACGTCTGCTTGGAGGTTAAGATTTCCTAGTTTGAGATCTGGTTTGCGGCAGCTTTTTTCCGTCAGCTCAAAAACACTTAGCAAGAAAATTTGATGAGGGATGAGGGCGGGGAATGATATAAACTGAGTTTTGTGAACTGTTTCTTTTCATCCATCTGATTGTTTCGGCCATTTTGATCTTGCCTGGTTTTCCCTTTGCCTGATTTTGATCTTCCGTGGTTTTGGTTTTCTCCTGTTTCGATCTTTCCTAATTTTAACCTCTTCCCATTTTGATCTTGCATGATTTGCTCCTTACCCGATTTGAAGAAGGTTAATCTTCTGAGCTGCAGTTACCTTAAACTGATGGAATCTTCTAATCGCGGTATATTTGAGTGATGGAATGGAATCTTAATCAAAGTAGATTCCAGTTGCCCTTTCTTTTCTTTCCTTTGCCTGCTGCTTCTTCTCTCTCCATCCCCCTTTTCTCTCTGTTTTATTGCTACTGCTTGAAGAAATTTCCCGATGGCCGATGTGTAATCTTAGTGGTCTCGGTTTCTTAGTGAGTTTTGGACCACCTTATGAGGAATTCGTATGACCTCGCTTATCTTGTGTACTCCTTCATACTGTCACTCATTGCAGACTGATGATCAGTACATCTTCATCCATGACGCAGTGCTTGATGCGGTTTTGTCTGGTTCTACGGAGGTTCCAGCAAGCAAGCTTTATACGCACATCCAAGCACTGCTACAGATTCAGCCTGTTGACCAGGCTTCTGGGATGGAGCTTGAATTCAGGGTAAGTTAGAGTGATTTCAGAAAGCTTTCTCGGCATAAGAATCCGTTCCGTGTTCGTTTGTAACGAACATTTCAAAGATTGTTTATCATACATTGAGATGTAGTAGTTTCATGCGCATAGGCAACACTGATTGGCCGTTCACTATGGGTCAGTGCTGGTAACATTTTCCCGTCTTGTTCTTCATACACATATCTCTTGCTGCCGTGCTCCGTAGAAAGAGTTATGTATTTACGGTTGGCTTGTACATGCGTTTAATGTAGACGTGGTTGATTCCTTCATTGGAAGCTTTTGTATATGGAACCCAGCTGAACAGCTGTGCCAGTTAATTTTCGCCATCGGTGATGTACTGGGCCAATTCTTCCTTAACCTTAGCCTTGTTTTTCAAATATGGTGAATGATAGCTGTCTCGGGATACGTAAGTTTTTAAATGAAAGTGAAGGATTTCTGATACCTAAAGTAGCTAGGTAGTTTATTTGCTGTAGGTGATCTTAATGAGGCTGGGCTATTCTGTGGAGAGAAGTTAGCAGCTTGTAAAGCAGTTAAGCACAACTGCTGGGTAAATTTCGATGATTGGCTGATATCATCGAAACGTTTGTCGCATCGGAAAATACAGTTTTTTTTACATATGAAAAATGCTTCCTTATTAACATAACAGAGCCTAACATTCCACTCTGGAGTGCTTATGGGTCAGATAGAATATGCGTTGCAGCACTTGGCCACTTTGAAAATGTTGAATTCTCGTTGTGCAGTGGCCAATCTGCCAGTGAATCGACCAAAAAACCGTCTTATGAATATGGTACCGTACGATTCGACTCGAGTCACACTTCACATAATTCCCGGTGTTGAAGGATCCGACTACATCAACGCGTCTTGGGTTGACGGATACCGGTAACTGTTTAACATTCGCAGCTTAGATTGTCGTCTGCTCTAGACTTCGACTTCGGGTACTTTTGAATGTGATGACTGAGAGTTGTACTTTTTGTATGAAACGTAACGGAGTTTATATGAATTTGCTATTGTAGCATCCTAAAATTCATTTGAATAGGTGGAGATGAGTAAGAGGGAATCTAGATGATGTTGAGTACAGCTGAATGTACGCTATATGTTCTCGGTGGAAAAATAGTGTTGGCATGATCGCGTTTTACTTAGGCAACGTGGCGCCTATATAGCAACTCAAGGACCACTGCCTCATACGGTGAACGACTTTTGGCGAATGGTTTGGGAGAACGAATCGTCCATTGTTGTTATGATGATCAAAGCGAGAGAACTCGGGCGGGTCAGTTATTATCTTTTTTCAGGGCGCATCTCGTCCGAATTTTATTATTGAACGATGAAGTTTACGCTGATATAGTGATATGTTAGTTTCTTCCAGTGCTGGGTAAACCAAACGTGCAGAAAGAGTTATTTTTATTTTCGTTCCTTAGAAGTTTGTGCCACTGGGATGTGTTTCCTAGAGATTTTATTTTGTCAGCTGAACCGAATGCACTCGTTTTTTCAGCACCTTCACGTTGGAATAAATTAATTGATGATCTCAGCACAAGTGTATGTTCGGATTGTTTGTAAATGATCGAAAACAAGTTTATTTATATGTAGGGATACTTTCTTATGTTTATATTTTGTACATGACCTCTTTTGCATTCTCAAAAGATTTTAAAAGCCGAGTTTCATCCATGAACCTCCCAGTCTTTCAGAATATTGAAAATCTGCAAACAGTGATAGGTGCTCACCAACTGCTCTTTTATTGGGACGTTGGTTGTATTCAGAGAAAGTTTTCTTCTAGGAGAAATGCTGTGAGTATTGGCCGGCTGAATCTGGGGCACAGTTTGGGAATTTAGTAATCGAGCCAATCGCAGAGTACAATATGCCGCAGTATGTGCTTCGTGAGTTCCGGATCACAGATACTCAGGTACGATACCAAAAGATCTGCAAATCTGGATTTCTTTTAATGCCAGCTTCTCCTTGAGCTATATATATATATATATATATATATATATATATATATATATATATATATATATATATATATATATGGTCATTGTACTAGCGCGAGATGGTCATTAGAAGCCGACATCTTGAAACCGATTTTTCAGGGTCATAAGAAATCGTTCACATATATGTGATTTTGAAGTTCGTAAAGTTGTACTTATAATGTTGCCTTATGAAAATGGGTGCTTTGACATCTTTTTAAACTGAAAGCCCAACAGCAAAAAATCCTCAAGAATTGAGAAGTGAGTAGAACCCACGTGGATCGTGGTTGGTAACGTTAGACAAGTAGCCTCGTTTGGGAAAAGAAACGAGAGCTATATGAGTTTTGAACCGAATTTTTTCACTCATTTTTATGGAAGAAGTAAACATTGGGTATTTTGTCGATGGACGATATTATGATTGTATTTGCTTCATGCTGTCTGTACTGGTTCTTTGACTGCTGAACGTTTCTTCTCAGTAGAACTTTCCCCATTTCGCTGTTTATCTGTATTCGCAAGTCAGAATTGAGGACGATTTAGAGTGGTCAGACAAGGACAATACGGCACTTCCAGTACACGGAATGGCCCGAACAAGGATCGCCAAAAAGCGCCGAATTATTTATCGATTTCATCCATCAGGTTAAAGCTTAGTGCTGACCACCGTGCCCTGCTGATAAGTGGCTACGCACGTGAGATGCAGTTTCACTGACCACTATCTTACGAGCATAACAGTGGGGAATCTAAACGAAACTCCTTAAATTCAGTCATGTTTCTATGAGTGTTATCGTATGTTATACTCCGGCTACTTTTTAGTATTTCCACTGCAGTAATAGTTGAACCTTCATCGAAATCATTCTGAGAATACCTCCTTGCCCACACGTATAGGTAGCCTATCAAATCTATCTTCATCTCAGCTTAAATGGCGAAACGCATCTTCTAAAAATTATAAAAATTTCGTGGGTTTCACCCATTGGGATTTATTCGAGGTCAGTAACTGGACATAAGTAGATGTAAATAAGTGAATCTTTTTATTTATTAAACAAATTTTTTTTGTATCTATATCTATGCTTATAGTTTTGCGATCCCCTTGTTAGCCCGGAAGTGTTGATGAGCTTGTAATAGTAAGTGGATCGGGAGGGTGATCTTGAGATTGCGGCTATTTAAACGTTTAAAGGTGTGAGGAGAAGTGCATAGGAAATACATTTTTCATAAATGCGATTGCTTTAGCTAACAGTGCGTTTAAGTAAAGTCTTGACCTCGAATTGACGTGCTGCTAATGTGAACCCAAAGTGAGGAAGTTGTTACTCAGGTTTTCTGCCCACGATTTGAAATAAATCATATGCCATCTACTTTACGATTTTTTTCGCGATTTTGCAGGATTTCTCTTCATTTCGTGTCGAAAGAAGCTTGTGGTTTGTAGGTACATCGGACGAAAACGCAATTCGGCGTCGAAGGCCCAATAACAGTACACTGCTCGACGGGCGCAGGTCGGACAGGCGTCTTCATAGCGCTTAGCATCATCATCGACCGAATGAAACTTGAGCACGTGGTGGACGTTTTCACGACGGTAAAGCTGCTGCGTACGGAGCGGCAAAATATGGTGCAGGACAAAGAGCAGTACCACTTCTGCTATCAGGCTGCGCTCGAGTTCTTGGCCACATACGACAACCCTTACCAGCTGCGGTGATGCATTGTGGAAGTGCTTGATGAAGGAGGCTCGCGGTCGGTTCAAAACATGCAATTCATATCATTTATTCATGTTCTGGGATGACTCTTTCTATGGTTTGTTAAACTCAGGCAAACTCTGTTTCGTCAGCTAAACTAAATCACTGCATACACCAGCGTGTGATCTCTTTCGGATCAGAATTATGTGACGTTCCTCCTCCGTCATATACAGTGGCCGCGCAAAATAATTTTTTGAAATTTACAACCTCCCATTCGTCGAAAGGAGAGTTTCAGATAATTTCTTGACTCAGAGAATGCTTTCCTTTATACGGAGGATGAGAATGCAGGTTTGTGCCCATGAAAATTTTGATCGACTGGTGGTCGCAGTGTATTAGCGCGTCTTTTGGCATGTATGTTTCCGATCCCGCGAGCCCTCGAGTATGTTTGAACGCGATAAATGTATGCGCAGTAGTGTCATTTCGTCGAATAACCGTGAGTGGATGCGAGGTGATTGCCTGCGACGTGTTCGGCCTCGTTGTGAATGGGTTCTCTCAAGTGTGTACGGGTGTTACATTTTCTGCTGTTATGGTCAGTAATGCAAATATTGTGTAACAGTAGTCTTTTTCTATGATTTATCTATCCTTGGCTGTGTTTTATTACAACGTGCGCAGTTATTGTTAAAGGCTAGGGCAGGAGTTTTAGTGCTCTATTACAAATAGGGTCTCAATGAAATAGTCTCCACCCTTTCATTTTCTATATGCGCATACAAATAGTAGAGTATCACTTAGCATTAGGTTATTCTGTTGAACACGCAATTTGTAAGTAAGAAATGGGAAATACACAGCAGTAATTTCGTGCTGTGACATTCCTCCGTCAGACGCGTTAAGTTTTCTTTAATTCTCACTGCTTGAATATCTGGTGTTGTTTCGTATCGAAATATTGCAGTATCAAATGTGTCCATTTGTATTTCATATTTCACTTCACTTAGAAAAATTTCGAACCTTTAAGTGCACCCGAAACTTGCCATACTAAAGTATTAGTAAGTAGACTATGGAGGTAATGCCCGGCAGTAGAGCGCTATGTTTGAAGCTAAACAAAAATGTTGTACACTGTTGCTGAAAACGTTGTGTCTCGTCGTCATCGCTTTGAGTGTGATTTGGCTCGTTGCGGTCAGTGCCGTAGGAGAGAAGTTCTCTTATGTGCTCGTTGATTTTTTGTTGTATTCAATTGATTGTTATTCTGTATACGGAAGGTGTTCATTTTTGCCACGTAATGAGCGTATTTTCGTCAGTTGCCGTTCTCAGAAGACACATCCATCCCTACTGCCTCTTTGTTTCTCTATTGTTTTTTCTCTCTCTTTTCGTTCTCATCGCTAATACATTTCGTCGCAATGCTTCTCCTAAATTGGAAACTTCTTTGAAATGCTTCAAGGAAGACCTTAGAAACTCTCCTAGAAGAGGAAACAATTTAAGTACATGTCAGTATTTAGAGCCTCTAGTGAAGTTATTTAGCTGAAGCGTTAGCGAAATGAAAGAACGATCGTTAGTCGTACCGTCGTTTGTGTTCTTTCCAGATGTTGTAACACTGATATACTGCTTGGCATCAAAATCATGGAGGAATCATCGATCAGAGCTGGAAATGGGTCAGGCTAGTAGCTTATGCCTTGCTTTTTTTCTTGTATTTTCTGCATTTTGCCAACTCGGATATAAGTGGTTAAGGGGGAGATATTCGATTTCTACACTGGCCGTCCCTGTATGGATATGATCGCTGAAGGTTCACGCTTCATTGTGAGGTTATCTTGTAATTTGGGAATTTGAGAACCTTTGGGATCCGTGCTGGTAAACTTACTCGGCGTGCTTTTTTCGTCACGGAGGAGCTTTGTCTTCATGTATTCATATTCGCTTTATTATATGTGCTCATTTCTGGAGTGATTTCATGCGTCTTGACACACTTGTTGGTGATGTTCAGCTGTTAGGTGCTCACACCAGTTTGAGGTTGATTTGCGACGAACAGTGAGCCTTTAGCATATTTTAGCTCGAGTTTCTTTCCGATTTGAGAAGGAAGCAAGAGGTGAAAATAACATGCAAGTTCATGAACTGAGGTACTTGAAGTTTCAAGATCGCATTTATTGTGAGTCTCGCAGTGTTTTTCTGCTGTCGTTTGTGTCGTCGCAAGTTGTCTCGATACCCTTAAAATATAAGTTAGTATATTGTATGTTGTGTAATAAATCCGCAAACCAATCCTGGTTGTAAAAAATGAAAGCTTGTCGCACAACATTGTCCCACGTTTCATGCGACTCGTTTTTTTCCTTAGTTAAAATGCAATTGGCACAGAAATAAAATGCTGCAGTTATAAATGTTGCGTAGTCTTAAACCAATCAGTTGGAGTTGTTGATCGGACTTGCAAATCAGCATATCATCATGTCATCATTTACAGGGAAACTTGCGCTGCTTCGTCACTCTCTCTCCAATCTTTCCACCCCGTCCTTACTTGACTCTGAAACTGTTATTCCATTTGCGAACCGCATGACTTCCTCACATGTATGCGAGAGATCTCAACGCTTGCAGTCGATAGCTTAAAATGTAGTGTCAACGAGGGAATTCTACGGAAAGAAAAGGTGATTTGCGGTTGAGGGTTGTGCAGCTGCAAAAAGTGCAACAAACCAGTGGTCGCAGACCCAAGTGGTCAGCGACTGACGAGCTTGTAGGGACGACCTTTTCGTGTGTTTTTGTTTAGTTTCGTTCTGTCCTTCAAACACGTTTCAGCTTAATGCTTAGATTTGTCGCACTGGAGAAGTTGTGTGGCGTTTTTTCGTTTTGTGTCCGCGACTTGGAACTCATTATTCGTATCTTAAATTTACGAATTAGGTCATGAATTTCTTCGAGGTTAGGTCGTTTCACTCACGTCAGATTCATATGGAGATCGAGTTGATCGACTGGTGGTCGCAGTGTATTAGCGCGTCTTTTGGCATGTTTTCGATCCCGCGAGCCCTCGAGTATGTTTGAACGCGATAAATGTATGCGCAGTAGTGTCATTTCGTCGAATAACCGTGAGTGGATGCGAGGTGATTGCCTGCGACGTGTTCGGCCTCGTTGTGAATGGGTTCTCTCAAGTGTGTACGGGTGTTACATTTTCTGCTGTTATGGTCAGTAATGCAAATATTGTGTAACAGTAGTCTTTTTCTATGATTTATCTATCCTTGGCTGTGTTTTATTACAACGTGCGCAGTTGTTGTTAAAGGCTAGGGCAGGAGTTTTAGTGCTCTATTACAAATAGGGTCTCAGTGAAATGTTCCCTACCCTTTCCTTTCGTCGAAAGCTTTGCAGTAAGCAAACAGGCGCGAGAGTACCGTCAGTTTCCATAGAATATCCTGTGCAGCAATTTGCATCAACAAAACATTGTTTAGCGAGTATCCGCCTTTTTTTCCTTTTAGCAATATATTATCAGCCTGTTCGCTCTTTATTTTGATCGTTTATTACCGTACAAATCTCAGCCGCTAATTATGAAAAGTTTTTCTGGTATCGTTGCGCTGGTTCTATTCATTCTGTGTTTTGCACTTCCCAGTCATTTATTTGCAGCTTTTTACTCTTTCCGGGCGCTGCGTTGTATCTGAATCTATTTTAATCAGCGAATATTTCATCTCATAGTGAGACGGATTCGGAAGTACGCGACATTAATCGTGCACATTTGGAATGAGCTTATGAATTCAAATAATGCTCTGTTGCGAATAGGGTATCCTACCTGTGAAATAATTTTCGTCGCGAGTTTTTTAGCGCCGAGCTGAACTGAATCTGACTGCCAACAATTTGAAATTAAGAGAGGAATTTTTCGTAAGCGATGGTAAAAACCAGCTCCGTGGTTAACCGATGTCTTCAAAACTCAGGATTTTTACATCTTCATCCTTTTTATATCTATGCGTATTTCGTCCAACCGAGTGATGACATTCGATAATAGCAGTTAGTGCACTCCATAAATCACACTTTTGGTTTCCGATATTTTTTTGGAGCATACATTTTTTCTTTCATTCTATTCAGTGGTAGGTGGTCCGCGTGTATTATGCTCCTACTTTGAATTCTGCATATCACCTTGTTGGTGATCCATACTTAGCCGGTACTTTAATAGGGGCCGGAAAATGTCCTTACTTCTTTTATTTTTCTTCTTATCATCTCCCACTCTGTGCTAGTTGTTTGTGTATAGGGACACATTTTTATTACAATGAACTTCATAGTCTACTGCGTCACCACCTCCTTGTTAATGAATTGGGATGATGGCTTCTTTCTTTCGCTTCTTAATTAAGCTACTGAGCCGGTCAACAAATTCCGCCGTATTCTTCCCCACATATAGCGGAAATAAACATGAAAAAAAAAACAGGCGAATATTCCCAGTCCTTGAAGTTCATTAACTGGCTTTGAGCTGAAGCTGTGGACGCTCAGTTTAGGCCTGTCATCAACCATAAGGAAGCTTTTGCGTAATTAAACTCCGTAGTACTAAGTATTTCTAACTTTTTACTCAGATCGCTGTGAAATTTTGCTATTGTGGCAGTTGACGGCGCATTTCCTTCACTATTTAGTGAATAGATGTGGTTTTTTAGACATATTTCTACCGTTAACTAGGAATCTGCTGAACGCTTGAAGCAGTGATATGGGAGGAGAAAATATCCGTCTAACTTCATCCCCTCCTCCAATGTCTGAAGACGTTAGACGACGAAAATTTCTGTGATGCTTTTATTTGCGAACGAAAGTGCATGTCGGAACCGGATCTAATCGTAACTAGTATCCAGGTACAACACCGCTGTTTCAAGCTGGCTTTCTTTTCATTTTTTGCTTTCAGACGGCCTTCTCTGGACTGGAGAAGAGAAAGGGTGTTAAAAAACGAGATGTGCGAACCACAGTGTACCCTTATTTATGGAGCAAACATTAGGCTACTTAATCCTTGCTGACAACATTAGCCAACAAGGAGTCTCCCTCTTAAACAACCTGCTCATTGGACAAGGTGAGAAGCCTGTAGGAATGGGGTGAGAAATTACTTGTGGGATTAAGCTATAATCAAGACCCAAGGCGTGGTTTGAGCTTCTTCTCGCTTCTGCCATCCATCCTTCATATATTCGGAGTAGCATGTTGAAAAAATAGATCGATCAAAAAGACGATACGCAGTTCAAACTGTGCAAGGATTTTTTTTTTAGTGCTTCGTTTTAGCCAAATGTATATTCTCACGATCTTCGAGTAGAGACCGCAACGATGGATATTACGACATCGGTTGCTCCAGCAGATACTTCTCTGGCCTAATGAGGAGATGTCTATGCCACAGTGTGATCTTGGACCGAAATCTGATGTTATCACAGGGGGAATATTCAACCAAGATTTGCTTTTTAGTTCCTTTTAAAAAATTCTTTTGTCTGGACGGTTTTCCAAAAGTTTTGAACTTTTTATTTCGTATCTTCCATCCTCATTTTCAATATGTTCTGATGTAGTTTCCCGGTATTCATTAGATATTTCGCAGATGTATTCGTATTGATGTTGGCATTAATCGGAACCCATTCGCAAAGGAAGAGTGACTTTATGGGGATGAACATGCAAGCTTAATAACTTTAATGACAGTGGACTAATTATATATTTGAAAGTGATGCCTTTTGTATGTCGATTAGACCATCTACTGATATGAAAAGTTTTCTGCTTTGCCCCAAGTTTTGAAATGCGGGGTAGGAATTAAGTTGTTAAAAGTCTTTCGCAATATATTAGTACCGTTCTTTTCTGCAGATGGAACTTTTTTTCTTCGTGCACTTCAGCCTGAAATCACTGGTTTATATGTCCACTGGTACAGTTAACAGAATGCCACGTAACAAATAGGCTGCATGGAACTGATTAAGAGCAATCCCCGTAAATCTTCTTTCCGTGTCACCTCCCGATTGTGTTTTCGAAAAAGATTTCAGCTATCAGAGAAATAGCAAACTGCGAGCGAAAATTTGAGGCTTGGGAACATCGGGCAGAGGTTACTTTCAAATTAGCTGAGATATTTGCAAGTATGAGAGCGAGTAAGACTTTTTAAGGTTGAGTTTTAGTTTACATAATTTGTTCAGTTTTCGAACACGTTGCCGTAGGCGTTAAAATGTTTGAAGGTTGCAACTTTAGGAAGTGCCTGCTGCGGCGTGTCGCGTTTTATTAGAGAAGGGAGGGGGATGAAGGAGGTGTGCGTAGAGAGGGCTGACTGCCTTCTATTCTTTCAAGGTTTCGAGGTGAAAATAGTGAATTCTTTTCAGCGAGGTGTGATTGGTTTGCGGTGGAAAGTCGAAGATGCCGCCCAAGTATGCTGCCTCATAGTTGGAGAAAAGCGCGACTGTTCCATCCGACGAAGCAATACGGAATCACGCTGCAAGGATTTTGAAGCGTTCATCTACTTCCATCAACGATGCGTTGAACCCTGGCTACAGTTTGTTTTGTCCTTTAAAATTTAGCATAATTTTCCTCTTAGAGAAGCTAGATGATTGCATTTAGTTACTTTATTCGATTTCAACTAGGAGAGTTTAGACAGAGGAATTGTCACTTTATTTTGCTTGTGCGACAGGAACGTTCACTCAAGTGACAGTAGTGCTCGTTGACAAGCTGAAGTTGTCTTCATTCAGGAGTACATCACAAGCAATATCCAGTGACTATATGAGTACGGGTTCAGTCAAAGAATTTGTGACAGCGCAGAAGAAAGTCGTCATGCTGGTCGAAATGGGCCCTTCCGTTCACTATGTGCTCTTTTATTCTCCCCTGTCATTATCGGTAGCCAAAATCTGTCAATGAATTTGTGCGTTTCCTGTCAAATTCTCTGGTTCAGTGAGCGGCGTGCTCATCTCGATTTCCAAAACTAGACGGCATTGGACACTAATTTCCACAATGGAATGGAGGAGCACATAGTGAATGGAAGAGCCCATTTCGGCCGGTATGACGACTTTCTCCTGCGCTGTCGCAAATTCTTCGACTGAACCCGTACTCATATAGTCACTGGATATTGCTTGTGATGTACTCCTGAATGAAGACAACTTCAGCTTGTCAACGAGCACTACTGTCACTTGAGTGAACGTTCCTATCGCGCACGCAAAATAAAGTGACAATTCCTCTGTCTAAACTCTCCTAGTTGAAATCGAATAAAGTAACTAAATGCAATCACCTAGCTTCTCTAAAAGGAAAATTATGCTGAATTTTAAAGGATAAAACAAACAGTAGCCAGGGTTCAACGCATCGTTGATGGAAGTAGATGAACGCTTCAAAATCCTTGCAGCGTGATTCCGTTTGCTTCGTTGGATGGAACAGTCGCGCTTTTCTCCAACTATGAGGCAGCATACTCGGGCGGCATCTTCGACTTTCCACCGCAAACCAATGCGTGTGCGTCTGCATATGCAAGTCAGTCATGATGTGCAAGGGCACACTTCGTGCGTGCGTATTTGCGCACAGCGTGAGCGGGCGTCAACGTTGTCTCCTTTGGTCGTCGTTTACGCTCCGGCCTCCTTGGTCACTTCTGCCTGCGTAGACCTTCTGATCTACCTTGGTCCACATGCATGGCTTGGTCTACCTTGGTCTACATGCATATTTCGATCTACCTTGACCTACGTGCGCACTTTGATCTACCTCGATCTACTTTGATCTGCCCTGATCCATGCGCACCTTCTGATCTCCATACTTTGACCTACCCTCAAATTTTCATCCGCCTTTGTCTACGTCCGCGATTTCATCTACACTAATATGGGACCACATTGCGATCTATTCTGGTACTCCGATCTCCCAACACATTTTGGACCATTCAGATGCTTCGGCGTACTTAACTGTATGATATACCTAAGGCCGAAAAAAAGCGTCACTCGTTGCATAACGCCGTCAGTGAAGATTTAGACAAACAGCACCCGCAGGTGTCCGTTTGATTACTTGTACAGTGGTAACAAAAACCGCAACCGTAACAACTTCGCAATACAAAGAATTCGTTTAATAATGCCCCGACCGATCACTAAATATTGTTCTTCTAGAACACCGTTCACCTCTTTCGCAGTCATACACGAGGACTGAGACTGTGTCAAATGTGTCAAATCAACACGTGGTGCAACACAACGACACAAGATCTGATCGCCTGGGAGCTCGTTGGAGCGTATGTTTCACACAGTGCATCATAAAACGGCACTGTCAACACACTGAAAGCGACTGACAGCCGAAACAGCACCAGTGGCTCATCATGTATGCCATAACGAGAACAAAAAAAATGCATTATGCATTTAATACTGGCACAATAAGGCAGGAATCGAACAATTACAGTATCACAAAAACGTACATTAATGAGCCACTACTACCTCCGACCTCTTCTCCGCCACTTGGCGAGGTAACAACACCCTAGTGCTAAGACTAAATCGCTAGGTAGACAATCGTTCAACAAACCATCCGTAGTATATGCAGATGTTTCAGCGACTTTTTATATATTTTATAGAATGGAGTGAACTAAACCAAACTATACCAGGAAGAGTGCTCGTGATGTCGCTCGGCTGAAGTCGGAGTCCACTTCGGCCACCTTTCTTGTCACTCGATTTCTCACGACGCAAGATGGACGCAGTTAACCTGTCTATCATAGAAAATAACTGCACGGTACACTCATTGAGAACGTATCAACTGCAGTCCCATTCTACACGAGCAGGAAGGAGGTTGCGCAGATCACCACTGCTAGGAAATGTGTCGAGGTAAAATAAGTAAATGATGGCGCACCCGGGTGCAATCGATGCAGTTGTTCTACTAACAGCGAAAATCATCAGGTAACTGAAAAGTCAATGACATCCCACTTTCTTGTAAATATTACTCAGTGCTAAATTCGCAGCTACAGTGCACTCGGTACTGAGCACACATTCACTTAAACATTCCCATGCTGTATGCACCCGATGCAAATGCTATTTTTAAAGCTGCCTTAGTATCTGTGCAATATCGCTTTAAGAACATGAGATTTCCACTTATGTCTCATTCGGCTCCTCGGCAGCGGGTTCATCGATTTGAGACCTATGGTGGACACCCACAAAACCCTCACTGCATGCCGATGGCCGTTTCAGCAGTTTTCGTAGTCGTGTGATTTCTTCATTCGCTTTATCCAGATCACTGGCCAATATCGACTGCCTAAAAAATCCTATACATAGACTGTGCACCTTGCAACTGAAGCCTATTTTACACAACAAGCGTTCACTTCCCCTCAGCCTCGCATCAAAACTCTCAGGCTCACTGGAACGAAAAGTCAAGCAATATTGTCATTCCGTAACAGTATGAAGTTCAAGAAAACCGCAAAGTGGTACCAATAACTCCGATAAATTAATTACACTATTTTGCAAAGAAGTGCTCTAAAACATTCAGATACAGAGTTTTCGGCTGCTAGTAGTTCCCACCCATCCCTTTCCCCCAAAGGTCGCCTATTCAAGGTTCCAGTCCATGAATAATAAAGCCGCACTCTAACCGTTGTTTGAGCTTCTTGATGTCCGTCTTACATGAGACGTTTTGCTTGAGGAGGTCTGCTTTCTCACACTTCAACTTCTCAACATCCGAAAGCAACTCGTCTAGACGGCGTATTTCTTCCCCGTGTACTGGGGATGTACTCTCTAAACAGAAGCTGCACGAAAGCCGGTTCGAATGTGGCACTTCTGCTGATGACATTGACTCCTTAAACAGCATTCGTCCAACATGTCCAATTAAAGACTTCTTGTAACGGTCTCAACCAACTTACATGATTCTAGCGCAACAACATGTCACACTCAACAACTTTAGCAAGCCAAACCTCTTCAATCCATTATACTTACAAAAGTGGGTTCGTGTGCGCATTTTCCCTTTTCAGATAATTATTCCGGGTATGCAGGAAACACAGAGAATCGCCTTTCAACCTGGCTCTATCGCTGAAGATCTTTCTAGCACAACGTCTACTCTGATGGACGCTCATACCAGAAGAATCTTGGAAACTGCACATTTTGTGGAGAGGATACCTTGATGTTGGGTTCTGCGGCGTTAGAGCAGCGGCTCTGGAGATGGAGACCGCACACTATAACCTCTGCAGCCCTCTTTCTTGTTCTCGTGTTCCATATAGTATACAGCTCTACAGCCCACGTTACTTTTCACATTTCCGCCAGGTATCACTGTCTGCATCTGACCGCACTTTGTAAAGAATTATCATAAAGTTCTAGGTAGAGGAAGAAACCCAAGGGTAACCTGCAAAGTAGACTAGATTTCTACATGTGAATGGCTCGACTTAACAGAATCTAGAAGCAACTGTTTACCATTCCCGTATCTGAATCGTGTTCGAGCTCAACGCTTTCATTCTCCAGACTCGACACGTCCCAATCCGGTTGATGTTTCCTTCAAAAACAAAAAGTGAAGAAAACAAAACGAAAATATGCTACCCTTTTGCACAAACAGCGCCACGCCATGCTACCGTGACAATTTCCTTCCAATAATTTAACAAACATGTTCTGAATGAGCTGAGAGAAAAGGAAAGTTCCCCTTCTCAAAATTTGCTAACAGTGTCGACGCCTCCCTACCGCGCAGATGCTCATCACTTTTGCAGAATTTTAAAGAGGTGTGGAAGGAAAGTTGCATAAAGATTGCCCTAATCGTTTGGCCTCTCTAAATGGATGCAGAACACAGTAACTGTCCTGGGTGGTCGCGTAATACCATGCACATGAAAGAATAAGCATAAGGACACAGAAATGTACGCAACATCTGTGCGACTTTGACCCGTCTCATCTACCGTCCCTACTGCGCAGCTTTGCTGCTTTCAACAAAGTCCACAAAAAGAGATCTTTACTTGCTGCACACGGCACCATCCAGCCCCATCTTCTATCTCATAAAGTTCAAGACATAGTTTCTTCACATGTTCCGTCCTATATACTTGAGGTTTTTAACGCCTACGTTTGCTCGGTCGCTAGCGCAGTTTTCGTTGAGGAATTGCGTGAAACAATGCGCCGCTGTACGCCACCGATAATCGCCACAGATGATGTAACTGGTTCGGAATGTACGTGAGGCCGTTCATCTTCGAATAAATCTTCGTACACCACCCTGATGCAAGCAGATAGCTCAAATACGTTACAAATCAAACTTACTAGAGTGTAGTTAGTGGAGATGAGGAGTGCTCATGAAGGATGGAAAATAGAAATAAATATAATGATTTGCTAACCTCCTCCTACCGGTCTCTCTGAATATCACGGTTATGATGAGAAAACTTTCATCAACGCAAACAGACTCAAATTTTTTGATCACCTTCACAATGTCAAACAACGTGCAGATATATGAGTGTATGGAAGAATAAACCGTGTGGTTATCTGTCTAGGTACGTTTTTTAACTTTTCATCCTTAAATTAAACGGAACTTGAGAGGCATATACACAAACCGTCTTTCCCTATCATTCAAAAAGCGACCACGCATAAAGGAAACAGCCGCAACTTAGAACGCTCGAAGTCTGTTCACTTCTGCGAATTACTGCGTGGAATGTAGCTATACAATAACTAACAGCGTTCACTCTTAAACACTCAGCCCATTCTGGCGAATGGGCGCAACCTCCAGTACGAATAAAGGCACCTTTCTGAAATAGCACATCACTCTGACTTTCTAAGCGGACGTCTCCGACCGCGTTTCAAAATTGAAAAGACTATTGTTATTACAAAAAACAACGACGTCAATACTGTCACTTCAACCTTTCGATCTCTCATCATGATAATCAGAAATCTGGTTTCTAAACAGCTTACTTTTTGTTTGACCTTTTAGGAGAATTTCTCTGGCGAATACTACTTCCAGCACCGCTCGTCGAAGAGTTCGAACTCTTTGAAAGTGAATCTCCGTTAGGCAACGACTTGCGATTGACTCCGTTCGACCGACTAGGGCTTGAAATATCAGTCGCTGCCGAACGAACGGCCACTGTGGTCGTCATCTCTTGCGAGACAGAACGTGAGCTAAAACAGTAATCCATCAATTTTGCTGCATGATTATAATTCTCTGAACAAACGAAAATAACACCAGTGAACAGTATGATATTTTTCCTGGCACGAAACAAAGCTTTTATGACCGTTAATATGAAAAGCAATAATCGAGTCTAACCTTAGTGCGCCTGCATTCGAAAAATTTGCCTGCACGATAAAATAAGCACATGTGAAAAGTAATGCTCTTCATGTTCTCTATTCAATTCCAAACAAAAACAACCGAGATATAGCCGGAGAATGATTTTCCGGATTGACACCGACAATCCGGAAATAACTGGCAAATTTTCGGCAAATTTTTTTTCAGAAACTCCACGTATGCTCTACTCCAAAGACGTTATAAGGGAAATTTTCCATCACACCAAAAAACCCATGAAAATTAAGAATTCCGGATTGCAGTTCATACGTTGAGAACATTTTCCAGGAAATTTTTTGTATCCTGAAAAAATTTCTCAAATTCGTATCCATCCATCTTATCCGTCATCCAACCCTAACTAATACGCGAAGAAGAAACTATAAATCCAATAAACACAGAAAAAGTTACGCGCAAAAATGCTTGACTGCGAAAATAACTTTGAGTGGATTTTTCCCGTCTACCCCCTACAAACCAGGCCAAAAACTAATCAGCTCATCCCCATCACTCAGCAATCCCCCACACCAAATTTTATCCCAATCCCCCCTCCCCCCCGAACAAAAAAAAGTTATCATAGCAAAAAGAAAAAGTAGGTAGTGATCTTCCGTATAGAATGGATATAAACAGACCACAACCCCCCTCCCCTCCCCCCCCCCCCCATAAAGTTAAAAATTTGATCCCAATCCAACCTCCTAAACAGAGTTGTCGTTGGAGAACGAGAAAAATTGCTTACGATCTTCCGTATATATATGACATTCTGTACAGAATAGGTATAAACTTCTATATTATATTGACTTATGATCCTCTGTATTGAATACATAACTTATGATGTTCTGCACATATAAATATTAAACGAGAGAACGACGCCATCCGTTAAACAGAAAAACTACCACAAACATGACATTTCTTGAAAAAGCATTTGCAACTATTCAAATAAAAGGAACTAAACGAGTAAAGATGTGCATAGAGAAAAACAACGAGCCGTCCAGTGATTGCTTTTTTCACGGAATGGAAAAGTCCGAGGGAATGAGGCATATTTTCGGTGGACTCGAGCAGTGGAAGTCCATAAAACTCGGCCCGCTCCTTGAGGTTTCCATATAAACCATCCAACAACGAAGATCGTGTCCGCTCCTAAAGAAAGCGACCTTTTAGTCCCTTTTCAGGTAATCAGTTTTGCGTGACAAGTGGTGTGCAAAAATGATCTGGAAAGCAGACTGTGCGGTGGAGTATAGTGTGCGCTTCTTGTATTCCTCCCGGGATTTTCTCTGAGTAGCTTCCAAAATGAGAGGTTGTTATGTCCTCCAAAAGAACGCTTACCAGGCCTATTTTATGACAGAAAGTTCCAAGATTAATTTTTTGTTATTGTAACGGTCATATGATTTCCGGCATTTTGTGTCATCCTTGACATTATGTTGCTGTTTCGCTCCAAATGTTTACGGGTATCCGCGGTTCAAATTTTAAGAAAACCGCTCCATCATAACAAAAGTTGCGGCAGCTTGAGTCTTCTGCCACTCTTCTCGTCTTACTCAAAAGACAATGAAGTCAATGAAGCAAAAATCGCGCCTCTAGACTCGGTAACATTCTAAAACGTTAGTGAGAATGAACAGCACTGCAACTGAGCAACTCACATAGGTGGAACAAAATGAAAGCAAATGTCTGTTCGTTCTTAAGCTTTCTGCGATAAAGAGAAAGTACGAGACACTATTAAGACATTCATTTAACTTGCGACTGTTTGAAACAGCGAGCGAAATGCTGTCAAAAACCTGTCCCTTTACCCCAAACTTGCTCTTCAATCAAAAAAGTGATAAATCTTTGCTATAAAGTACTGTCGAAATTTCAATGCATATATAAAAAATGTACCACATAATACACGAAACAATTATAGAAGCCTTCTATGAGAGAAAAGAAACAATACTTACGGCGAGCTTCGCGAACTTTTCTGATTTATAGGCTGCGTTCTCAGCATTGATCAATTTCGTGAGTAAAAAATTACGAAACTCCTGCCCTTTGCGGAATATCGATGGCGCCGGCAAAGTTGGACCGAAGAATGGTACGTCGTCTCGCGCACTCACTGATACCTGTGGAATAAAACGCTTATTCCCTATCAATCAAATAGAACCCTCAAGGTAAAATCTTCTCAAAGCTTGACGTCACATTGGATTTTTTCCTTACAAAATATTGGCAGGTATTAGATGTATCCAGAGATGACGTTTTTCCAAGCCACACAACATAAGAATAAACTAGATATTTATTAATGAAGGCGATTTTGTTATGGTCAACGTTGCTTATTCTCCAAAAAAACTTAGCGGTGGTTTATTCTAAGGAATACGACGTTCGACTCTTCAAAACGACCGTATTCTACCTCTAAATCTACAGTGCTTCTCGATTTCGAAGAATTCGAATTAAGCAAAAACTTTCGCTGATTCTTACCTATTCAGTGAATAACCCACCAAGAGGAAAACTGAAGAAAAACTCACTCGATATCGCACTTTGTCTGTGCCTGCACCGATCGGCTGAACAACGATGAACGCGTGGAGAAAGTTGCTTGCAATCATATCGGGCGAAAAGGGCGTGTTCTCTTCCTGAAGTTATACTCAAATAAACTCACGACATGGAATAGCAATAGTAGCGCGATCATGGCTTCGAAGAGACGTAAAGAAGCATTTAATTACAACACTACCATCAGTACAGTACATATGGAGAACATAAGATTGTTATCTTATATGAGAATGCTGGGAGGCGTGGTCTATCTATACTTAAAAATTGAACATAATCTGTTCTCTTAAAAAGCGTGCTTCTTCACCGCGTCAATATGAAAGCTGAGTAACTGGGGTCCTACTTACCCACGCAATGGGCAAAACATCAAAGATTACTGGAAACAAGTGATCTCAGGCCAGAACTTCTTTGTAGACAGGGAATGATTAAAAAATGAACAAGCCTAAAGGACGAAGTGCCGGAAAAAAACTTTGACATTACTCCGGACTTTGCCGTTGTGCACTTAAAACTACACGTAAAGATAATGAAAGTGCAAAGACACTAGCATAGGAGCGTGAACCGAGTTATTCCGAAGCCTGTAGTTGCGAGCGGCTAGTGCCTATTCTCAACTTATGAATCTGATCCTTACAAAATGCTAAGTGATGGCTGAAACGTAACTTTACTTTGCACCACACTGTTCGCACTAATGATTCAAACAGTTACTCCTTACAATATGTATCACAGTCTCACTGTCAAATTTCCTTTAAATGAGCTGCTTCTCTATATATAGAGATGGTGAAATACTGATTGATGTAAACAACACAAAAGAGAGAGAACAAGAAAAGGACGGCAAAAATCGATCGACGGAGAATGTACTATTTTAGATCCATCACTACATTTGCCTTTTTCTTCAAAAAGGAAGAGTGGGACGGAAAACATAAACGGGTTGTTTTCGTTTCCGCATACGCATTTAGCAAAGCCTGAAAGAACGAACGCAAAGATACCACATTTTTAGACGAGGAAATCAAAAGGACCGGAACGGGTAAGCACAGCTATTCCACCATTTTAGGTATAAGAAATATGCGCTGCGTCATGCAAAACTTGCAGTAATAAAGTGCTTACTTGGAAAATAATAGCGACTATGTCATTGCCAATGTGTCGTTTCCGCTGAAGTTGTTGAGTGTCGCCAACAGTAAACGGAAGCATAGTTGAAACGTGGAACATCACCTCTCTCTGTCTGAACTGACAGTAGACGGACTCGGAACCCGTGTGATCATGCTGCGTATCGAGCCCACCACGATAACCCTTAAAACAAAACCCTGCAGACATCTTTTCAGCGGAAAATTTTATCCTCCGCAAAAACAGCACCGCTAGTTGACAACGCTTAAGGAGGCGTAGATTGAGTGCTCCCAAAACAACCCAACTTTATGCTCTACCCGCCTAAACTCTCCATGAGTGCATTAAGAGACAGGACTTACTTCAAAATCTTTCAGCGAAACTCGATCGCCAATAATTGTAAGGAATTCTTCGAAGGCAGTCGACATGGTAGCATTTCCAAACATCTCCTCTTCCGTTGTCTGCAACAACAAGCACCTATATCAAAAATGGGCATTCACTGTTCACAATCAGTTGAACAATAAGCGGTGACATCGAAACAAGCATGACTGTGTGTCAAAAGACGATGCGCTTCTTATCGACGCAGTTCAGAATCGGCGAGGCTTTAAAAAAAGCACGGATATGAAATACTCTGATACGAAGTGATTAATTAATCGGTGTATTTACAACACATTTTCGAAGACTTCCGCCTACTTCGCCCATCCGCTTATTCGCGCTCATTTGCCTGCATATAAAATAATGTAACAAAGTTGTCCATTTGCAACATCAATTAATCGTACTTCTGAGCCATCAAAGCCTTTAAAGAAACGGCCATGACGGTCATGCTCGAAACAGTGAAGGTAGCAGCATCCATATCATTCGGCTGATTCATAACGGAATGGTAAAGTGCAAAACTCTGGTTCGATCACTGCCTGATTATGGCGGAATTTTCTCGACATACGTCAACAAAAAGTGCGACCACGGTTTGCGATAAGTGATGTAAAAAGTATTATGGTCATCGCGTTGTGCTTATCTGATCGACGAATAATATCTCATGAAAGATCAATGCAATGAATTCCGGCTTAAAGGCCACAAAAGTTTAAGCGAATGGCAGCGAATGGAAAAACATAAGGGTACTGCCCACAATATGCAAGAAAAATTTATCATTACCTTCTTATACCTTCTTATACACTGCAACTGCTTCTCTTACGTATCCACAGACGAGGAAAAAATGCAGCGGAATGAAGGAACGGCTGTAAACTTCAAAATAATGACATCGCGCATGAAAATTTCCTCCCTTCCCTTAGGCATTTTTATTACACACACCACGACAGTACGCAGGCACCAACCTGCCCAAACTTTTGATAGACGACTCCGAATTTGTAAGTATCATTAAGAACATGCTCGTCATACTGCAAAATCATGTCTGTTCCACCAGGAAAAGCCACCGGACAAAAGCGTTCGGTTGTCACTTCATCACATAATAAGCGCGCCATCCGGCTAGCCGATGGACGGTCCGCCAAAGCTGAAATCATGTGCGTATTGCAAGTAAGCAACGCAATACGAACAATCAGATTAAAAAAAAGGATCGAATGAAATAATAAAAAAACAGTCATCGCTCTTGAACAATCATGAAGCAAAACATAGATTACTCACCTGACGCAGGGACAATCTCATGCACTGTACCATGACGCGTTCGCAGCATAATTCGAAAATGGTCTTGTGATGAAATTGTTTCCGTGCGCATGGACAAGACCAGAGGGCCAAGATTCCCGTCAAAGGCATAGAAGTCATGGTGTTCCTGAAATCATTAAGCTAATATTTTAACACACAGATATCAGCTACACCTCAGTATAGGGCGAAAACAAAAACTTAGAGAAAATAAATTACAAACAAAATGCGTCCGAAAAGCCGAACTGATCAGGTCAAATTAAGTCCACGCTTTCAATGCAGCTAGCAATCGCCTTAAACTTTAGAAAATTGAAGAGAGGTTTACTGACACTTGAAGCTCTGCTGACTTCAGATACAGCCTCTCCGCGTTCCCGAAGAGCAGAAAAAGAAGCATGAGTTCACCGTGCTTCGTTCATTCTGTGTACTTCAATTTCCATTATTCGGAAAGAGGATCGTAGGTGAATTTAAAATGAGAAATTCAAAAAAAAAAACACACAAAAATTTCTCATACGCATTTTCAAACACTACCAAACTAACATTCAAAGTTCCACATGATGAAGTGAAAAATTTTAACTGTTAAAGAGGATCAAATGCCACAGTGCAAGATAGCAAACTTGTGAAGTTAACAAGTGCGTCTCAGTCTTATAAGTCCACTACATGTAAATAATGGATATGCAAGATTTCTACTCCATACTAGGCACGTATAAAAATAAATAAAGCAAGCGAGAAACAAAAATTAAAATTACTGCCATTCTTTCTATACCACGTTCGCGCTAAATATCATAATGCCGCATGATCCAATACAACTGGTGCCTTATAAAACAAGTAAAAACAATTACTCTTCCAACGAAATGCCTTCGATAGCAGTGAGAAGTATCGTCAGTTTCCAGCTTGAATCTCACACAACTGCTGCTACTCGCCGGAGAGCACGCAACAATCTCGTCATCAATATTAATAGTGCAACTGCTCACCCCATCCATCCAGTAACCACCTGCTGGTGGCAGTACTATCTGAGGATAAGGTCCTTGTCGGCTCAACACCTGCAATGCACTATATCGGAAATGAAAATGAGAACGCTCATAACCTGATCAACCTAAGCAAATAATAAAAGAGGCCTGAGGATTCCAACGCAAGCCGCAAACAGTCTCTTCTCATAAATGGTATCACGAAAACTCCAATTCTTAAATGTCATCATCCATCTACCCTTCCAATCCTTCAGAGATGTCGATGCTGGAACAGAGTGCTGCAAGACTTCTACAACCTCCCGGCTGTAGAAAACACACAGCGGACGGTGGAAAATCTTGGCCTTAAAGGTCTCCAGAACGTATTAGAAAGTAGAGTTCTCAACATTACATTTGTAATCTAACGAACTTTTTTATCAGGTTATTTGATCGTAACTTTCTCTCTTCAATGGGTGGCTAGGGTCAAATTTTCCGTATCTGCAAAAGCTGGAAATTGTAGAAACCGTAGGTCTCAAAAGATAACCCTAGGAGTTTAACCAACCTCCGCGCTCAGCACTGGACACCTGTTAATGGTATCGAGCGAACGAAACAAAGAACTGCTCAAGGAAATAAATAAACAACCAAAAAGATGAGGTAGGAAGTTCACTGCTTCTGTGAGCGCATACAGCAGAAGAAAAAATGTCCAGCGATAAAAGAATTCATCTAAGAAGGCTTTGTCGGTAGGAAACTTCACGACCGCACTGCACCTGCACAAGAGACTTTCTACTGCGAACTTCTTGGATGATGTGAAAGTGGAAATTTCATCCTGAATGGCTCTCATATATAGCAGTTAACCACTTTGCTATACTCCCCCAAGTCTTTAACAGTTATGATGCAGGCTTTAAATCTCCAACTTATGGACAATATCAAACCGCTGACATTCTTAAAACATTTCGAACAAATCCTATGAAGAAGTTAATGAGCAATATTACTGAACGAGAAAAAGCAACGATTCGTTGTTTTGAACTCCGAAAGAGTGAAAAGTGAACAATTACGATAGATTCAATACCAAATCAATATTTCCATCCTGCCATAGAGTACTTCCTCAGAAATATATTAAACGCCATAAAATAAACTCCCTCAAGAGCACGGGCATTACATCGAGCATGAGAGATCAGAGCTAAGGCGCAATTCTGCGCCATTAGTAGGCTCCACTCGTTATCTCTATAACACTTCCGGAATACTATACTCTGTGATACTATACTCCGAAACTCTTTACTATGTGAAACTTTAGGAACAAACTAATAAATCTCCAGAGTAAACTAGCAAACACAATAAACTCAATAGCGTATTTCGGAATGATTTTTTTACCGATTGAGGATGAGATACAAGAAATATAGAAAAATTTCGGCCAAAAACTAAAATGATGCCTAGATATTAAGGCAACATTGCTGCCCTCGCTTCTATGTATTCTGCACTGTCCGTTTCGCTCCACATAAATACTGAAACTTCATCGCAACAGTCGATTATTAAATGCCGCTATGAACTTTTCAGTAGTAACATAAATGCCAAGAACTGATCAAATGCGTTCTTCTGCGCTTTTAAGCATGCTACCACTGCATACACAGACTTTTTACATGAGTCAGTAATACAGGATCCGTTATTCCCCTCATTTTACAGCCCTTTCCGAAAAGAGATATGCACGAAAGCCAGGGTGATAAAAAAAATTAGCGGATTATGCGCACCTGCTCTACGACAACATATCCTGGAATGTGTCGCAACGGCTTACAATATCCGTCTACTAAACAAATACAATTCTCTGTTTCAAAGAACAGGCATGCTCTAAGCATACATCCATCAAAATTAAAAAAATTACTCAGCATACATTATTTCAAGTTACTATAACATTCGTCTCTTTCTCAAACATAAGAAACATGCGAATTACAGACACATCCCTCGTATCACTACACTGACCGTCACGCAGTGTTTCTCTTGTTCATTAACGACGCGAAATGCCACATCCTTACATCATCAGAGCAAATATTGCAGGAATTTAAAACAAACAACACAAAAGAAACATGAAGGGATAAATATCATAACCCAAAAATTATCAAGATTGTATTGCAGGAGGAGGCGCCGACACTGTGTTATCAAGAAGGTATTAGACTAAACAACAGGATGAGCATTAGCAAATACTGCATTACTGAACGAATACTCGGCGACTGTGCAAAATGAAGGCGCATGCAAATTTACTCACCATTACCACTGAAAATAAACAGCGGACAAAAAAAATAAAGTAAAACATTATGATAGTTGCACCGAAGCCAAAAAAATACAGTCAAGGATGCAACACTCGTACCTCGTTTATCGTTTCTCGTGTCTTTGCGTTATCTTTCGATCCCTTCTTGTCGCATGGTGGGGTCTGAAATCAAAAAAAAATTAAAAACGGAAACAACATAACAACTGATCCTCACACAAACTCAACTCACTGCCCTTAGAAGGAAACTTACAATGAGAAGCCCACTGCGCTCCTGCCCGCAAATGACAAGTAATCAAGGGTCATGTAGTTCATTTTTTTTGAAGAAGCCTCCTTCTTAGTAAGAAATGCGGGCACTGCCCTACTCTCATCCCTGAATAGGTAGCAACTAAATCACAAAGTTCGGCAATCTCAAGGGGCAACTTGAATTGTGACATTCCCGAACAAACAGTGAGAAGATTTCGATACAGCAGAAAAAATATGAAGTTCTGAAGAAAATTTGGAAGACATCACAGAAGTCGCAAAATTTCGTAGCATTAAGTACGTTAAGGAGTAGTTGCTGCGAGACAGCAGGTACAATGCGCGTTATTGTGCGCAAGAATACGAAACAGTGCAACGAATCCTTCATATGTCAATTATTAGAATTTCGAAGGCTCCCTTTAGACGCACATAGTCCAACATGAATCTCAAAAAAATTAAATTTCCACTTTAAAACTTCACTAAGAATAGTGGTCGAGGGATTTTAAAAAGACCAAGAAATCTGAGGAAGAAGAAAGAGGAAACAGAGAGAGGAACGGGGACGTTGCAGATATGAGATTCATTTAATTGCGATGGAAAAGATCACTGATGCTCTCAGTGCTAAAAACTTTTCCAGGATGCCTTATCCATCAGAAAATAAGCTACTGCACATTTTTTCGGGCGTTAACGCATCCACTTCTGTTTCTTAACAATATCGAAACCGAATACGATACACACAACATAGACGTCCGAATGCAGCAAATCCCACAAACCACTAGAAAATTTGGATAAACTTCGGAACACGTGAATACATTTTGAGCACATTTGAGTAACTCACTGAAAGTTGAGCTGAGGAATGAAATATATCTTCAGGCGCGCATCTGAGAATGTTCGAGGAAACAAGCGCTGGGTTACTAACACTGACTGATTTCCTCCTCAGCATAAACAGGCCCAAAATGCTGCTATGTCTTCGTGCATGGCCTCTAGCCTGCGAACTAACTGCAAACGTAGGCAATGAAAATTCGGTGTTTCGGCGAAAAGCCATACTCTCTTCGGCGAGAGATGATCGAACGCCTTGCGGTAAAAAATTCTCGTTGTTATCATCACGCTTCATGCGACTGTGCGATACTGGTATGTTGCTGTATTCGCGTCTAAACGCACCACGAGACAACCATCTGGTGCCCAGCGCATGTCGCCCATCAGAATTTTCATCTTCCTTAGGCGTCGATTTACTGAAACTCATTTGCGGAGGGTCAGACCACAAATGCACGTTTTTGGCTGAAGAGGGTGAGGCAACCTTTCTTAAAGGAGCTGGGTGATAGAGAGACGAAACTGAAGCAGCCTTAGACTGAGTGCTAGTCGGCGAATTCTTCGAAATAGATGATGTTAACGATGCAAAAGGGGAATTATCGCGTTCTGCCACAGCACGCATGATTCTGCTTGCGTTGCCACTCACTTCAGAAGAAGCTGGATGATATGAAAATGAAAATGGAGGAGAAGATAAATTAGACGCGCGGTGAGCGCTGGGTGATGATTTCTTCAAAAAGGGAAGTGCTGACGATGCAGGAACAGAACGACTCTTCGTAGTCACAGATCGCATGATTTTACCTGGAGTGTCACTCAATTCAGAAAGCGCTGAATAACACGGAGACGAAATCGAAGATGTGACTGAACTAACACTGGGCTCAGCGCTGGTTGATACTTTCTTCGAAGGAGACGCTGACAACGTGGAAACAAAACTGCTGTATACAGTCACAGACTGCGCGCTTGTAGCCGCCGTGACTAAATCACTTTTTTTGGAAGGCGCTGAGTGATAAGGAGATAAAGTGGAACTGGTCATAGAAAGAGTGTCACAAGACCTCTTTGGGAAGGGTAATGATGGCGATGCGGGAGCAGAATTATTCGAAAAAAGAATATTCGAATTCGACATTGTCATCGCACCTCCATCTCTGTTCGAAAGTGAGCAATCTTGAGTATAGCTGCAAACGTGACGACCGCGATCAATGATCTCCGATTTGTCAGAAACAGCATCCACGATGGATTTCTTACCGGCATCTGTAGGTTTCTCGAGTGAAAAGTCAGCTGCAAAGTTCCTAGGATGAATAACAGTTTCTGAATTCCGAAGACTACCATTACCAGCTGAACTTTCGAGGGCACTGGCTTCCAGTCTCGAGGATGCACAACTTTCTGAAGATCCGCTTGTTTGTTGCTGGATGTCTCCAAAGATTGGAAAACTACATTCGCTTGAAATAAATGATTCCATGTTTGTGGTGAGTCGGCCCTCATCACGTTCTTCATCAAAAGTACTCGTAGAGCTCTCGGCAGGAGACGTTTCCTGTGAATGAGGCTCAAACTGCTCAGCTTTGCAAGTAGTGCTATTCTTTCTTGTGGCAGAAGATAGCAATACCGAGAATTCTTCTTTGCAATGAATGTCGTCTCTCAATGATGCATAAGAAGCTGCTTCAGAATCAACACATTCCGGCAGAGAGCAGTGCAACGTATAAGGATTAACTGCAGCGGCTGGCTTCTGTCTTTCGATGTTGGAAGGACACCCATACTCAGGCACCTCAGTATGAAGGGAGCAGTGGCGTACGAAAACTGACTGATGGGCAACAACGTTGTCAGCCTGGCGAGGAGTAACAGCTGAAATAACTATAACCGACGGTGTTGCAGTGGAGTTGCTACAAAGACAGCGTGAAGCATCGGGAGACAACCGTGGCGCACGCGTCTCCATTGCTTGAAGAGCAATCTTCTGAGCCGCCACACGGTCTGAGAAACGCATCGAGGTTCGCTTTTGCCCGAATCCGCCCCTCGACGCCTAGCGCTTCTCTATTGCGATATTCTCTGCATTAGTCATCATATCAAACGTTACATCACACTCAGCGCTTCTTGCCGACGGCGCCGGTGCAATGCCGTCATCGTTCATATCTACACAACTGTTGCTTTCCATTTAGATGCTTTCCATCGTCGTCTGTGAAACGTGTGCAACTTCGTTCCTCATTAAGTGAAGGTGAAATCCGATGAAAGCGATTCCCGGAGTGTTCCATGTTACAAATTACAAAAAACTCATACAATTAACAACTGAGACCTGCGCATACGCCAAAACAGGATTACAGACCTCTTCCAATACGGCGAAACTATTCATCAGATGATCTGTCCAAAAAATGCTGTCGTTCCATACTCGAACCTCACTACACGGCGACGTTTAGATTCCATACGATAAAACAGTGTTGGCATAAAAGCCTCTTCACGGCAACTACAGGCAAGCTATTCAGCAGCGTTTATCTCGAATACCAAAACAACTTTGTAGGCCGGTACATGTTCCATATACACAATAGAAATCGGAAAACAGAAACATACCAAATGTGATATCCGCTGGCTAGGTGCTCACAGCTAATTGCCCTCTGAAGTTCACATCAGAATTCCGGTTGCTGCTACCACGTATCATTCACACTCACAGACAACATCACTCCTCAGACGGAAACCACTTTACGCCTGTACTCAGAGCGGTTCGATTGTTGAGCAATATGAGTTGCCGATGTGAACAGCGTCAGTCGAAGAGACTAATATTCTGCCGTTCACTAATAACAGAATACGCAGAAAGATCAACGTAACAGGTGCGTCAACAATGCATATATATACAGCAGTGCTGAGGATGTAGAAACTTCGTGCGTAAGCTACTCTAATTAGGATGTATACATCTGTGAAGCGTTACTCCATGGGCACACCATACCACATCTCACGAGTCGTTAGCTCTGCACAACGAATGCGTTTTTGTCCATGGCAACAATCTCAGAGAAGAGCAATTATTGGCTCATGTTGGTGGCCGCTAAATCGTCGGTTATCAGGAATACATTTGCGGATGACAGAAAACGACGAACATATGACGATAGATGCCGCATCGAAATGCTTCCTATTATAGATTAATTACTCGCGTTTAATGTAAACGTGTATCGTTTAGTGAGTGTGCAACGCGCGCACAACGAAAGCGCAGCTCCCCATATACGCATCTCCTTTTTGTTCAGCAAAAACACTGCTTCGTAAAGTGTTTGAAATTAAAACATTGGCACTAACACCCGTCAAAACTTGCCTGCTGCCCTCGTCCGATGCTTGACATTCCCTCTGTAACCATCGCGTCTCTCAAAAAGCGACACTGCAGTCAAGCTGACGCATCACATTGCAATCCTCATTACTGTTCAAGATCACTCGTCCCTAACAGACGGAGACGGCAAAAGATTGCTGATTAGGTAACGAGCTGTCTACAAGCAAGGACTTCACATATATAAAAGAGAATGTAAGTCGAATCTCATCAGATTTCACGCCCCTTCACACTATAGTCGATGAAAGCATTTCTAGTGAGGGGCACCTTTTCCATGGATATAAGCGAGATTAAGAAAAGCTTGAGAATGGTGATGATGCCAAAATCGAGCCCAGATGCTAAGTTTTTTAAACATCACATTTACAACGAATAATCATGCTCAACGTTGGGTGGCATTTATCGATAAAATAAATTTGCATTATGTTCAGCGACTAAATTATACAAATTTGAGCGGCAAGGACGATGAACTCGCGATATGAGGTTCCCTACGTAATTAATTACGTTCTTCAGAACGGTAACGAATGGAAGCCCATGTCCCCATAACTTCACTTCTCACCGCATTTTTCTCTTTTTTTGAGAAAATGGAGAAATATTTTTATCCCATCATTGCTGATCGCAGTTCATCATTTAGTTCCGCTTAAATTTCAGTTCGTCATTTAGTTCCGCTTTACCGAAACATGGTCCCAAACGATACCACCACTTAGCTCTAAAATGCCAGAGCATTCTGGAGCCATCACAAATTGCTGTTTGAAATTAAGCAACCATCAGAAGTTTCACTTCAAAACCACGTTGAAAATATTTCATACATTTCCAAAATCATCGTGAACTAAACCATTTACCATCTACCTAAAGAAAAACCAACTGAAAAATTCATTCTACATCCTAACGCTCCAAAAGTACAATACGCAGAGCACCATACCACTTTCCAGCTCGTTCACAGCATCACTAAAAGTGGTTCTGCTTCCTAGAGACATAATGACGCACACTAAACTAGACATAATCGTAAGTATTTTGATCGCCTTTACAGACTATCCAGTTCAACGACTTCGCGGGGAATAACGGACCCAGACGGCGAGCATTCCGATTATTCGATCAGAAACTTCCATATCCGATTATTGTCCAGGTAAATTTTGCTTCGAATGCTGAAGTTCCTATGAATCCCTGCACCCTTTCCTCAACCGATCACTTCTCTCTTCTCCCATCTCACTTTTCTCAGAAATCTCGGAAAAAAGGAACTTCTTGGTTAGGCTCTCAAAACTTTCACTGTGGCGACGTTACCGGCGCTAGCTTAGCTCGCAGTTGATACCATTTTGGATTGTGAAAAGGTCGAAGATCTGAGCCGCCTACTCAGCAGGTGACTTTCTATGAGTAATGTTGAAAGTTGCGCAACTGTGACGACATCGAGGATCCCTTTAACATTTTTCATCTCCCTCCTCTCATCGCAATCTTCTACGATGAAATCGCTCCGGAAATTACAGCGGCACCGTTCGCGTTCCCTTTGTTGGCATTTTCCAACGTTCTTCTATTCTCCCATCACCACAATTTAAATGGCAAATTTTTACTCGATTGTGGTATTGCACTAAAATATAAAAGTAGTACTGCAAACTTAACTGTTAATTCGTGGCGATTTAAATTCATTGCTCCTCCGCCCTTTCCTTCCTTTCAAAAAAAACCTGGTCAAAACTTCACGAAGAAACCGTTAGCGGCATGGCAAAGCATCACGGAGACACCAGAGCAAGAAAGCCATAAAATAAAAAGATCACTTTTTGCTCAGAAGCCTTTAACGATCTAGATACGTGAGCGCAATGATCGACCATGTATTCTGCTCTGCCTCTCGTAATTCTATGCTCAACGATAATTATAATGTTGCTGGTAGTCATCGTATAGCCAATAAGAACCACTGAATCATTGCTGCTAATGATGAGTCACCACTGCAGTTCCTACTCGCCTCACTTTCGCCACGTTAAAAAAATCTCTAGTAATGACAATGTAACAGCGTTTATTCATCAGAGATTTTTAATGTCCACATTCGAAAACAGCTACAAATCAACTATTGCAAAACTCGGCTAAATGTTTCTTCAGTTACATTCTTCTATTTCAGTTAATCACATTCAAGAATTTGTTTCGCCTTCCCATATCCACTCATCACACAATTTGACTAATTTAGGAGCAAGCGTAGTCCACGTTCAGTAAGGGCCACCGCAATATACGTTCCTTGTAATTTTACTAGGTAAGTAATCAAAACGCAGAAAACGATATCTCATTCGTGAGTTCTTTCTTTTCATATTACCTTTAGGGAACGATCGAGCGAACATCCCACCGTGATTTCAGAACTCCTGACTCTAATGTGCCTTAAAAAGTACTTTGGCCGTATTTTGTTTTACTTTCAAAATTTAATTTCCTGTGACATGCTCGCACCCTGTGCCACTTTCCAAATGTATTTTCTCGTGTTCGACCTTAGTTCCCCTCAATACTCGAATGAATCTTCAACTAGCCACCTTCAAGCCCCCCAAGAAATGAGCCATCGGGAAGAGGGGAAGGCTGAGAATGGGGGCGAGGAAAGGACGATCAATGTTTGCTCCTTCACTGCGCCAATCATCTTTGCCCTGATAAGTCACATGAAGCCAACACTTTGTTCCTGTTACCAACTTCATTCAAAAACTTTTCTTACAGCTGTCTCCTAGGCTGTTTTAACTCAAATTTTGCTGATCTACACTTACATAAAGTAGAGTCGCTCTAGCATAGCTGGTCCAAATGCACCTAAACAGAGACGGATTTCTGTGGGCCACAAAAAGTTTTACTATCACAATGAGCAAATGGGCAAGTCTGAGAACATTTGATAGGAATAATATTACTGAAATAATAAAAAAAGAAATGTGAATGTTCTACAGAGAACGTTTTCTTTAGGTTTTCTTAACAAATCTACCTTCAAGGGAGCGTTATTTAACCCCTACATTATGAAGACTGCATTGAGCCGTTAGTGAATGACGACAAAAGCTCTCTGGGCGGCATCCATTAATAACAATTCAATCCCACTGATAATCAGTTGCGAATGCACTCAATACCATCCAGAAACAAATTTTGCTCATAGTTACTGCTACTGCTTTACCAAATAATGAACTGCCGAAGCTGTTTATGAATGATCGTTTTGTTAAACGCATTTTACGGTTCCCAATTCCAAATCGATGAATACTTATTCACTTCTCGACTCTTAACAAATATCTTCATAACTATTTCTGTTTCGGCTAGTTGAACAAACCAAATTATTGAAGCCATCAGACTTTCATTCTATTTTTTTAAACGACTAGGCAATAATTTATCTAAGCAAATAGACGCTTAGAATTATTGTTGCAAGTGCATTAATACTTCAATTCCCCACTAATAAATATAATTCAGTAGGAAAACTAACGTGCATATCGGGCATTTCGCAACGTTGATCATCCAGCCGCTGACTCTGCATACGCTCCAATAGAGAGAGAAAGTCCTGCGCCTGGAAGTAATAGTACATTTAACTATTTTAATCCGTAGATGCTAACCTCAGAAATTTGCTGCAATGGGTGAGAAGGACTAATATCAAATAATATGAGACAATTGGAATGATCTAATGTTGCTAATGTGAAAAAAGCAGCTGAATTGAAACTAAAAAGTTTGCTTACTAATAAAGCGTACCAGGGTTTCTTCCCAACTTGCGCAATCTTAACGGATGGGACTCATAATGAAGACGCCCCAGAAATCAAAGATGCAAAGATGTGTATTTATAGGGGGATGTAGGAAGGGAGGAAATGCGATAGATAAATCAAGGTGTCTACAAGGGCGAAGGACCATACAGTGGAATAACCAGAAATCACTTTCGGATATCTTCACGATAAAATTACGTCAAATAATGAAGGTGGTGGTTCTCTCTCACCTTCTCCTTCGTCTGCCTCAGTTTCAGAATAAGGGGAGAGAGGCCTCCGAAGGAACCCCCCGGAATTTCAAATGTACGCCTTTCTGAAGCAAAATAAAAGTAAATTTCTGGGCCGCGACATATCCCACTACTAATAGCAATAGCTCGTCGAAGTGCACTAACATCGACTATCGAAATGGATGACTAAGGTTGAAGATTTGTTGACAGGAAAAGGCATGGTAAGGATCACAAGCGGTCTTAATTAGAGCTTATTATGGGGAAGGATTCCATCAACGCCTTACTCAAAACCTCGCGACGGATGGTAACCATCGTTGTGAAATCGTGTGAGTAAAGAAAAGAAATAGCCAGTTTGATAAATACCCATAGGGGAAAATGGATGGAAACATGCTACATAAACAAGTGCAGTACAGGAAGGCAATGTAAGCTGCGTGACGATGAGGACTCCACTTATTAGCCAATGGCATGATGTCATCTTGAAAACATTGCACAAAGTGCATGAAGAAATGGACAGCCTTTAACTGAAACGATGATTCACTGTGACCACTCCCGAAGAAAGCGAGCCGATTGTTTATTGCCAATCAGCCACCTTATTCCCTTCCCCCTCCCCCTCCCCGTCTCCCTCGCGTCCTAGCCGCCGAAAGTGAAGGCTTCAGAAAACGAAAACCCAGAGGATTCGCCAAGAAAAGAAAGCTCCGAAGCGTACTGTAATTGGAGACGAATAACTTTCAAGCGAATAGTGGTCGTCTTTTTTACTCGCTTATACGTCTCTGAGTGAGAACCTTCGTCATGAAAAACATAACGAAGCAGCTATCCCCCTACGACATGCCCACCTGATATTTTCAAAGGTCTTCAATTAAATTTCACTCGAACTGATCGAAATATAACAAGTTACAGACATTTCCTTCTCTAGTCAATTCTTCGCTAAAAGCGACCAGCGCACGATTATATTTCCTCTTGATTACTCCATCTTTACGGCAAAATACCTACTGCATAAAGCATTAAATCCTAAAATATTTCATGATCGATTTCTTAAGTATCACAAAAATCCAACAACCCCAAGTACTTTGAAACTTCTATCCACAGTTTAAACAAAAAAACAGCGTTCCGTCCACGCTGACCATCGCCCGAATCCCTTCTCAGGAATGTTACAAGCTGTGAATAAAATAAGACCGTAAAAAAATTTCAGACTATGCTGCTGTTTATCCCATCAAAAAAGGCAAGTGGATAATCGCTGTGGAAGTGCAAAAAGACCTAACCGAAAGTGATGACGACCGTTGAGAATAAACACCACCTGGAACAGTCTCGTCTGCTCTACGTCAGTTCTCTTTTGTTCGTGTTCCCTATCGCTCTAACTTCCGTTTTCGAAATATTCCAAGAAATACTTCCTTATTTAGTGGCGAATAAAACGCATCTAACGTCTGTCAATTTGGAGGAAAAACTGTACACAAATTGACGTTATTTCCTTTACTGAGCTAACTAACCTGCGCACTGAGGAGAATACTATGACAAAGATGAGCAGCATAACCCTCACTTCACTCTATGTTGCCAAACAACTTAGAGCCCAGCCTATTTATTTCCACAGCTTATATCGATTTGCGTCAAATACCTAATATATATTTTCCCATCAGAATTTCAGTCTAACTTTCCGATGAAATTAATGAAAGCGGTAACCTTTAAGCCAAAATAAGTGTTAAATGAAACCTACTAACCGGCACATGGCGGATTCGGCGTTCGGATATTCGTCCCCATCCCCCTCCTCCCCCTTCCCGGGTGATTATCGCTGTTATGCTTATGAACTAAGATAATGCGCAAAGCGCCGCAAGGGAGCAACGTCACATACTGCTGCGGATTCCACAAAACATGTTTCCCACTATATGCAAGACGGGGCTGGGCGTAAATGACCTACATTCACAGAGAGTCTGCGTCTACCAAGAAGTTTGAGCTGCAACGTCTACTAAAAGTTTAGAAACACCAGAAGAAGTGAAAACTGCCAACGATATAAGTCTCCCCAAAGGCTTTCCTTTAAACACCGATTTTTACCTTGACCAGACCTGCGAAGAATAATAGAGACTTTCTGAACAGAAACTTTTTCTATAATAAAGACGCATTAGAGGATTAGAGGCTCAGAATGTTCCTTACTTTGAAAAAACTTCCATAGGCACTGGTTGTAATACGCACAAACAGGAAGCGATCCTGAGAGAAAGTGCCCCACATTTTCCCGCAAAAAGAGGCAATCACATCTACCACGATCGTTCTTTCGCCGTTTCCCACCTGTTCTATGAAGCGTGAAAGAAGTCGTTGTTAACAATGGTCTTGGTGCTCGAAGTGATGAAAAAAAACTAAAAACGAGCCGCTCCCTGAGAATTACGACATCGTTTGCCTACTGTTCCCCAACGCCATCGTAAAATAACCTCCCACCTGTTTCCACATCAACGGTGGCTCATTCTTATTGTGTTTAATCATTCGATGAAACTTCATCATCAAATATATGATGCTGCATAAATCCACTTCTTTTAGTAACATTAAGCACCTGCAGAATAGAAGAATTTCGAGGCCCTCATTACCTTCAGCAGCGCAATTTTCCTCATTATTGTTCCGACTTTTTAAGCGGAAAATTTCCATATACCCTCTAGTATTTCATGGACTGAGTTTACTTCTAAACGTCCATAAAGCAAGCTTAACAAATAAAGTGCTTAAAACGGTTGCTGGATCTGTTATCTTGACATTTACGAGATCGCATTTCACAAGGATTACTAATATTCCGCAAATAGGCCTAGTAATCCGGCATTCTGCATGTATGGAGGCTTCTGGATTCTCCTAATACTTTATGCAATTTAAACACCACTATCACACCTCCTCTTCACCATTTACTACAGCGTTTAAAATTTCGTCCCCTCTCCCTTCTCTAACACATGGTTTACCCTTAATCTTTAGTGCCCTGTCGTCCATTCTCCACTGCCAAACTTAAAATACGATTCCTATTATAGCGCTTTTCACATATCTAAAAGACAATGACTTCAGCACGGTTACATCTACGCCAAAATGAAATTCCTGAAAAGAAATTAAGCGACCATTTACCGTTTCTCTCCATCCACCCACCCAATCTCTCTCTCCCAAGTCGACGGTGAATTATTAAGAGGCGTTTGAATTTGTCGTAGATGCGGACGAGCTTCTTCGCCAGAATCTCGTCAAATTATACATTCCCCGGGCGACTGCTTATAGCGCTCATGAACTTTAACAGAGCACAATGGAGCTTTGTGAAGATTATTCTTACGACCTCAACCGTTCCTCGCCAAATCCCCAACGAGTCACAAGCAATTTAACAGCACAGATTTGTGCGTTCTTCAAAACTCCACCTTACTTGTGATTTGGTCACAAAGACCGATAGATGCTTTCATCGCGAATCTCATGCACTATTCACGATCCATTTGAACTACAGAAATGATCATCTAAGTAGTTATATTCGAAGGAATTCCTCGACAGATATGACTAAACCTTCGCTGAGAGAAATCTGCCTAGAACTCGCTATGGGAGTCACACGGCTCATCAAGTATACGCGAGAAAGTGCCTCACTCGTTGGTGAAAAATTCGTTAAATTCGCAATTTGCCTCTGGATTAACCAAGCGCAAAAATCCAACAGGGCGCAATCACAACATGAGGTTGGCAACATATTCGCTTTCTATAATTTGGTCTCGAGTATTTCTTCGTGGTAAAAAACAACAACCAACTATAACTGATGTGTTTTCAAATAAATCCGTTAAGTTTTGCAATGCACTAATAGAAATTTGCTTCGCTCCTAGCTGAACACTTCGTCGAACAAACTGAACTGATCGTGAGTGTGCATCTGATCGCGCACATGTCGCAAAAAAAGCCCATGATCAATCGATGTTAAGTGAAGTCCTCGTTTCGCTCGTCCTCGTTTTGTTCTGCTCCCGTTATCTTCGAAACTTAACGTTTGTGGTTAACATTTCTAAGAATCTCTTCAGCGTTGCAACTGTCGCTTACTGATCTCAGAAACCTATTCATTCTATCCTAAAAATTTCCTGAATTCTGATCCAAACCTCTTATTTATAACCGATTTCTATCCCTGACCTATCTCGAAGAGACAAATAAATAACGAGTGAAATTTGTGGCAAATTGATTAACCAGGCTATATATATCAAAGAATTCATTGTTTCATATTGCTTAGTGGTCACTCAAATGATAAACTTTCCTCACTAATGTTGCGATCAGCTTTCGAAGCTGCATATTCTACTGCACGCGCATATTACTATAACAAATAACGAGCAAAAATTAACGCTAACGGATGATTATTTAAATAAAAACACACTTGCAATTTGGCTCTTTTTGTTCAGCGCAATATCTCGGGCATAACATAATGCTCACTTCCTATAAGGTGCCAAAATTTATAGTAATTTAGATTGACCTGTAAAATCATCGAGTGCATTCAATTATTCAACAGTTTTTCTGAAAAAGTTCCCGAAAATCTTTACATCCACGTCCATATACCATTACAGTCTACCTCTTTCTCTACTGTCCCTCCTTTCATCCCTATCGCAAAGCCACATTATTGTCTTCGAGCATTTTTCAACTCAAAACAATTACTAATACAGTTACAACGGGAATCACAGCAACTTTCCCATATGCTTCTTTCTGTTGAGGCAAAATGCACTACGGCCTTAGTTTGCCTATTTTTGTCTACCACTGGGCGCAATGCCTGATAGCTTTTCGCACCTAGAGGTTTGAGATTTGTCAGCTATAATCCTGCGCTCAAAAATGCTCTGCATTCGCAAATTTAGTCCTATCATCTCCTCATCGAGCTGGAGTTCACGAGATAGTCGGAAAATTTTTCTTTCACTTCAGCTTCACTCCCCACTCTTCAAACATCTATGACCTCAAATATCTAACAGCTTGCGCTCAATGATATGTTAGTTCATTTCCAAACACTTGAAAGAATAGCATCCGAAATAGAAACGAGAGTGTGGAAGACGGTGAGAAGAGGTATGACTTTCAAAGATAAAGTTTCATGTGGAAAATCGCGAACTCTATGGAACGTTGAAAATGCCATATTTAATTTTTAACATTACAACGATAAAGTGCTTTTTGTGCAGTGAGGGTCGGGAAGGAAATTCTCCATGCGTATTTTAAACATCATCTTAAAAATGCTAACCCAACAGCGTCCTTCATACCGCGAGCATTTTCCGCCACACTTGCTTCCGCTTTTAGCAGGGGAAATCTTACATTATACAATAACCTGTCGAGCTTACACAATACTATAACAAGTTCGCTTATATAATAAAACTTATACAATACAACTAGCCTTATACAATAACTGGTCTGCTGACAGCGGAAGAGTTATTGAAGTTCATCTCTTACAAATACACCTCTTAAAATCTAATGATTTCTGATGCGAAAATAGCTAAACAGCATTTGAATCTCAGTAACGATGTTTGAAAGAGCTTTACATTCAGCACTCCTTGAAGGAAGAGAAAAAGTACTGGAGCTAGATGCTAGAAACGAATTCACCTCAACAGTTTCAATCTTCTGACAAACGTCAATTTGAAACATTCTCCGCAATGAAAAAGGCTCCCCGTCCCTTTCGTTGAATTTTTCCACTTTCCACCTTTTCTTAGTAGCACCCGTTCTTTCATCCTCCTCTACTCAACAAAAACTGGTGGTGTTTATTTTTTAACACGTCTTTTCCACATGGGTGGTCAGCGGCTGGAGTTTGCTACCGCAGCAAGTTGCAACTCCTTTATCCGTGAAGTTAGAAAATAAACCCAATCCACCCTCTACCTTTTTTCCATTATCCCCATACATATTGCGATATTTGTCAACTTATACTTAGTGCCAACAGTTTCTGCCGCTCATTGTCCTCAGCTCGCAGAGTCTGCTTCAGTTTCATTTATCAACTGTTTTTAGCCTTTTCGTTATGCGTTGTTTCCTTTTATGATTCCTTGTCTTATATCCATGCACCGTCGCCCTCTTCAGAAAGTGTTCGGCTGGACGGCATTTTCACCACTCACATGCATTATTTTCCAAATACTTCTTATCACCATTTATTTCACAAAACTGTTTTGTTGTTCCATCTAAACTGTCATCAAAAACACTTTTAACGCCTACGGGAATATGTGAACTGAACTGAACACACCTTGGCCAACAGCCAACGACAAACGAACAAACAGATTCTCAGTGGACGCGTGATACAAGAGAGAGATGCAGTATCAGTATTCATATAAGAAAGACTACAAAGTAATGTAAATGAGCAGTACTAATAATAAAGCCATGCAATGTGGAAATTATTAGCACGAAAAAAACAAGGAAAGGTGAGCGGGGAAGAAGTGAATCACTCTCTCCCTGACGTGGATCACGTGAAATAAAGATGCTTACAAACCTTCACGTCAACGATATTTCTGCATTCGACGTTCGTTGTAAACACACCTGATCCCGAACGGGGCAGGAACAAGTCATCCGACAGGTACAACTCACAACTGGCCGAGTTCCTCCTGAAAAAATAACACGACTGCGGCGTTGTCTTAAATGCTCATATTTTATGTCCCTAACTACATTTTATATTACCGCTAACCATCTACTCAAATTCCGTGATCATCGGTCTGCATCAACTCATATGTGTTTGACGTAAACGGGAGCTTCGAACGACAGTTTCCGGAAGGAAACAAGACTCAAAATGGGGTGAAAGACTGCACTGTGTTTACTGAGAGCCCAGTCAAAAACAATAGATACTAGTAAACGTCCAAGTTGAATAAGATAACTATAAATATGGGCATTACAGTTGCACATCTCAGCAGTGGCCAGAAAAAGTCTGATAGAATCTCAGCTCATAAATACAGAAACATTGCCAGCGTTGCAAAAACACTAGAACGAAAATGTGACTTTCCTGAAATGACCAAATCACTCATAAATGATGAAAACTTCAAAGGAATTGACTGCTAACTGCAGGAATTCGCTAGTAAATAGAAATACTTCAACGAGTATTCTCTTTCAGCTTATTCAAATACACCACTAAAATACTACAGCATAAAATGCGTACTTTGTGGCACAGTCTACTGCATTAAATTGTGATGTACCCGACATAACGAACGACAAGCTGTACGTAAGTGAGAAATGCGAAAGGTACGTGCAACGATGACGGCCACTTCAACATTGCCCTTCCCATACAAGCAGCGAGTAGATCTAACTGCAAAAGATACATTCCATCCCACTAGTTCGGGAGTGCGCAATTTTTGATCGAAATGATGACACGGGCAAGAAGAAAATAAAAACATGAAGCGCACTTCCCCTCATTCACTCATATAGTTAACATTCCGCTGACTTAATGCTAATCTTTTACACTTCACTTCTCCTCAAATTTACCACCTTTCTTATTCTTATTTATTTGTTTCCTTATTCATTTATTTGTTTGTTTACACACTTTCCTGAAAGCGTATTACTTCAGTGAGTGAATTCAAACTGATGAATACTATCACTCAATGCGAAAAGCGAACACTCCAGAGACGCCACTTCAAAGCATCACAACAACGGCATGCATGGAGCGTCGTTGAGCAACTAACTGATCGCGTTCCAATCACCCTGGCAATGGTCGTTGCAATAATTTATCATTATACTATAAGTTCGCAATTCAACAGTGGTCAAATGAACATAATTCAAACAAAACTCCATAAATCCTAGCTAGCCAACTGCCCTTCATGTACCTGGTTAAGAAAAACCGACATATTATAATCCAAGCAATGGAGACATTAATTTCGCATAGAAAATAAATACTAAACTGAATGTCATCTTATTTTCAGTGACATTGCTCTGTAAGTGAGTGAGCTCGTACCAGCTAATACAAACTTCATAAACCATAAATAAGAGGAATGATAAAACAAAATGAATGGAACTGAAGAAGTAGAGAAACAAACGAACTGAACTGAAGAATGGTAAAACAGAACGAACTGAAGAAGCTGATGCATAGAAACAAAATCATTTCTGCGTTCATATTTTGCATATTCTACATTACCAACTGAATAAAATGTACTTCGAATAGTTGCACATCGTGAGTAAGAACAAATTTAGCACAGCTGTGCAATTTCAACGTTGCAATTATCCTTTAAACATCATGTAATCACTTTTGCGCGGTCTCATAGAGTGCACTTGATTTTCTTGATGTCGTAGACGTTGTGGCCTTCAAAACAACAACGCTAAGCAATACCCGGATAACAAACAATCTTAGTAATGATTTAAACATTCGCTTCACCTTCCGAGAACGTTTCGTGCAGATAACCAAGCCCGTATGGATTAGCCATCCTTAGTGCACACTCGTTCTCTTCGTGGCTTGCAAACACCAATTCGATGTCCGAACAGCTTTTCTCGCCTCGCATATCTATCCCTTCCTCATTATGAACTGCCGCTCAAAGATTTCGAATAAATTTTGGCCAATGAAGATATCAAACTTTCTGATCGCAGCTAAGACAAAACTGAGGCATACAACTACCATCTTCTATGGAGCACTGCCTTCCGATATCAGGTGTAAGCAATGTTGAAAAAACAAGCAAACGCAACGACCAAAAAAGGCATTTTATTTAGCCAAAGGTAATAAATGAGAGATTACTGATAGAACGAAACGCATAGGCTTATAGTGTGAATGAAACTGAACGTGCTAAGGCGTCATGTGCGTAAGTCATACTGCCATAGATGGAAATAAACAGTAACCAGTGTCGTCTAAAAATAACGAATAACTCATTGTCGAAGCTAACTAAACTTTGGAGGAATGGCGACGAATGAAAACACTGGCGAATCTTCTTAGCCGAGATTTTGATGAGAACAAATGGCGAAGAGTGCTCTTAGAAATGACCAACTGTATAGAGAAGCGAATGAATAAAAATTAGGTGTATGTGGCATCTGTTGTACATATCGATTTGCCACGTTGTACAAACATATACTTTGGAAGTGATCCAGCGCTAAACGGAAGTTATGGTTCTGCCAGACGAGGAAACTTCCTCAACTGCGATGAATTCATCCGACGATGCATATTAATGACACAAACATCCTCCAAAATCCACAAAGTAATCGTCTCTGAATGAGTAATTAAAAAGTATTTGTTGCAAGGCGTATTTTAACGAATAAACATTACATAAAATTTTGACTCTGTTCATGAAACTAGTGAAAACGTATACAACAGCCTTTACTGTTTCATTACCAGCTTTGCTCCTTCGAATAGAAAGCAAATGAAGGATGTAAATATTGATGATGACTGCATTCATTAAATCAGCAAGGCGGTAAATATCTTTGTGATGATATTTCCGCCACATCCCCGCGCTTTTCAGCTAAACCGGGTGCAGCTGTCCTGCATTTGCATTTCCCTCCAGCGGCTAATGTTAAGGCCAGCTGAACGTGTATGGCATGAAAAGCCTCTGATATAGAAAAAAAAACGAATTATGTATAAATATAATTTCCTTTCCCCGTCCCCTCCCCCTCATATTTAAATTACAAGGAATGTCGTACAACTGACCTGGTTGCCAAGAGATCCCGCAAAAACGATACAAAGAAATACAAGCCTATATATATCCTTCTGTTCCTCCCTCTTACTCCTCCCCCTTAATAATATTGGGAAACATAATTTGGAAAAAGATATGGCGATATTTCCTCCAGAAAATCTTGCGTGGTGCGTGCCATGAAACCCTATCATCGAAATACTGACGGCCAACGCCCTCAACAATCGTCTGCTTGGTTTGTGCGCTATAATTCTAGAAGTTCTAGACAATTTCACTTGTCCCATTATAAAATGCCCAGCTTGCTAGAAAATATCGGCTTCTAGCAAATTTTGTTCTTCTCATTCCCCCACGCGAAAAAATTTCCATTCCCTTAAAAAACTGCAATTCCTCGAAACCGCCTTATCCTCGAATATTTCGATTGCTGTCGCTAGTGAAAATTTTGTATTCACTGGCGAAAGAAACGTCCTTTACCTCACCATTTTAACTTGAAATGGCCTTTCGCATTTTAAAAAACCAGGAAGAGTAAACACGAGATGAGTTCCGTGGATATTTGGGAGTAGTGCAGATGCAAGTGTGGAATCTTATTTGTGGCATGCGCTGAAGTGCTCAACTATGCCTGTTTTAGCCAGCCTCCTCCACCGAATCTTAACTCTCCCGTTATAAAGTTCTGAAATTTCTGTGATCAACGATTTAAACGGTTCACTTTTGCGATGAAGCGGAAGAGGGTGTTAATGAATGAGATAGATTACCTCTTATGAAATTAACAGTAAGGAACTATATAACTCAAAAATCAAAGCACCTTGACGATTTTTCCTTCCCCTCATCTTTCCCTGTACATCAACACACCAGAATAAAGGATTTAGAAATAAATTTCCTTTCATCCCACCTCTTAATTCTCTCCTTCCATCCATCGAAAAAAAATGAATGCGAATTATGGATGAAGAAAAAGTCGGGTTGAAGCGCTTCACTCAAAAGTTCCATATTTTCATTTACGTAGATGACTACAAAGTTCGTGACTGAAGTGAAATCAAGTGAAGATTCTTCAAAACACTAAGCTCCGAGCATCTATCACTTCGGAGTCAATCTTTGCGCTTCAAACAACGTAGCCGATGTGTCAAAAATGCACCTAAGACATTTTCAATCGCCTTTCCACGCAAGAAATATTGCGTTTCAACGTACTGCATGTAAACTCCGGAAATTATCGAATCGCATTTCAGAAATTGCTTCTGCAAAAGCTCAACTTCATCATCACTTTCAAACGCCGCAGAGCAGCTGAATTTCGTTTAGGTACATTCGTGCTACAGCGCACCACAACGACGTGATGCGCTCTGCATTCATCTGTCCGTCCGACAGTTCCTATTTGTGAACAGTGAGTGGCAAATTCTGGTAAGCACATTTACACTTCATATAACCTCCTACCTGCTGTTTCTAATCACCTTATCGCTTTCGCCAACCAATGAAACTCGAAGCTATCACGAAAGTGAGATATTCCATGACTGAAGGAGTGTCAGCCAAAGACTAACTTCCGACTGCAAATTGATATAATCGATGGGTTTTGCATGCAGCTGCATTAGCAGGTATTCTGTTACTGCTCTCACTCATGTGCAACCTGTATGCTAAAATCGCTGGAATTGAAAAAAAAAAACACACACACACACATATTGTGCCCTCCTCGTTGCAGGCGCTTCCATTTTTTCCAACATAACTTCAAGAATTGCAATTCAAAGAAATAAATCACAGCAATTATTATTTACTTACCTCATCGATTAACAAAATAAAATAAAACCCATACAATTTAATTAGTGCACTGTTTCTGCCAATTCTGAACGATGTGTAAACTGATGGCTCAGGCACTTCCCATTTCGAACACTTATACGCAGCATTTCAATTTTAAGAATCGATGCAAATTTTCATTCACTCACATCTTTCCAAATATTTCAATTGTTTAGTGTTAGAAATACTCAATTTTCTTCGTAAACATTTGTCACTCGTTGACGAGTTCCACTCTTGGGCAACTTCTCAACCACGTCCGCCTATTAGACAGCGCATACCAAACAACCTATTTAGATCACTTTCCCAAATGCCTAGCCGCGATCGTTAAATCAGCCTGCGTAACATAGATTTCGGGTGCTCAACGAAAATTGCTCTCTTTATTGCTCATCATTCAATTCCACTCACTTTACTCCCACTTCATTACACTTCATTACAGATGAATCGTAATGATGCACATCGAACTTCTAAAGCACTGTGCTGTGAAAATTAGCACGAAAAGTACATCTGCTACAAATGTGGTTCAAGTACATGTCAATTTTCCCCTTCCATTTGTTCAGATATATGAAGAGTGTACCATTTCGCCTCTTTTCACACCGTTTACAGCCACACTGATGAATAATGAATGAAATCTAAGAAGGTAGCAAAATCTCACATACCAGATTTTTAGTTAGATTTTTTGATAGTGTCCTTCCCCGTCAAAGATAGAGCGAATCGTGCTGTTCAATTGATTACACCTCATACTCGAACATAATGCTAAATTTTTTTCTTATCGCTGCAGGTACAAGGCACATATTATGCATCAAATAAATTTCGCTTTCACAAGATCTGTATAAGACGAAATCTCGGCTGCACAAGTCAGCGAACAGGTGATGATCAACTGCGAAGTATGCGCAAAACGATTACAGCATTTGCTCATTGCGTGGAGTTCTCCCTTATTATTGGTAAATGCAGTAATACATACGACAATTACGAATACGCTAAGTGAGGAGCGGAAATTCGAGAGAGCGGAGTGGAATTGGTCCTAAACGGTTGGAATTCCTCTCTAATCGCACCATATTTAAGTGATGAATCGTTGCACCCACATCGCACAACTCGCTGCATGCGAACTGCTTCCAAACAAGACGTATTCCTGTGCCTTCTATTATTAATCCCATCATCGTTTAGTCATCGCTTGTAGTCGCTATCAACGAAATCTTCGTTTTTAAATGCTGCTTCTATTAGAGTGACTCTGAACCATACACTGAGACTAAATAACAACTATTTTTTCTCAGCCAGTCTGCGCTTGAAAGCGTAATCTGTAAAACTGTGAAAGCGGCACGAATCCGACTTTGCCACCCAATTTCTACTGGTTATTCGTTCAAGAGTGCAAGCACAATGCAGAAGATATATTAGTTATTTACGGTGCGCGATGATGGTACTATTTCACTGAAATGAAACTGAAACTATTATTTTCTATGTGATAATATAACAAAAAATGCAACTTTTTTCTCCTTTCAACTGAACTGAAGGAAACTTTTAGTGGAGAGAGAAATCATTCGAATATAAGAAATATTGCACTTAAAATATTTTCCATGCTCGCAAAGTTGACCCCTTATTCGCAGATTGCAGCTGATATCTGACAACCTCACAAGTCTTTGCATATTTTCTTTCAGTTCTGTACCTCAGACAACTTTTATCAAAACCCATGCTGCAAAAAAGAAGGATGCGAAATTGTTGGCGGCCAAATCCTCTTGAAACTTCCGCGAAAATCTGCACTCATTGTTAAGGACCACGAATAATATCACTGAGCACATTGCAATGGGTATTCCGCGAGAAAGCACAACAAAAAACCCCTCACCTCAGAAAGGGTTTGTTGCGTAAATGCGAAACAACGAGGCCGAAAAACGAGCTTAAGAGAGCAATTGATGCTGCAAGCACCAATTGTTAAAATACATTTGTGCCGATTATCTTTGCCATCGATGACTTTGTCAGCTCACTTATCAATTATAAGTCCTCTATATTACTCATATCCCGAAAGTAAGTTCACAACTCAATTCACAATTATTCAAATATTATATAAAACTTGCTGATACGCTATAGATGCATTTATAAAAAACACCGATCCATCTGCGAATTTGTAAGCAGTTAATAAATCCATAAGAATATCGTCGTATTCTTATGGATTTTTTCAGTTTTTCCCCAACTTTCTTAGTTTTATCTGCATATTTCAAGTCAATGGTCTCACAACACTCTTTTTAATGTTAATTTTCTTTTTGTCTGACTAGAGGCGTTGAAGTACCATTTGCAGATCAATGCACCAATGGAATGTAATTTTGAACGAACGTCAGACGTGAACAAAATTTATGAGCCGTTTAAAGTATTGCTTTCGCTCTGTGCACTTCACTTTCCACCTCATACGAGTGACTACCTGGAAGAAACTGCCTTCGAAGCAACTATGTGCATAATTTAAGGTCTAGAAAAAAGTTTAGCAATCTGCTGTTGAAGGCTTCTTCTAAAAATAAATAATGGTCCTTTTATGACCAACAACTTCATCCCTTTCGCTTAGTTCGGCACTTGATACAACGTGGCCGATGTGACCTCATGTTATTTCCTACTTCATCGCCAAATAACGGTTCAGTTTTAGCAGTAAGAATCCGTTCATCTAGTGGTGTAATCTACGACGACTCACATCACCTCTGCTGGATACACCAACCGGTGAAGTGCACCGCACGTACGTGTGATATTTCACGTAGTAGCCTGCAGTTTATTGCAAAACAGTTATTATGGGCGGTTCGCAACGAAGGCGTTATGCTTCCTTTGACCATTCCTTTAAAAAAACCTATAATGAAAATTCTGCTTCCGGAATTTCGAACAATTTATTCCCACCGATTTACGTCCTCGAAAACTTTACCACGTTGCTGACTGACAGGCGACAGCAAGTGCGTTAGTTTCTTAATAATGCAGCCGGTTTTTGAAAAACGATGAGGGCAAAAATAAGGAAGATATAACTGAGGGATGTTAGGTGGGTCAACTCGGCGCCCAAAATTAGGTCTCGCGACAGATAACATCGTTCTAGAACGCCTAAAATGACTCCTCCGATCATTGCAAAAAACAGCATAGGAAAACTTCCGAACATAGGTCTCTAATGAGCAGCCAACGATGCATGAGCACAGTTAAACAACACTCAATAACACCCTGAAGCTTCCTTTTTCTTGAGCAAAGACGGATAAACCCGTCTTATGAAATTAATCGACTGCTCCTGAACTAAAAAAACCTCAGAATGTCGCCAAAGGTCATATCGTTCATGGCAAGACGCATAAAAGAGCCCACCGCCCTTTTAATATCAACCAGCCTTGAGACTGTACGCACTACATTTTTCATTTCTAGAATAAAAGTAGGTCCCGTCGACCGATGATTCCCTGCGCTCTTAATATGGCGTTTAAAACCGCTAGTGCTGCGCCTTAAATTTCGCCTGAAATATAAGGATGCAGAGCTTAGATACGTCCCCAGCCAAAATCCGATTTCATTGAGCAGTTTCCATTACCTCGACCTCCTCCTCCCTCTGTCCCCAACCGATACCCCATTTCATTGTCTTGCAGATGTACCCTCGTGATCAACTCGAGTATTATTGGAAAACTGAATGCAGTTGCATCTCATTTGTCTCGTAGCATAAATCCGGAGACATTTTCACCGACGCGTTGCAACAATCGCCGCGCTAACCGGCGACGTAAACGCCACAACGCCCGTTGCGCCCACTAATTCGTCTAAAGGCAGAGTCAGCTATCTGCCCCAAACAAAGACGTGAAAACGTCAACTGCAGCATCATGCAAGCGAACCACCCTAAATTTTCATCATGCGCATCATCGCGTATTCATCAACAGTAATATTTAAAGCGCTACCCTAGTTTTTTGAAGCATCTTGCTCTCTATGCAATTAGATACTGCGTCTGATATCCTTTCCCACATCCCTATTTTTGTCAACACAACGATTTCTTAACATTTGACAGTTTATCCATGTTTTCACTTAGTACTACGAACGTTTATGGATTTGGAAAATTACTGAGAGAGGATGGGGTAAAAGATTTTTCACTGTTTTTCTGACTTTGGCAACTTTGTCTGATTTGCTTCCCAAACGTCAAGACAGTCTTTGTCTTTTTACCAAGTAGACAATGTTGCAGAATGAAAAGTGCTTTGAATGTTGTTTCTAAGCGCGCTGCGTTTAACACTGTACAACACGGAGTTGAAAACACTTAAAACTGCAGCAGCACAGCAACGTACAACCGCACTGCAACGATGTTGTTGAATGATCGGCACTCTCACCAAATGCCCGACGAAATCTTCGACGATAGCTCGATCAACGACCAGACGTTTAACTTCATCTTATTCCATCAATGACACCCATATTTCCTCATGCCTTCCGTCCGTTACAAAACGGACTACTTTAACAACTTCAGCAGTTATTCCCCGTGATAGGTTTCTACTTGCGCAATCCGCTAAAACCGTCCTTTCTGCACGTTGAATCTAACGAAACGGAGCAACACACAAATGTTACGCCAAAAAAGGAAAGCTGATAATGAAACACTAGCGCTAATGCTATTGCTGATGAAGTTAAAGTTGCTGGTGCATTTTCAATCGTTGATACTCTGGAAACTAGCTAACTGCTCAACGTTGTTCATATACCATCAGTTAATTTGGATATCTCATAAAATTTTACGCCATAAATATAACCTTATAATTTCTCATTTTATATACTTATTCACACTCCTCCTCTTAGAAATTCGCTAACTTATGTACGCTGTAAAAGTTCATAAAGGAAAACATTAGCAAATAACTAATTGAACTAATTATCAGTACGAAGAATATAGCGACAACTGTGAATTTAATATTATCGATCTGAGATTATGAAAAATGATTTGCAAAATCATAGATTAATTTTGGGTGATCGAATCAATTTCAGTCTAAACATGAGATCGATCAGACGCATTGTGAATTTAGTCTTCATTGCGTTGATATTTTTCACACATTCCACTTAAAATCATCGTTATCGTCGACAACAGCATGTGTTTTTTTCGCTCGTTTCAAGTCATACTTCAATTATGGCGCTCGTTCCCATCAGAAACCCCAAATCTTTAAACTGCGTTTTTTCTTGCGAATATCCTTCACTCTCACAATTTGGTCAAGAGAAAACGCTACTTTCAACAAAAAAAAAATTCGGCAACTGACTAATGTCGCAAGCGGATGTTCATTCAACATCTTTTTTAAGCCCGCCTTGAAGAAGAACGCCTCTACGTCAACTGCCACCTCATACTGCCCTTACTAAGGCTATAGTCCCACAGAATAAAATATTTCTCTTAAGTGGGTGGAGTAAAAAGTACATATCGTAATCGCATATCAAGGTGTTGAAGAACTGAAAATACCAATACTTGCACGCAATGAGCGGCTAACTCCAAGTGCAAAAAAAACAAAGATGGCCCTCAAAAATTCCAAGTACAAGAGTCCTTGCACTCAGGATTAACGGCGGACGAGAGAAAGCAAACGTAAGAGAAAAATGCCACTGCCACTAGTAGAAGACAATGCATGATGCACAATCGCATAAAATAAATAAGATGGAACAAATGTGCTAACTATTTAGGAGATTATGCCCAGTAACCTGAAAAACGAAGAATTTTCAACTGCGGATAATTCCTAATGAAGTGGAAGCAGAGGAAAATAAAAGGAAAAGGAAAAGCAAAACAAAGCAGACCAATGAACCTCTCAAAAATCCTTTTAAAGTCAAATGAGATAAACCAATTTCACAACCTCGCAAAAGTTCTGGCAACGATCACTCACGCCTCAGTAAGACAGTAAATTGCTTGGAGAAATGAAAATTCAAACAGGCAATGTACTGCTGAACTTTTACGAAATGAGTCTGTACTTAATCGTTACTGGAAAATGCATGCAGCCTTCAAGCAAAATCTTCTTGCGACTCTGAGTGTGATTCGATGTGCTTTAATAAAGTTTTCACATATGGTCATAAATCACACCCCTCAATTATCTCCTACGATTACGACGAAATATTTTTAAGGGGAGGAGCAAGTGATGCACTGAAATCGAGAATAAACTGCTGCGGATTTCCGCTCACATGAATTTATATGAAAAATTATTTAATTTCGAGTCAATTTTTGAGCTAAAATTTCGAATACACTTTGAGGCAGCTTGCCTTCAGCTGAACAAAGCCTAACTGAATGAAAAGTCGGAAACTTTCACAGTAAACTACTGACCTAGTAATAAAATAATTGGATATACAGCACATCTGGGGATGCAAAATCGACGCTTGATTCATCCAGATATCACTTTTAAAGAAATATGTCTACATAATAAATACCAGTTACCTAGCAAATAGATGGTGCAAGTAATCCGGGAAAACTCGGTAAAACGGAGTGTATTGCAACATAACCATAAAAACCACCGCATCGAAGACTTCATCAACCAAAAAATAAAAAAGTCGACTTTTTTATACTGCCCATGAGAAGCTTGATGCTGAGTTCGACGTTTAATATTCAAGTTCGTATAAACAATGAACAGTAAAAGAAAAACCTCGTTAGGCGTTTAGCGTCTCCGTTGAAATGACCAAAGAATTCTTTCGCTGATTTCCGATGAAAGCGATTTTGCCGAGGCATTAAGACAGCCGGCTGCGCACACTCCATCTTTAATAATTGCAGAAATTGTGGTGCTCATGAGAAAATAGATATGATTGTCTACACGACGCAATGAGTATACGTGCAATGTGCCACAAGCATTACATGAAATATTATTAAACTTAGCAAGAATAGTTCACGATCTCACCTCCGGGAGTACACAGAACCAAGCTCAGTACAGCCGCAATACTACTTTATGCAAATCACAGTTCTAAGATGTAGGACAGCGAATGAACTCCTCAACACGTGACGTCGGAACCCGTGGGTGCATCCAGGTGGGGTAAACAATGAAATGGGAGAACTGATGGGAGTGCAAAACTCGCAACTGACGTCAGTCACCCGCCTGGCAGGACACACCCTCAGTCTTCAAATAATAACTTGCCGTTAAGGAATGGGCGGTCTTAATCAGCGAGCGCCCTTTCTCTGCTCACTATTGCGCCCTGCCACTCTTCTATTAAACATACGGACAGCCTGAGACATTTGCCACAGTTCTAGAAACGCCATATGAGGTTCACGTCCTGCGTATAAGTTAACATGAGTGCATCGGTGCCAGCTCAAAAATTCAAGCAGCACGCCGATACATGTCAGGCCTATTCGACTTCTTTGTTTCGATTGGTGAAGAGGCCTCCTAACTTTTCACACTTCCAAGTAACAAAAGAAGTTAGTTCTTCAGTGTTAAAAAAACTCGGTCATTTCAGGTAAAATATTACACATAAACGTTGAAAACGTGGTTTTTCGTCCTGTAATTTTTTTAGTTATGGTTTCCATGTCACCGTCACATGCATATTTCTCTCATGCTGGCTACTCTTTGGTTGCCGAAAATGTGGATCACATAAATTTTCCACACATTTTCGTCGCAACTTGATTTCCGCGAACCCATCCTGGAGTGGACTAAAAGAGAAGAAGATAGATGAGGGAACAGGTCATTTGAACGTACACGAATGCTACAGTGAAGAATGCAAAACGTCGAAAATTCATACATGAATGTAACCGAATAGGGCTTCGGATTCACCAAATGGGACGGATTAGCTAATGAAAGAAATTTCTGGCGCATGCCAATCTATTCACAATACAATACGTCAACCACCTTAAAATGCTTGGCTTGAAAAATCGCGAATACATATATATATCTGAGGCAATCAACTATCTTTCACCAGACTGACCGCACAGAAAATCAACCTCATGAAACGGACCGTTAAAGAAAAAATAGTGCGTGAAAAATGGTACCAGTACAAATATGAATATTGTGATAGTTTAAACGTAAGGGTCGACAGCACCTCCCCACAATTTCGAATGTCGGTAAAGAAAAAAATAAAGTTAGCGAAGAAATGCACACTGAACGTAGGCAAAATGGGTTGAAATCTCCAACGACTATGGAAACTGACAATTGAAAGAAATAAAAACGGAACTTAATAGGAAGAATTTATGTCGGGTTCGATTTATATACGACGCAAGAGGGAACGTTAAATGAGTACTTATGTCAGCATTACGCTACTCACTAAGAAAGCAGCGTTGTGATTATTTCCCTAGTGTTAACATTTGGAAATTTTTCTTTGCGACTATTTCGTTGGGCACGCTTCTCTCTCTTGTCCGATTTGCCACAGCCGTAAGTCAATAATTAGTGCATGCCAAAGTTGTACAAAAAATGGGCTTATCCAGAAGATACACACGCACCCACCATCGGTAAATGCTACACAGCTGATATCAAACGTTGGAAATCTGTTCTTAGAAAGTTTTTCAGCAGAACTCTCATTTATTGCCAACAGAATGATAAATGAGAGAAAGAATCCAATTTTCAGATCGCATCAGCCGTAATCAGCGTTTCAAGAAGAAAAAACGGCAGCATTTTTCTTTGGATTTCAAGGCCAATAGAAATTAATCAGCATTGTGAAGTCAAAATCCAATACTATAACAACTGTGCAGTTAATGGCAGGAATTCTGCCATAAAAAGCTAAAAATGAAAGTAAATGTCAACAAACAACACAAAAATCACAGCTGAACGTCGTTTATAATCGACAGTAACATAAACGTTCCACTTTTTCCAGCGCTATCCATAAACATTAGATCAAGCATTAACGACCAACATTAAGAAATCCCCAAGGCTGCAGGTAAGACAGCTGCAACGAGTTTCGAACGAGATACACTCACCGTTAAATCCGCTTGATGAACATAATCGAAAAAGCGTAAAGCTTAGGCATGAAACGAATTCACGTTTACGACCTCACAAAGCTCTTGCTTAACTATATTACACTCTCATACGACGGTGGTGAATAAAATAGATGCGTCACCCACAACAATGAGTCTCTTCGAGCACGTCGCCTAGCAATCGCACATATGCGCTATGACGTTCAAGTACTCAGAATAAACGGAACTGCAAATGACCAGTGAAAAAAGAACTCAACACAAAAGTAATCTCTAAATAACTTCCTCCTTCCCGTCACACCGCCCCATCAACGTTTAATTTTATTAAAATATCGAGTGTCAAAGCAGCCACTTCCTAGCTCATAGAAAGAGCAATTCGCTGGAAAAGGAGACAATGAACGAGAAATGGAAATCAACTTCGTGTCAGAATTCAAACGATAATGTTAGGCGACGAGCACACCGACAGCGCTGTATTTTGCTCGCTCACTGATCCCTCTAGGGGGGGGGGGGGGGGGGGGGGGGGTGGGGTGGAATGTTTTCTCTCTAGCGACAATATTTACTTTCACCATTCACGTTTACTTCACAAATTTGAACAACAAAAAGCTTTTCGCACATCAACCGTTCTTTTAAAAGCCAAAACTGTCTACTACCGAATCAATTACTATACCTTTACACTGCAAAAACCAACTTTCACAATTACCTGGGCGACATTTGCAATAGCAAAATCTGCCGCCATCCGCAACCTATACATATATATATTCAACACCCATCAACTTCTTAGATGCCTTTTGAGGTAAAAAATCCTGCCATCGAAATGTGCTTGTTCCGCCACCCACCTCCCGAATCTCTTGCCGACAAGCGTCGCTTGTTCGGACGTTCTCTTAACCGACCTGATGAAGCATCACATCACCGTGAGCAATCAAAACTGCAAATTTGACCGTTGATTCAGGCATGAGACGCAAAGTGCAACTGTCGATGCCCTACGCGAATTGCATCAGTAGACTTTTCTACCGATTCAAGTTAAATTCTTAACCGGATGATTAGAAGAAAATCCAGCATAACCATATTCGGCTTCCAAATTCCTTGCAATTATCAAGCGTAGTAACCTTCTCGCGTTCTGAGTTCTAAACGACTGTGGAGTTAAGCAGCGACATTTGGCAGTGATTTCGCAACGAACAACTGCTTTAAATTGTAGTGGCAAAAGCCTAATTTCCTAAGAGGAAAAGATCCCGTTTCATTTCTAAGACTTTCGTGGAGGTGTAAAGCACTCACAGGAACGAGGGAACGTCCTCAACGGTGCTGTGATCGAACAACCCGTGCCCACACCCAGCACCTATTCGCTGACTAACGTCAACAGTAGTTCACGGTCAAATAACTAGGCATTTAGTCACGTGGTGGAGGTATGAGCATAAAACCCATTCTTCGTGATATTGCTCGAGTTAACTGTTCCACTGTGATGAAATAAGCCCCATCAGTTTGCAAGAAAAAGTGAAAAAAAAGTTCTGCAATACAACTTGAAGTTTCTAGAGTAGTGATTCCTGTTAACAGATAAATAAGTTCGCATAGGATAGAATCTTTTCTTACAAAGCAGATTCTTTCTTCTTTCCTGAAACGAATATATAAGACGAAATTTCTCATCGTGTCGCAAGAATCTTAACTCTCCTTAACATCCGATCGAAAAGATAGGCTAGCTAGCTGGCGGAGCGGAGACTTCAATGGCCGAAACAAGAATGAAATTATACTATAATTTCGATCGTTCGAATTTAGCTTATACGATCTGAGAAGCAAAACGAGGAGAAAAGTTGATTAGTATGATACCGCACAAAACCTAAAGGAAATTTGGGTGAATAGTTTCAGCAGAAGTTTTATGTATATTTCTTCTTTTATGTGTGCGTATTTTAATCTGAAATCTTATTACTATGAATAAATCAGCTGTGCCCTGAACAAACTGCCGTTATACACAGCCACTTCCCTCATTATAGCTAATCGAATCTTGATTTTCGGAACGTAGTTAATTGTTTAAACGAAGCATTCTGAGATTATTCAAAAGGTAGCACCTTTTTTCCTACAGAATCTGCTTGCCTATTCCTATAACTGAACGGATATAAAATGAAACTCCGGTCAGGATAAAGCATTAGAATATTTTTTGCGCTCTTAGAATGTACGTAACTTCATCTGAAGTTAGCTAATCAGTGGGAATCATAGAAGGTCATCCCGTTTTATTCGCTTCAAATTTGAGAGTTCAAGCCACTGAATGGACGCAGATCAATACGCAAATGGGTGCAAACATTACGTCGCCATATTTTACTACTGCGAAGTAAAATTACTTCAGCGAATAAAAACTATTCTTCTAATCTCAATCAAAGTAAAGAAATTAAAGATTTCATAAGCAATAACAATCGGCTCTTTAGTGATCACCTCAATTAATGTGCCATCTCAGAACGAGACGCCTCTCAGATGTAAAATAACATATGAATAATGTATTATCACGCCTTCAACGAGTACAGCACCATAAAAGAGTGCAAATTATTGGGAAAAAATTAATGTTCTTTATTCTTCGACCATTCAAATATATCCGCCCTTTACGTTGAAATTTGCCCTAAAGAAGAAAGCCGTCTCGATTTTTTCTCCAATCCCGACCATTCTACGACTTTTTCAAAACTGGATCCCCTTATTAACCTAACAGAAACAAAAAATAAAGAATCCTCCTGTTTAAGACGACGAACTCAAATACGCAGATCGAACATTAAATATTATAAAGAGGTCAACCTTATATGTGTCGTCCATCACTGACGGCAGTATATACTAATCCTCAGTCATATAGAACATAATTCTCAAAAAGGGTACCCAAAAACCTAAGTTTTGCTCAAATTTCCCGTCACCCACAATGACCCTGCAAAAAAGTAAACTTATTAGGACACTTTCTTATGGGGTGCTGGAATTGTTGGCGAAAAAGTTCAACTATTAAATAACAAAACATTTTATTCGCTGTTGAATAGCGTGTTGTTGGATGGGCAGTTGAAAAATGAAATGCAAATTAAACAACACGCAAATGTCGCTGAGTCAGATACATCTAGAAAGCAATTAATATTTTCGCTCGCCCATTCATAGAGACAACAAATCTGGCGCACAGCTGCTGTGCCTTTCACCAGTGATCACTTCACCCGAACTTAACACGGACAACAACCGCTATCTTGGCATCTCAGAGCAAAAACCACCCGCAATTCGCGACATCATTTGTATAAGAGTGTGGAGGAAAGGGTCAGGAGTAGGATGATATGAACGTTTTTTTGGGACAGCTGACTGCAGAGAAAAAATTATAAAGCTGAATACTTCTAAGACGATAAAAATAACTTCTGTGATCACCAGCCAGCCACTAGAAATATTACTTTTGCACCTCTACGCCAGAAATCCCTCACTGGTTGAATTTTGCGTTGACATCAGTATTTCTGATAGGATAAGCCACCACCCTCCTAATGGTGTTTTAAAATCCTCTGGACATTCAGAACGTCACTAGCAGCATTTCCTAGATAAAAACATACGGCAGCTAATTTTGCTGGCTGCCTTATGGCTATCACAGCACTTTCAGAATTCCCTTACTCTGCTATTCCCGGAAGCCCGACTGGTTTTAGATGGAAGCTGACAAAAACTACAAAAGGTTCAGTCTGTCCCACCCTACAGCAACCCCAAAACACTACAATGCTGAAGATCAGATTAAGGGTAGTTACTGTTTACATCCTTTCCCCTTCGACAGTGCATTAGAAAGTATCTCAAACCCTCTCCTGATTGTAAAAAGGCTTCTTCAACTTTCTGCGATTGCCAACAAAACCTTAGAAGGTACAACCGCACGAGTTCTTTGCCTACTTAGGGAAATCCACAACTCAAACAAAAAGTGTAAACGAACCTCATTTTCCAAAAATCTTTCCTGTAAAACACGCAACTTCAAACAAAATTTGACGTCACCACGAGGTGACATTTGCGTATAAATGTAATAATTCAGCAGTCGTTGTCTAAGCGATGACAGCAAAACAAAAGTTCGCATGGAACAATCTGCAAGTTGATTGTCGATGAGTTTATAGCGCGATTGCGCGGGATCAGACGCTTGCACTCTCCATGCCCACGTAATTAGCAAAATTTCTGTAGACGAAACGGTCAATCGATAAGGGATGCGTAAACACCCACCCCGCCGTGATACGCTCTCTAAACCGCTGACTCGGCTCGTCTTCTTTGCTTCCATTTTACCCTCAAACTCCATATCGTTTTCGCAAAGAGTATTCTCATGCTAAAAGTGCTCCGGAATAAAGCAGGAGGTGGAAGTGTATACTGAATCAAAATTGCCTAAATAACAGTTAACTGCTGAATGCAATAAATCAACATTAAAACACAGTAGTGAATCATGTGGGCTTCAGAAACGGAGGTAAACTCATCATAAGCATAATCATTTAGAATGCTAACATTCTCACCCGTTGAGTAACGAAAGAAACCCCTCTTTAAAAAAATGTAAAGTTTCCAGTTTAAAAAATGTTAGCCGTTACGAGCCCTTTCCAAATTAAGTAAGACTCCTAAAAATCATCGTTGTCATCAACAACGAATTTCTGTTGACGCAATATGCTCAAAGCAATGCACCAGATGTGTTCAGTGTAAGAAAACTTAACGGTACGTCTGATTTGTTGTATACGAATGACGCATACTTCATGTACATTTTATTGCTACTCATGAATTTTGCTCGAGATGAGGATTTGCTCGGTCGTTATCAGCCGATGGAATGAACGGCGCACCTCTTTTCAATTATGGTGAAGCTAACGCGAAGAGGCAAAACGAAGTCAACAGTGGAATCGTTGGAGTTGCTTTTCTTATCGCTGAATGTTGAAGCCGCTAGTGGCATTGGACAAATACGAATACAACAATATTAGCCCGACTGCGAATATTTTTTCATACTTGAAAAGTTTCCTATAAGTAGGTGGTGGCAACGTTACATCGCAACGCATGAAAAATAAATCTGGTTGGATGTGGATTAAGTATAAGCGATCGGTCCAAAAGTGTGTCGTCTGCCCAGCAGTTTCCACGCACAAAACCAGAAAGCTCAAACGTCAAAGCTTGGTTCGTACAATGTTTACAATAAAACGAGTTCCCAAACACTTCTTCTGTCTTTGTGAGTTGGTCGCATACAAAGGAAAAACATTGTTTAGTCAAGGATTTCAATTCTACTTGATGTTACGTCAATGCTTTGCCGTGCTTTTTTGATCGATCGATCTGACCGATGGGAATGCAAAAAGCGGATATCGAGACTGGCACTTTCCATGCATACTACTGATCGCATTAGGCGATCCTTGAAGCGATAAATGAAAAGTACACAAAGCCCCTTTAAATGTAGCAATGATAAATAAAAGTCATGAGTACAAAACTAACATGAAATGAAAGTCAACACTTCACCTTCCTATGTTATATTAGAGAACAGTACGACAATTATTCTGCATTAATGGCAAAACTGGAAAAAAAGAAGCTATTCTCGATTAACGGCCGCATTTTCATTTACAAAACTGGGGTTTGCAAGAAAACTATCCAACGTTTTCTTACAACTCCTTCTAAAATTCCGTGCGTTTCGATTTTGATGAAAACAACATGAAAACTTCACAGGTCCACATTTTTCACTTCCAGCTGTTAGTAAAAATTTTCAATTTCTTGAATGCCAGTTCAATTCGATAAACGGCAGCTTGTTCATCTTAAATGGGATGAATTAACCGCTAATGATAATTCCGTACGCCGTGACAGGAAGAACGATGGTCAGAAACCGGAATTATATGACACAGAGTATTCGCCGAAACAGTCTCAATAAGTACTGAGTGAGTCCTCCTTGTTTTATATTCACAACTGAAAAGCGCTCTTTAAGAACTCTGATACAGCCCAACAATGAATTCCATTGAGACACGTCACCTGCCCAACTCGCTTAGTGTTACTTCATTCGTTATTCATACATCACTCTAGCACAGCCTACTTAATGCTCACTCTCCCGCTTAAGTTCATAACACTCAACTTCTCACATCCGGAAATTACTTTAGCAGCTCGACGCAAAAAAACATATAAGAGAACGCCTGAGAAAAGATGCGAGACTGCACTTTGCATAATCTCAAATAAAGGCTTAAAGTTACTATCGTTCAAATGAATAATTTACCGGTTACGAACAAATCGGAAATTTACACCCACTAATCAAAAGGATAAGTTTTCTGATATTCCTGGTTCGTTTACCTTATCTTCACTTACGCATTTAGGAGATGTAATCTTCTAAATCCATACGCTGTCATCTTGGAGCCTCTGGTGTTTTCCGATAGTTTCCTCTTCTTATACTGTGGAATTGTCATCTGGCATTGTCATCTAATCTTTATGGACACATGGTTAATAAAATTCGTAGCCGCAGAAATAGAGCTCAAGCACAGACTGTCTAACAGGACAATTATATTTTATTTGTGGAAAATACTGTACTTTGCACGCCAATCTGTGGATAGTGGACTATCTAGAGAGATAAGAGGGGAGAGGCGGGAGAATCGGAAGAAGGTGACACAAGTGAGTTTGGTAGCCGAAAAAAAATGATCGTACTTCCCCGTATTGCTTTGCGTTCGAAAGCATTGCTGCTTCGATCCTTCCAGTTGACTGCAAACATACAAAAATAATTTTCTTTCACGAACATCACCAAAATAATTTTTATTGCTTTGCAGCATCGCATTCATTATGACGCTATTCCGTTCGCATCATTTGAAGAACCTTTCGTTCTCTGAATTTCAGCGAGAAGTTCTCTGAAATCCTTATTACAGAGTTTTAAAGAATATAAAATAAGGTGTTTTTCATCTCGTTTACTTCACATCAGAACCAAGTGCTTAGTGAATCAGCCTGTTACATTCACCAACCTGTTACAACGTTTATGCGCCACTGAGCGACAAAAATTTCTTTCGCTCGACATGTTATCACAAAGAAATGCAATTCAGTGGAAATTTTCCACCGAACTTCACCTGCAATCACAGATGGTAACCAGGGGGATATGTTGAAAATTGATGCAATTTTCTCGAACTGACTGAAAGAATGCTCAGAGGCATAGCTCACAACGCAATATCAACACCGAGTTGGTAGGAACAGAGTTCCACTTCATGTAAGGGAACAAGTACCTCGAATTCTAAAAATGACGCTTTTATTGAAAACGAGGAACATGCGAAATGATACACAAACAACAAATACTATGCGCTATTGAATCGAAGTTTATTAAAGTTTACACACCACACAAAGCGAGTATGATAAAATGGTCATGTAAACAACGAAAGATCACTCACAAAATCGAAGACCCTCTTTCGAAACTTTTCTTCGTTCCGCTAGTGCAAAGCTCGTTTTTAAGAGAATTTTCCGATGCTATTGAAGGATCAGCACAACTATAAACTTATCAAATCTTTATGAAGTTTTTATCAATTTTTGAGAAAAATGTCGTATTCACTGCTCGTTACGGAACTAGTCCGATGCCCTCTGTTGGTAATTATATCACTATAAATCTTTGTACCCGTAGAAATATGCGTCAAAATATGGAACGAAAGCACCATCGCACTGTGACATCAAATATCCACCATGACGTCAATGAATAAACGATCGGCAAGCGTGAGAGTGAAGGAAAAGGGGGAGTTCATATGGTAAATGGCGCAAAATAAATTTAGGGAAAGAAATAAGTTGTGAATGTTCTTTAAAAGTATTTGAAGAAAACAGATGGGATTTTCTTAAAATATCCGAAAATTCTCCACGAAAAAGATATCGCAACTCTTTTGCACAACAAATTTTTCGTTGCCTTTTTTGAACAACGCAGTTATTTCGATGTTGGCAGCAACCCAAAAAAATACAAGCAAATAATCTTTAGATCTCGATTAGAGCCGGTGGATGATAAAATCCTCAAAACCTACTCAGAATAGTTTCAGCTTAATGTTGCAACAAGACGTTAATTGTCCACCCGAGCATTGCATCATGTTGGAAATAAAAGCAGAGATTTTGCGAGAAAAATTGGTGAAACAATACCCTTTTATGTTGTGTTCACGATTCAACAAGTTTTATTTGCATCCAATGAGGCATTAAAAGTGGTGCTCGATAAGACGTAAACCGTTGCTAACTGATGTGAACGGGTTTAAACCACCAGCGGATTAGTTTGCAGCTTGATCACCACCCTCAAAATCTGCTTATTGGAGGTCAACGCGCATTTCCCTTTAATGGAAATTCGCACATAATCTTATGTTGGCTACAAATGATGGGAGGCAATACATCATATAAATATGCATTTACCGTTCTAGGCATTTGATGCACTGAAATCTCATCCCTATCGATTAGTGCGTGCTTCAACAGCTGTCTTTGTTTGCGAATGATGGCGAAAATAAAAATAATAATGCACTTATCTGAACTAAGATAGAAGAAAGAAAAGTAAAGGCGGAAAATAAGGAATGAACAAAACATTATCACAAAAACGTGCCTCACATTTTTCAAACCTTTTTCTACACTTTTTCTGTCAGAATGCTTTGTTCCAACTGTAGCAAATCACTCCTGACAAACATTCAATACAAAACGTCGACGGCAGTAATTTTTAAGCTAAAACTGAAGCATGTAACTAAACAGCTGTGCACATTTGGTATACTTAACTTTTACGACGTTGCATGACATGACCTACTAAGTCAAGCGAGATCATATAGTTACGTTAGATGGTTAATTGTTTGGGCTGCAGATTCTAGCTCCGACCGGGATAATGATACGTGTTTTTGATGATTAATGAAAACGTTTTCCGCAGACCGGGACGAATCCGGTGTTTCCACTGGTCATCGAAAAAAAAGCGCGATTACTTCATCCTGAGCAGGACTAAAGTCGTCTCCAACAATACAAACGTCATTCACGGTTAAGCACTCTGTTGCGTCAATATCAATTCAACCTGGACTGCTTCAGTATCTGACTGGTTGCGTAATTCGTCGCTTTATGTGGGCACAAAGAATAATGGGACCTTCAAAAACACGAGTGCTGGTCACCGAAAAAGTTAGTGGTAGCACATTCGTTAATGATCGACTCATGGCAGCGCGACAGTTCACACTATTTCGCTGTTCTCAATACAACACATCCGCCACTTCTACCATTGTTGCAGTAAATCGGAGAAAATGTGGTCAATGCAAGAAAAAACTGCGGGAGTGTCACTTGCTGGTGTAATTAATATCCTCGGAAAGAGATCTCTGATGACTTTTTCTTTGAAGAGCTCCCTTTGTCAGCCGATGTAACCGACAAGACTCGCTGTAACTCGGAATGCCGAGTTTCGCCCTCATGAAAGGTTCAATAACCAAACAAATTATTTACCATTTATGACCGACTGTCAATAAACGCAATGACCTTTCTGCTAAACCGTCGCTGCTAAATCCCTAGACTGACAGCTACTTAAAGCCATTTGGGACCTCCCCACAAATGACGGTCTCGTAGCGAATGATCGTTTCAGTGACTTTTAAAAAGTACGTATATTTATTTCCTGTAGCGGCGATTACATAATCGATCACCGGATAAAATATATCTTCAAAATGCTAACTTGGTAGGAAAAAGCGGCTAAAACAATTCTATCGCTTGAAGATTAATTCGTTGCGCCAATAATCCTACTGAACTGGGCAAGAATGCGCGAAGGAACGCCGGAAAGATAGCATAAAGATTATCATTCTTATTGCTTTTCTTTTCTTTTTCGCGTTCCACGCATTGATGAAACTAATTAACATATACTGCTCACAGAAGCGAACCATGCAAGCGGTGCAAACGGATGTTGATCACGCAATCAGAAATGACTGCGACATAATATATGGACCGTGAAAAAACGAAGCGCCTCATATGTAATGAACACAGGTTTCTTGGAAGCAGTGGTTAATAAGTAGATGCCATGCCACAAACTGAAATACGGATAACTGTTTGTGTATGCCAACGATATACACCACGAATAGTGTACGCATGCTTGATTCTTCAGAAAAACAGCCATTACAGCGCCACTTTCCTCAGCTTCTGTATTCCTTGGCAAATCCGATTTGTGTCAGAATAACATGAAAAGAGAAATCGGAAGATGAGTTACCAGTAAAGCGGTTCCCTAATGCTTTATGCACTACCGAAGGGAAAATCCGTGAGGTCCAGCTTCATCCACACACATTGATATAAATCAGTCACCTGGGTGTTCCTGGCAAAGAGAGGCGAGAAACGTGTTTACTGTGTCGACACATCGTCTCAAGATTTGAATGACCGATATTGTGAAAACTTCAATCGCTTGAGTTCGCTGACTACAGCAATTCAATTAGTATAGTTTTTCCAATCCTGAGGAAGATTCGCCTCCTCAGCGAAGCCAATCTGCTGCAAAAAAAGCATAAACAGCTTCGGACGATTGGGAAACTCTTCAGGAACGCTGCGATGCCAATGACCCACAGCATGACTGTACTGATCTCATTTGCAAGGCTGCGCGAGTAAGGCTTTTTCGTGCCTCACAGCAGCCGCTTTTGCCTACGCTATGAAGCTGCGCACATGGGTCTTTCACGCAAACAACAGAAATATTATTTGGACTCGCTGGAATCACATAAAACTCATTTATCAGCAGACTTTACCTCCACACCTCTGCTTCATCCTCGCCGTCCCCGCTTTTCACCCCATATTCTTTACAACCTCAGCTGCTCCATAGGGCAATTTGAAAGTATCGCTAATACATCAAATCTCGCTCATTACGCGTTGTTATACGTTTGTCTACGTAATTAAAAGACGTACCCTGCAAAGTGCAGGGAAGAGTAATTATCAAATGTATAGAAGAGCAATTATCAAAGAGTGAAGAGATGCTGCATTAGAACTTGGTGGAAACGAACATGTTAGTATGTTTCTCCATATGGGCAGAAATTTTTCCTTTTCTTCTCTAAATAATTCGACTTGCTCTGAGCATAAAATATTCCTCTGTTATAGAGGACACACGTTTTGCTGAAAGAGTTCAAATACGATCGGCCACTGAGTGAACGGGCAATCTGAGTTTCATTAAAGACGAAAATCCGTTTGCTAGCCAGATGATCACCTTGGCGTCTGCTGGATAAAATCCTTTCAAACGTGCAAATTCTCTTGGCAAGACAATTAAAAACAGCTCAGTGCATTCTAATTCAGCATGAAGCTAATCATCAGCGAACAAAAATGAATGACGTTTGAAAACAGCAAACGTATTACACAAGAGAATTGACGAACGCTCCGATAAACAAACAGAATAATGACGAAATCCAGACGGTTATCATTTTGCGGAAACTTCCGTTTCCGCAAAATCATCCGTTTTTATCGAGTTGAGTAACTGCGTGAACATCGAGATACGACATAGGACGAATTTTTTCGTAACCTCCGTTTAACAGTTGTATAGAAATGAAGGATTATTGGCTCAGTCAGTTGTTGCACATGCAGCAGATCAAGAAGCTTGGCGATCGATTCAGATCGCAATTTACGTTTTGACAACTTAATCCTTGAAGCTCTCATTCGCCTTGAGATTTATGCATTAGGGGCAAGAAGATGAACAGTTCGAACAATGGCCGATTGTCACCAAGGCTTACTTCCACAAATTACGTAAACAACCACGTAGATGCAAAAAAGCACCTAATTATGACATAGAAATCAAAAATCACAGCACATGAAATGATGAGAGTGAAAGACCGTTGTTGACAGAAAGTAAGTTAAACGGGACGATTCAGCAAAACTTGCAGAGAAATGTCATCAGATGATAAATTATATGGTGAAACGCACATACGAAACAATCGCGATGCAGACCACCAATGAAGCAAAGCGTACCACTGCTCATTATACATCCGGCTGCGAAATTCGCTGCATTACGAGTTTATACCCACCGATCCGTCTCTGCAACCACCGCTTCTGTTTCTCAAGTACTGCTTGTATTGCAAGAAAGCGGAAAAGCAGGAAGGTAATCCATCTCCATAGCAGTAACATTCTAAGTCAAGAGATAACGATCTTGGCTCTGAACTCTCATCCAAAAACACATAGCTGAAGTAGAATTACATGAGCTTCAATTACATGACCTCCAACGAAAACATATAGTCACGGAATTATACGCCGCGACAATCAGTCAAACTGAGCACTGAAATGACTCAGTTTTCTGAATATTGCTATGGGTTCCACTTTTTTTCATCATGCTGAGTTCAAAATCCTATTAGCAGTGCATGATTGTTTCCAAATGTGAATAAATGAAAATACATCAACAAAGGTATATAAAGGTACATAAAAAATCCCTAAAGATTAAAAGAATATCCGGAAGAACAAACGATAATACTGCTAATTATTTAACTCAGCTGGTGAAATCTTCAGTTAAAAAAACCAAAACGTATTTGTCAAACTGAAGAGGCAATAAAAGTGAACACAAAACAGGAGGCACATATGGGAAATCCACCACATTTTCATAAAAAACGTACCACCACAAACGGAAAATCTTTGAGCGCTGTATCTTTCGAAAGGGTTTTAAAATGCACTTCTCTCGAAACTGCATTCTATGGCGAAGAGAGCGTTCAACCACCTCTAGATTATAAAACTTCCTACAGTCTCTAAATTACATTCATAAAGACACTTCCTACAGTTTTATGCGAGTCTTTTAACATCGTAACCCTTAAGCACAAAACATGCTAATTTAATATATTCTTTGCATTATTTTTTCGCAACCACTGTGTTCCCTACCTTATCGATATTATTTTTTCGTACTTTCACTACTCTTCAGATTGGGCGTCGTCCCATCAACTCAATAATCGAGTTACAGCTTTGACAGCAAATATGATTTGCCAAAGTTGTTAGTTTCAATTTCTGTGGAACTACTGCAGCTCGACGAGTACATTTCTGAAAAATGTTTCCGGCTCCAATCTCAAGCAGAAAAGTTGTGGCAATGAAAATTTGATAAATTTAAAGGCACCAGCGAATACAAGCTGAGGGTATATATGTATTGCAGTTTTTAAAAAACATAGAGAGAAGTATGTTCGAGGAACTTATTTTGAAATGCACTTCTAGGTTAAATGTGCCATCAAGTTGCATTCTCGGAAGACTGTTTTTGGACGGAAGGACTCATTCTCGAGTTTTCATGAGCAGTCTCTTTCTGAAACAATGCATATTACTGAAATAAACAATAGGACTCCTATTCTAAGCAATATCTTCAAACAGCGCATTCTAAAAATATTGCCTCGCGCTACTTCATACCACCCACGTTGGTGCGTTGTACTTCTTTCGCACTACGCATCTGCTAATTTTAGTGACCTCGACGACACAATCCGAAAACCGGATGTTCTCCAATGCGGAGATACTGCTTGCAATAAAATATGCAATCCGCTCGTAGGAGATTAGGCAGCATTACTCAGTGATGATTAGAGCGCCATCAAACTGCCCAAATAAAGATTCCCTGGCATGAAGATCCCGAACTTTTTGTGAAGGCAAATGATAGATGAGATTCTCGGGTTCCCAGTTGTGATGTGCTCCGGAACCATCCAGACTGCCACCAAAGTACAGAGTTAAGGGTTTCTAAGCAGAAAAATGCCGAAGTAATGCCACAATAATAGAATCATGCAAAATCACATCCCCTTTGTGCCGCCGACTCATTATGGTGATCCTCCTTTTAATATGCGCCGTTACTTTATAAACTCCACTGATTGAATATGAATATGCTCAAGAAAGTATAGGAACAAGCAAAAGCTGCTCGTTGAATTCTACGAAACTACCGAAGGCTGCTAAGGTACCAACTTCGCCGAACTTGAAAATTGGCTGGCTGTCAAAAGTTTAAAATGCTCTGCAAGCACGGAAAAAGTAGGGATTTTTTAACTAAACCCGTTGGAAAGTCAGAGTCATGCAGAAGCAGGTGCTCTTTCAAATGAAGCAAAGTTCTGGCAGATGAATAATGCCCCGAGTGTACTGAGGGCCTGTCGTTATCAAAAATAGGGCCTCTAAATACTTCACATTTCCATTCGTTGTCGGTTTCAAGGAGAAATGAACGAATGGTCTTCAAACTTTCCTTTTGAATGCGAATATAAGTACCCGATTATTGGGTTCTTAACCTTTTCTTCTGCAACGACAACAAAAGCATCAAATTTGGCAGCCCCTCTGTGTTGTGAACTTTGGTGGCAACCTGTGCAATTCTACGCCCATCCCTGCGAAGGAATAAAAACCTTCCCATGGTTTGGCTCCACAGAAACATCTCTTCGGCATCTCTTTGCTCCACAGTCCCCTTTTTCAGCATTTTTCCTCCTAGAGTTGCAAGGACGTGCAATGCCTATTTATTTTCAGGGTAGCAAGATCTGAAAAGCTGTAAGGCGTAATCACGCAAAATAAAACGGGTTATGAAAAATGGAAAGAGGTAGTATGTTATCCACCTCTCTTCGATGAAAAGTCTGAAGACGATGACTTAAAGGACTTAAAAAACGTGCTTGGTTGAGTTCTCGAATATGTTACTGCATAAAAAATTATGAAGATTGCCAGCAAGCGTTTACGATAAGCTGAGTTATGATTGTCAATGGCAAGGTTAAAAAATACCTCAATAAGTGACATGCCGAAGCTCATGAAGATCGTTTGCTGAACATCTATATTCCTGAATATTCTCAAAGGAGGAAAACATTATTCAACACCAATACGTAAAGAATATTCTTAATAAAGAGGGTCAATACACTGACGCGCATAATCGTTTTGAGTTGAACATCACCGAATAGTGGATAAAGCGCTAAACTGGCTCAACAAGGATACAAATATCTTTTCAATCCGAAATTGTTGATCACCCAAGACTAACACTTTTGATGATGCCGTCAATTCCCAAAAATAGCCCTGTCGCAGGTGGTTTTGTCCATTCACGCACTCAGTGAAATCTACAAGTTGCAACTTGTCCTACACTGTGTTTCTGCAATTCCCCCTTACTCATGTTTGGCCGGAAACTTTTTGGTAGTGAACGCTGTCATCGGCATATGGGATTTTTGCAAAAGTACATAGTTTTTTTTCAAACCAAATCTTTTTTAGAATGTTCTTCCTGAAACAAGAGGATTGCGTTTCATAAGGCAGTCTTCAATCCCCAGTTCCAAAACCTTTCAAGTTTCTAGTAAGTAAAAAAATCTTGTAAGTATATGATGTCCCTTTGATCGAATTGCCTTGAGAGGCGACATTAAGGTGAAAAAAATGATTAGCTGCCTGCAGCAAAACAGGCAGACATGTTCGATAATCGGATACAAGCCGTAAGGTAATGCGGTAACTACACTATTCGAAGATGTGCAGAGATATTATAAAAGCCGCGCGGCAAATACATTTTTGACTTTTTATTCAAAGAATGAACTTTGAACGACCAAAAAACTTCGAATTTTTTCAGCAGCCTAACATACCGCCAATAAAGTTCCCTTTTCATTAAGAATTGATGGAATTTGCAAGATGCGATAAACGGTTAAGAAACAGAAATCCTCTGTTTCTCAGAGATGAATGAAATGGACAAATGCGCTTGCTGAACACACTAATACATACCTCTAAGGTTAATCACTGCACGATGAAGATGCCACTCGCGGAAGGTGATGAATGTACGCGCACAAACACTTTGGTCTCAACCTTGAGATTCATAATCAATGAATGCCTAAGCTGGGCAGCTGGAAAACATTCACTACGGTTCTGTTAGCATTAGAGCCCCATCCACAGCAATGGGATAAATCTACTGGTTGTCGAAAAATTGTATTCGAATACTGCCATCTGAGCGAAACTGCTGTGACTCTCACCATTTTCCTTTTTTTGAGCAATCAGTGACTGAAAAATCATAAAGTCATAATGGTCTGTATTTCGAGAAGAAAACTGAAATTAAAAATTTCTTACCATGGGGACTTTTTGATGTGCAGGACAATACTTAGTGTTCGATAGATTCCTATCACAGAAGCTGTGTCTCGTTGAGAATAGAAAGCTGTCTTGTGAAAAGAAAAATTTAGTGGAGGCGCTGAACGAAAAAATAAAACATCTCTTAGCACAGTGTCATTAAAAAATCGGAAACGTGCCACAATCAGATTAACAACCACACATATGCATACAAGTATAAGGGACCGGTGAAACATTTGTGCGCAGGAAAACTTGTGCAGACGAAATTAAATACAAAGGATGATTTTATAGGGCACCGACCTGTAACTCTTGAGGCGGAAGGACGCATCAGACCTGAAAAAGTTCAAGAACATTTCTCATGTCGAAATTCTGATAACGCACATAGCAAATGCTGCAAAACAGCTGCCAGAAAAACCGATCGGCTAAATGAACACCGCAACAGTGGAATGAGCGGCTGTGCGAAGAAATTCAGCCAAAGTTACACTTCAGTTACAACGCGCTAAGAATGCAGACTCGATCAGGGTTTGTCTACTTAAAATAAAAAAAAAAATCGTACTAATGGCCAAAAATGTTGCTTCAGCAACAGATGTGGAGTTTGCTTACTTCAGTCGAGACGGAGTGTTGGGCACAAAGTAGTGGATCAGTCGAATATGAATGGTACAGCAATTCAAATTCTTCCGAACCAATATGATGCTCCAGTTTGTAAACTAAGTTTCACCTGTTCATCGCCCCTATTTAGCAGCAGTCGCATAGCATATTCCAGAATTAACGCATAACCTGCCTAGGCTAGAATCCACAAGTAGGAATAGAAGAATAAGTAAAACACAGTTGACTGTGGTTGGACATAATGACGAAAATTATCATAAAATTTTTATTCTGCTATCCAGTTTCGCTTTTATTATAAATCTAACATCCGAAAATCGCTTTTCTTCCGTTGTATTGCAATACTAGGATCATAGAAGTTTAACAAAATGTGAAGGCTGAATTTACCATATATGCAGTTAGGTACGATAACCCATAAAACATGGCACAAGTGAAAAAATTATTTGAAAGTAATCTATAAAACAAAAAAGTAACAAACTGCGCATATAACAGCCACAACATTTACCTAGTAAATATCACTGAATCAAATCGTTTCAGTTACCAGCATTAAGCTACCTGTGCAAAGATGCCCTCACTTTCTTGAATTTGCATGTTTTAAGTGATAACAAAACCTCTCTCCACCCATCTTTATAAGTAGCATCGCTAGCATATCACACTCAATCGTCGTTATAATGTGCAAAAAGAATGAAACACTGCAAAAACATATGGGCTGATTTATGGATGTGGAATTGTACTTTCCTGAACGTACAATGCTTAGAATATAACGACCTCAGCTAAAAACTCATAAACTTGAAAGCTGCTAAATTCACGTTCAAACGGAACTGCATCTAATTCCAAAGGGATTTTGATTCTAACAACGGCTGGAACAATAACATTAATTAAGGGTGGTAGCAATTATGATAGAGAAATGGAAGGATGCTTTCACCATAACGCAACTAACGCCAAAGGTACAGACGAGGCATATCGGTAATTGGAAAGTAAGCAGATCACTTGACTACAACTCAAGTGAAACTTCAGATGCTACCTTCTGCACTACGTGAACAGCGATGAACACCATATGGCAGTTTTTTTGGCTATTTTGCGTACAACTTATTAGCTTATTTAATAGATGAGTGACGAAGCCTAAATAAAAATGTCTACTACTTTCCCTTTCGAAATCAAATATCTATAATGGACTTAGCACGACGAGAAATACGAGCCAAGCAGTTGGATAAAATTTGCAGATATTGCAAACCAAATGGAACACTGAACGCTGCGACTGAGATTATGATAGCTAAATTTCTATAAATATAAAGCAAAATTTCTGTAAAATATAAAGATGGCAAATGTTTCTGTATTGTTGGACAGCTGAATCACACTACTTTTTAGCGCTGTCAATACTGACGCATGAAATGTAAATCGGGCTCATCTAGCAGCCTTGAAAACTATCTTATCTGATCATTATATGAAACAAAACCTCAAAATCAAAATCTCGGCAAACACTAAATTTGAGCCCTCGAGAGAGCACCGCAAATTTTTGATGGAATGCCGAACTTGTCAATCCCCATGATAAAAATCCCCTGCTCTCTGCAGTTACAAGATAGCAAGACATAGGGGAAAAAAGCTAAGACAAAAACGGCATTAGTACGTCATTCAGAAGGTTAAAAGGCCAAGAAAGTGGTCCATATCCTTGACTTCAAGAAATGTCAAATGAGATATGATGACTGAAATACGACTTCATGTTCAAGCAGTGCAAGAAGCTACAAAGTCGCTATGAGCTATTTTCCAATGCTCGACTTTCTATAGATATAATGAGAACCACAATCATATAGCAAATATTCAACAACTAAACAGAAACCTTGCCATAAGAACAAAACTTTTTCTTTTTCGAAGAAAAATTTTGTCTTCTGAGTAGAAAGTTGGAAAGGCATATGGATATCGAGTCACTCCCATTGCTAACTCCTATTTCTACGAAGCTGAATGCAAAAATGTCTTCAAGTTTAGCAAAATACCAAAAACGATTTCACGTTAGTACCTCTTTGTCGTTTCCATCAGTGATAGCGTCTTCTAGAAGATAGGTTTGCGGGTATTTCTGCGAACTAATGAATCGAAAGCGCAGACGGCTATCAATAGAAAAGGCCGCCGACGATGTAGTGAAGGAAATTGTGGCCGTCTTATGCATCTGAGCTTAATAAAATATTCAGAATACACATCTGCAGCCCATTAAGTGAAATTCTCATCGTTCTACAACCGACTCATATGGCTGCAAAACGGAAACGTAAGTAATCCTCTTCAAGTTACCGCTTTTGGCGGTTTTACTGCAGTGCACATCCAAAAATGCTATTGTCCCCAATATAGTTGTATGTGAATATTGCTTTTTCTTCAGAACATTGAATTTTTGCTAACCTGTTCGTTGTCTCAAACCAGCAGCAATTAAAGAGATGACATATATAATAGTGATTCAGAACTATATCAACTGAACTATCCACTGACTAATGCTTAGACGCTGAAGGTCCGAAGGCTAATAGTTGAAAGAAGCTATATGTTTCCCTGAGTTATTTACTATATAACAAACTTTTTGCTAAATTCGCTGCTCGTCAACAACCCGCATTTCTATGCATTACATCTAAGACCACGGTTAGAGATGGGTTATGGTCCTTCGTTATGGAGAGAGGTTGAGCCCTAATTTTGGTCTCCTTTCACCACGCACGATGACGTTAACCATAATCCACTATCCATGCATAATTTTCCAGATTACACAAAAAATTTCAAGGTGGAAACTGTCCCTTATACATCTTGGAAATGCAGTGACACGAATCTTAATATCGCGTCACATACTCCACCTTCTAGTAATCCGCAAAAACACAGCTAACCGTCGGGTGCAGGCAGCACCATGAATCACTTTTAATTGTTGACCACTCGAACGACCAAAACCATAAAAGTATAATTCAACAACCTCGCATGCTCTCTTCAAGGTTTCCTTAATGAAATACTCCCAACCACAAATTTACTGACAGCCACTGCTTAAGAGAAGACGAATAACATCGAAGCAGCGAAATAAAGTACAGATGATGCACATGCCGAACATCTACCTTTCACAGGAATGAACGGTATGGAATGACGGGTAACCGACGGGTAATGACGGGTAAGCTGTCTTATAGATCCAGTGTGCTCCTGTTCGCTTATGCAGCAAAATCACCGAAGCATTCAGGACTACCAAAAGCGTCGAATTGACTGAAGACATTATTGGCTTGGTCAGTGCAATGCGCTATTGCGTCGCAAATCAGGCGCATTTTTTCCTAACGAACAAGCAGAACGGAGAATTGATCCATTCTAGCCACACAATGGTTATGATCGTTACTGCCAAATTCGTAATGAAATTATAAAGTAATGATAGAATTATGCTACTGGTGGGAGGCGAAAAAACTATGCAAATATGTGGCAAATCTAAGGCAGGGATATGCTTCGTGTGCACTGAATTATTCACTGTTACAAGAAGTCAGCCGGAACTTCCACTCAGCTTTGTACTCCTCTTCGAATTTGCATTTACTCCAAGCTATGTTCGGCTGCGCATGTCTAAGTCTACTTGTGCTTCTTTAGTAGTTCAATTTGGAGTTATTCTTACGACTTGGTTGGTTTAATTTGCACCAATGATAGCTTTCAACATCAAACTTCATGCTAACCTAGTAACTGCAAAAAAGAATCCCAAGTATTTAGGTCAGCCAAAAAAAATCCTGTGCATCTCACCTGCACCTGTGCATCTCACCAATGAAATTATAAAGTAATGATAGAATTATGCTACTGGTGGGAGGCGAAAAAACTAGGCAAATATGTGGCAAATCTAAGGTAAGGATACGCTTCGTGTGCACTGAATTATTCACTGTTACAAGAAGTCAGCCGGAACTTCCACTCAGCTTTGTACTCCTCTTCGAATTTGCATTTACTCCAAGCTATGTTCGGCTGCGCATGTCTAAGTCTACTTGTGCTTCTTTAGTAGTTCAATTTGGAGTTATTCTTACGACTTGGTTGGTTTAATTTGCATCAATGATAGCTTTCAACATCAAACTTCATGCTAACCTAGTAACTGCAAAAAAGAATCCCAAGTATTTAGGTCAGCCGAAAAAAATCCTGTGCATCTCACCTGCACTGTAAAAATGTTAACACTGGTTAGTAATGCCATTACGTTTATATGTAATCAAGCCCAAAACCAACCTTGATAACAGTTGAACACTGTGAAAGAACTCGAACTGGCCACTATTCGAGCATCATTTTTTAGCGTGCAGTGTGAAGCGAACGTATATTACGGCGCACTTTGCCACAGTTCCTTCACTTTCATTCACTTTCCATAGGTTGTATAGCTTCTTCTGAGTTTTATTGGAAGCTGGCGGCGTCAATTTAATGCTTTCGGCGACTGACGACTCTGTTCATACAAAATACCACTTATTATCTTGTAGAAACAACGTTCTCAACTTGGTTCGGAATGCTTGTTTTTGCTGCACATAATGATTCCATTTGCCGGTCTTGTTTATCTCCACAGCCTGTGTTATGTAGCCACTTCAACTTTAAGATGACCTATGTCTCAAGAAAAGACTATCATGAAATTTTTTTTTTTGAAATTTAACGAAGCAAGAGTGCAATTTTGTGCCAAAACTCTGTTGCGCTTTCACCATTACTTACCAGATGCAGTGAGATAAGCGACCCTATTTTATCGGAAGAATTGGGATGTTCGTTCTCAGTGAATATGAATATGAACTAGGATTACTGCTATGACTGTCTGTGGCTGGAGCAATCAAATTCCAACATATCAACTTACTGTTTCATCCACAGCAATAAACCACTATTTTCAATGGCAATAACTTTCAGACTAAGTTCTTTCATGCAGCCATTTTACAACATCCTATAACGCGTTGAGCAACCAACGTTGATAGAGGGGTTTACTTCTCTCCAGTAAAGCAACCATCACTCAAACATTATACGAAACCTCTGTGAGATCGTCTTTACACTGGTTAACTGGTTTGCCTTCAGCATTGCTTATGGGGCTACGTGAAGTTCAAAAAATTTGCCGACTTTTTCTTCTTGCAGCTGAAATCTTGGGGTGCATTAACACCTTGACGCGATGCAATTCTGCATTCCTTTAGAAATGTATAAAAAATATAGCATGTGTATTTCATATATCGTATGGAATGAAAAATAAATATAACGCACTGTATGTTGATCGCCATAGGAAAGCACAACGCTTCTGCCCCTGCAGTAAGAAAAAAACGCCTCGATTGCACGAGAAAATATATTCAGCTGCAGCTGTACAATCGGTATTTTGAGCTGTAAGAGGAAAACGTAATCGGGTTTTCTCACTTTCCACAAATTTTACACACTACGATCGCGCTAAAAGTTAATGTTTGAAGACGCAACAACCATAAATTATGTCAGTGTATTCCTACATCAAAGGAATGAACACTGCTCACCATTCAATTTCACTTACATATGCCTATAAAACAGTCGGTAGAACTTCAAAAAAAGCTTCTTCTGTAAGATAAATTCTCCCACCTACCGAGCTTAGCAGAAAAATTACTTCAGAACTAACATGCTTCCGATACAAAGAAAAATCACTTAATTGTAAATGACCATACCATTCACCATTCTCTTATTTAAACAGTTATTGAGTGCTGCATGCTTAAGAAAATTTTTCGAGTCAACTAAATCGTCCTCACCGCGCTGTCGTAGCATTAAAGAAAGTCAACACTAAAAACACTACGAAATATTTTCTGTATATCAGCAATCCTTAGAACCCTTCCAAATTAAACATTACTATTTGCTTACAATTACAACGTTCAACAAACAATATCGAAAAAGATACCAGACGCACAAGATGGAATTGGAGGTGCAATTTTCAAGCACCAAAGTTCTCACTGAATTACTCAAATGTTCTTCATAATTCTCGAACACATAAGATATATGTACAGCAACCTCGCCAACGCCTGTGATGAGGCATTCTTAATGTGTATTCCAACATATTTAAATGGCTGCTTGTAGATCAATTTTAAAGTAGTGCTCCTTCTGCCCGATCCGTTTCTACCTCTTCTCCCAGAATTTTCTTTTCCTTGCTCCCGCCGTCACCATATGGAAACGCTCGTAGCTTTAGTTACCAAATAAACGCTTCTGAGCAAATATTTCTGTAAGAAATCAATAGCAGCTTATCTTTTTCTGCACTTTCCATCCGCACCACATTTACGCATTCGCAACGATCCCAATAAGACAGACGATTAAAAAATATGCGCAAAAATTATCTCAGAAACCGGAAGCAGCTTCTGAGGTTTAAATCTGCATCACTGAAAACGAAAAAGGGTAATTCCTTTTTTAACCACAACAATACATATTTTCGACTACGACAGTATTACTGCTGCTCCTATTATTGTTACTATTATTATTGTTAACATTAGTATTGTTGCTATTACTGTTCATGGTAATTAAGAGTAATCAAAAAATGTGTGAGACCATGAATTCATATTCTGATCGGATATGTTATTTGTACGATTCAATTACCATGAACATTCTGCACAATTACCAAGGTTCGTTTCCTTCGCCCACTTAATAGCAAAATGTTAGCCAATGCCATTTAGAACATATGGATGTCTGCAGTTCTATTGAAAATGGATCCACCAGCTAAAACGTTAATATATAAGTAATTCTATGACTTAGCTTTACGAAAAATCACGGAATTCTAAAATCTTAATTTTAGCTGCTTCCACGGTCAAAGTGAGGAGCAGATAAACTTCATGATATGCAACCAAGTGACAGGTATGTTGCGAATGGGAATGTACAAAATCATATAGAAATCGGGAAAGCATCACGAAGCGATGACTAAAAAAAAGAGGTGAAAATTTTTCTGAAGTATTACTCTCCTTATTACATTCAAACTACGAATTTTCTAAAACTGATAATAAGATCTTCTTTCAGCGCGAAAAACATGGCAATAATCTCTGGAGTCATCTTAGTGAAGAACTGCATAAAAATGAAGTTTTGCTTCAAAAGTGAGACGACGACTTAAAAGGCGAAAATAATCGAAGATGAAGACCGACTAAAGAAAAAAGTGAATATGAATCGTCACTTTGAGATGTTCAGTCGTTTCTATTTTCCCACTCTGAAAACAGAGGTTCCCAAAGTCGTCTATATTCCAAGAAATTTTCTGGAGCCATTAAGTCTAGTGAGGAACCAACTTAAGACTTAGAGAACGAACGAAAAAAACCAAAAATGGCAAAAGTACCTTCGCAACAGTGCACCAACGTTAGAAGAAAAAATACTTTCAACATGCTCACGCATTATTCCTCGATTATTTCATTTTACAGCGAATAAGTGTCTTCAATATGTGTGCACGCATTACTTCACATGGGCTAAATGAGATATTTAGTGAGGTAAAAGAGTTTAATGACAGATTTCAACGAACATGAAACCAAGCGTCACCACGGAACAAGTACTTTTAACATTTTACATGTTATCCCTGGCAATGTAAAAGCTCTTAGATGGATCACACAACTTTCAAAGAAACCCCTCGCTTAGAGCAGTCGATAAAATTCTGGGAACAACCTGACAAATGACCTTTTAATTCACGTCACTGTCCGTTGTTCACTTCTTGGTACTTTGTGAATTACACTTAAATGAGAAAGGTCACAATTATGAGTGTAATCTAAGGAATTAATTTATAACGTACTAGTAGCAACGGTACTGTATTTCCCTAGAGTTTCAAGTGATCGGAATATTACGACATTCCTCACTGCAGGAGAATGAAAAAATTCGAAAGTTGCGAATGTATAACAGAGTAGGTAGAGACTCAAAAGACGTTTGCACTTTTTTCGCTTACACATACGACTCTCGTTGAAGAGCATGAAATGCAATAAAATCGCAAAAGAAACAACTGCGAACGAAATCTTACTGTTTCAGTCACCTACACTAAGATTACTCCTTCGATGATCCATTACTAGAGAAAATTTAACAAGGTAAAAATGCTAAAAACAACTCAAAGATGCAACATGATAGCATATAATAGTTGCCAAAATGTGGTGATTGCGTGGGATAATCAGAAAGCCAAACTAGCGGTAATCGCATTCGCATTCGTAACCTTACAAGTCCATAATGCGTAGAGAAAAGAAACAAGATCTGAATGTTTCATACTCAACGTTTTCAATAAGTTTACAGCATGGTTAGCTTTCATAAAGAAGTTTTTTCGATAAATCTTGCAACGCGACTGGAAAATAAACGACCCTTGTGTGAGATTTTCATTGACGGTTTTGTCGACTACTCGCAAGAACTAGGAGCAAATGCTATTCTCCGCGGAAGTGTTGCACGCGCTGGGATGCGGTCAAGACTTTACGAGCTTGGTCATTATCATTAAAAGAGATAATGACAGAACGCTGAGGCCTAAAATTCCTAAAATTATCAAACAGTGGGAAACATACTTCTTAAATTATAGAAAATCATGTGCACGGATTGGTTTTCTATGATTTTCTATATAATAAGCGCTATTTCAGTAGTGAACAGAAAACAGTATTGAGTAAGAACAAAAATATACACATGATATTTGCTTTATAGAGAATAGGCACCGTGAAGTTTCATTCCAGGTGTACTGTGTAAAGACAACACGGAGAAACCCTCATCAGAAGTTGCTGAAGAACGCACGCCAAGCATTCTTCGCTCTTCTTCCAGTTATATCCATAAGATAGGTTCAATAACAAGTGGTTGGCAATCTCAGGAATCCAAGACCCCCTATGATTAACTATATTGTCCCATAAACCTTTCCTCTTCTAAGTTCGAATAATAGTAACGGTTCAGTTGACATCAACCTATCGAACCGACCAAACTCTTACCACGTTAAAAGCGTTAGACGCCATCAATATTACCGCCGCTTACCGGAAGAAATCTGCTTACTATGAAGAAGTGATTTTACAGAACAGAAATTTACAAGCGAAAAATTCTCACTGATCATAATAAAGAAAACGTTTTACCATTTCAGATTTATCTGCTGAAAGGTAATTATTTATTATAAGTTGTGTCAAAATGAAACTCTTTTACTGAATGAGGGAAATAATAATATAAATATTAACTGATGAATGTGCAAAAAAGAAGCGTCGTAGGGTGCAGCTGCTGCCCCACTTGATCACCCGTTACGCAGCATGATGAACTCTTGCAAGCTATTACAGCTCTTTTACAATTCATCTCAGCATTACAGCAGAATTCAATTTTTAATAACAATGGACGAAGTAATCAACTAACTTTACCTAGTATTGGAGATGGGGTCACTGTCGAGTCCAGCATTGCTACAGGAACACATCCCATAAAACACATAGTCCTTCCATGACCAAATCCAATCCATTAAAACGGCCTTTTCGATAAATCTTTTCGGGAATGCTCTTCAAGTTTCATAGCAGCATGCCAGTCGATCGAAGAAACAACATCGCCCACTGATATCTGATCAAATCACTTGGTTGATGGTCAGCAAAACAGCTCTCGGCTGCAAGAACACATAAAAGGATAAGCAATATAGGAACAATGACGCAAATAATAGCCGTTTGAAGCGCAAAATGAATTAATAGATAGACACAGTTAACACCTCGTTCTCATCGCAACATCAATAAGTTTGCCTTATTCTGAAAATGAAGCACGAGTGAACCGAGCAGCAATAGAGCGTTCATAAATTTCTCTAAGAAAGCATACAAATGCTACGAACAGTTGTTTACCAATCTTACTTGGCTTCTTCCTGAGTCACTCTAGAATACTGTACTCTCTTACAAACACCATGGTATTTGAACACAAGAAAACGTCTCATCAACAGCATCAGATTTTGTACTATGAAACTGCAGTGCCTAAGCTTAATTACATAGCAAATGCAGAGAAGAAATTAATTTTTTCCTAACCATTCCCTCCCACATTCGTTCTCCTTGAATCCGAGGCAACTAGAAGCTCTAACTACCTATGACGGCTCACCGAGTTCAGAGGAAGCAACCGGAATAAAAGTAGAAAAACCAGAAATACATGAACATTGAAAATGAGGTGTTGGGCCACAAATGAGAAGAAAACAAGATGTGAATAATTTGTGCGGGAAGTGGAGTGCTAACTAGATGTGCGCTTCACAAGTTTGCCACAACAGTGCAACTGAGTAAAATGCACAGCATCAATTCGATTCAGGAGTGCAAAGCGCTTTTGGGATGTCGAAAGTAAAAACACCTGAAGTCGCCCGGAAGAAATGGAAAAATTGGACAGCCGCCCATCCGAACGTACGAAAGCGTTTTGTTTCTAAGCATATTATGATGATTGATTTTTGTTTTCATTTACAAGTTTAGTTTTCCAATTTTATTAAAGGAAAACTTGTGCTGAAGCGCACATCATAAAGATAAGTTGTGCCGAACTTTCATTTCATGCTGGCATAACACTTCCGAAGTCGGAACTCGAACAGTTTCCGAAGACGGAATTCCCGTCTGTGTGGTACGTGTTATGCTTAAAAGACAACGTGGCTTCACGAGTAGCTAAAAATGCGATAAGTGCCCTAAGTTCTCTTTTCCTTTGCATTATCCCTTGCAGAAGCCTATAATGCCATCATTTTCCCTCTTGAAAGCGCAAAAATCACTGATAAATACAAAGAACAGCAGGACAACACTAGCTACACATTGAGAACGTACAAGCTCCAGACCTTAGAACGTTGAACGCCATCAAATATTTGCAAGAGATGTGGTTGCTGAGGAAGCAAAAAACAATATCAGATGTGACGTTACGGCTCTGAACGTGGATAAGTTTCAGGAATGCCTCAATAAACTTAGGACACCGCATTCGACGCGCAAGAGTGAAACAATTCTTACACTCACTAGTGGCAAAGTGTCTAAACAAAAATTCTGCAGCATTAGCGCGGCTGCATAGTGCTCCTAACTCCAACTGAGTTCCAAAAGAAAAGAAATTTGCTCGCTATAAGATGGCGGGAATGCGATTCTCAGAATTATAGTCCAACAAGTAAATTTTAAAAAACCGTAACGCAGAAGTAAGTGAGGTATGTAAAACATCTCCCTCAACTAAATATTATGAAGGACGTTGAATGAAATAGTTGACTGTGCCATGTGTGCTATTAAATAGCACAAGACTTCGTCAAGTAAAAAAGCAGCTATTAAGTAGAAAGTTTCCACTGCACACACTATCCTCGAATTGGATGAAAATATAATCAGTGCATAAATCGTTCTGATGCGCAACAACGGGCTTACCTCCTCCTACCTATGACACTTGTGACGCATACTTGAAATCATTGAACGATTCAACAACGACATAGGACTTAGTGCACAACGGCAGATGTGAGGAAAGGCATGCACTGAGAAATCATTAGTCAATGCTCTATTAATCTGATGCAAACGCTGCTTAATTTTCACACTAAAATGGTTTACAATGAATTTATATGACGATCGAGAAATTTAGCTGAAAGATAAAAGACAACGCAAAAAACCAATAAAAACAACAAAGTTTCGATGAGCCGATGAGGATGATTATACAGACGAGGAAATTCATAGCTGATAGCTGTACTTTTCTAAATGTGTCAAAACAAACGAACTGATAATATCGTAGAATATCGGCCCCCTTTGTCGTTTACAACGTCACAGATTACGTTGAAATTAATGACGACTCACTCAGTGAAATAAGCTAGCATTCTTCACTGAACGAGAGTAGAATGAACTGATCGTTACACAAATTATTCGACGTACAATACAGATAAAGTGGATTATATGAGCGCTGGTGAGATTGAATGAGCTTTGAAGGAAAGCTTGGGAAGATTAGAAGGTTAATTGCAATACACAGAGTATTTTCGAATGTGTACATAGTGAAACAATATTGAATCAAGGGCTTTAAATATCTTTGCAATGAGTGAGGGGTCTGACACTGATAGTGATAAGCTTACTCTCTATCAGCAAATCGTAGTCGTAACTGTAATCTTCAGCCCCAAGTTCTTCCTGATACTGCAACCAGCTCGAAAAGTCGGAGTTTTTTTGAAGCACACTATAGGGATTGAGAGGAAAGCATCAAACCATTTACGAAAGGTTAGCTCACGAAAGCGGATTACAGAAATCTGTCTTCATTGTTGCTGCATTAATGGTTGCATTTTCGCATACCACGCTGCAAGATCAAAAGCGACTTTCGCGGCTTCACATTTTTGCACATAAAGGAATTTCGATTTGTGGTCAAAGATTTAAGCTTATAATCACTTATTTCCGTCCTGAAAAGCTGCTCTTAAATAAACATAGCCGCCATCTATGATTTCTGAACAACAACGAGACGCTAAAGATAGCGCGCTCATTGTACTGTCCATCAAAAGTAGGCACATTGTTGATGTGAGGGGAAGGGGAGGAGAGCCAATGACGCTTGTTGACAGATACGAAATTAAACGATTTTCTATACCCATTCAATGGACCCAAGGAAGTATGAGAAAGGTGCTCGCGCAAATCTTCCGCATTTAGAATTTTTGCTCTTTGACCTTTTCGGCATACTGAGGCATATAACATTTGCATAATGCCTCATCATTCACTGAAGGTGCCAAAGGTTGCCTATGAGAAGTTGCCCAAGGAAAGTCGAAACATCCTAACGACAGGAAGGAGGACGGAGAGGAGGGACGGTGAGACTCAATACTCAAATAAATTAAGACCGGAATAAACTGCAACTGCCTTCTTATGCAGTTCCCCCACTAAGGACGATACTATCAAAAACGCAAGGAGAAGTCTCCGGAAACATAGTCAAATCGTTTTGCCAATGGACATCGAACAGCTAGAAAACGGATACCTACCCCCTGGAAATGTTGAACTCACCAAGCACTTCTCAGATTCTACGGACTGGTAGCACAATCTGCGTTTGCGGGAACATGCAGCAGACTAGTTGAACACCGAATAATGGTAAATACCGTGCGTGCTGTTGACATTTGCTAGCAGCATGGAGGACAAAGCATGATACAGCTCTGTGAAAGAACCTTTTGCACCCAAATCCTTCCGAAATGATTACGAAAGTTGGACGAACATCGATTGGTATGTTATGAAAACTTGAGGTTGGGGGGAAGGGAGGAGGGAGGGGGGCGGGGGGGGGGGGGGGGGGGGGAGGAGGGGTGGTGGGTATCTAAACACCGTCCAACTTGCAGCCAATAATAAGTGCGAAACAACGCTGAATTGGACTTGACCTCAGCACCGCAATGAATTCACCTTTACAGCAAGTGATTTGGCGACTGCCCAACACGTATAGACCTGAATTTTCATTCATTCAGAGGCGGTTAGGAATTCAGGCTGTAATTTCACTCCCACCAATTGAACATTTAAGATAAGTGACACACAAAGAAGATAATAACTACTTACGTGGGTTCGAATGGGGGCATTAGGCCGTCTACAGAGGAATGGGGTGGAAGGATCTCTACTGTGGCCACTTGATGTATTCATAGTCGATCGGATGAGGCAACCATAGGCCAAATAGGCGGAAAGTAACTACAAAGAACCTGAAACAATATGCGCTTCGTGCAGACAAAACCTAGCAAAGATGTTTTTAAAATAGCGACCGAAGCAGAATGCCTAATGTACATTTTCCTGCGTGATATGGTGCGTAAAGTGTAAACATAAAAAATTATCCAAACGACAGCAGAAGAGGACTGCGGTGGTTCAACTTATAAAGGCCTCAGATACTCATCATTTAAACAGAAAAGAATAACTGAAAATGAACTGCGTTTAATGGATAAACTGTATACTTTAGTGAACTGTTTTCACAGCCATGAGTTCCATTAAAATCTAATGGAGGCAATCGTACTGGCGAACGGGCTCATATTACTTGCACAGGCACAAATACGATTACACAAGGCAACTTCGAAATTTCGCAAAAAAACTAAACTGCACGAAACACCAAGTTCTGCAAAAATATGACGGCTGAAACGTAATAGCATGAAACTTTTGTCAGAACCAGTTGAACAACTCATACGGTCTTCATATGACTATACTGCCAGGTCGGAAAAATAATATTCAGTGAAATAAAGGAGATGTGGAAAGAAAAAGATGAACAATCGCTCTTACTTCAAAAAGGGTGGATGCAACACCACTTCCGCAGCTGGCAAACTGCTTGTTTTTCAGGTCCTGAAGGAGATAAAAGTCCCAAAATTAACTGCTACAAATCAGGAACTTCCCAAGAGCAGAGCTGTAAATGATGCATGTAGCAAGGGATAGTGGACATTGCTGTGGCGACTATTTTGCATCCCAAGGGCAGGAAATAAGAAACATCCATTTACCTCAGCCACTGTGGGATTAGAATCAAACATAGATGACGTAACTTCTGCTTTTGCGAAGTGTTTAAACCTAAATTCTAACGCTGTGCATCAAAACAGTCATGCTCTAGAAATCACCCTTAGTCTCGGAACATACCACTGATATCTTCAGAGAAATCCTCAAGGAAGTTGAAGGGATCTAAAAAAAACTCTACATGGGCATGAAAGAACATTCCTTTAATTCGAAAACGAATCAAATGTAAAGTGGCCAGTTTGGATTGACGTGTTCCAAGATCGTCCTCGAACGTTACCGTCAACGCGCTTAAACATGCGCAATAACGCCTTCAGAAAAGTTTGCTGTGAGAAGTCGCACTGCCGAAGATTCTATATCTTGAAAGACTGATTCTCGTAGGTTTCTTTAAAGTTTCAGAATTCGTGTATACGCAAAGTTCGTTTGTGTGTTATCGGAGGTGCTTAGCAGAACCACCTCAGATGTCTGGCCGCCAGCATATATCGTACTGTGTTTGAAAAGGCTGAGAAAATTGATGTGAAAAATTCAACCCCAGCCATGCTATATGCAAATGATTAAGGTAGTATTTTTGCACCCAAGGTTAATTTATGCCTGTGTTTCTTTTTCCTACATGAAATACCTTTCTCGTTCAAATGTCATTTTATAAACAATTACTGCATTTTCAACGAGGCGACCCTAAAAACATCTTTTCGCACCTGGCACCTTACTTACTTTTGCTGTCGTTTTTCCGGCCGTAGAGGATGCACTTTCATACACAGCAATTAATAATATTCTCTGTGAACACCACTTATTTACCACATAGCATTTCTGCCGAGAAATTCGAACATTTTTTGCAGAGATTCATGTGCAATAGGAAATCAGCAATGACGCCGACCTGGAAGCTGATAACTCTGCCCGGTCCTACCAACACCCAGCTCACGCAGACGCCATTTGAACCATTCTCTTGTATTCATCTCTTATGTCCGCATACAAGAAGTTCACAGTGGGATCATGGTACATTAAATCGTACTGACCAACCTCTGATTGTTTATGAACCGTGATCTTACAACACCATGTATTTTGAAGCCGTTGCTCTTATACAGCTGAAGTCCATCGACACTATCTTATTTTTAGATACAAAAACCAGGCCTCTCATGTTGCGAAATCCAGGCATATATGACGGCAAGGCGAGATGCAAATATAACTCCCACAGCAAAAGACGATTCTTCAGATCTCCGATACTTGAGGTATAAACAAAATATCCCCTCCCTCCCCCCCTCCCTCCCCCCCCCCCCCAAAAAAAAGATGGAGGGTCCATCAAAGAAACACAAATCCATGGATTTCAGGAATAATTAGTGCGCAAACTGAACAACGTTATTTGGCGCAAATTGAATATAAACATACAGCGTTGTCTCGATTGTATGGCGCATGTTATTCACACAACGCAACGAACTGGCCTAGCTTGGACATGGGGGACTTTTTTTCCCCTTGCGATGTTTAAAGAGGATAACCTTTTTGAGATAGTTACAAAAAACACTGAAGGGCTTATATTCCTAAAATATTCTTATATCAAATGCGCCTAAAAACTGTCAGCATTCATTTTTTTGCCACATTAGCCATATTAATTCGTTCATAACCGCCTTTCTACAGATCACTTCTCTAATAACCACCCATTCAGAGAAATAGGCCAAGCTAGGGACTTATGAATGAGGGTATGTTCTCCACGCTCGTAATTTGAAGCAGAATAAATATTTAAGCAACCCGATGAACCTAGCTCAACATTAATGACTCCCCGAAGTTTGTATTAATAGGAGGCACCTCAATACGATGGCTAATTTAAAAAAAGGATGAAACAGAACAAATTTAGTGAACATGACAGGAGCCGAAGAATGTCCTCATAAAGGAGCAACTCGCCACAAGTGACATCATTTCATCCAGTGCCGCAACGTGAAAGCGCCAATGTTTTTATACAAAATTGTGTAAACCTCGATGATAACGACTTCAGTCGATCGAATGCAATACCGAAACTAAGGCGGGAACTCGTTATTGCGAGGTGGTCACAAGTGGAGACATAAATATCAACAATTAGAATTTGCTACGCATACCAGGGTAGCTGTTGGTGCATTTGATTTCTCAGTGAAACTCTCGTCAGTTCAGTCTACTTTCTTATCAATATAACGCCTATACTTCGATAGGAAACCTTAGGAAATCATCATGGCTCAATTCTTTTAGCGTTTGATGTCATGAGATTTGTTTCTTTTGCTCCTAAAAGAAGTTACTTCCTCCTAGGCTTACTCACTTCAAATGAGACATATTGAGTGGGAGGCGTTTCGAGCCACTTCAGAAAAACTACACTTTTCAGCCGTTAAGAAAGAAGGAGTTCAGAAAGTTATTATATAAAGTGCATTTTCCACTGGTCATATCACTAAGTTATAATAATGAAATGTTGTGGATAAATTAGGCAACTAGACGGTTAAATTGGAATAGGGGAGAGGCAAAAGAGGATATTTAGAATCCTCGTGCTGCCCAACGGCACCCTCACAAAATTCACCCTTGAAACAAGTAAATGCGCCCGTTAGCGCTCATGCTCTAGCCGTTGTGCTACGAATTGCAGTATCTAATTGTCTTCCTTCGTCTGTTTAGAAGCACATATACCCTGCTGACCCCCGTGTAAGATGTTGTTATAAAACCTGTTGGTAAATAATTGAGTCAAAACATTTATGAGATTAATCAAAGCTTTGTGCTAAAGTAAGCTAGCACATTAGCGCACCATGTATGGATAAAAGAAATTTAAAAAAGCCGAGCTCTATGATCTGCACTGCTGGATGAGTAGAATGGAAAAGAGAGAAGAGAATAAGCAGAGCTAGAGAACGCACATCCGGAACGTATAAAACAGTTCAAAAAAAGAACATTTGCAGCTGCAAATTTAGGGTACAACTACAACATACAAACACCAGTGGATGCCTTGGAACGGTAAACTGTGGAATCGCTACCATAAAAATACATTTTTGACCGCGGCAATCGAACGAAACGTTTAAAAGGAGTGGACTTTTCTACGATCGACCGCACGGGAACCGGTTTTGGAAATTTCTTCTTGACGCGCCAATTTTTTTTTTTCAACACATAGATCGGTTCTGTGCTCACCGAAAGCTGTCAGATTAGCGTAGCAAAATTTGCTATTTATAAGCAGCGGCGCGATGCAAATAGTCAAATTCCTTGCCTGAAGAATTACCTGAAATAAAAAAAGAAAGAAAAACAGCTCGAGTGTAAAAAGAACAAGACACACAGAAAGAATCGAGCTTAGGCAAAACACTTCCAGGTAAAACGAAGAGATATCGTCGTTATAAGGAAGACGTTCTATTCCCTGTGAACTGATGAATTCCATGAATGTTTGGTGAAATTCACTAATACCTCAGTTTGCTTTGATTTCAGCACCGAAATATCTTTAAAGCCCACTGTAAGCATCAAAAATCGAAGGATTAAGGTGTGCATCAAATTGAACGTAATATCGGTGATTTCTTCCCACTGAAATGAATTAAACTGTCAACAAGAGAATTAATTAGGGAAGTGGATCGCAACAATCACCAGAAACCTGCATTCCAGAATTTCTTCGAATATCTGTGAAAAACGATGTGCGCCTGAAAGAAAAAAATGCAAAGATGCAAACGAAATGATTGGTCGGGGCTGACTTTTGTTCCACACTTTAGTACCTGTCAAATTAATCATAAATGAATCAATTAAAGATGCAAGAAGACAAATAAACGAAGGCAAAAACATTTTGGAAAATGATTTTGGAGAGATGAGGGTGAGGACATATTTCTAGCGAAATGTTCTGAACAACTGTTACGAACGGACGCTGGTTTGCTGGAGAACGTTGTCAGCAAATTACGCAAACGTTTTACTGCTCGAAAAGGTGGCGCTCTGAACTCGAACTACATGCGAAAGACTAGCGCAAATTGCCCTTCGATGCCATAATGGATCACTTCATGAAGCGATTCTTTCAGCTATGACTATAAAATACTGAAATCTCTAAAACTTCCGTCAGCCAATATTTGACCTCTCCATCGTGGTTGACCTAGTTATATTTCACCAGCACTGGAGATAAACAACATTCGTCTCGAAGGAATCACGAAGAATTCCTTGCATAGGCAATTTGGAACTCAAGGATACTTTGGAGATGAAAGAGGGCGAGGTAGGAGAAAGGCCCCAGTTATTATCCTACTCTAAACTACGAACTCATGGGAATGGAATCCAGAAAATGAGATCCCATCTGAAGCAGGTTTTTGCAGCTCTCCCCTCGTTCTCAAGCTGTTTCTCACACCGTTTTCCACAAACGACATCGAAAAGAAATCTGAATATATGTACTGACAGCAAGCAAAGTGTTACCTCCCGCTGTACTCCGCCCTTGCTTATTGCCGAAGGATCTGTGAATTGCGGAATGAAGTGAGGCTGTCGAAGGACAACGAGTCCGATGGCATATCTCAGGAATTACACCCTGAGCACAACGGCAAACAAGAAAGAGTAGATACAAATTCAAGTCAACAATGGAAGCCCATCCTGATCGTTGAAAAAAACCTCTCTGAAATTCAGATTAAATGTCGTTTCCATGCACAGAAATACCAATCTGCTACCCTCCGTAGAGCATAAAAAAGAAACAACAGACGCACGAGTAATACCACTGTAATTCTCTAGCAGCGCACTGACAACGTGACGTAGCTCCATTCATCCATACATAACGTGTTCCCTCTATAGCACATAACACAGTTTCAAATTACTGTTAGAAACTGCATTCTCCAGCGTTCTTCTGATAGGAACATTTGAGGCCCCTTACTTTCAGTGATAACGGAGCAGTGAGAAATCTGCTGTCAATTACAACAAAAATGAGGACGCACAGCAATGTTTCATAGCAATATTGGATAAAGGTGAGGCAAGTGCACGAGCTCAAAACGAATGAGGTGATAAACGATCCTAAAATGATCTAACTGAATTATTTACGAAACATTAAAGGAATTTCTTCAACATTGCACTAGAACTAAAGTTGCAACAATTATCCGCAAAATAGAAAGATTTTTCAATTGTTTGTTGACCTTTTTACGCCTCACTTTTATTGTTCCAGTTGAGCTCATAAAATGGGTGAAGAAACTGTATTAGTTGCATTTATTTTTCTATGTAATAATACAATTCAAACCAGACGAGCACATCGGACTCACAATACTGAATCCAAATAGCACAGATATTCGAGCCCACACTGCTGTTACAATGCAATGAGCAGTGCAAAGCACCATGTCGGAGTGTCATAACGGAAAACGTTGTATAAAACGAAAAAATTTACGTCATTCTCCTAGCGAACCGCCCCATCATAGCACCTTTGTAATTATTTCAAAGAACGGCATGCTCATTGTGGTGGTGAATCGCACATTTATGCCAACGTCGTTTTCATATGATATTCCCTCTGCAAATGAACTTGGCTGTGGCATTATGGCCACCGGGTTGGGGACAACAACTAACACTAAACTGCTCAAGGAATGCTAATTCAGTGTTCTAACTCATACCACAAATTTGCTACCTTCACTGAGTGAATCTTCTCCTACATCCTTCTTCTTAATCCGCGCATATCGCCGGTCAATTTTAATTTCAAAAATCCTCAAACCAATTTACAAAAATGAGATGTCGAAACAAGCAAGGCGCCCTGACGGACTTCCAACCACCTGCACTCTATAGACCATTCTTATCCGTTATGAGCATATCAGTATATCAACTTGGCTCAATTTGTCAAGTGCTGCAACTCCTCAGTAAGTGTACAGGTAATAAGTGCCTAATATTTTTGTTGCTCGTTATCCAGTGGCTGAGATCTGATCATCAACCATGCAAAATTTAATCACTGATTTAACACCTCGTGTAAAAAGCAGAAACTGCCTAATCTTCTCAAACTGTAAGAATATATCAACATTATTAAAGACCCCAATTTGTGAATATGACTGAAAATTGTTCGCCTTCCAACCTGCCTTTGCTGCACTGTCAAAAGCATCTTTCGAATCCGAAAAATAAGCTCCCTAATGAGAAAACTTATGATTAAGAATCTTCAAAATAACTTCTTTGAAGAGGGTCGAAAATTCGTAGAGCACAGTATGCCACTGGTTTTAGCTTATGTAACTTATGATTTAATAATATAATAAACTTAGCGTTAAAGAATTAGGAAGAACTGAAGCTTAGGTGCAAAAAATGAGGATGAAGAAAAGGTGGATCAAGTTTAATTTCTGGCCAGAATCACCAGCACATACCATGAAATCCCTTTTTTTCTGGAATATCCAAGCGCTTCCGCACGAAATAAACCGGATAAGGGATACAAGAATGTTCTATTGCTATGCTGAACTGCACAGCGCTTGAAGAACTGACGAATGAACAGTGTGTGAGTAATAAAAAGGATTCGTTTCACACAGACGCTATGCAACGATACTCTCGTTTCGCTTGAGCAAAACTGCGAAGAATTGCATTGCGTCTTTTTGTCGTCAGTATCTCTCATCATTCATTGTGCTTTTTCTACTTCTTTTCACGTTGGGGAATACTTTCCTGCTGGTTCCTCTGTTTTGTAGACCTCATTACATATCAACCACTAGTCTTACCCCCCGTTTGCAGAATTTTTTTTCCTAGTCCGTTGATGTGACACAATCCTCAACTTCGAAATTTTCTATTCATTAGATTTCAGGTCGTTTCCAAATGTGCACTCTTTGAGTAAGATTATCGATGAAGAAATACAGCAGGAACAAGGAGAACAGTTAACTGCAATGAAACGATGAAGTGAAAGCTTCCCCCCCCCCCCCCCCCCCACCTCTCCCATTGATTTTGCGTCAATAGACATCATCACAAGAGCAAAATCCTGATCATATCAACCACCAGTCAATCGGATTTTTTTGCAGATTTCATTAGCGGAAGAGAACAGCCTCTCTAAAATCCGACGCCAGTTTGGCACGACCTCCGATCCTACTCGTCACAAAAGCAAACTGGTTTGGGCTTCTAACGAAAACTGGTTCCGACATAATAAACTATTCAACCTCGAATACTCGCCTCCCAAAAGAAGCTACTGTCTTTGCATCCGAAGCTGTGCAAATACCGTTAAGTTAATTTTATGCAGCTCAACTTACCCCGCAACTAAGAAAGAAATATCTTCTGCGCTGCAAAAGTTGGCTGCTAAGCAGATACATTAGCTAACTCGACAAAGGCGCAATACCTATAGGCCTCAAGTTTTTCCAGTCTGGAATAAACAAGCTGCACTCATGTTTGTAAACCAAAGCACCACTCAAAATCAGAGCGGAAGCTCAAAGAAATACAATGAACACTTAAAATTTTTTACCCCGACAGTGACCAGCCACAAATTAAAAAGCTACTCCTGAAATCACATCCTCCAGGCTATTTAAAAATTTTTCTTCAGATATAGAAAGGGAAACTGCTCCGCTCTTTGCCAGCAAAATGCAGAGGAAGGATAGCGGAAGAGCGCAAAATCGTAAGGATACCATGTCGTAGAGTCAAATCAGGAAAAATTATGAGGTTTTTTGAGATCGGAGAGGAAATACCCAATCACATATCGTATTCATTCTACAATATTTATAAGAATGAGAGAAAATTCAGCACATATCACTGAGGAAGAGCGGAGAACAAAAGCTGAAGTAAATCTGCGTTTCAGGAAACTAAAAAAGATACAAGCGTTTTGCCCACTTTTGATTGCAACTGTTCTCGCCAATTTGCATCAGCTGCGAATGGAACGCTAATAGCGAAGAAATGCCAATTTAGCAAAATAACTGACTATTGGAACGCCAACAATGTTCAAATTCAGCATCCAACTCGTTTGTTATCTTACATGTTGTGCCTTATGCATATTCCCATCTCTTTTTTTTCCACATACAGTGGCTTAGAAGGATATGTTTTGTAAAAGATAAATCATTCTTGACCACATAGCGGGAAAAAAACGAATGCCGCATCGGCAAGAGATACGTGAAGAACGGGTTTTTCTAGGCTGCATAGCTACTGAGTGCACTTTCTGCATTATCCAATCGGTTAATCACAAACGACTCTTTGGCAGAAAAATGTAGCGAAGGTGGTCCAAACAAATTAGAAAGACGATTAAAGAACTAGAATACAGTTGTAATTTCTATGCGCTGCAAACAGCACAAAAATGATGAAAGCTGCATGGAACCAATACGCAATACAGATGAAACGATGAAAAGAAAACAGGCAGGAAGCATTTCCGTAGCGGACATTCGACATAGGGAGAAATACACTAGCATGTCCCAGCTCTTGAAACATATCTTCATTAACTCTGAATAGCATTCTTATTTGCATTTGCGATCACCTTCGAGTGAATATAGCTAGAGGGCGCTAAATATATACAGATGCAAAGATGTCTTAACCAACGACAAACGACACAATTTCTCCTGGATCAACTCGCCATTAGTCGTCTAGTTTTGCTCCTCAAACGCACATGCAAAATCCCTTTGCTTAGTATTCTCACTGCTCACTACCAGATTACTACATTCATGAAACGATCCCTGCCACTGTGGTACGAAATAGAATGCAACATGAAGCAACTTCTTTTCTATAGTGCGAATTCAATGGGAACACTGATTTATGGAGGAAATCAAAAGTCGAAGGAGCAAGGCGAAAGATTTTCGTTAGCATTGAGTGAGAAGCTTTATTGCACATTTTTTGATGGAGTAAATACGGAAACTGGCAGATCAAAAACTTTTGAACTTGACGAATGCATATTTCCGCCTCCCTCAGGATCCCCCGCTCACCGCATCATGACCTTCAAACATCGCTCTTGCATAATTCAAAAGTCGCATGGAAAACATAATCTAAAGAATTTTTTAGAGAATGCTAACCCACAACAGTTAAGAGCACTTGATATCTATGGAAATGACATGACGATAATACCTTGAGCCGTACTCGCTGTCGAATGAACCTCACTTCCGCGAAAGAAACAACGGCTGTTATATAAATAAATACTCAAACTCACTATACGCTCAAAAAAATGACTACAAGTTACGTGCCACAACTGTACTGTGCAGATACAAATGAAATAAGAAATAAATCCTACTTTAGTGACTTCTTAAGAACCTTTCTTTCCAAAACATCTTGTACAATTTATTGCCTGCGGAGCTTTTGCTAAATTTGCACGCCATTCAACGCATTATGGCGGCTCAGCGCTTGTGATAAGTAAGTTGAACGATCGCAAAAGAGAACACACTTTCCAAGAAAGCGCACATATTATACAGAAGTGAGCAAATGAAGACGAAACGGAATACTAGAGCAACTCAGTACTCCTTCGAAGGAAACTGTTACTTCTTGGAAGAACTAATATTATAATAATGTTATAAAAAATTAAGAATACGTGGTCACGAAACATGGATCACTGCGTTTCCTCCGATGTTTGCTGCTCCTCTCGTCCCTCACCCTGTTTCGCAGCCCAGAACATAAAGGACTACAAAAAGACATGATTCAAGCCAACACCGATGCAGAGCTTACTTGCGAGGATCACAATTCTTTTGCATAGCACTTGAAGTTGAGATGTCTGGAAGGGAAAAAGTTACATACATTATGAACTTATCCGAAATTTTGGACGTCCCAGGAACTGCCTGTGCTTATCCTAGCTCCGTGCTAAAATTATGTTTCCATTTGTAATGGTATCACTGGAATAGTGAAAGTGACCTACAATTGAATGGAACTTGCTTCCGGTCTCTGAACTCTTTCCAGAAATGAATGCGGATGATAACAACCCCGAAGAGACAAAAACTGAAACCACTTTCCAAAAAGCGATTCACTCGAGCAGGACTTTGTTCATTTATGCATAAAAGAGGAAAAAAATCAATTTCGAACTCTTCCAGGCATTTCAGAGAGCCGTTTTATTTTACAGATTAACAGAATGAGGTGGAAGCTTCGACACCCATCTTTATTAGAGGCTTTTAGCATCACGTCAGTCGAACACAAAGCAGAACTATGAACACGTTATTCTGCGAACTTCTTATCTGATATTAACTAACGAAACTTATCAGTCAGGAAAGTAGAGTGCAAAAGTACATAGCATACCAACCCATGTGGCACGTCTCTCACTTCTTGCAGCATTAAACGTCTCACTACAACACATCAATTATGCGTTTTAAAGCACTCTTCCCCAGTAATCTGAAACAGGAAACTAAGTGACATGAAGCGTGCAGTAATCACCACCTGGCACTTTCTTTATATAAGACACCAATTCGCGACATACAAGACATGCTTTTCGTTTTTCAAAATTTCAATGAAAATACCAATTTTCAAAGACACCGGCATGAAAAGACGAGCAGTGCTTCAGAGAAATGGAAGGTGAAGTGAAGAACGGATTTCGAGAGTGCAATTGTCCTAAGTGAGCCATAAAGTGTGTGTATGATGCCGTTAAAATTTATGAACATCAATACTTCAAAGCCGGAAGTTCAACAGATCAAACACTACTTTTTAAAGGAACTGACGCACAAACAATTCTATTTCGTCCACTCTAATAAACAAACCAAACTAACTTTACCGAAGGCAACGGCCCTCATCATGTGAACGAAAAAATGAGTGGTGGGAACCTTAAACAATTAAAATAATCTTTCCAGTTGAAACTATGCCGGACAAACAGACGAAAGACTTTTTCACCAGGTCACGCGCAAAACACAGAGAACTCACATAGGAGAACAAATGTTCCGTTTCCTTGTTGCTCAGAATTTTGCCACTGAAGATCGACCAGACCTTTACGGACGTTGTGCCCAATCGCTTGCTTATACCTTACAACTTTAATAACAAGGTTCCAGTCGAACGGCGATAACCAGCGAAATACCACCATTATAGAATAATGACTGAACCTTTGCAGATAGCAGAAAGAACAATGACCTCTTACGGCTGAGGTAACATCATACCCGTAAAAACCTAATCGGATTCCATTCAAAACGTTTTCTAATTCACAGATAGCTCATCGATTTAAATCTACTAATGATGGATTTCTTGCTCCTTGAAATCCTATCTTTAAATAGAAAAGATTTGACAGGTGCGCATAAATATTCCCTAAATATTGTAACTTTCTGGACGCTAAAACTAAAAAACTCAACTAAAAATCAAAGACAAAAAAAGAAGAAGATGAGAACAGATGCAACACTTCTATTTCAGGTGTAGTCAAAGAAACGGAAGAAAAAGGATGAAAACACAAAGGACGGCCTATTTATACCGTGAGTGGGAAAACAGTACATCAATCCATGCATAAGAGATAGCACCTTCCGAGTTTGCACCGTGCACTACATTCTTCCGGCTAGTCTTCCTTTACGAACATAAATCGCTATGCTTTGTGACATTACAAACTATACATGAAATAAACATCTGGCTTAGTCCCCACCTTAGAAGCGTCCATCATCTCGTGAGATGCAGCAGTCCCATTGATACTTCACCTCATATATCGCCAAAACTGCAGAGTCAAGCGTTTTATGGCTCTCTGATGCTCAAAACACCGTAGAAGAATCGCATCTTTCTGCTCAGCCATTCCTCTTTTCCGCTTTCGCAACATTCGTTTCGAAGATAGGCCGACTTTGAAAAGATGTGGATGCGATAAGCTCGTCACTGAATACACGTCAACTCCAGATATTACCAAATTTACGTTGAGTGTTACGAACTGGCTCCTGCTTATGTGCTAACAAGTTAGTATTTCTCAGTCCACATAGACGCCCTTCTTCGAACTTGCGCACATTAGCTACGTATAGTTGCTTAAGATGCAAGCAACCAAGCATGTAAAAGCACGCCCCCAAATGACTGTACCTCCAAAATCATGGACGAATCCGATACAGGACCTTCGGGCATCCCAAGGGCCTCCAGAATTGCTAGAAGATTGCTGAGGAAATCTTCGAACTTTGGAACGCCTAATGATTTGGGATGCCCGGAATTTTGTAAAAGGTTCCAAAGCACCAGTGTCTACAAATCTGCTTGAATGAGGATTTATTTATTCCAATTTGGAAACCAGCTGCATGAAATATTAGCAACAAAGTTGCAACAGTGCAGTGGCGAGGTAAGCAAATACCGAGCGGACAATGAATGACGGCACGTGTAGATGAGTGTAATGCCAAATGTCATCGTAAACATATAAAAAAAGAAATTTCTGCAAAACTACAGCAGATAGGCAGAAATCGTATATGAAATTTTGACCAGAACAGCGGATGAAAACCAATAGCGGGAAACAAAACAGGAGTCGAATTCTGTTAAAAATTATCTTCGATAGATCTATAGCTAAATTCATTTAAGAATAGCTCATGGGGAGCATAAACAAAGCAGTAGCGTTGGTAAAAGTGAATACTGAACGATTAAGCAAGTTCCAAAATTCAATTACCCAATTCCAAAGGATTTGGCTTCATTGAAAGGTTGAAAAAGTTTGAGTAGTATCTGTACGGAGGCTTAGTCAATAACGGAGTACACAAAGAAATGGGTTAAATTAAGCGCCACAACTATACAAAAACAGAGATATTTAAGAAGAAAACATCCAACCAAGGTTTCTTAACTATTTGTTCTCAAAAACGGGATTCACTCATATGTTTTTCAGTGGTTTCCATAACTACAGACTGAGATCTATATTCTATAACAAAAAAAAGAATCCTTGCAAGGGCAAATTTAGCTTCCTCCCATTCTTTTACTTAGACAAAGCATGCTGTTTTCATGTTCCGCTGGCAGCGGAATATTGCCAGCAGTTCGGATTTTCTCGCAAACACCTGTTAAATTATAGTTATTTCCTGTAGTCACAGATGTTTCCATACCACTTTGTATGCTTGAGATAATAACGTAGCACAACTTAAAAACCTACTAGTATACCACAGCTTAAAAACTTCTTCATATTTTAGTGAATCATATTATCCTAGGGAAATGTAATAAGATTTAAAAAGTGCCTCGGTCTAAGGTTAAAATCTTACGCATAGAAAAGCCCTCCTTCCTCTTCACAGCTTAGAAGTCTCCCTCTATTACCTCACCATATTACCTCACCATGGGGTGAATTACTGTGAAGTAGAAAAAACAAAGCATACGATGTTATAACGCAAGAAATATTCGCCCGATACCCAAGACTTTTGAATATACAAATGACTCAATGATTCGAGCACGGTGCGATGATGATAAGTCAGCGACCGCTGCACGACATGCCGCAATGATAAACGAGGCACTGAAAAGTATGATACGGATTAATGTCATTAAATGCAAAATGAGCGTGATTATAGCCGTACACCAAGTGGTACGAATTCAGTTAAGCATACAACTCAAAATCGCTTCTCTCTACCAGCAGATTTTCAACGAACGCTTCAATGTTCTAGCGACAGAAAATCCCTAAATGGAAAAAAGTGGGATCCCCTATATTCAAATGGAGCGGCAGTATGGTGATCTCCGTGTTGAACAGGATTTCCGAAAACGAGACATTTCAATACGTAATATTCCAGTTAGGCTAAAATTACCCGGCGATTACTTTCCCTATTTGAGGTATACGAATCCTACAAAAAGAAAACGGTTACCTTTCCGTCTGCAGGAGCGCTTGTTTCAACAGCCATTGAGTGAGCAGAAGGCAGTAGCAGTAGTCATGGTCGTCTATATTCAAGGAAGTATTGACAGGCAATCAAAACATATTTTCAAGTTAATTCTAGAGTACTTTCCTGTTCAGCCTCACTCCGAAACAAAGCATAGGCTCCGAACCGATCTCGAAACGAGATCGAAACACCACAGCGATGAGTTTGCGGAATAGAAGCAACCTCTACGAGCTTAACGGTTCCGACCAGGAAGAATGATGTGATGCATGCGAATCACAATCGGCTGTCCCATTCCTATCCCTTTTCTCCCCTCCTCTTCATTCTTTTTTTTTTTCAGAATTTGCATGCCGCTTTTCAGTGTCAAAATCTGCAGCACAGTTCTTTCGACAAGAATGTTGAGCCATGTTAATTGACTGCTACCATATCTTTTCATATAAACGTTAAAATTAAGCGGCACAATTACCAGGGCAAGTCGCATTCAGTGACGCACAAATGACGGACTCCAGGAACCCAGAAATTTGCTGAGTGGAAACATCGTTAGTAAGGCTGAGAGCCTTATATTTTCAGTAATTTCCTCCAAAAAAATCTCTGAAAAATCCAGTTTGTCTACAAATATCCTGGCTTTTTTCCGTGCTAGTTTAAAACATGATTGCATTCTCCAGCTCCTTAAAATTTGACTGGTGAGGGTGGATGTGAGAATTCCTTATTTGCAAAATTACATGCCTAGTGCTCTTCACTACTGTTTAAATTTATTGCCGAAATATTGTTAAGACAGCAATTAACAACGAACGTAACGTTTGACCTTCAGCTGCTCCCGTCTAAGCTGAAAACGAGAGAAGATCGAGATCAAGAAGATCAAAATAGAGATCTAACAAAAGTAATGAAGCATACGCTCCAAATACTCCAGAAAAGTGTTCATTTCATACAAGCATTAATGCAAATAGGCTCTCATTTCCTCGCAAAATTGAAAGATTTCGATTTCGAACAGTGGAATAAAGTAATCAAAGTAAAACCTATACTTGTAAACGAACAAATCTAAAATCATACATTTTCATAGTAACACATCAAAACCAAGTTCCAATCAACTAGAATTTTGTTCGAGAAAATCCTTGAACAGAATCTGGGAAAATTCTATTCAGCGTTGAATCGTCAGGATGAACTATCGTTCTGATGCGTATTTGAGAGATTGAAACCTTCCGTGAAGAACAATCATAACAAAGCGAGCTATAACAACAAACGCACAGAGAGAGTGAGGTGAGTAATAAGCTGTTAATCCAAAGTCTGCCGAAAAAAGATAAACCAACAAATTTGAAGTTACTTTTCAAGTATTGTGAATGCAACTCAGTGCGAACAAGCTTTTGAGGGAGAACGCCCTAAAAGAAATATTTTTCCGAGAGAGGTGTGATGCGTTTTGTCTCAAATTTCATCGATTGCCTTCCAAATTCACATACGCAAGAGATTCGCCGCTTCCTCTAATAGCCCATAAACACAAGTCAACATATGTTGCAGGTCTGCATAAGAGCCTCATTAGATGGGTGCATTTATGCTTTTTCGTCGAAGCTGCGGACGATCTATATACGGAGAGAAGCACGCAAATAATGCAAGCCTAAATTCATTTGAAACGACGTGGTGATAAGCATTAAAAAAACATGCCCGTTCATATCTTAAAATGAGTAAAAAATATCAAATAAAATACGCACGGGCACAAAAAACATACGAAACTATAGTTCAACAATAACAACACAACAGTTCAAAAGTTCAGGAATAATAAATAGGATGAAACTACCTTCACTGAAACGCAAACAACTCGACCTACCTAAGCAACAACTAGTTGATCTGACCAGATTTTACTTCAAGTACACGTCTCCAACTTAGTCATTAAAAGCGAATTATAGAATCCGGCACTAAGTAAGCAAGTAATAAATGTTGCTGCTTATTTGTAACCTCATATGTTGATTCTAGGACCGAAAATTTCAGTCGGAGTTATTGATTAAATTCAATTTCTCAAAAATTCGAAGACTTGAGGCTGAACCTTAGAAACTTTCAGTCAAAAGGCAACAAACTCAATAATACCAGAGTTAAAACTGCTACGACCACCTACAAGTGCATTAAACAACACATCGAAATCTCTCTTATCCGGTGCGGTCTAATGCAGCCTCCATATGATCCGGTTTATTTCTTCCTGTCATCGAATCAACATGTGAGAAACTACAAACGACCGCCCCTTTCACACGTTTACCCCAAATTCCACAGCTCGGTATCGATCTGCAATAGAACAAGACCAATCTTAAATCGTCTCATTGAATATCTCGATTCATTCGTTGAAAATCCTCATAATAAAATGCTGCAAAAAGTACAGTTGAACTGAAAACAACTGCGAAATTGTAAATCAGTATAGTGCAGTAGCAAAAGTTCCCCCTAAAAGTTTATTTCTAAAGTGCAAAACCTCAACTTCCGGTCATTGCGCTTATCGTTTCCTCTCGTTTAAAGAAGAAAAAGCAATTCAATTTCGAAGAACTATGCGAAATGGGTATTGTAGATGATTGCAAAAGATGAAAACAAAATCGTACATTAGCGCAAACTAGAATGACTATCTATTTGCGCAAATTTCATAATGTTTTTCAGGTATTCTCTCTCTCAATGCCCACTTGTTCCCTTTGAAACCGAAGAAGTTACGGGGGACCAAATACGTTATACTTGAAAAAACAAAAACAAACTGCTTCAAGGAGCTCAATCATCCGGCTAATATCATGATAACCAAAATAAATGGAAAAAATTAAGTTTAAAATGTGAAGTTAAAGTTGAGGAAATCTTCAAATTCTAAGCGATATGATCCACTAACTTCACGTAAATGAAGCACATCACTTTTTTCATCGTAACACAGTTCCACTACGATAAGTATTTTAGAACTAATAAATTTCATCAATTATCTTCTTCCAGACTTTTATCCAGGCATTTAGAGGAGTTCTACATCACCACCATTTCCGCTTATTCACTCACATATCACGCCTTTTCACAGTTCTATTTAAGTGGATATGACAACGAGCATTCGGCTGATCATCATTAACACGATGTAACCGATATCTCTCTCTGTTCTTTAACCAGTATAGTCAACCTAGTGCATAAATGCAACCTTCTAGTTACTGCCATTCATATCTATTCTATTTCCTTCTCATCTGCAGATGTTCTCACGACCTATTCTCTTTTGATTTACCAGCGTGATTAACATTATTTTTCAACCTCACAGCACAAATATGCTTGATTAATTGTGCTAGGATAAGCACTCTCAAAAGTAAGTGTAAAACCTGATTATCACTAAAGGTATCTCATGTCTTATATTAAATATTTTATGTGTATATGACAATTATCAGACAACGAATGTCGCAGTATTATTCTGCGGGCGATTAGGAAACCTTGTTAATTACTATTATGTGCATTGTACCTTGCCGGTAGCCGCGAAGGGAGTAGACCCACATTACATTTTTCGTTGAATTCCCTTATACGTCATCTCTCCGCAACCACTACTATGCCAGTTCTTTGCGCTAACGATAAAATTATTCAGAGCAAAAAAAAGGAAGTCAAGTGAATGCATAAGTGCTATAAAAACCTGCTCCGCTTGAGCAGAAGAGGGAGAGCGAACCCATTTCTCACAGTTTAAGCTCGCAGTGTGTAAGAAGTGCGCTGGACCGTATATAAACACGTTCTACTTATCCAGATCGTTTAATGACCCTAAAGCACAAAGGTCGGGAAGAAGCAGCTACAACAGACAGTGGACATGGAGCAATCTACTGCTCTAACCATTATATTCTATTAAACACAGTAAGGATGAGGCGTCAGTGTAATTACCGGCACCTACAACAACGAATAAGTTAAAAATAATGGCAAAAAAAAATATTTCGGCACAAGTTAATGATTTCAGTCACGGGTATGCCATTTTCACTTCGAATAAACTCAATTATCCCGCCGAGATGCAGTAAACTCTGACACAAAGCAGAAAAAATTGAGTCAAAGTGGAGTGACCAGATTCTTCTTTCACGCTCGAATCGTTCGGAAACTTTATTGTGGAAAGCTTTGCGAACGGATTATCCAGAACCAATATCCCAGCGGGTATAAAATCTAGCGTGATTTAAACTACCGACAATGACAATGGTAGGGTTAAGTCTCTGATTCCCCAAACTTGGAAAGGATCCAAATTTCAAGATTGTCGATATAAAAATTATCGCAATATCAAGAATGCCAACAAACATATAAACACCGGAAAAGGACAGTGCAAAACAGCATAAAATTAGTAATGACTGCTTTACGCCGGATGGGGTCAGAATATTTGCGCGAGATCTAAACTGTGACATTTTCCAGAATGCATGAAAACACTTTCCAGAAACAAAATTTTCGGATTACGGCATACCTATGAGACCCCACTGATGCGACAAAATATGCGACCCATTTATAGTTCCTGCATGATATTAAACAACTCAACTACCCTCGTCCAATATGCGATAACAAACTAACGACGCAACAAAATCGGACTGCCAAGTTTCAGAACCTCAGTTTAGCATTAATGAGGGTACACGAAAAACACAAACAAAAGCAACCTACTGCAGACAGAAAGAATGAGCATCACGCAAAGTTATTATAAATTACCAGTAGGATTCTAAGAGTAATAAAAATTTTATACTTCAGTCGATAGGGTAGTTCTTATTTATAACTTGGTAGAGTTATTAATGAATTTGCATTCACTGAAGAGAGTGAAATGCTCCAGAGGAAAAACAAAATGAAGTATTGAAAAATATAAAACTGACGCCTTCTATCCTATAAGTAAACCTACTTCAGAGATTCTTTGAACGCTCTGCAAAATATAACAACGTCTATTCTCTCAGTAGATCCTCTTCTATTTAGAATCCCGGAGATTAGACAGACTCGGGAATCTCCATTTAAGCATACACCAACGATCCTCTCTCCCCTCCCCCCCCCCCCCCCCCCTTGCTTTTTTGCGAGCATTAAGCTGCACTTATTGACTGTTGCGCATTATTCAGCATAATGCCCTCAAGAAAGCTGTTTTGAACGTTCCCATGTAATGAATTTCTGGCTTCGACTAGGCGACCTAGACTCCCGGTGCGATGACACTGAAAGAGCAGATCATTTTGGAAGTGATTTCTCCATTCTGCACATGAAGTTGACTGCTTAACGCTTGAATATTTCAGATGGGCCGTAGAGTTCAGTATGTAGAGTGAGCAGTAAAGTTGCAATGCCCGGAACGAGAATTGTGCAAAGGCGAGGAAAGCGAAAATAAATGTATGCAAATAGGGCAAAGCGCACAATGGAAGAAAGAGAGCGGAAGTGCGAAGAAACCTACATAATGACTTTTCGTCATACTTTAAAGGAGAAAATTTGTTGTTAGCATTTGGGCGCTCTCTTGCGAAAACGCTACTGGACGGAAGTCCTCAAACCATCGCCTGATTGAGATCAGCGCTCAGCAATCACATTTTTCAAAGTATTAGTTGATAACCTACATCAGACAGCTGTATACAACAAAAAATGAAGTGAAATTCACTCTTGCAGTCTTGAGATAAACGGAGACTCCATGAAGAAAACCTCTAAAATCAGGTGAACAAACATTTCTAAGTGGCTGACATAGAGACGAACCTTGTACAGAGTGTCCTAAAATTGTAGCACAAAGCTCCATTTGTTTGTAAAGTGAAACGAGCAGGAAATCCTTCCATTCATTTTCTGCCACCTTAAAAAGAACTCCTCTCGACAAACTCTCTTCAAGCAATCAGTGGCCGCCCAATAAAAACATTTTCTGGTCACTGAACAAAACTATCTCAAAGAATTCCTTTACAGTTTCCCTATCTAAAATATGTGACCACAACTTCAAGACTTCTGTGAGTAAGAGACCGTCACATCCTCCATGAATTTCTCTTGTTTCTTATGGCGAAATGGCGGAAAGTTGAGTAAATTGTTCCCATCGCACGTCTGGCATGCATAAACAACAGCACCTATAAACATTTCTCTGTGCACATAGCACCCAAACTCTTACCTAATTGAGACATATAACTTCATGACATCATCTTGGAAAGCAAACAGTGCCACACAGCGGTAATTAGAGCTACTAGGTCATCAAACAAGCTTCGTAATATCTGCGTTGCCATTAATCAAGTTCCCAGGAAATTTTCCATATATTAATTGGAAGATGATAACATTCCAGAAGCCCATCGCGATAAATTTTTTTTAATTGTCCAATTCAGTAATAAGGCGAATTCGTGATACCAGCCTGTTGTGACGACCAATAAAACTACCGGAAATGAACTACTTGCTATGAACGGCTTTAGAGGATAATGTTTAGCGGTTTTACTTTGCAACTTCTACACTAAGACGACTAGAGTGAAAAAATTCTGTTGCTTCTAGTAGGCCTCTCCATAAATATCAACGACATTCTAACAAATTTCACTCTTTTACTCAACTCCTTCATTAATTAAAACTTCCTGAAATTGTTAGACTCTAATGAATATAAATGACAGTTCAAACAAACTTTTAAATACCATCCAGATCTCAGGCAGCTTTCGACATATTATTGGTCAAAGCAACTACTACCAGGCTACGATGTCCAAGATATGCGGCACTTACTCGTCGTCAAAGTGTGCGATTAGAAAAGAAGTACGCAACTGCACGAATAGAAACTGCTGATAAAAAAGAAGCGCACAATTTTGAAACCAACAGCATAATACATGAGCTATCGATTATAGAGAGATCTTTTTGGTGGCATTCACATTAAGCCAAAAATAATGCCAGTGGCCATACAATAATTATTAACAGCAACAACAGCAATAATTATTAACAACCTTACTTAGCACAACAATCCATAACATCAATAACCGCTGCTTTCACTTCAAGCCATGCGTTCTTTCATAGCGCCGAAGTGCTAAACCCATCATACATTAATCATGCACCAGAATGAGGATAGTGGAACCTCTGGAGTTATACGCGAACGCTATCCGAATGGAAACGTTTACTAATAGCTCGTCATGAAATTGAAACCGATCGCAACAGAGCTCAACGATTCTCAAAAATTGCGCCAAAGCGATTAGGTCCATTGCGCAATACGTGATATGTATCGGTGCCAGCAATCTTCTACACTACCGAAAGTACTATGTCACTGTAGAAGAAATGTGGCAGACATGTGGTTTGTTGTCGGCAACTTGTTCTGCTCTGTTATAAGCTATTTGTAACAGTGACAGCACCTCTTCCTCATTGGTTAGTACACAAACTTAAACAGTAATTGCCGATCTCTTGCGATGTGCTGCAGAGAGACGGTTGCTTTCTCACAGCCTCTTAATCGTTAACAATGCATTTATTTATATATAAAGTTCGTGATTAGACCTCTCACTCGCTGCTCACTGCTGAAATTTCAAAAGTGAGTATGGAGAAAAATTTAAAAAAAACTAAAAAAAGTAAGTTACTCCAATGCCGTAGCATCCTCGCATGGCTCAAATATCTTCAATGTGGTAACGGGAATCCCTGCAATGCTGTCATGCCCATATGCGTGGCCTGCTGAGTAATTTCCGCACTGACGTAATCGTATCGCATATGAAGATATTCAGTTACACCTATAAAGAAGCGAAACATCAAATGATACTTGCTAATACCGAGCATAATCAACAGAAAGCGTTAAAGTCAACGATGCAGTACGCATACTTACCCTTCAAGATCTAATTTTTTTACTAACCCGTAACATTCAAGGACACTGTGATGCGAAATCGGATACAATAGCTACGCCGGGAACAAATATTTCAAATAGAACCCAAAATATGAAAACCATCAAAGGAAAGGTAATGTCAAGATAATACGTTACGTACCAAAAACAGCAGTTGCGACAATATGCTCTACAATATCGAGTCTGTACATTAGCAGATGAGAAGAAGGCTTCTACGACCATTCGTAGTTTCCGAAAACACATTAATCTCGAAGTACTCAGCAACTACGTATCAGAGAATACGACGATGAAAACTAACACTATACTTCGACATTAGAATAGACAATTAAATGAGTAGAGACACTTTGATCCCAGGAGGAATATTGTGGCCGTGCTTATGGAAGTTTCCATTGATGACAGCATTATCATCCTGCTCAGGAATATAACTACCTAAAATTCAACACTTATGCAGTATTGTCGTCAAGAGAAAACGGAGAAAAATGCCTGGATAGCTAGGAGGCAAACGGCAAGAAATATCTTTGCCAGGTTAACGGATACGAGAGACCACAACGGCAGGAAGCAGACCGTTATGAGGAAACAATCCTTTATGTGTAGTATATTCCGAAATATAAGCAGCTAATTTTCCATTACGGAGCGATAATGGTGAAATATGGCATCAGAAAGTTACTCTTATAGCAGTAAGTAACATAGTTGAAGTGAAGAGCAAAAAACTTGTATGTAACCAAATAGCCGCTGAGTTGTACAGCTTTATTTTTAACCATAAGGAGGAATTAACGACTAAGAGGTATCAATGCAGATCTAGCACGTTTGCCACTACTTGAATAATAAATAAAACATTAGGAAATAATGTACCTGCACCGATAGTGTCTTACATCAACAGTTACTCATTAACCTTAAGCAGTAAACAACGCAGACAATACATTATTATACGTTAGTACCCCTGCCTGAAATGGTATAGGATAGTGTAGAAAAAGTTTTAGGCCAAAAACCGCCTATGTACAAATATTGCGCCCTTTCTCAACCAGCAACACGACCGTGCTATTTAAAGAGCTAATTCGCCTTAGTGGCCCTTAGTGGCAACCTACTCTGCGGTGCGCAATAAACCCGATCGATTTCGTGTGAACGTTGAAAGACGGTTGGTCAACTGTGAACTTTACTGCACGCTGTGGGTAGTAGGGTTATTCGCCATTGGAGGAAGCTTTCCGTAAACAGATGAAGTTTTTACACATGCTATCCGTATATTCTTCATTTGCACACATTCTTCGACATATCCTCTACTGCATTCTACTACTTACTGAACCCCTCATGACCCGAAATCTAACTGAGCTTATTCAAACCAATTAGTACAAGCTCGCACAAAAAGGGAATAAGCCGATAATGGACATAGCCGTACTGATGAAATTCTATGGCAGCTTACCAGATTTTACGCATTCCTTGCATCCTATATCCTATATTCTGCATTTATTTAGAGCAAATAAGACCAGTGCTATGTTCCTCTCGAACGCCTCATCAGATGCCAAAATTTTCGAAAATATTAGTGTCCTTCTGCAGCAGCAATTCAAATATCGTGTTAAATTACCTCCACCTTCGTTAGAGGATGCATTGTGCCAGCACTGCTGATTGTGCCATTCATGCTATCATCTCAAGCTCATCCCTACTTGTCTTAATACTGTAAGAAATAAGATCGGATTTGAACGCACACCGACGAGCTATTCACTCAAGAAGCTCACAAACCCAAAACCTCCTGTCTGTTTTAGAGAGAAAAACCATTATTTCTGAATTAAATTTTTTCAGGGGCAAAATTCTCTCCCACCATCTCCTTCTGCACAAATCCTTCAGATTCCTGCTTCAGATGCAAACAAAAAACATGTATGTATCTTTCCCTTCGCAGTTGTATGTATTTTGCCAATCGTAATTCCCAGCTGTGAGGAATTAATTATTTACCGGTCCGCAGCTATAAATCTTCGAGAAAACAAACAGGTAAACTCCAGCAGGAAAACCATTAAAATAAACGACGCTACTGCAAAAACGTAAAAGAAAGTGTGACAGCTGCAGAAAAGAATGCTGGACGTTACGGCCTATGTAGGACTGTTTGGTTGCACAAAAATAAGCTCTCAAGTAAACAAATTTCGAGAGCAACGCGAGTGAAGCACCACTTGGATGCACATATCGACCAGTTGGCACTCCGGGGAGGCGCTTTTTTAAAGTGTCAAAGACCGGTTTGCAGGACAAACGTCTCATAACCATACCAGCGTTTTTGAAAATATAAACTGTTTTTCTTCCTCTACACATGATATTTCAATTTATATTTCAGCCTGTTAAGGAACGTAACACTTAAATTTTATGAACCCGATTTCGAATGAGATTGCCGGTAATCTTTTTTTTTGGGACAGGAACCTGGCCCCAATAGCAACTGCTACAACTGGCCAAAAGATGAGCAGGAAATGTTGCTAAAACCTAAGATTTCTGTACTGTCGTCAGTAATATAATCGGTTGTCACTGCCGCACATGTCCACATAAATTGTGATTAACAGATTAATATTTCCTGTTGCTTTTATTGGGATAAAAGTTTGCACGAGATGGAACTTCCGAAAAAGCATTTTCACCTCTAATTTTTTAGTCATCAGACTAAACGAAAGAAAGAGAGAAGTTTACTGCAAGCACATCAAATATTTCTGCTTTCGTTCGGTGGAGACATTGCGAGAGTTTGAATTATATCGCATATTAATTTCTGCAGTACTCGACGATTAATAACTTTCCTTCGTAAAACAGAAAAGGAAGCATTTAGTTGCCCTGTAAGGTAGTGGCCACTAAGTTAGGCGAACAGTGGAAACATTACGGTGGAGCGGAAGGTCTCTGCAACGTTATACCTGTGCAAAGATGTAGTGATTATAGTTCACAACGCGACCACGAGGAGAACACAACTGCGGAAATATCAATGTTAGCAGCCCTTAGCTCTTTCGTTTCATTTCACTTAAATCACTTGAAAAGCAAAATCATTTATTGGTAAAGAGCCTTTCACTCATGTTCTCATGGATAAAACTACAAGTATTCGTGTTCGAACGAGTGAACGCAAGTAGTTTCATTGCCACTGCCACTCGTCGGACGAATAAGACGCAAGGAATTCAAAATGCAACTGCTGATCAGCAAAACTAAGTGAAAGTTGAGTGACTGTTGGTAAGGCAAAAACCTATTCTATGGTTGTGAACTACCAATTTCGCTCTGATTATTAGACCCGTCCTTACACAGGGTGACACAGCAAGCATACAGTCATTCGCTATCGCAAGGGCCCTGTATACGAACCCTTGCGGTTTTTACCAGTTACAAGGGATTCCATTCGAGAAGACCTGTTCCCTAATTATCATCAAGGGGCCGGGAAATTCTCAGCAGCCTTCCTCGAGCCCTCAGGATCTCCATGAAAAATGATGTAAGCTTCACTGCTTAATGGTTCTTGCCTTATGTTAGCCTGTGAAACTGCAGTGCAGATAGTCGCCAATGTACAGACTAGATCTGTAGTTAGAACAAGCGTTGAAGCTCATGAAAATTAGAGCCAACCGAACTAAAGGCAAGCTTCCATAAGCAGGTGAACGACGTTTGTCAGTACTTTTGTTATCGTCATTACGAACAAGCTTTATTTTCGTGCGAAATGTCACACCTCTAACGAGTTTTGTCCTCGGGCAACACAACAACTCAGCTCGATAATGAGAAGGGATTAACTCTGATGGTCGAGCTGAATTCGTGAGAATGATGCAGATTATCAGTGACGGAGCTGCTTGAAATCTGAAACACCAACAAACTTCCCGGAGCTCGTCTTTCCACAGTTTTAGAGAAAGGGGCAGCGAATGCAGCGGTCTGAAACATACTGTTTCCATCAACGAATCCTTTCCAGTTCAATTCTAGCACAAAAGTGAGACGATAATTCACTTAGCGTGCCAAACATTTGCTGCAATAGCTGTCGGAAATTGTACTGGAGTTAGCAAGGAGAGGTTGCGTACAATCTAGCAATTCATGCACTGATAGGATGAAGGAGGATGGCGAAGTGAAGGTAGTAAAGATGACGACCACGGGATCAAATTTGTAAACTTGAGCTGAGGGTTTATAAGGCAGACTGTGAAATGTGCTTCGACACTGTAGCAAGGATTCCACGAGAAGTTTCTTTTTGGAAGAATTCTGCGCTACCCCTACCTATCATGTTTTCGGATTTTTTTTTTAAACGAAGAACTCCCGTACTATTTCATAGATAGCGACAGTCGTTAGGCTTCAACAATCAACATTTCAAGGCATCATTTTTCTAAACGCGATAAAGTAAACGCTTAGGCCCAACAGGAATACAAATTCGGCACGTCAAGTCAACTTGGAGTGCAAAGCATATTGCTGATGAAATTTTGAAAGTTGAAAAGGCACTACAGTACGAAAAAGTCATACTAAGTTGCAAAAGACTGATAAAGTGACCATGCTATGTCTCGGCCACAACCTCAAAACTTTAGGGCTAGCATCAGCTTGTGCGTAAACTGTTACTGTAGGCCTTCATTGCAAAAGCAGACGTGAACTTGCACTTAACGATTGGCAATGCACAGCAACAGATTTCTTTTCTGAAGCTTTCTACTTTTTTAACTGATCTGCAGAATAAGTCATCGACTTTTTGCATACTAATCCAGCAATTCGCGAAAAAATGAATTTTCGATTTCCAGTAGGGTCAAGTAGTCACTCTTAGTCATCCTTTTCTCCTAATTATGCGACAAAACGATTTAAGCAGTTATAATGAATTCATAAATGCATAAAGCATTCTAGGTTTCTTTCCACATTGACAGCATACGTGTTAATTACCTAGGAAAAATACACGTTGCGCGAAAAGTAAAACTCGCCAAGGAATTGCCGTTAAAAGTAGTCGTTGAGCACAAAAGAAACCTCGAACATTCTGACCTCGAATGCAACCTCTGAGTACACATCCCTAGGTTGTAATGTTTACACAGATACTTCGCCTAAATGTCTTACTCTCTGAGCAGCCATGCCGAGCATCGAAAAAATCTGCTCTATTGTTGCTTTACAGACAAACATTAAAGAGGAATGTAGGCGATGCTTAGAAGTGCAAAAATGCACAACTCGCATCTGGGAAACAATTTTCGCACACGTACTTTATGTTAACTGAGGATCTTCTACTCTAAGTACTAGCATATACCTGTATATTCACGTCTTAGCTAGCCTTATTTTTCACTTACGTCACCTCTTAGGATCTCATAGCGAAGAACACGAAAGCGCAGCAGTCCTTTTGACGAGAGAATTTTTCACTAACCCGGCCAAAACTTCTAAAGTTTGAATTTCGTTTTCTTAAAGAATACACTGAAGCAAAAACCCAGTGGAAGGGGAAAGACTGCAACGAGGATCGTAAATGCTGCAAGTAAAAAGTTACAGAGATTTGAGACAGACAAATCTTCAAGTGCAGAGTTTAATCTTCCCATTCTAGAATTGTAAACACCACTAAACACCACTTCCGCTTTTTAATGGTGTCGATATTGAATGTTTTTTTCACAAGGTGCCTTGTTTTTATTCGAGTTGTTCGCCTTACAACAACGGGGACCTCTGAAATCGTATCTTTTTTCAAAGATATGACTGGTTTTAGGGGTAAATACATCCCCAGCTAGATGATCCAACGAACTTGCTTTCATATGTCTACTGAAACAAAAAAAACTTTATATCATAATTTTTGCTGTGCTACAACCCCGCTAATTAGTAGTCTACAGGAAATAGGGTAAACTCTATTCCAGGTGACGCTCTTCGGTTAGGATATTCCCAAACATCTTTTCCGTCTCTCAACTGTTATGTGTTTTGCCAGAGCGATCACTCTTATCTGAATCTTGATAGAACTTCCCCTTCCCCGCAGTAGCTTTTCTCTCTCCAAAACGGTAAGCATGAAAATGACCTTTTCCATCCGTGTTCAGCCTCATGCACTATTGTTGTCCCTTGTAAAAACTCTTGCGACGGAAACAACCCTCGACTCCCTCCTACTACTTCAAAGAGAAAACCTGCATATTTTGTAAATTTATAACTTTCCAAGTATTAATTCAGTTGCGCGAGATGCAAAATAAAAGTATTTCGCTAATTTTACTATGGTTCTAACGTGCTGGTGTAAAATATTGTAGATGCAATATTTTTACAGGCAGCGAATGAGACGTTCTTCTGAACGAAAAAGATGAGAGCCGGTACCATTCCCACTTTCAAACTTATCACCGCATGTGAAAGATGAGAAATCCCCGTCACTGTTTTTGCTATCTCTGTGCACGGAACAACAACAAATTTCAACGTTTACAAACTTTTCGGAGCTCGCATAGTCGTTGTTGACCTGGAAACGACTAATTTATGGCTTCAAATATAACAGGCAAATAATGCACTAATGAACGGTCTTAAAGTCTTTTGATCTACAGCCAACATCACAAATTTTGGAAGGTGCAGGCACTGAAGCCCATAGTCTGCTTTATGGAAGCCACTACAAGAATGCACGAGAAATAGTCCAGAATGGCAAACAACATTTCCAATTCCGATAATTCTTACACAGCTTTCAGGAACTACAATGTGCGCATGTTGCCTCAACAAGTGCCCCCCAGCACAATTTTCAGACGGGCGCATCGACTTTTAAAAATTGCATGAAAGAAGGAAATGGAGAGGAAAACACAAAAATGGAAACATAAGCGGAAACTGTGAAAGAAAACCGGAGCTTTCGCATCGCGAGCTTATGATCCTCCAAACGACTTCTGCTACTTCGAATGAGTTATTTGGGCCCAACAATACCGGAGACGATGTAATACAAATATTTGATAGTATATGCTTCGCAATGACAACATTTTTTGTGCTGCACCATTGCGGAATGCTATTATTAGGAATTTTATTGATTATAATGCAGTTTCTAACAATTTTCCACAGTAAACGGTTCCATCCAATGTGGAGCGCTCGAGCGTGAACAGAAGATTGACAAATGCATCTACTTTTGCTGTACAGCTCCGGACTCACAAATTAAAGTCATTTGAAAATGGCTTCTCTCCAATCGCTAAAGAACAGAGCCAGGAAGGGAATCGCAGATAGGCCAAGAAAAAAAAACTGGGGCATAGTTAAACCTATGGTTTTCTAGAATATTAAGAACTTGGTCCGCTGGCACTTTAAAGAACCTCACGAGATAAAGACACTCCGATGTGCGAAGCGTTTCCATCGGAGCTCGAAATTTTCATAAAAACGGGTGACTACCAAAGGAGGAAAATGTATTCAAGAAAATGTTAGAAAGTTATACGTTGGGTACCGATAACAGCTTCAGTTCTTGACACTTAAAGTGAAATGCGAAACAACACACGCTGACAAATTTCGAGAAGCAATTAGTCGCTAGCCAGTACCGGTCACTTAATCATAAAAAATGAAGTTAACATGTGTGGTCTTAAACAACTGCCACTCTACGGCGAACGTCGACTTCCATGTTGCATGTCACTTTTCGAGGAGTTTGAGCAGGACTATGCTCTGTTTAGACCAACCAGTAAAACTGTCTTAAACGCAGATATGACAGCACAACTGCGGAGTTTTTTATGCCCAGAATCAGGCGAACCATACAAGAAAAGTTCCTATCAATAACCCTTTTTAGACAACGTTACAGCTAACATCGCAACAAACCACACCGGAGCACTACATAAGTTGGTTTTTTGACAAATAGTGCAACATCATCTAATTACACCCAAGACCATAAAAAGTATAGTGTAGCGCAGATGTATCACGTTAAAATACATTAATAACTATGTTTCTGGAACGCGCCTGAGATATGCTCAAAATGTGCCTGATCCCGAAAAGCCATTAGGTCCGAAAAGCCATGCCCTTTTTGGAACGGAGGCGACAGATGTACACAATGTTTTGGCAAGCTGCGATCTTACTTCGTCATTAATGAATCTCACGTAGCGCATGGATATGTACAATTTAATTTTGTCCCTACTTCAATTCTTATTGATAGTGAAACGTTCCATTTTTCGCAGACTACTGTGAGGAGCTTTTCTTTCAATAACCTCGTCTGCAAACCCCACTCTTTCTATTCACTGTTTTCATCACTTCTTTTTTATCCGACTTTCACCAAACGGCTAGGTCAGTTTATTTTGCAAGTGTTTGGAAGGTCGTGAGCGCCTAATGTCGCACCACTTATTAATGATAACAAGTACTTTTTAAAGTATGCTAGGTAATATGAGTCTTATTTAAGCAGTATATGCACAGTAAATAAGTTAGTTCCATTAAATACAGTATCAGATAAAGATGTGCACTGCTGTAATATAACTATAATGTTATTCGGCACATCATAAATTTAACAAAGCACAGAATACTTTAAGGGAACACGATTAAAATGCATTGTTAAATTCCTCCGCAATGAAAGTACATGAAAAGGAATCTTGGCATCACTTTTGACCGCAAACTCATTAACGTATTGACCGTCAACCTCTTTCTAGGCACTAACTTTGTGCTGTGTAAAATTTGTAAAGGTGAAAATTACGTACGCGACGCATCACTACTCTGTTTGCATTAACGGTGACGCTGACATTAAAAGACGAAGCGGACACATTTCTCTTACCGACGATGTACTGCTAAAGTTGAGTGGAGTCAACTCGTGCTTCTCTCAACTGATGCACCACACTGATTCACCATTTCAGCCAAGTGGAAGCTCAATTCGATTTTAAAACGGAAGTCATCGTTACCAAAAATGAGACTATGCCTACAGATGTATCGACGTGGATCAGAACGTTTAATCGTCGACGTCTTATCCATTGCAACACATTCCACTACGTCTTTTGTGTAATTCACGCCATTTGTGGCGGTTCAGAACGCAAACGTGTTCTCTGCTCACTCAGCAAACACAACCGTTACTAAAAAAGGTGTAAGAACTACGTGGTGGACATCACTCTGTGCAAGAGTGCTATTAAAAAACAGTGATCAGAGGCGTATGCAGTCGGCTCATTGTTGTCGTTATGTCGCTTCATACACAAATATGTGCAAGTAAAACTTCATCACAATGTCAACTTCCATCCAACTTTTGTGATGTGTATTCACATATTTCACTTAAAACAGTGAGCAGCCTTGACCAAATAAACGGGATACCATTCAGCAGTTTATATTTGGTGGACATCTTTCCAGCAGTTCACAAATTCATTCCAATCATCGGCCCATCGAAAACACTACGAAGCAAACTATTCAAGCTTATTATGTAGATTATCACTTTAGCGGATCACGTGCACGCTCTCAGATATTCGGCTATAATCAGAACAACTGATTAAATGTGCACTGAAAAGGTAACTCACTATGAAAAGAAAATATCTCGGCACAGGGAACTTTATGTCCAGTCAGAAGAAGTACAAACACAATTCGTCGTAAAAAGCGAGAAGAAAAGTATCTGTTTGTTTGGTTTTTTTTTTCTCAATTCGGCGGACACCATTTAACCAATTCAACTAGTAAGAAACATTTCAGTTGTTTCGTATTCCTCAATTTTGTCAAGCACAACATACTACTTCAGAGAGTCAGTCCATAGTTCCCTTATTGCGATCGTCAGGACCAAACAAGAACCAGTTTGGAGAGCCGAAAATTTTCTCGCTCAAGTGCGTAACTCAAGTGACCTAATTCACATTCAGATGGACACTGTGTACTCGTCGTTCACTGTGAGCACAGCCGCATTTTCGCGCATAAGGCTCTCATATGAACTATTACAGTGGCCAGCAATATGTGGAGGTGGGAGAGTACGTAATATTCAACAAACCAAATCAATTTTAATGGATCGGCATAACTTCTCGCAATGGACCAACTTTCTAAATGAAAACTTTTCCACGCACTTGTTACACAAACGAATTTAATAATCAGTTTTTGTATACCTCGAAATGCATAAGGCAATGCAAAATAAAACCTGCAAAACGTGCCTTCCATTTATTTACTTCTTACATATATATATTTTTCTTAATTAGCAAAGAAAGAACACGTAAGAAAAGAACAAGAAAGAACAATATAAAAACTACTCAACACACTCATAATCGTTTCTGATGTAACCAAAAAGTTTTACTCTGGTAAGGAACTTCAAAGTCAACAACAGTATCAATCATCGAAATCGTTAGGAATTGGGAAATTTCTAAAAGATGTGTGCTGACACACTGCCGCAACAATATCTACATTGCTTTAACGATTCATGTGTTTGAATGACAAACGTTAATGTCAAAAAGGCAATTACGTGCATTAGCTCTAGTGCTAAATAAATTACAAGCACATTTCAATCAACACTTACTGGAAATCCACCTTCGTACAGGGGCATCTGATCTACAACGTTGTTTTGCTAGATTCAGAGAACGGCTGAAATAGTCAAGAATATCCGCATAACAATCCTCACTCTCCTTGTCCATCACTGTGAACCAACTCTCCCTCAACTAAATCATCTGACTTTGATCGGATTCCCAGAGTATAAAATATCGATATATGGAAGCTAAACATGCATCAATTCCCTCTAACACTCTTTTCACACTTTACAATCCACACTTTCTCCCTTCATATTCTACCTTTTGCACAAGGAAACTGACGCAAAATCTCGAAGAGGGAAGAACTTCCATTTTTGCAAAAATTTCTCAGCAAAAACGCCCCGGTCGAGAACGTAAAAGTTTCAGTAAAATATCACAATAACTTTAAAAACTTTAATCAGGGACATTATATATAAGAACCTCACAAAAAACCATATCAAAAATAGCAACTTTAAAAAATACTATAAGAATCTGCGTGTCGCAGGTATGTCCAGAATGCAGTGTGCACAAAATGACAAGCTTAAACATAACCTAGGCCCAATGGCGCATAAGAAAACAGGAGGAAGGCAAGGAATTGAAGGAAAAAATGTACCTAACTATAATCCATCAGAATTCTCCAAAAGTAACCACCTAGAACGGTGCAATTCGAGGGAAGGATCGACTGAACATACAAGTCTGCTGTACAACTTCCAACTCTCACACTTGAAAATGATTATTCCTAAGAAAGAAAGCAGAACGAGAGACACCTTCTACATTCGAAGCTTCTAAAAACTGAGGCAGCTAAACGGTTGACAGGTTATGAAAACCAATGAAGGCATTGTGAATAAACGTAAGGAGGAAGTGGAAATTAAATTTCAGAAGCAAAAAAAATGAAAAAAAAAATTCATTCAGAAACGCTAATTGCCGTCAAAACAACGCGTTGCACAAGCTCAGCATTTCTTAGTCAGTAAATCATTCTCACTTCTCTCTTAATCTTGTTCGCTACATCTTCGTTCCTCCCAGTGGTTGTTTAAGTCATTTTTTAACCGTTTTCGGGCCGGGACTTTAGTATTGCTATGCGAATAGTCACTTCTGGCTAGGAGCCACGTAGTGAAGAGAAAATTTCGGTCAACGGTAGCGGACCACAAAATTTCTCAAAAATTACGCAGGGAATCTGAGAGGCGTTCTGCAAAACATTTCGTTGACCCCATCGACTGACTAATAGGGTAAACGATTTCGTTATTGCACAGTTGTCCGCAAAACATGCGATAGTACGTAAAAATCATTCGTGCATAAATCATCATGAGGTTGATAGGAGCAGTGGAAGCCCCATATGATCTCCAATCAACATCTAAGTCTCATCAAAGTTCGTGGTCGCAGCCGTTCTGAGTTGCTAGTGAAGGCTGCAATTTTTGAGAAGAAAACTTTAGAAAACTTTATGACCACGAACAAGTATTCTTGGCTGATTAGTGAAAAACAAATTTTAGCCACAAATACTGGGACGGGAAAAACATTTCAGATTATAAGAAGAATTATGAGAGCCACTTGAAGGTTATCAAGAATGTAAATGTGTTGTTACACCGCCGAACACATGACGTCAAGAACTATTTCCTGTAATAAGTGAGTAAAGTATTAGAGTAGTGACCATTTAAAGTTCAAATTCACTACGCGAATACATCACATAAAACACTTCCCATCAACATTTCCCACTAAATAATAGTGCAAAAAGTAAACGAACGCGAATACTCGAGAAGCTAAACATCCCTGCCCTTTTCCACTCCATTAGGATGGCAAATTTGATGTAAAATTTAATCAGAGAGAAAATATCCCCCCATATACATCTCTGACATTGTAAGGTAATTTATCACTAGAAAATCTACAACAGTCTTCTGCATAGTTGCACCAAACCGAATGAACATCACTGAATTCAAGAACAACGCCACGTACAGTGGTTGCCTTCTGCTAGGAAGATCATCAAATCCAAAAAAAGGAATTGTTTCGCCTAGCCAAACTTCTTACTACCGCTGCACAAAGTACATCAGCTTGAAAATACTACGAAGCGAATAGATTTCTCTTTGGGCAGCCTTCAACGCAATAACGTCTGCCCTTCTGAAGTTAATTTCCGAGTGGACGAATTATGATTAACATCGATATAATTTCAAAAAAAAATTCGAAATTACTATAGAAAATTGTTCTACACGTTTGCTTTGCTACTTCTTCAGTTTGGTTTTATGCCTTGAGTGCTCTTTTATTTCATCGGCATCGCGAAGCTCTCACAATCTGAGAGCACACAGGAATGAATGTATTTGTTACCGTTTAACGTGACCAAAAACTACCAACCTCCCGTCGAACTATTCAATAATGTGATTTTAACATGTACCTGCTAATGATGCTAAATCACAGCAAACAGAATTAAATGTTATTTTTGTTAAGTTTTTCGAGCAGTGAACTTCACTGAGCAAAGTCAAACGTCATCCCATGATTTCGGCGAACAAACGCTGCGTTATAAGAACCAAATACGAATTAGCTTCTCACATTTTTTCATGCCTACAAGAGCAAACTCATGATCTAGCTATTAAAACAGTTTTACAGTAGCACAAGTGTTTTGAGTTATGCATTAGCGCCATTAATTTGCATTAATAGTTCTCTTCTTCAAACTATAGCAAAGATTTTTGCACACTTCACATCGATTTCACCTTTTCCTAATTTGCATTTCTCTCACACCACACAAAGACATTAGCGAAACGATCACTAACTCATGAAATGCATTTAGGCAAATGAATAACATGCTGGAGAATACCACAACATCAAATGATCTCTTTTCCACTGAGTTTTTTCATAGTCGAACAGAGTGGCATGGACTAAATCTAATCATAAGCGAGGATGGCTGATGAACAACAAAACCCGAAAATCCAACTCCCACGAAAGTGTCAGCTCCGTTGCTATGCACTCCTTACTAACCCATCACAATAAACTGCATAGAATTTGTCCCGATGAAAAACGCCTGAGTTGAGAAAAAAAATTATACTTGCTACTTTCAAGAACCAATTGAAAAAGTTATTCCGATGGAGAAACGAATATTTGGATCGTTTCTTTGACAATGTCGCGCAAGTCCATATAGAGGTCCAAAAATGTTTCCTTTTTTACCTTAAATCACTGTCGGCGGTAATATTACAAGATATTCATGTCGTTCATACATCGCCCATCATGTTTTACCATCTCTTCCTTCGAATCAACAACAGCTCACTTAACATATTAAAACAACGTGGTTTCAAAGCAGTGCAATAAACCTTGGCAATTCTCATATGGAATACACGCAAAACCTCTTTCACAGTAAAAGCTTTTTATTCGGGCATTTGTGCATAACCGTTGCAAATATTGATAGAAGAACCAATCAGAAGGACCAAACACGCCTCGAACAACAACAACGCCTCGAACAAAAAATAAAGCCCGATTTAAGTCAATATAGAAAATCTTCAAAGTACGCTCAAACCTGAACTATATGCATAAAAAGAAACCGCAAATCCCACTTTGGTCGTCAACAGTGGTTACAAAACAAAACTGATCACAACAAGGTTTTTGAATGGAATTTAAAAATATATTCTAACTGTTTATACTAATACCGCCACTAATATCCTCAACGTACTTATAGATTAGACCTCTTTTAAGCAAAAACAATATAAACAACCGAGAACTAGAACGTTGAAACCGCCATTCAGAAACCAACCGACCTCAGCGAATCCACACTGTAACAATGACGCTCCTTCTAACTGTTCACGACGGTAGTGAAAGATATTCCACTAATTTCGCAGAGATCGAACTAAGAAATAAAGAAACCGCAGTGCAAAACATACGCCAACACAGATTTGCACAACAATCGATCAAAGAATTACTGATCATAGCGCTTTCATTTGAAAGAATTACAAATAAAACTCTGCATAGAGCGCGCTTCTAAAACAAAGAAAAACGATCGACTTCACTGTCCGCGCTATTTCAAACCACTGATCTATTGAGATATTAGTGTTTCAACATCTCAAATTAAATTTCGATCTCTTTCTTCCCTTTTCTCGAAGAAATGACTTCATGAAGTCGATAGTCCAGTAAATGATTTCGAGGTAAATATGAAAAAGAAATTTGAAGGGATATATTTGAAGAGATCGAATGCGGTGGACGCGCAATTCCTTTAATACGAAAAATCAACATAACAGACAGATGCTATGAACTCGACCTATTGGCCCGAAGCAAACTAACAACTTTTGCATATTTGCACCATTCCCTGATCAATGTTGTGAATTATCGTTTCTACAGTTGTAAACTTCGAATCAACTTCTACAAAAGATAAACTGGAACACCTAACAAGAGAAATATACGCAGGAATCGAAGTCATACAATCAATAATGATAACTATTGCCTTTAAAGTTGATGAAGTTTACTCTTTTATCGTTCGGGTGGCGATGCCTGGCAGTCAAACATCACAGAACGCTTGAATACCTCAGTTTTCTGGCTTCTAATGCAGAATCTCTACTTCAATCTGTACGATCTCTATATGTAAAGCTTAACCACTGAAGATGAAAAGCACTTCGAATACCACTGCGTATGGAGCTGCGATAAGTCGCCACAAGCAACTAGTGCAAGGATATCTCTCATCGCGAGAGCAAGGAAGCTGTCACAGGAGTCCAACGTTACAGACATACAGAAATCGGACAGTATATATTTGTTGACCGGGAACGCAGCAAATTAGAAAGTTTGATCTCTCCGTAACGCTTGGCCCATAGAAGCCTGGGTCATCGGCTGCTCGAGGCTTGAAGCAATAGCACCAATTCAGGTAACTGACGCACCATCTGAACTAGATGATGTAAAGTCACGAAAGTTCTGCGACCACAAACCGGAAACGCTATGAGTCGCACCTTGGTGAACTAATGACCGTGTTCACTGAACGATCAGTTTGGCGTTATTCGTGTTCGTAAACCTGTCTTACCGAGTTCCGGGTTTCCCAGAAAGCGATTGAATTGCATCACGACGTCGAAAGATTGCATCCCATTAGTCTGGAGTACAAGGCGTCGACCATCAGCTAAAAATCTTTCAAACGGGGTAGCTAATTCTTTTCAGGATAGAGAAAGGTAAACGAGAAAGATCTAATTTTGTTATAGCTGCTCTGCTTGCCCTACCCAAAGACTCCGTAAGAAATAACGCCAAAACGATGCGATGGCTGACAGTTCTATATGAAATAACACCTCATCAATAACCAATGCTGCATTTCTTCCTTTCATTTGCTCTCCTTTCCAGGAATGCTATTGAAATAATTTTTATGGAGCCAACCGCACATGTACAACGATACATCAGTAGTTTTTTCATATCTCTATGAACCACCGTAAAATATGAAAAGCAAAAAGGAATCGAAGCTAGAATCAGTGTTGGAAAAATTCATGTCGAAAAATTTTTTACAACCAGAATCCACCTTTTAATAATTATCTTCCGATCCAAAAAAAGAGAAACCACTCTGACCTACCACCTCATATAGCATTTCTGGAAGAAATATCCCTCATTTACCTCTAAACATGTATACATGTGGTTCTGTGGATTCTGTTGGTATGGAACAAATCTGTTGGTATGAATACCTCTGACTGATTCTAAAGAAAGCTAAGATATAGAGCAATGCACTGCTGCTCTATACTGTAAATAAATGTGCTATGGATTTGCAGTACATTCAGCTCAGCATACTATATAATTTCGCATATCTCAAAAGCGAAACTTTATAGTTTATATGCGAACAATTACTTCATACAACTCCTGGCTTAAGCATGACCACAAAACAGCCATAAATAAGAAAGAATGAAGTGAACAGAAAAACAGAATGGGAATAACTTACCCAAAGTTGCACAAAAAAATGGAGGCTTTCTATCGTTTCGTATTTCCGCCTTCACCTTAAGTTGCGGATTCGTAAGTCGTGCTCGTGGAGCGAGTATATTGAACCAGAATTCCCTGAAATACTTGCTTTATTCACAATAAGAAATGCTTTACTCAACGTTATTAATATATATTGTGACAAATATAACACCTACATTAAAAAAACTCGCATACATCAAACATATTAATGCCGTCAAACTATACCATCATCTGGGTGAAATATAAATATACATATACATGCACGTATATATACATGTATTTGTACCCTTCCTCAGATGATAGTATATTGATTGGAACGACATTAAACACACATGGATCTGATGATATATATATATATATATATATATATATATATATATATATATATATATAATCGCGAAACGTTTTAAACCTAAAAGCTTCAAAAAAAAGCAAACCGTATAGAACCATTGCCCGGATGAAACGGATCTATCGAAATATCGATCGCCTTAACGTTCTTCAAGTCGAGGGCTCTATTGGCCAACGCCAACTTCTCTGAAGGAACCCATCTCACACCATAACGTATCCTTTCCCACATTTTGCACATCTTCGCGTACCTAGAACAAATACGTACTCACAGTTACGAGGCTGCTTTGTTTGAGCGGATATGCAGACTACGCAAATGAGTTCCTATTCGACGTAGGCGAAAAAATAACTTCCATAGCTCAAATCTGAATTCAATGACGAGCACCTCACCTCCACCATGTACTCTCAACGCGACTTCTTCCCTAGATCTTTATGCAACGTCCCTTGCTGCGCTACATCGCACACTCCCACAGCACTTCCATGACTTATTTTTTGAGCATAGCAACTTCCGCAACAACTCTCCACTAAAACCAGATTAAAGTGCTTCACACCCGTACTCAATAGTTAGTATCTCTCACATCCTGCTTATAAAATTAAGGCGATCGAACTGCGGATCGGTGCTTCAGGCAATGGGGCTTTTATATAAATCCTTTACGGAGAAATTTCTGATCGATATTTCCACCACTTTTTGTTCGGTGATTAGAAAAACCCCACATAACGCCAACTCTATAAGAGGGTCACGTGCCGCTTTTTTCAACCATAACGCGTTCGCACTGTACTTTGAGAAAAAGAATAGCACCTCTGTAGGATCTACTTCCCTGTTTTAAAATCGTTCGCATATGAGATGCAACTGCCACTAAAATAATTACAATGATTCACAGGACAATGGTTATCAACTAGTCGCGATCGAGCGTTTCACCATTATGTAATCACAAAAACTAGCCCACTGCACGTCCGTTTTTCCATTAAAACGCGAGATGTGGTGAAGACGGAAATGAAGCTTTATACCTTGTCACAATAAGCATGTCCCGAGAATGGCATTATCTGCTCAGAGTACAAAACCTTATTACACTCAGCTTCGTGTACTGCTGAAACCCTGCACCAAGATGATAAAAAATCAACATTTTTCCTAGGTCAGAAAGGTCACACAACATGGTACAGGCACCGCGTTTCTTCCGTGGCTTCGGAAAGGGAGAGCGAAAGGGATTCGAGTGCGGCAAAATGAACTTTTCGAACGACTGCGTGCCAGTGACACACAGTTCTATAAAATGAATAACTGCGTACAGCACGCTCCGGGACGAAAATGGGTGGAAAAAGCCTACGGCTATTGGAAATGTATGGAATCACCTCTCAATGTTGCATCTTTGTTCCCCTACGTATGTTCACTAATTCTGCAGGCTAGATAAAAACGTTAGAGAAGGGTTCACCATATGCTGGCGTGAAGTCCCTACCAATAACATGCTTATCAGTGAAAAGGAACATTAAGAACGACATCCCACTTTAAGTAATCTAACAGCTAATGTTGATCTCATGCAAAATATCCAAATCGTGCAACTCGATCTGTGCAAAAATGCCTCTAACATATTTATTGGAACCGGTTTTTTTGTCACGGTAACATTAAACTGCTGCGAACATCTTCCATCCCTTTGAAATCAACTTTCAGCAACAAAGATATCTGCTTTCTGGCTCCTACATTTTTCAAAGATTTCCACAGTTCCCGGAAAGAGAATTCACATGCGATCGTCGCTCAAGTCCGAAGAGGTACTAAAATCACTGCGCATTCTAACGAAGTCATCCTTACTATAATGCAGCCCACTAAAACCAAAGGCAATAAATTGAAGGAAACAGACCTGCGAAAATACGAAAGAGGCAATGAACCTCGAGAGAATTGCAGGTGAAAGTCATACGTAATGAAGTATTTATTGTTTTTTTTTTTGCTTCAAAGCAATTCACATCATGAAAAAAGAGAAGTAAGAAAGGATCACTTTTGTTTCCATGATAAGGCAATCTTCGTTATTCGTTCCACGTTTTCGCTCATTTGTAGAGAAGTTTCGCTTTGCATTTCGTGGACTATCTCTTGCTACAAATAACTTATGACGACAGTTATTTCAGCCCTTACAACGACACTCAATGCCGAAAAAAAGCAGAACTTTTTTGTTCTCCTACTAAGTGGGGGATCATGACTATGAAGTACAAACCTAGTGACATGATCCCATAAGTTAAACAAAAATCGTATTACAACCAAACTATTTATTAATTGCGTCATCAAAAGTCATAAATCCAATAAATCAACTGTTTACTGGGATGCAGTACGTGGATGTTTCTTAATAACTCCCTTTGCGTATGCCATTTCAGCATTCAGTGCTCGAATCCGGAAGCGCGGCTGTCCACTGGCAGATGTGACCTCATTCCCTCGTCCCCATAATAAATGGCGGTTTCAGCGTTACACCCAGTCAGTTTTTTCGGGAATGCAAACAAAGACAGCCTCCATAACAAAGTTGGGAATTTATATGAAGAAATTAGAAATCCTCGCATCAGTGAATTATAAAAACTTATGGGCTTGAAGCTGCCGAAATGAGTGCGCGCTTTCAGCAGTTCGAAAGTGCAATCGAATATTGTATTGAATGTAAGCCAAACGTGCACTACAAAAAAACTGTATCCAAATATGATTCAGAAGTTAAAGAACCAACCTGGATGTTGGTATAAAGAGTACCCTTGATCCATGTCATCTCTTAATCCCATAACTCTCAACCCAGCAACTACGAAATTGGGACTATCAGACACGAATACACATGCAATCATATATACAGATGGAGCCTTGCTACAACGCGCTCTGGAAATGCAAATTTGCAGAAAGCCATAAAATGAGTAGAGTGCGTCAAGTGTGAAAGGTTCAGGTGCTCGATAACAGATGAAAAAACCGAACCTGTCCCTCACGTCACCCTTGCTAATATGCAAGTTAAGGCCACGGCTTACAACAACCACTCATTATAAGCAACGACAAACAACGCGATACCCTCGGTTGTAGCAACGAGTCAAAAAAGGAACACTACGAAGATTTGGGGTTCTCACGGAGAAGTACTGGAATCATGCAGCAGAAGTTAAGCATACAGAATGATAAACCTTATAAGATTCCAAAGCTTCTTCGAGTAAAGATCCGAATATCTCGCACTCAATGTTTTCTCGAATTTTCTTGCCGTCATAGCCCCTCGCCGCTAATCGATCATAAAGGATTGTGTTGTCGCATCGTAGTACAACGACGATGTCGAACCACCTCTCAGGGAAGAAATCGCATCCGTGATAATCCACTATGCATCCGCCTCGGTTGTCATTTAATCGCTCCTTCAAACAATACCGTATTACTAATTCACAAACGGTCAGAGTATCTCTGAGTCGAAAGAGCGGACGCATATATAAGTTTGAGAGAGATAAAACAGGTAAGGGAGCAGCTCACAGCCAAAAAAGTACTTTGCCTTATGCATTGGCATCATAAATACTCTTCAACAGTTTCATATGGTAATGGCGGTCAGATGAAACTGGGCACCGGAAATCGAAGAACGCCACTCATTCTCGAAACGACGGCTGATCCCGTTCAGTCAGAATGCAAATGAACCACTGATCCTAATTCTCTTTTGGTGCTCTAAATTAGCGTTCCGTCAATTTTAAGCGCAGGCAGCATGATGAACACCATCTTATACATCAATGTTTAGTTTCGAGTTCAACCATAACAACCTACCCTTTCTGTTAGCCTAAAATATGCTGGGCAGGACCTAAAATATGGGGAGGGGTGGGGGGGGGGGGGTTAACGCCTAAAATATACTGAAAAAAATTAACTGCAAATATGACAAGATAATTTAACATCCAGCTCCCAAATGGTGTTATAAGCCAATACAACACAACTTTTGTGTTCAATAAATACGAGTATGTGCCGCACTGCTAGCAGCGCCGCCCAAACGGTTACTGAAGTAAGCAAAAATTATGCGATGCAGATGAGTGAGAATAAATTCGCTATATGAGAATTAAACGACGGTTCTCTTTTCGAGACCTTAGAAAAAATGACTGTGAAGCAACATTTGGAGCGAAAGTAGGGATTTACAGTGGCCGGTAGACATGAGGCTCACCTCAATATGATCCAGAAGTTTATCCTCGTCCAAAATATGACACTTCAAATCCTCATCATAACCCGAGTAAAGTTCGTGCTCTCGTACCTCTTTCCCGCACTCGATAAAGTCAAAATCTAAATATCAAGAAAAATCAAAGCGGCCACAATTCATAAATATCGAGAATAACTCTTGAAAAAGAATTCGAAAGTAATCCTTCTCTGAATCCCACTTCAAACTAGGAGGCCTGAAGTGGAAAAATTGCCGTCCAGCATGCAGGGCTTAGACTGAAAATATTTCTAGGCAAACCTTGAGATTCACAGGCAGAAGCAGCGACAACAAGCACAACAACCCGAAGCAATACGACTTCTAACTTCTAGAAGCCAAATTTGATCATCCAAGAGGAAGCCTTATCCATACAATAATAACCGAATGCAATATGAACTACAGCAGCCCTTCATGCGAACATAACAGCAATCAGTTTTCAACTGCACCGACCATGTGGTGATGGCAAAAATAAATTCGACAGCGAAAAGTTTTCAATGCCTTCCATCACAATCAAACAGCGCCATCTGAAGGCTCAGTGCAAACAATTAGGAACTTTGAATACAAAATGAAATGAAGATTGCCCGAGGAAAGTTTGATTCCCTCACAGCTGCTTCCCCTGTTTAGATCTCATTTCTCATCCTTAAGGATCCTGAAGAACGAAACAAGAACTGTTTATAGCCATAGGTGAAGTGGAAGGCGAGTGATTAACAAAACACCGTGAGGCTTAATCAGGCAGCAAGTAATTCGTTCCGATCGATTTTCCAGCATAGTCAATGCAGACCGTCTAGATGATAAAGCGTTGGACATAATTTATTTTTCCACGGTCTATTCCTTGCAGTCACGCCCTTGAAACGAAAGGGCCTATGAAACGAAAGAGGTGAAAATGAAGCAAGCCCACCCCCTCCCTGTAGATGGTGCCAAAACGAACTCGTTTCAGTTTCCCTTATTTAGGAAGCAAAGCACAGCTCAATTTCTATCCGATACGCCAACGAGACGCTGCTGCAGCCACATCACAACTCTTCTATATGAACAAAAACGGCCATCCCTTTCGTTGTTTATTCATGCCCACTTAACGCTGCGCCACACCATTCTCCTCCCCTTCTTTTGCACAAACAAAGAAGTGATTACGTTTTCCCAGAGGAGCAAAAACCAACCAAGCCTTTCAGCGAGCTGTTGCCCCAGCGTCGTTTTGCCAGTACCTGGAGAACCCGTTATAAGAATATTTGGCCGCTGCCTCGTTTCCGGTGTGCCCATCGTCTCGCAAGTCAACTACAGATAACAGGTGATTGCACTGCGACAGCAACCACGAAATAGGTGAATAAGAAAACGAGATCTGCGTGGCCCCGATTTCATACCTCATCCCGCCAAAAATAGCGCTAGAAGACGCTGCCCTCACACTTCACCTCATAGAAAAAGACACCACCATACCTTCAAGCCCGACACCACAGCCAGCCCAAACCATCCTCAAAAATGACGCTTCATGAAAGATTAGCAGTGCTTCAAAGTTGGCACGGGTAATAAACCTGCATGCATTTTATGCAACGCTGAAAATATACAATGATTGAGTGAGGGAATGAAGCATACCATACCTCAGCGGTAACTCCCAATGCATACGGAAGCTTATGAAACTGCTATTACTTTTAGGCTAGACCTCAACAACATTACATCATGCAGACGCATACCTTACGAGAAATGGAATTTGAAACTCTGCCAAGCTGCGTGGAACACCTCCCACTGTAACGCCCTCAACGTAAAATGACGAAAGGCAAGTCCACAATGATAAATTACAAATCCCATATCCATTGTCCCCATCCTCCCACCCCCCCATACTTTCAACCTGGGATTCGAATACCTGCAGTCTCGCACACAACAAATCTTACTCCCTCCTTCGAGGTCGGGACAATGAGAAGCACAAAATCCAATAGAACGGAAACGTGACATAAACTCACCACGATATGGCAACAGAAGATCGAACTTACAAGCCCATTCCTCCTCCCCACCTTCCCTCTTAAGCTGTTTTTTGCGCTCGACGATCTCCCACTTCCACTTACAGATAATTGTTACAGGCAATGATACACTTCTATCAACACAGATGCAACAGTTTCTAGTCATATAGGTAAGTCTTGAAGAGACCCGCGCAGAGCGGACACCAGTCAGTCAATCACGGAACTAAGAAAGAATGCTCTTTCCTCCTCTCCCCTCTGCGAATGCTCTTTCCCCCTCTCCCCTCTGCTTTCATTCCTTCCTTCGACCTAAGATTTGAATCCACCACACAACTGCCGCAAACCTATCGTAATATATTCATGAAATCGAAAGAATCCACAAATCATGCGGTTAGGTAGCCTTCCATGCAGCGGAATAGAAACTCGCTGAAACGAGATTAACTTCACGTTCAACTCGATAAACCGCGACCTCATCAGTCAATCGTTTATTGCATGTAGCAAAGAAACAAAGAAACACAGCAGAAGTACGTCACTATCGTGAAAGCGCATCAATCGGTGCACTCAAGTGGCAGTGCAACGCTGCCAAGAACGTATTAACTGCTTCCGCGAAAATTAACGGTTTTCACGTTATGGACATTTACTGACGCAACCCACTTCTCCAACATCATCTACACAAAGAAACCAGGCGGTGGAGATCACCTGCACAGTGACCCGTAGAAGACGACTTACTCCACATGGCATAAGACATCTATCTATCATACATTCCTCGATGCTCAACGCCAAGAAATAACCACAAAGCATAAAATATGGAGTGGTGATTTGCTGTCTGTACCGATCATAAGAGGAAGTTGTATGACTGAAAGGCATCCGATGTAATATGACCAGCGACACAATGTATGTCTCATCTGTAAAGAGTAAAAAGTAGTTCTCACACAGGATGAGCGGCGGACTTGGATAGAATTACATATAGTGATGACTACGAACATGTTTCCGCGTAGAATCTGGTGGAAGTCATTTTCCCATTTCCTATGGTTCCCTCCCAAAAGAAAACAACTTCGAATCGTCATAGAAATGAATCCGCGGAAAAACTACGACCTCGTTCACTCTTGCGAATTTGGAAAATTAGAACGGGCGACACAAATTTTGCAAAATGCTCAATTTAAGCACACTGTGTCACGAAGTGCCGTTTGACTTCCTCGCCGGTATCCCTCAGGTGCTCGGAGCAGCAGAAAGTAGAAGCGGACAGGTGCTCAGAAGCCGACTTTACCAAGGCGTTTGTCGGTTTTCGGATCAGCAGTCAACTCTTGTACCGCCACAATTGCTTCGTTGATCTCAGTTTGCACCTGAAAGCAACCATAAACAAAATTAGCTCCTAACAACAATAAAATTCTCTCAACTGATGCACGTCAACGCTATGAGCTACATACTAGAGGCCTAGACGTCAATATAGAAGAGGGCGGATAAACAAACAGATCAACGTGATGAAAAATTCAGCAAAACATTTGTGGCAAAACCATTATCAGAATTCATTATTGTTCTCGCAAATGCTTCAGGTTAAGTGTCAGCCAACTTCCACGAACCTGAAAATTTTCTGCGAAGCTGACATCGGCATTCGAGGAGATGCAAAAAAGAGCGATCTATTCATAGGATGCTTCTTTGAATAACAAGCAGGTACATCCACAGATACTTGCATAACTTGACGCGCTACCTGAATCTCATGTAAACGGAGTGAAAATTGTGCCTCAGAAGAAGTATCTTACAAACAGTACGAGTAGTGTATAACAGGATCTTTACCTCCCTGAGATTTTCTAAATGATTGAGTCTGAGGGCACGAACCGCAGCGTCCACACCTCCATCTTTACTCGAAAGCATCCCCATGTCGAAGCGGCTTAGTTGCATCACCATCGGCTGAATAAAGCGACACCTTCATTTCTTATTAACCGCTGACACAGCAGCTTACAGTCAAATGGCATCGAAACTATGCGAATCTTTACTAACTCGCACGAAATCATTATCACATCGCAGAAACTCAGCTGCCTTCAATAACCGTCAGGATTACGAACCATATTTCACCGGTGTTGGGGCAAAATACTAAGCAACATATACAACAAAACTCATTTCCCTCACTCCAATGCCTCGCCTCAAGAATACCTCAACACTGAGTTATCCCACACGTGAAAGTCACGTTGGTGATTACGCTTAAACGTTTCACAGCAGATATATCTTAAACGTTTCATTCGTTATTCCACGACGAACGAGAAGTTCACTTCACAGGCAAACGTTTTTGACAGACGAATGTCTTCATGAAGAATGTCAAACAAAAACGCAACATACATAAAAGAATATATGCCTGCATTTAAAAACTCTCGTCACATAAGTTCGTTCATACAACCACTTACTATTGCAGGACACACACTATAAGAGTGGGACTAAATCTTGTGGAAAAAGAAACTGACTTCCGTTTCAAAACGCTGAAAAGCTCGCGAGATAGATATCTTCACAAAAACTGTTCGCCAGACCGACAACCACCCGACTACATCATAAATATCTGCAGGAGGAAACTAATGGAGTATAAAACTAAACAAATCGATGTTGCAATTAAACGAAACCGATACGAAATCATGTGCTGATCCGTCACCTAAGCGATCGACAATTCAGTGCATTCAAAAAGTCAGGAATAAAGGCGGTAAGCCCCTTCAGCTTTTTTTAATCTACCCCGGTGCTCGAGGTTTTTCCGCAACTTTGCTCAATGTGTCGTTACTTTCGCAATGCTTTGAGGCCCCTAGTAAGGTTATGGCTAACGCCTGAAAACCTGCAATCCTCACAAAAGAAAATCGGCCGATTAAACGTTGCCAACATCTCAAGCATCGCAATCAAACCTCACACATAAACTCTCACAAAGCGTCCTTGGAATTCGATGACGGTGACCTAGTGCCACAGACAATGAGTCAAGAAAAGACCAGAATTATTCATCAAGTTCATGGTAACACAATTCGCAACCTCTCAAAAAAAGACTAACATGGGCGAAACAGGCTTACCAAGTGCCCGACCTGGGTAAAACCAGGATCTGGGCGACGAATATACAAAATGAGGCATGCAAGCCTTCGCAGCATGTTGTTCGCAAAGTTACTGCCTCACATCTCATAAAGTCTTTTGTACACATTTCCCATGAAGATGAGACATTATCTGGCCCTCCTTTAAGCTTTCACTATGCGGTATCTGCCAATTAGGAACGGAAAACGGTGGTTTCAGGGTACACATAGTAGCAGAAAGTGAAACAGCTTCCAAAACAGAATTTTTACTGCACCATCAACAGATGCAGAGACACATCCTTGCTTTCTCTGTAATTTAAAATGGTCCTCCCCCTCTCTGAACTTCAATTTTTACTCATGTTTATTAAATCCCCGTCTTCCTAACAGAGAGAAAAATAAGAGAAACTACAAGTCGATATCTCTGAAGATTCTGATAAATCTCTCCGCTGACGCATATCTGAGCTCATTTTTGAGAAACTCGTTGAAGTGGCTTGCTGAATTATCTCATGAAAGCAGTGATCGAGCTTTCTTCCCATACAATTGAAGAAATAAGCTAAAGATGCATCAAACATTTCGAAACAACCGCTACTTTGTGATATATCGGATATTCTAACAACCTGGCAGATTGTGAAATTTTAACATGCCATCCTTAAGTACATACCACTTCCTATGTATACTTAATTGATTCTTTATTCTTTCCGATTTACCCATTCTGATAATACCGGAAGCTAGCTAAAACACCTAAAATATTTTAAACTATATTATAAAAAATGAACGCCACACAGCAAACACATGTATTACGCTTGCATCTAAGCACTAAAAGCTGATCACAACCCTTTTCTTGGAGAATAAAATAAAAGAGTAATCAGACCTGAGCCGCACCCGCTTTATTCTTTTTATTCGATTCGGCGATCGCTTCGTCCGAGAGATTTGACACTATAAACTGAAAGAAAGAAATCGCTTTTTCGTTTGAAAAGCGTTCACGAAAAGTTGACATCAGATGAAATTTGCATGCACTGAAGTCAGGACCAAGAAACTAAATTCCACAGCTACCCTCTTTCCTCTAATTCGCCAGTGGATGCGACTGGCGGGCCACACAGAGCGTACGCTTATAAACAGATGCACACACCTCCTATGCATAGATGGAAGACCTAAACAGGATTGCATAATAACATAAAAAACAAGCAAAACCCTGATGAACGAACGGCAACGATAGCAGCTTGTATGAGTGGCCGAACAATCATTATTACTTGCTAAACAACTTACAAATCATCAGTAAATACACCCATATATATTCACAATAAAACTCGCTTCCAATACCAAAAACGAGTCGTCATTGTGCTACACACAATTACTTTACGACAAAAGAGTTCACTTTCCGATCACGAGACTGACTCCTCTACGACACCAACTATAGAGACACTATATGGTCATTTCAATATGTTACCTTTTTCTCATCAAAATATTCAGAAGCCAACAGGGCTCTTGACAGATGGGCAAAAAGCATAACAACGAGAAGCAAGCAATCCTTAAGGCTGTAAAACTGCGAAAGATGACAAAGGGAATTTTTCAGCCACAAATCTGATCTTTGCATAGGAATTCTCCAACATAAATAAGAAAGCAACGTGCCTTGCAAGATGCTTTCAGAACGACGTCTGAATCTGGATAAGCCGCAATACCCAAAACCGATCGAAGACTCTCGATACCCGCTTTCGCCGCATCACTATGAACTAAAAATGCATCACCCTGACGGCTGATTTTACGAAAGCAAAATAGGGATTTTTCCAGAGCAGATAAACGGTTAGTTCGCGTCAAGAAACAAAACACCATATGCAAAAAATTGCCAGTTTCTTCAGTAAGAACAAAAAACGAAGTAAGCACAGAGAACTCCTCCTACAGCATCAAATATGGGAAAACGTCCCATCCTCGACAACTCGCCAACTACTCAAGTCAGCGAACACGAGCAAGAGGCATCATAAAGAGCGCTGAAAACTCTAACTCCAAATTACGTTCAATAAAGTTCGAAAAATATTATTATAAGCAATTTTATACATACAGTCTAACAATAGAAGCACGCAGCTATGAGACCAGCTTTTTTCAATGGATTCAGAAATGGTGTGTGAAATTGAACGTGAGAAGAGAGGTGACAAGATCAAAAGAAAAAAGAAGAGGGACGTGGTAAAAAGTCGTGCCACAACAATCCACCATTTACGACTATCTTCATCCTCACTCAATAAGAACAGTGGAAAAGCTTTCTTCGACCCGGAATGGCTTTTCACTGTTTCCTTATGTTACAGGCATTTCCTTAGCCGTCCTATACTACATTTCCATCGGAATCTCCCTCTCAAAAACCGACATTTGAAGGAAGTAAAAGTGCCTAACTGGAACAATTGGAAAGCCTTGCAAATGCAACCACTGAACACTTGTTTAATGAAGAAAGTGCAGCTCCCAAAGATGGAACTAAAAACTTCGTTTTCTCGTCCATATGGTTAAATATTCGCCGTCTGCCGGATCTCTGCATACGCCCATACGTTTCACGCTTTTTCTAAACGCTGTCCCCCGCCCCTTCTATGAAGCATGTAATGTGCTCAGCGATGCACATCGACTGTGAACCCTATTCACAGAGACATTTCTTCACTCACAGATGTTCCAAAAATCAGAAAAAAATTTCAGCCTCTATCATTTCAATATTTTCCTTCAGTTAGAACGCTGATATGTGGCGCAAAAATTCGACTCTACATACAACACTGCGTTCCTTTCAGTATTTTGCAGAAAATCGTACACCACAATTTCCAGAATAGACAGACGAAGAGGAGCTCCGTCATAAAAACTGCCGGGTAGTCTAGTGTCTAGCAAAACACTAAGCTGATATAAACTTTTCAACGTATAAACGCACTGACCCAGATGATCCTGATTTTCAAGGATGACCTTTTTGTCTCAGTGCTTCCGGTGGTTTGGCCAACGAAAGAAGGTTCAGCCATTTACAACGGCCGAATGTTCTACTGTATCTTCACCCTCAAACGACCAAGCTCGACTTTTCTCCAGCATTGTTCCAAAACACCAAGACGGGAACTCAAAGAAAATATAGAAACTGGGATATTAGATTATTCCATCATCCTACGCTAGCAGCCACTGCGAAGAACAAACCACCCTTGGAAATGTGTTTACTAGCTCTTCAAGGTTCGCTCAGATCAAAAAAGGCATTTAACTCGCATTCTTCGTGCCACATTCAGGTAGGTTATTACCCAATCATGCATGCCTCGCCACAGACTCGTAAAAAATTTTTAAAAATGGAAACGAACAATCAAGGGTGTTGAGTGGGTCGCTCGCTCGCTGACGTTGATCTCTCTCTTCCCGCATCTCTAACAGCGTCTTCGATGTTAGCGTCTGAGCTTGTTCTGGAATTGGAAAAACATCTGAATACTTTGCGGCAATTTATACGGAAACTGAAAATAAAAGAGCGAGACATCTCCTTACAGCGACATTAAAAAATGCGAAATTTTCCGCAAGTTTCAAATTAAATAAAATATCAAGCAATCCAGTGGAATAAAGGGCACGTATATGAGGGGTCTACTGAGGGTGCAAAATCAAATGAACGTAAGCAATCCAGGTAACTGGGTTTTGAGTGCGACGGTACAAGGAAAAAACTGAAAGCCTCAAGAGCGAACCTTAGCGTGCTAGATACGCTCAATATCTGAGATCACAAGAAAACTTAAGAGGGCAGTTAAAAAACACGAAAGTAATCGCTTTTAACAGCATGACGTTATTTCGATCGAAATGATACTTCGATGAAGATAACGCGTGAACACTCCACCATTACCAGTACGGAATGAGGAAGGTACCTTCCTTCGTAACACCTGCCACTTCATTAAACATAGGATGCTGCTTAACGAAAGACGTAAATAATGAAAACACTTACTATTCGCCGAGTACAATAGAGTGATTGCATGGTCCAAAAGCCAATCGATAATTTCCTTAAGCGGCGCCTCACCCAATACCAACGTACAGCCCAGGTCCAATAAATACTACAAATAAATTCCCTCACTTCCTAGTAGAACATTCCAATATGTGATCGGCATCGGAAATGAACGCATCTGTTATCTCATGAATTGAAACCGACAGCTCTACGATTCGCTGTACTCCTATGAAATAAGAACCGTCTAATACGATACACTCAAAGCCGTCGCGCAAACGAGAACTCTTCTTATGCATCCCAACAAACACTGTGTTTAAAAGAATGCTTTGTCCTTAAAAGTTCTTAGCAAGAAAAGAAACCTGCGGACACTAACCCTCCCCTTCCCGTCGTAACCAGAGATTTACAGCCAGTGACATTCAAACACTACAGAGCGAAATTTGCACATCGTTAAAACGCCTTCTAAGGATACAGCTCTATGTCAGCGATGCGAAAGACTCGATCTGATGTGAGTTGGCACGCTTCGAATAGTCAAATTTATATCAGCCGACATGTTTATATTAATTCATCACTAAAAAGTTATCAGGATTTTCTCAGCGCTCAATTCCTTTTTTGGAAACACTCTCTCTTCTGGTCCTCCCTGCGTAAGCTCTCGTCTTTGAGGTAAAGAATGGGACAAAACCGCTTATTTCAGGGTCTCTCAGAATGGAATCAGTTTTTAAAACTTAAGACTGAATTGTTGCAGCGAGAAAACATTAAGTTCCGATCTACCATCATATTAGAAGGGGATCTCCAGGAAATGAAAGCTAAATTTTGCAGGATGCACCTCCTACATCACTTTTAGGGCAAACTACTTCTTTCTAATTCCCGGTGAGTAAAGAGATCAAATTTCTTCGAACTTCTCGATTAGCTGCCAAAATAAAGAGCTCACAGAAACAATGCAAAACAGGAAAATCTGCAAAAGTAGAAAATAACACACCCAAAATTCATAACAAAGTCGGACAAAATTTTTTAATTCAAGCAAACCCCCGCTGAAAACTCTCGAAACCTTTAATCAAAATAAGCGGAAAGGTTGACTATATGTGACTGCACTGATCAAGAAAATAAGGTCGGAGGTTCACTAATGCGTCCACTGATCGAAGGCCACACGAATAGGAAACGAACGCCAGTTTTCAAAAACAACCACATGGTATGCGCACGCCACCATTTATAAAGCAGCAGGTTTATCATGGCATTTCACGAAGCTTTGATTAGCTTCTTTGACAACACCTGCAGGTCAGGACCTCCGACGATTTTCAGGAAACCTTTTAAGCTCGAGTTACTCAGAGTGCTCTAACCACATTCAAAAACCTTCGATGTTCGAAGCGCTGTGGGACGAAACGCCGCCGTGTTCAACCTCACTTCTGTAACACACCTGAAGAGCATTCCGCATCACAGACATTCCCCTTCACCAAAAATCGACGGTCATTAAGGCTTAGATCCTGACTGAAATTCAGTAACTGCTAATGCGACTCGCTTGCGCAAACTTAACTGGTGAACGTCTGAGTTTTTTTTCCTAATGGAGAAACTGCTTTTTTTTTCACTGCGGCCCACTGAAAAAGATCCTGAGATTATGGAAGCGACATCACCTGTTGCCACAAGTTGGCCACAGCTGCTACAACTGCATACAACTCTTCTTTCCCACTTAGCATTGCTCCCTTCCTCCAGCTTGCGAGCAAATGAAAATCTTGGAAAAAACTCCCTCTGCCTTAAAAAGATCGTAAAAATAAGAAAATGGAGTGAAATCGCCCCGGGAAAGAAGAATCTGCAGAATGTGGCCAAAGAAACGTGAACAGTCCCATACGCAATACAATGTGAACTGGCCGTGAACAATCTGCAAAAGAGCTCTAACTTATACAGCTGGCTCACCTTCGACATTGCCGGTTGCCAAACCTCGAGGTCGGTCGCACGAATGCCCTTTCTATCTTCGATTTTGTAGCGACGAATATGATGGTCTTCAAGCCATTCAATAAGTTCGTGCACTTGGTCGGGATCTGAAGAAAAAAGGACTTTGAAGTTTCTATCCTTGCTGAGCTAACAGTTCTTCTGTGATTGAATCAACAAACTACCGCTTAGGAAAGTTGTCAGGATTTGAAAGAAAACAACGCAACAACGAACAATCTGTATCACAGGAAATAAGCAACGGTAATATTCCGAATTCAGTACTCCACGTATATATTATTCAAATTCGAACTCAAGACGGCAGATACAGTTCACAACGCTTATCTATAACACACTATTTTGAGGTGGTCTATCTAATTTATGTGTGCACTATTACAAGCAAAGATAAAACGATGTCGATCTAACAGAGGACCGTCAGTTTCATGAAGAATCCATCAAATTACTTTTCAACGACCACATCACCGAAACTTCTTTAGTTTCACAGCTCTAAATAATCAGAAGCTAAAGAGAGATCTTTTTGTAAGCAACCCCCTCATCACTGTAAGGGGAACGAAGAAACAAAAGTCTGCAACTTAATGCACAAAATCGAAGCAATGCGAGATGCTGAATGCATCCCAAATAGAAACGCATCAACCCCTCCCACCCCAACAACCATTCTTTCGATTCAGAGCTCAGTGAACTACCTTCATCACCACTTAAGAGGGATAAAACCTCACGCAGTGCACCACGAGATCGACTACCCTACGCCGACTGCTTTCCTGACATTCTACCTACATCACTCTGAGCCCATCTAATTAATAAGCTTTCATCTTACAAAGGCGCATCACCTCCGCTTTCCCATTGACATCACTCCGCAAAAGCTACGGCTGGATCGGTTCTGTTTGACACAAAACCTTTCGGGGTAAATTTTTAGTACTATTTTGAAGTTCTCCTCATTTCTCTATCTATCTCGGTATACAATCATGCTTGACGCACATAGAAAGTGTCTCACTCCCATTTCACAATGTAGCCTCCAAGCCATTTCAACCAACCTCACCTTCATAATCGACCGAATCGACAGCATAGCCGAGAATCTCCAGCTTCCGGCGCGACATACCTGAAATGAACCATTACTCAGCAACAGCCACTCAGATGGATCCCATCCATCAGTAAATCCCGAGTGGTAAAGCATAACGAAGCTGCCTAAACACAATTACTCATCCAGAAATATCGTACTGAGAAAGCTCACAGACTGCCAACATTTTCGAAATCCCTTGGATACAACAACGGCAATCTGGCACTACACCCATGCCCCATGAAGTGAAATGATTTCATTCCCAGTGAACAGAAAGACGTAACCTCAATCTTTCACCGTGAGAACGACAAATACTGTCATTCTAGGAAAATCATTCCTCTTCAACTAAAGTGCAGTTGGATCCAGAAAGAATGCGGTAGAAGAACCGAGCAAAAATTAGTCGAGAATAAATTCAACCGGAGAATCGAACAACCCCGAAGAGTGATTCAAGAAATGCGCACAAGTGATCATAAACGTTTTATTATGTGATCTTCGACGAACAACACAGCTGTTCCTCGCTGCAACCAATCACAGAGATGCCGCTGCAATTGAATGATAAAATACTGCGGGCGTTTAATGAAGGTGCAAGCCAAATAACATGAGAGATTAGGAAAATGTCAACACAAAACAAACAAAGAAATATCACCAATGAGGAAGTGGACAATCGAAATGAACATTACGGGTTGAAGCTGCAAACTGCCCTGTGCTGGTCCTTCTCTAGCACACATTTCAACAGCAATGGAAGCGCAACTGAGCACATGTGTTGCATCGTCAGCTAAGGAAATACGACTCAACTGCTGCAAGATGAGACACCATAAGAACGAGGAAAACTCACAAAAACACCGTTACATAAGCAACACCCATCCAGATTATCGTTGCACCAAAACAATTAGAACAGGATATAGCAACCAAGCAATGTCACCTCAACATCCGTACAAATCAGCGAAAACCTATCTGATATGATGTCTCTAAACAATAAATGTTTAAAGGGTATTTAGAAACGATGGCACTGCATCGTCAAAACTTTTCGAAGGAAAGCACTATAGATTCTGATAGGAAAAATGAAAGCGAAGTGAAAAATAAAACGAGGAAAGAATGGTATTCTGACGATGTGTCGACGAGCCGGCATGTTGCTGCATCGTTATAAATGCGCTCGCTTTTGAGCACCAACATGATCCGCCTACTTGTATCATAACTTAACCAACATGGCGCCTTGCATACGAACAACCTCTACGTCATCTTTGAAAAACCTGAGGTCCTCGCTCAACTAACTGCTATACCAAAACAAAGTAAGCAAAAAACATCCATCAGTACGGAGTATTAAACAATAATAAAACAACAATTAGATCCACGTCGGAAGAAAAACATCGAACCATTCAAAGAACTCGCTCTTAACAAACTTTACAATCCTTGATCAATTTTCTTAAGACTTCCTGCTGATAATCATAGTATCCGCTGCGCACTGGATCGATTTGCTTCAATTCCGTCAGTAAGCTTGTCGCTCGAGCTTCATTCGCCTGAAATCTCAATGAAAAGACTGCCGCAGCAGCGCACTGAACAATGCAATAAAAGAAAGGTACAACCTTGGGCACCAATAATCTAAGGTCAAACCTTCACATCCACACGTTTTTCCACTTGTTCAATAATCGAGTCGACCATGAACATGAGACAAGAAGGGACTCGCCTGTGCTTCAATAAATCTTCACAGAACTGCATAACGTCTGCACGGGCTGATATTCCCTTCTAAAAATAAACAGTTCACTACATCTTTTCTTGCATGAATCCATAACCAATAAATTTTCTTCGAGGAGACTGTTTCCACGGTTAAAACTTCTCGTGAAGACATTGCAGGCACTTTATATCCAACGGACGCAGATCAGTCGCATGCAGCTCTTCTACTACCTTCCAATCGATCTATGAAAGAAAGTTTCTGCTCTGCAGCCGCCCTCAAGTGGACGAATAAAAAGCTGCTCTCATCAGAAACCTATGTAAAACTATTGACGGGTTTTTCACCATAACTTTCCAGCTCTTGAAAACATCCCTTGCACCTCATAGCCCATTTCTCCCTGCAAAATGCATTATCCCCATTCTACTCACGTTCTGTTCTCATCCAGTGGCCTTAGGAGAAAATCGAATCGTTCCACGGGCACCACTGGCTTCTATCCAGCCCCTAGAGAGATATTTTCGTAAACAATGATAGAAAAGCGACATGCATTCAAAACGACGGCTTACGGGGAGGGCGACAAACTTCAGCCAATAACAAAATTGCATTTGAAAAGAACTTCGGAAGTCATGTGTAGATGCAAACTTCTGAAACTGGATGCACAACAAACGTTATGAAGATGATGGTTTGCAAACCAGAGAAGATTTCAGCCGAAGATGTCAAACTCTGCCCAATCCTCTAGATGTTCGTTCCGCTTACATGATGCACATATAAGAGATCAACAATGATTCAACCGCTGCAGCAAAAAAAGCCAACACACAGCAAAAAAGCCGCTTTACGGCACGACTTTACCTCACAAACAAGCGCACACCTTGAAGAAAGCAACTAATTCGCTAACGCCACCAATGCAACTCGTCGTAAACGTCATTTCCGGTCCCTTATCCAATCTCTCTCAACACAGTCCCATCAAATTCAATTTTTGTAAAATAACGACGCAGTCACAAATACCCAACAAATAAAAAACCACTACAGTAAATCGCTTAAAAAAACCTCTACAACATCTGAATGAAGACGGTTAAAAAAACGACCTATGTGCGGCAAAATAAGAAAAGAATGAGGTGCTAACATCAAAGAGAATGCCGGCTAAATAATTCCACGCACTTTCATTACTGGGTGCCTTCTTTATACACGCCTCGGTCATCAAAATTTCACGGTTCAACGTCTCCTCATCCTGCAAGCAATTGGCAATAACCATGAAACGATGTGCTAAACGACTTGACACCACTTCTATTTCGAACTCACTTACCATTTATACTTACCCGCCTCCCTGAACCAACTGGGCCTTATTCAATGAACAGCATTTCATGCCAGAAATATTACAAGTAACGCAAGAAAATAAAATAAACCTAATCGGAACAACAAATAAACTTTCTAAATTACTCGACAGCAGCGTTAACCTCACTTCAGTAGTTTAATAAGTGGTTCTATACCTAAAATTAAAAAAAAACACGCATATGCAACGAATAATGGAATATTACTCTTTCCCGCGGACGAGATACCCAACAACTTAACGAATGATGCTTGCGGATGGTAGACAGCTGCAACAAGCAATGGCTGTCCTCACAACTTCACTTAAACATCACCGCACTTGATGACTACGGTACCAAGGAGCGTGGAACCTTGCAGGTGAAAATGGAGAATTCAGATCGATCCACGCTTTCGGGATTCTACAGATGCACCACTGAACAGTATGAATGGTTAAAAACATCGATACTAAGAGAACAAAATTCGATTCGCTGTCCATCATTTCTACAAAATGTCATATTTTTATACAGATATCTGCCACGTTTTGATTACACAATCTTGTCAGCAATTCCATTCAAGTTGCTTCTTCATCAAACGGTTGCACAGTCTTTGTGTTTTCAGTTTTTGCTTCATGGTGCTCTTCAGAAGAACTCAGATGGTTTAGTTTTAAAGCTGAAACCTGAGGTCACTTCTCGAGTAAGACCTCACTTGTTCTTACAGTGATATGCCAAAACAATCGTCACGAACCTTTAACGCATCCATGCCCTGTATTATGAAATATCGGTAGCTCCACGCCGAATTGTTTCTTACATCTTCCAACAGTAATTCAGTAGCGTAATCAAGTTCAGGTTGCCCATACATCTTGAAATGGTCCACAACCCAGATCCGCAGCTGCCATGCATGGTAGTTTTTCCAATCATCTGCGATCATACGCGCCGTAAATGCCAACTCACGACTCGGATCATTCGTCCACTCAACCAATATTTGCCGATGATGCCATACTGCAGTGGGTATTCATTTCAAAAACACCATCCTGTTCACTCCACCTGGATAAGTTACTTAGGCATCTTTCTGTTCGTTTGATGTGATCCTATGCACAGCATTACCACATTTTTATCACCATATCATTTTGACTCAGACCAAACAAGAAGTCGATGGAGATGACAATGAGAGGAATGACTGTCGAAAAAAAATTATCCGAGAGATCGAGGTAAACAAACAAAGAACAAGCCAACTTATTCCACACATACTTCAAAAATTCTTTTGACGAAATGTTTGGGGCGTTATAAATGAACACTTAATGAGATGGAAGAAGGAACGACAACATATAATAAGCAAGAAAAAATGATGCAAGATGAATTCAGTAACACTCATTCCACACACACACACACCTCATACAGTATCAACTAATGAAACAGTAAAATAACTGATGAAAACGAAAGTTGCTTAACTGAGCAGAACGTTTTGCTGCATAATTTCCCTTAAAAATATTGAAAATATGAGCAACTAACTACATAGATATCCGAAAATCGGACAACTAAACAGAATACGCAGAACAAAAGAGAGTAAGGAAAAGAGATACGATGGCAAGTACCTTGATAGTTCTTTGGATTATCTTCAATTGTCTCTTCTATGAAAGTAAATTCCTCGTTGAGGTCCTTTTTGAGAGCCTTTAAAAGCAATCTTCGGAAGTGCCACACCGTGTAGTTGGCTGGATTCAGCTCAATGCATCTTAAATTTAATATATGTCAGTTCGTAGGCAATAAAGGAAAGCTAACCAACTCTGCAAGGAAGAAGCACAGGAAAAGAAAAATAATCAAACCCTCGCTCGGTTCATTCTGCTGATCCATGATCTCTCAGTTATTCACACTTATTTTAGCCAACGGCATTTGGTACTCAGCATTCCGTTCGGACACTCCTTTGCCCCGGCCCGTCAACTGTAGTTTGATGATTGCATACGATGGTCAGAGATTGTGGCAATGCTTTCTGTTTCTTTGACCATGTTTCATGACCATAACAGAATCTATTCTTTCTACAACTGGATAATATCGAAAAAAAGGATCTACACTGCCTCGCCTACTTCTATATTTAAAGAAACTCTAGAAGATATTCGCGATAATCCCCTTTTAGGGAAAAATGTGTAAATGAGTGGGAAATTCGCTAAAATAAAGAAATTTGAGGCGACTATGAAAAAGTACGCAGAACAAAAGCGACGCTCAGCTTAAGAAGATATTTCATAGAGATCAAAATGTCGGATAAAAAACCAAAAGTACACAAATCCCGAAAATTAGGCAACCATTTGGTTCCGCGGATGGAGGGAAGATGTAGCGAAAAAAAGTGCTTAGTGCATCGACGGAAAAAAATTAAACTGTAAGCATCATAAAGTTTAATCGAAGGGACACCTGGTTCCGATAAGCGCAATGAAACTTGCCTGGAACCTACTAAAACGAAGCAGTCCAACCCGGCTACAAGCAGAAATAGAAAACGACACTCAACAATTCGGAACCTACCAACTGCAGCTTCAATATGCTGAAAGTTCAAGCATCGTTCAGTTAAGCGTTGTTCCAGATTTAATGATTCCAGATTCCCGTGTATATTCGAATGAAGGTGAGCACAGCACACACTGCACTATAGACCTCTTATACCTCTCGAGCACTGCGACAGCACAAAATTTTACGCATTTGCAATGCATTCAACGAATTCGACTAAACTAAGCGCGCACGTCGTTTCGACACCTTTCGTTAAATGCAATCGTGGTTGAATGTGTACACTCCATATCCATTCTTGGAGATCAACCACATGCTAAAAAACACAAACCTGTTGGTAAGGACGAAGGCTCGTTCCGACATCTCATTCGCCTTGACGACGGCGCGCAAATACATGAAAGCATCATTGAAAGCATCGCTGCCGGTTACTTTCACCACCGCTTGCTCGTCATCATTGAGTGGAAGTGGTTCAACATCATCCCAAGCCGGATCATCGCGAAAACGCTCGATCTGAAATACTTACAAATCTACGATCGGAAACAAAGAGTCAATCAGATGGGATGAAAGAACATCGACAAACGTGAAAACAAACGCAACAAACTTCTCAAAATATTGCTTCCCTCTCTCACTAGGCGAGGCAGAAGATGGATGAGAATGCATAAAAAAACTCATCCATATTGCACTCGAGCAAGAGCGCGATTTCAATCATAAACGGAAAACAACCCCACTTCAATTCGACGAAGGGCGTTGCGGTTTTTGGATGTCGCCACGAGCATCGCCGAGCTGCGACCCTTCTTATTCTCACGATTCTGTTCAATCACTTAATTCCTTCCCACTGACTGACATCCTAACGTTTTCCGAAAATTGTCAAATTCGAGGGGATAAGGGCACAGATATAAAAGAAAGAGATCATAAAAGAGCGCCAGCAACGAAAAGAACAATGAATACACCAATGTATGCCGACGAAGTGCACCTGCGCTAATACCTCCTTCCAACAGCTAAATAAGCAATAACATCAGAGCAAAACAAGCCAGTGCAGAAGAAACTCCAAAAATCGGTAAAAAGAGGATGTGATGACGTTCAGTGGACATCGCAACTGCTAATCAGTGATCAATCATGATCAAGGAGTTGTTACGATCTCTGTGAGCACGAGAATCCTCACTTTATGTGGCAAGTGTTTTGCTCACGCATACGTTGGTCCTGATGAGACCTTTTTTTCCTCCCCCTTCCCTCTTCCGTAGCCTCCAAGTGCATCACGACCTCTTCATATCTTTAGGCGATAACAGCGGTACTGCTTGCCCACGAGTATATGTTCTAATCGTCTCGCGTTCGTTGCTGCTCGTAGTAAACAAGCTTCGCTATTTCGGTGGTTTCACTCCCTCAGCAGATCGGTCCCAGTAACGTATGCCGATGCAGTTTTGAGTTGATGGCGAAATCGATCTTGAAGCGTTCGAAGAGGCAGTCGCCTAGTGCTGCGATCATTATCTAAGCCTCAACTCATATAAACGTGACAAAATAGAATGCTGAATGCTGTAAGGCTTACCTCGTCCTCCATTCGAAGCGAAATGATCGACGCAACTCCTGCAACATTCCACATCATTAGCACTGCGATGCGCATCTATAACGCGTCTTATACTCCGCTATTCGAACCAATAACTAAGTTCGCCGAATGCATTAGAATAAGAAACAATAGTGCTGAATACCGAAAATAACGGTCAACTTTCTATAGTGGGAGTTCTCGGCTTACTAAATTCAGCGATTCCCATCTCAAGATCTCAGCCTCTATTCCCCTAACCAACAACCTTTTTATGCGCTCAAATGCAGTTCAGAGGCGCTCTTTAGTTCTACCACAAGAAATGGAATCACTTGAAAACACCACATCCTTGACAGTAATGAATAAAACGCACCTAATGCCTATAATGCGGCAAATTCCGCGATGCACCTAGACTTTCGATCACATTTCCCCGCTGCCGTCTTCTGCTCTAATCCCCTACCTCCTCTCCCTTCCCTCGAAGGAAAGCGAAAGAATCTCACGTACTCTGCATTGAAATACGATGAAGTAAAAACTCTCTAAAGCTAATTCAACACTATAAAAGAAAACTAGAAAATAACGAACGGGTAGCGAAAATTACAACCAAAAAAACACTTTTGCGAGACACTGCGCATAACTGCGAACTACTGAAAGCCCCACTTGGGCTATTTAGCGGATATCTCGACATGCACCTATCCCGCAGCTTACCGTGTCTTCTATAGTGTTACCTCATCACCTCCATAGCTCATCTACCCGAGCATGATAAGTTCGCTCCTCCTTATCACTTCTCCCCCCACCTTTTTCCGCTACCCGAAACTATAATCTGTTACAGTCATATCCGACGCACAGGAACAGAGTCCATCACTTTCATCAGCGTTGGCAAAACAAGGGAAAAAACAACTCATGTACTTCTCAGAGCGAGATGAGGTAGTATAAAGGTTTTGGTAGGATTTCCAGACAACCCCGAAGTGGACGACGAGATCTGCTGAGCCAATGAACAAAGGGGACGGCTGCTGCATGTTTGGTTTTCAAACTGCAAATCCCAAGACGACAGAAAACGTGGGAGAAATGGCAAAAGACGTATCAACGGAACCCGTGATCCTTCCAACTTGCTATCGACGGATACTCATAAATAAGACTTTTACAGACCTCCAAGCTGCATATCACCTCTTCACTCATACTTCACTTCCCTCATCCCTCCCTCCTTCAACGGTTACAATCCTTCTATTCCTGAGGACACATTTCGTTCGATTTGCGCGCAGGACAACACAGCTGATCGTTGAAGTGGGCGACGCAACGTCGCCATAGTCTCTGAGATATATCCAACGAAAAGAATACGTCAAATAACCGAGGAACTTCTCTCCTTTAGTGGGCTAAAATTTATTCGACAAACTGCGTAGTCCACAACGAAAAACACCAACAACATGTGGAGCACATAAACAGCAACAACAATGCTGAAAACAGTAAAATCAAAACGCTAAAATCACTGCAGCATAACTCACGCTCTGGAAGCACGAGTGCTGACCCGTCTATTCTCCAAAGTGAAGATCCATGTCAACATGAACTTTCTTGGGACTCTCATTGGGACACACTATAACGACGCTTCAAACTTTCTAAAGGAACTCGCAGGCCCGAGACATTATATAAAGCAACAGAAACAAGCTCTAAACCATTTTTTATTCAGATCAATGAAGCTGCTGCGACAGCTATTTGCTCCAGTCCTACCACTGCAAGCAAAAAAAAATGGAATTGAGGGTCGACGATTATCTCTTCGACCCCTCCCCCCTTCACCCACTTTTTTAATTGAGGGTGTAACCCAGCATAAAACTTAACTCTCTACACAGTGGGACTAAAAGTGACCTGAAACTATCACTGTCCAAGCAAGATTCAAAGTCGAATGTGTTTTCGCTCAGCTCTTTTCCTAGCACGCAACCGATAAAGCTTCTATGTAGCGAATGAGAACAGCTACTGAACAATGACGACAAAGAATCGAACGTACTGCCCACTATGCTTCATTAACTCCTTACATCGATCAGAATTCTTTGCTTACAAAATACATGCATCGTTTCCGATCACAAAACACCATTAATCACCATTTGCCACTTCCCCCTCAAGTCTCTGCCTTTTCGCCTTGCGCGCCTCATCCATCTTCGCTTTTTTTGCACGCATTTTCTCTCTCTTTTCTTCCAGTCCATCGCAAGTCGGCCTCTTGTTAAGTGGCACGTACACTCTTGGAGAACTTCCGCTCGGTTTTAGGAAATCAGTCAACCCAATGAGGTCTTCCTTAACCTCAGGCATCATCTCCTCAATGCCAGTGATCATTTTGCGCAAAATCATCGACCTGTAAGCGCACCGATTAATGAGTCCACTGATTCGTGCGAAGCCCATTATTAACAGTTTCGACATAAAAAGACTATTCCTATACATGTAACTCCTTCATTACATATATATAACTCCACTTACCTGAATATCGTGCGTTAACAAGCGGAGTCGTTTAAATGGACTGCTGCACTTGGCTTTCATCACAAGTCTTTCAAAAACCGGTATCGGGGCTTCTAAGAATTTCTGTAATTCCAATGCAGTTTCAAAAGCAAACGTATATCGCGAAAACGTTTCCTAAAGTTGAAAATCATCGAAGCCAGAGTTGCAAGATTGCGGAAGTGGGATCCAGATGCACCTTTAGTGCGCACATCCATGCAACGAAGTAAACAGGCCGACACAGAGAGAGCACTTCAAACTTCTGCTTACTTTGTTTCGAAATCGGCCCACGTACTGAGCAAATGTGATTTGATTTTGTGCAGTGAGGCGAGGTCCCAGTTCCACTTCAGGTCGATGTCGCCATAGCTGCAATCGAACAGGCACAACGGAGAAGAAGGCGCTAATCCATAGGCAGGTTTCCGAGGAGTTTTCTCTATATCCAGCAATTCCGATATCACCTTAAAATTAGCACAGATTCCTACCATCATTCAACTTCTCTTCTGACGAATACCAGCACTTTTTTTTGCTGTCCCCTTATATAAGTTGCCAACTGCACAGCCTACAACTCGCCGAAGCTCTAGTCAGCTCGACGAACAAAAGAATAGTATCAGCATGCGAGTTCCATTGAAAAGGAGGAAACAATCTGGGATATTCGCCTTCAACTATTACCTAACTACCAGCTCTTATTTTAATGCCTTTTCCACCTTCCGAATGGCAAACCAATGAACAAGAGGCAACTACACGCACTAGGCAAATCCACCTCCATACTTAATAAAAACGAGTTTTCAACATTCCGCTGCAACCCACGTCAACACTCCCCGTCCACGGATACAAGAAATAAGGCTGATTGCGCAAATCATCTCTGACAGACCACTACTTCAACCTTACTGTTCTGTACTGTGCAACGTTGTCATAACAAGTGGTTTAAGCACAAGATTCAAAACGCGGCAGGCCTTGGAACAACTGAGGTCAGATTTTAGTTCACGAGTAGATGATATACTTTGTCTACTACGACAGAAATGTCCATCAACCATTCCCTCACACAACACTTCTCTGTAAAAATGACAGCACTAATCGCAACCCACTGCACACAAATTATTTTGCCTGCGTCACCGTTTAAATGTAAGTGGACAGCAACGCCCTCCCACAAATTATACAATCCTACTTTTAAACCTTAATTTCATGTTTCTCACCTCACAGATAAAAAGTTCTAATAGTTATAGCAGCCAGGCTTACCTCGGGCTTCTCGTTACCTTTCCCGATCTCATACATCAGCGCCATCACGCATCTGATCTGATGCCATAGGAAACCCGACGAGACCATCGTGAACTCGACTAACGAATACTGTGAATGTGGCTCTGGTTCACTCGAAACTTCTACTCTTTCCCCACTCTCCCTGAAATACTCTCCACTAATCGCTGCACATGCATAAATCCGAACCTCATTTGATGGAACGAATGAAAGGAACAATTCGGAAAAGACCACTTCAATCCACCATAGGCTTACGGCCGGTTGACAACCGCAGTCGACTTCAAACACAAGCAACGAAGACAAGTGGTAAACAGTCCACTCAACGTGACAAACAACTGTGCATGAAATACCCCTTTATTTCTCAACTACCGACGATTGCAGTTTCAGAGAAAACTGCACTGAAAACGAGAACGGCGAACATAAAGTATAGCTGGAAAAGGTGAAATAAACGCTGCTCTACACCCTACTTCAAAGAGCGGAAGTATCGAGAGGAAGGAAATAGTGTAAATGAAGTCAGTGCAGCTACAGATGCAGATTCTTAAAGGTGGACGAAATTTTCATAGGGGCAATATCGGTTAGCGCACAGGAGCACACCCACACCCATATCAACCCTTGAAAACTTTCCGACTCTTATTCCTTGCCGAAATTTGCATCTTTCGCGATCTGAGGTGCTTCCATTTGCACTTTGCGGAAACTCGAACTCTTCTCGTTGCAACTTATCACTAGTTTGCGCAGTTCAAAAACCTCAAATTAGAAACAAGCATCTTTCTCATTTGGCGGTCTAGAAGACAGTTCTATTTTCTTCCACTCTTTATTGACCGCGACGGTTGCTCTAAACCGGAAAAGGAACTGCAACATAGCTGTCTATATTACGTATTATATGGACAAATATTAAGAGACAACGACATTTATAAAGCGGCCTTAAACACGGAACTGGATATTAGAGGTAGATCCCTTCAAAAAACAAGCAACCATCCAAGGAAAATCAATCAGATTCAAAAGCTCAACTTTCCTATTCCATAAAACAGTTTTAAACTTCGCAACTTAATCATGGCTGCGACAATACTGCATCCCCTTCTCCCTTCGTTCCATCCTGAATCCGGCCCCGCCCCTCTCCACGAAAGAAAATGAATTTCAAAAGCGGGATATTCAAAAGAACTCACAAAATGATTGAAACACTGGCCTCGAAAACTATTCGCATGTAACTCATCTCCACACGTGCCTTATTAAGATCTATCCGGCAGATGTTCCTAAAATCGTGTTCCCCGACCAACAACGAACTCGCTTTCTGAATCGCCTTAAAAATAGAGGCTGCATACATTTTGGCACACAACAGCGTTGAATCAATGAAGATGAATGTATGAAAAAAGTTGGAAACAATTAGAGCTGAGATTTGTGTGACCGCTTTTTATGCCAACGTGAGAAACCTTCGTAAATTCTTTAGCAGCGCAAACCGACCGATCTTACAAATACACAAAAACATAGCATGGACAGCACTTGCGAGAGCCCTAAACTTGCTGAGCCACAGCTGAAAGCAAAGCCAATGCATTAACATTCATTCTCAAGTGCACTAAATCCTTTCCGCCGTGTCGTTCAATAGAGCTATGGCTTCCATGTGTTTTGAGGAACCTGTGATACACGTACTGAGAAAATGGAAGCAATAAAGGCAGGTTTCGACGAACAGCTATCATACCGTTAACGTAGTAGAGAAAAAATCGAATTTTATTCATTGCTCAAAGTGATGTCTTCAGTATAACCACACTAAAGCAGCAAAGTTCACCCTCAGACGGTGACCTGTCTTCACCTCGAAATTTCACAGCATAAAGCAAATCACACCTTGGATTGGTTCCGATCTTCTCCAACACGAAACTTTCTACATACTCACCTCCAAATCGAAGTCTCCTCGTGGAAAGGCGTACTTATATACACGCTTCGTACACGAGAACCTCGCATTGAAATCCAAAGCAACTGGCGCCCACGCAAGAACACGGATGTTCTTCGGTAACACGCCGTTCAGCATCTTCAAGTACATCAGCTCACTGTGCGGTGGTGTAATTCGCGAATGAGGATCTGCATTTTCCGGCCAAAAGACGTGCTCCCCCTCAGGGTCGCTTGATCTAAACAGAAATAATGCCTAGCTGGAACAGAAGCGTAAAGCCAATTTCGACTGGATACGACGATGGTTGAGACGATTACATGCAAAAGCAGCGACGGAAAGAGTTTCACAGAATCAAGTTTCCTGCGCATAACCTCTTGAGGATTTCTGTCGACGCTATGTCTCGATTACTACCAGTTTTTTTTTTGGATTACCCTCCTGCCCAACTCCAAACTTCACCATCACGCATTTCAACGTAAAACGACGCATCCCTCGCCGTAACTTCTTGGAATAGCGGTAAATTTCATTTCACTACCTTTTGATGTTCAAGTTCACGAACCGTGGTTCAAGGGACGCCTACTGAAAACGAAGAATACAGTCTCGGGACGTTGCCGACACCTGTGTTGACATATGCTTGTGGTTTTTCAGCTTCTGGAACACTCACAAAACCACTTCCCGAATTTTTTGGCTTTCACAGATAATTCTCAACAGCACGAAGCAGAAAGGAGATCCGCCTCTTTGTACGCCAAATCCAAACACGACAAAAGTGGACCATACGGCCTCACCGAAAGGAGAGTTTCTTAAGTGGAGAAATTTCTTTCTGTCATGCTCGTTTCTTTGGAAAATGATGCCACAAAGGAAGAACAAACGCATAACTGTGCGATTTATAAAAATGTAGGCAGCAGAAAATCAACTTCATTCCTTTTATAGAAAAAAGAGGGAACCGAAAAGCTAAAGTGAACGGCACTGAAGCTGTGTCGTCAGGATTTGATTTCGTAACAGATTTGAGGTCATGAGAGCTGCCTTCATTCCACATAGTCTTCGGCAGGAAGTTGTATTCGGAATGATAGCGTATTCAAGAAAATGACAAGCGGCAAATACCATTACGGGTGAGAGGAAAGGGAGTAAGGGAGTAGCTGATGGATTAATTAATGTGTAAATACAATTGGTCAGCAATCTTAGAAGAATTAGGCAAATAACTATATGTTGGCCACGACAGCAAATATATGGCAATTAGCAAAAACCTACTGTGTCAGCGTCAAGCAACAATGAAGATCGAAGGGTTTTAGCACCCCTCCAAAGTGTCTCTACTCGGAACCACTGTAAAGCCACTTATTCTTACCGCTCGACTGCGTTCATATCGTTATATCTGTCTAATAGTCTTCTAAGCCCCAGCTTTTTCCTGCGCCATTTAAACTGTACGGTTTTTGCTCGAAGCATACTGCATTACAAATATCTCTGTAACAAATAAAACGCTTCTGCTTACCTCAATACTTCGGCCTTCGAAATGTCCTCATAGTTGCTCCTTTTTTCCGCAATCGCGGTGTAGGAAAGATGGAGTGGAAATGTAAGTTAGGATAACCACAGCACTACGACTAATTTTTAATACGAGGTAATTTCAAACACACCAGCACCAAAGCTCGAACACTTCGAAATATAATGCGAAAACCGTCGACATATCAGCCTTCATGTCAACTCATCCCCTCCCTCTCCTTCGCCCACCCAGGTGAAAAATTTCTAGAGCAGATAAGTTGGCGGACACAAATAACGACCGCTTAAACCTGAGGACAACTAAAAGAATGATCAGTCACTGCAGACAAAGGCTTCCATTTAATTCCTACCAATGAGTATTAGAAATAATCGGCCTCGCCTCAAGCAACAAACGATAGGTAACCTGCTTTCCTGTTGTAAGGATTGTAGAATATGGACCTCAAAGAATAGCCAATGCATGACTTGGAAAAATTGGCCTGATTTTCCACATGCATCGACCTCAAATAATCTCCTCGTCTTCCATTCTCAGAACTGAGTTCTCAGTCTAGAAAACCCTCGAAACGTTTCAGGCGCTGCTTTCTGGATATCTCGAGGTCCAAGCATTAACGAAAGGCATTTCGCATCTCGAGGTTTTCTAAATATTCCCGGAGTGCCTCGATTCCTAGCTCTTATGAAGACCCTCTGAGTTGGCCAATACTAACTATACGGTCAAAAAAATACGGCGAACCTTACAATAAGTGAGGCGATTTGTCTGAAAGCAGAGACGCCTTTGTCTGTGCGACCACTTCGAACCCACTCGCACTTATTCCAAGATTCGATGAGCCTCGTTCTTAACAGTGCGTCCTTTATTACCTCTTCCACCTGAAATACCTCAGCATAAAATAATCTTCATCCAGACCAAACTCAAACGCGTTTAATGGAAAGAGATATCCAACTTCAATAGCAAGTTGTGCCATCACACAACAGTAAACCCGGCACAGACATGATAACGTTTAAGAATAGCACCGTATCAGGCTCTTTTCTTGATATCTAACAGTATAGATGCAAATAGCCTTTTATTAAATGAATGCAATGAACAACCTAAAAGAGTTATTAACTAAGCAGTAAAATAATGAATATTTCTGCGTATAAAACGCGAAAAATACAAGACGAATGGATAAACCGGATTCGAAAACTGAAGGCGTTAGCTGAAAAACTACCACAAAATCCAATTAAACGCCCCCTTCAGAATCCGGCTAAGCACCTAGCCTTTATTAGCCTAACTTATATTTCCCCTGGTGCTTCATTTCTCTCCTCACTGGATCACGGCGCTCATAACGGTATAGCCTCTCACGATCAACAAATCAACTCTCCACTGACCAGGAAAGCCAAGAAAATTTGAGATTTTTCAATGATGAATTCAAAAGGAACAAAGTGAACAAGCACGGAAAACAAAGCAAGCTTGTGGCTAAAGTAAAAGAAGTGGACAAGCGAGCCTGGGAACGTGAAGACAGTCTTTCGGATCATGCGGCTGTTAAAACATTTAACAACAAAGAAAACGTCTCAAATGATGCTCCTTCCTGCAGACGAAGCAGCCGCACAAAAAACCCACTTAAACACCATTCTCAGTATCTTCTGAAAAAACCGTATGGAGAACTCGCCCTGCTTACAATAGGAGATGCATTATTTCTGCTACGTGAAAGGTCGCGACACTCCACCTGCCTCAGCTCACTGAAAATCGTCTCCACGACAACATTCACTCCGTCCTACCTCTAATCTTCTTGAATACTAACCTCCTGGAGGGATTTTTAACTTCAATATCCTTCACGAATATAGCAACCCTTGACTAGTTCGCATGGGCATGACCTACAATCCCACTCCCTCTCAAACCCCTTTTCCTCTCCTCACTCATCATACCTGTACTCTTATAAAATAATAATAACTGACTTGTGCAACAATGCTTCACAATGAGCTCTCTAGGCCAGCCCCTTGACCGTCAATACGAAAAGGGCCTTTTTCAGCTGTCCAACGTGTTGGAATTCAGAAATATTATGGACTCGGCATAGCCTAGTACGATTTTCAACACAGGCTTTATTCTTGCATACGCAGCGTTCCTCAATTTCCCGTTCGGCAGCACGCACGAGAAAAGTGGCCAAATTATGAGTAAGCGAAGAGCTATGTACGAAACAGAAAACACCCAAAATCCCCTTCTCGAGTATGAAAGGGTGCCCCTTGAGCAATGGTCACACTTGAAGGATACAATCTTAAGCACTTGAGTTGCCAATTACTCGACTTGGCTACATCTCGCTAACCGTATTCACAGTGTCCTGCTGCTGCACGAGGCCTTCATACTCCCATCCATAATAGAGGAACATAAGCGCGATGCGACGCTTGGGGTAGCGGAAAAAGTCGAACTCACGAAGCTGCTTCATCCTCTTTGCCTTCAAATTCGGACGATTCCCGCTGTAACTACCCATACCTACAAAATCGCTCCGCTGTATCACTTCTGCAGTACCCATTAACGCAAAAATGACACTTATCCAAATCAACGAACGAACGTCAGGCACAATGCATAACAAATCGGCTCTATACACCCATCTTTGGTATACCCGGGATTCCTCAAATGAAAGAAGCATCGAGATGGGAAGTCACTGGTTCCAAAACTGAAAAGTGGACACAAGCTAGGGTTCCTGAAACGTTTCTGTCAGGAAACTGCAGCTAAATAAGATTTTATGGGTGGTTACAAATATTGTTTCCCTCAGGAATGAACAAACCCTGCTAACTTGATATTTTAGAAGACGTTACCTACACAGCAGAATGACACGATAAGATATACCACGCACTCAAAACATAAATGGCAACGTAGTGGCACTACTGAACGGGCCGAGAAGGCAGAGGAATATTACGTAAATCCCTGGCAGTAAAGCCCAATGCTAGCAATTTGCCAGGACTTCCGAACGATCACCGTTCATTTTCACATTCAAGTCATCCTAGGAGGCCCTTAATCTCACCAAATCTAATAGCTTTAACTCTAGTCGACCCTGGTTTGAGACCATCGCATAGATAGTGGCACATCCTTTGCCGAATTCTGAGAAAAACACGAACTGCAGAGCTGCAAGTAGGTAGAAATGAGACGTATGGAGGGTATAAAATCAAAAAAAGCATGGCGCAACCGCAACAATGTTCTAAATTTTCCCACCCTAGGCAATAAAATAAAATCAGAAACACAACCACCACCTCGATCGCGCATCCTCCTCCCTCCCCTCCAGCAGTGTCGGCCCTCGAACCACTAATTTGTACAACGAGATGAAGTTGAAAACATGCTCTTCTAGTCAAAACCTCAGCCCTCAACATTCAACAATCCACATTCGACCCATGGTTCGAGGTGGCTGCTTCCAGTATTCCGTTGCTTTCATAGGCGCGCCAACTTCGAAAAGTCGGCTCATTAACACTAGCGTTTCGATTCTCTTTCCAAGTAGATTTTATGTGAAATCGACTTGGAAAGGGTACATCTCAGTAACTATAGTCCCGAGCTCCTCCCGGATGTATTCGACGACAGTAATCGTTATCAAAGCATGAAACTCTCTGAGCAAAGACCGCTGACCAATATTGCTCGTTTGTTGAATGAGAGTAAGGAATATTGCTTTAGCACTTTACGGCCGGAACTAATGCATATTAAGCGGTACCCTCTATTTTGTGGAAGTCTAGGAAATCCAAAAACTCCGAAAGTCGAATATAAAAAGAAATTGGCTGCAAGTATGATGTCAGATTGCGCATTAGTGGGAAAACTACAGCAGTCAAATGCGAGTGCGAAATGGGCATAGAATATTTGCTGGGCTAAATTGCTGCACATCAAGGGAAACGGCAACAGGGATGGGGGAGGGGAGGAGAGCATTAATCATAAGACATTCACTCCCTATAGACTCATGCAAAGGAATATTTACCACAGAGACTTCTGCGCAATAAAGCGATTCAGGTTTAAGTGAGAAATTTAAGCGCCAAGGGTGCTTGCTGTGATTTTCTCAACAGGCTTGCAAGGAGAGGCAGAACTTCCTTCTACGCGGTACACCATTTCACAGAATCAAGGCCGGCACCTACGTTGGATTGCACTTGCGCTTTACTCGTCTTTTCTTGTGATTTCGGTGATATCCCGAGGTACTATTCGGTTCTCTTGCATTACTGTCCGGACTCTACTTTAATTGACATCTTGCGTAATCGTTGCGTCAGCATAAGCAGCCATCCCGAATACATTATGTATGTCGACTTCGAGGTGTTGTGAATTGCAGATGTCCCTTGAAGATCGGAAACGGCACGAACACTCCGATTATTTATTCGATTTCATTAACGGTATTAACGGATAACATCCGTCAACAAAACACTGTGCTAAATGGTCAATTCAATGGGCTCTTTTTGATCGACTTCCTTTAATTGTTTTTCCTCCTTTAATTACTTCACCCTCAATATGGCGGCGGCGCTGCGCGTCTCCCGCTTTTCACTGAAACCGCAATGGACCATAATCATTCTCCACGCTATGATAGAAAAATATAGCATCACAGTCAGTTATGGCTGGATCGCCAAAGCTTTGATCTCCCGAGCGCTTCAACGAGTGCATCACGCCATCACAGAATCCCCAATATTCTTTATTTCCATTACCCAGATGACTGCGAATGTAAACAACTGCGAATATGATGATAGGCATCAAATAAAGCCGCTGGCTTCTAGCCGATCCTCCACGCTTCTTGTAAGTTCTTCCGGTTTATTATCCAATAATTATCTAACGGCAGAAAACCCTGCATTTCCCAATAGCTAAATAGCGAAAAGAGGAGACTACTTAGGTGAAAAGTTCATGAAACTTGCAACTTTTTCTTAACTTAACGGAAAATAAAGCAGATATATTCCAATGAATATTTATCCTTTTGATATATCAAAGCTCATGATGCGTTTTCTCAAAGAAACGAATGTCACCTATAGGAATAAGAGTTAAACGTTACTTCTCATATGATATTCGTTAGAAGTATTTGGCAGTAGCTCACTGATCCGCTTGCATTGCAGCTTATTCAATACACTGTTTTATACAACTTTATGCGTGTGGAACAAAATATACAATTGCAACGCAAACAATAGATCGTTTTAGCAGATCTCTGATGTTGGTCAGATAGCCAACTGTACATGCGAAAAATTCTTCGCCGAAAGCTGTTGAAATACCAGTGCATGATTGTCGCTATCGTCTGATGATGAACCCGGAGATGCAGACGGCAACGAATGCCTGTAAGTATTTACCTTCACTCTACACATTAAGAGGTACAGAAGCCGGTCATGATTACCGCAGTTACCACAGAAATACTTACAGACGTGGGTTAATGTGGAAACTGGTGAAAGCAACACGTCGTAAGTTTATCAACGTCTATTTCACCTTTCAGTAAGATGATAAGCGAAACTCCCTCTGGTCGACACCACCTCTCTGTCCTCTTCAAACACACCTAGGGAATATGCCGTTGTTGAACATTTGAAAAAGCTTCATGAGTCCTTTGAATGCTACCAAGAAAATCCATTCCAAACCTCTCCTGTGATTGCTTCATTCAACCTAAGCAACTTAAGCATTAGCGGACGTATTTTCTTCGCTGCTTCTATTCTAGAAAATAAGAAACGGACGGACAGCACAACGAAGTAGAATGTCCTGCTTCAGCACACTACATTTCACACCTGCAAGGATGTCTAACTTAAGGATAACTTTCCCCGGTGAAACTAGCTGTATGTTAATGAACATAAAGTGAACTGCTAGTATGCCTATTCGTATTCCAGCAAAAAAATGCCTCCAATGGATTTTTGTAGCTAAAAAAGTCAAAAAGTGTAGTACCTCTGAATGTTTGTGGCGACTGTATTTTTATCGTTACGCTTCTCTTTAGCGCGTCGATTTTGAAACCACGTTTTCACTTGCCCCTCGCTAAGACCAAGCGATTCGGCAATAAGGATTCTCCGTGTTCGAGGCATATACTGATCCGTCAGATATTCCTTTAAACACATCTTCACTTGTAATATTCCGTCGTACTCAGAAAATTTTACTCATTTTCAAACGCTGTCGGTAGTAAGGAAAAGATGCTTCCATCTGAGGGACGAACTTTCAACTCAGTGGAGTGAAATTTGGCAGGCTGGTTAATGTAATCTCGATCAACGCACCTACAAATTCAGTGTCTTAAGCGGCGTGATAAAGCGGCTCATTCATCAACAGCCTTTCTTCTGCTGAAAATAACGTCTATTACAAAATCCATTTATGTAACAGCGATATAAAAGCAAAGATTTCAAGTGATCCCTGTCCGGGAAAGGAAGCACTATGTTGCCACTTCGAAGCAACACAAGAAATTTTGAGCCTCATAACAAAAATTCTCGCTTACGAAATTATTATAATATTTTGGAAATATTCTGCACTTTAGACGCTTACGAATGGGACGGTTTCTTTCTTGTTCGCTGCATGTTCCAAATTTGATGGATTTCAAATGGTTCCATTATGGATCATATTCGTGGCGGATCTAAATGGCGCAACTGCACGTGGTAATTCTAAGATTAAAGATTGAGGTAATAAATTAGCACAATAAATTTACGCGTTCAATTTCAGCAAGACCCCATAACGAACGTACAGTAAACAGTTAATGAGTACGTTGCAAACGTGCTGAATAAAAGAAACCCCATTGGTGATAAATATATCACCCAATGATCAGAACACATCTAACAGGAATATACACATCACGAGACAAGTTGACTTAACTCGAAATGTGCCACTCCCAACTGATAAGGTATGTGCTGCGCTTCACCGCTCACTTTCTAGTAGTAAAAAGAAAACTCAACGATTGCAAGTTTTAATTAAGGCAAGTCAAGACGGCTAATTAGATCACATGGAAGTCGATAAGGTGATAATCTATAACCTATGACTTTAAAAATTGCAACATTTCACATAGAGAGTCACGATAACGTGAAATTACTAATAACAATAGCAATAAAGTAGCAGTGGTCAGCTAGAGTGTTTGAAATATTCCACAGCAATGGCCAGATGAGTGAATTATTAAACTCCCTGAAGTATAATTTCAAAAGATCGTCACATATTCATACAAATTACTCATCTACATTTACGTTCGATACTACTAAAATTCTGTGAAAGTCTACAAGTGAAGAAGAAGCAATCTACAGAACCGCAGTCATTTTATTGCTAAAAGGCGTTCTATTCACCATATAATAGATACAATTCGTACTGAAGCAATGCAACTACAAGATGTTTCCGAAAAGAATTATCGGTCCGCATTGAACAACATTGCTGGACCTCTCAATATCCACACCATTTAAGGCTCTCACTGTTTCGACCACTGCATTTTCTATCAATTCCACAAAATGATACATCTCGATTGGTTCTTTTTCTGATTTCTGATTGAAAGACTTGAACCCTTCAAATTTTCTTTCGAATACTCGTCCTTCACATAGAAGAACTTTCTCAGAAATAGTCAGAAGAAATACATAATTTGCTTATTAACGGTTATTTTATTAAGCGAATTTCCTATCTGTATCGACCGAATATGTGATGAAAAAACAAATGGAGAAAAAATATGTCAAAGAACCTGGCAAAAAATGAGCTTCCAGTTCATCCTTAACTTTTTTTTTCATAAGCTCTCCATAGAAACTGCCGTATTTAAGATAACGCATTCACATTTTAACTGATCCAATCTATCTTACTGATACAGTTCATGAAAAAATTTCGTCATTCTATAAATTAACAAGAATAGAACAAAAAACTCAAAAAAGGGAAATCCATCCATCCAGCTGCTGGAAAATGTTAAACATCTTCCCTTCATCATTAAAATCCTACGTTGCATTCGTGGATAATCGATGAATATGAAAAATGATATGAGATCTGATAATCCTATCTTCAGTGAACTTTAAAGAGGCAGCGAGCAGACAAAATGAGGTTATTGTCGTATATCTTCACACAGCTATGACGCACTCTTATTTTAAACGAACTCGTGAATTAGCTCAAAATGGTGACTATTCATTGATGACGATTAGCTGTAAGAAGCGCAGTTATATCGTCACGTATACCAAATGTAAGCTGCAGATAATCCAACACATTCCCAATGGGGACAAGTATATAGTAAAAATATAACAAAAGAAACTACTCGTTTTTCGATTTTTTCAAATTTCCACAGAATATGTCTGCAATCTCTGAAGTGCTGTGAGCTGACAACGCAAACAAGTCTCTGTACTACCCATATGTCGCTATCCCTTTCTCAAGCTTATCCCTTCACTGCTCGGCGAAAATTATATAAGAATCGCCGTCGTTCTCAAGACTCCATCAATCAAGTGAACGTATTTCTGCTCTATTGTTCATCAAATAATAGAAGGTCAGGCTAATCATTCATCACCCACATCACCTTTTCATTGCTGCATCGCTTCCGCGCTGTGATACCGTACATTGAAGCAGTTTACTATATTTGTTATGAAGGCGAAGAGAAGACAGCGCAACAGTTTAATCTCCGCTAAGCTATTCCACCGTAGAATATAACTTATTTCGCAAATTAAATCCGAAGAAGCTTTACACAATTGTTGTAGTCGTAAAAGCATTACATTTGTCTTGGTTAACCGACGCACTCGAATTTCCAGTACAGATTCGACATCGCTGAATTAAAATATTCGTCTCGATCGACGAATCGCTCGAACTTCCGATGTCGATCAGAAGCTACGTAAGAGCTCAACCTGACAACTGCGCATTAGCAACTGATGAGTGATATGGAATACTTAGGTATTGAGAGCTATATTAATAGCACTCAAAACAGTTAGTTGCTTCCTCTCCTGCTACTTTGTGTGTCACTTGTGCATTTATATTCGTCGCTCTTATTGCTCCTTGCAACCCTTTGGATTCAATATTTTTTAAAGCGATAATCTGTGCTATTGAATCGCTACATTTCTGACCTCTTACTACTCTCCCCTTCTCGTAAGATTTCTTCATTAAATCCCATTTCACTTTCTTCACTTTTAAAACCAATTTTGCCACCATCTTCTATGGTTTAATGCTTCAACAATCCAGGTGTAATATCTCTTATATCTCTCCATAATTTAAGTAAAATCGACGTATTCCTATTAGTTTAATTCAAAAAATGTCACGGGAAGAGTTCCGAATGAGCCCACCACCAGCCATATATCGATGTGAAAGCGTGCGAGGACAGAAAGTCTTTGTACGTAAACACTGGCGCCAATACGTCCATTAATTCGTTCAAATAACAGGGAAGACTGATGTGCAAATGAGTTTTTCTCAGTCTTCGCAAAGAAACCGACGTCTTGAACAGAACATCTTAAAATTTCCATATCCTCATCGGTCGTTACTTCTAGAATGCACCGCTCACGGTTCAAGTTTGCCGGGTGACTCAGAAAAACTAGAAAATTTTTAGCTAATTCGTCGATCACGTCAATTCGACGTGCCTGGATCGAAAAAATGTCAATAGGACTGCTTCGACAGCGTAACTTCTATCAACCTCAGAACAATGCAGGATAATCTGCGCTTCACTTTAGTCCGTAACAACAGTGTCAATAAAGCAAAACAAAGGACAGCCCTCGTGAGCGAATGACCTAACGGCGGTGGTTAGCATTGCATTCATCAGATCCTAATTTCGCGTCAACTTACACGGGCACGGTATTCACCAAGTTCATACGATATCCTCGCTTTTCACAACTGCATTAAAAATAACTCCTTCTCGCTTTTACAATATCCTCATCATAAACCATAACTCATTACTTATCACACAGGCTGATCGGGTTTTACACTGGCAAATGCACGCATAAAGATAAACAATTCAAACTTGGTATCTTCAAACTTGCAGTTGCTTGCAGCCGCCGTTACGGGAGACATTTCACTGCTCAGATCAGTTTTTATTGCAAACTGCAAATAAAAGCATGTTTCATACGATATCCATTATTTGCATCGCTACCAACCTTCTCGAGCGTATCGGCCTGTGTGGGAGTGAATGTGGTCCTTTGACGCCTTCTTGAAGCGGTGCCACCATTTGCCGGTGCCCTTTCTATTGGCGATACGAACGCTTCCGTATGTGCACTGCAAAATACAAAGAATATGAAGAAATATGCGGCAATTATACAGTGGGAACGTGAAAAGAGAGGAAAAAAATGCTGAAAGAGTGTGATAATGTACTGACACGATGAGCTCAAAGAGGAGATTTGTTGAGAAAAATCGAAGTAAAGTCGACTAAGTATTTCATGCAGAAGTTGTCGCACAGAACTTTCCCTCATTACAATCACCTTACTTCCAAATTGCAACGCATGGAATTTTCATAACACTCTCGTAACAAAAACAACCATCTCATAGAAATATTGGTGTCATTGCTACCGACTTATAAAGCTTAGAGCAATCTCGCATCGAATGATGGCACTCCGATTGCGCTCAGCGAGCACAGCTGAGCTCGTGCACACCACTGCGTACGCACAACTACCGTACTCTGCACCCTGCAGGCGAATACTGTTGGGGAAATAGACTTGCTGGATGTCGCTCATTGCGGAGAGAGCGGTCGGTCATCCAGCAAGTGCACTTCTCGTGAGCTGAAATTTTGCACGCAGACATCAGGCCTCTTAAGGTTTCCGAATTCCTCTGATGGGAGTTGCATTCGCCTGCAGAGTGCAGAGTACTGTCGTAGTGCGCACGCTGCCTTGTGCACGAGCTCAGCTGCGTTCGCGGTTCGCACCTAAGATACTATCGCTCCATGCAAGAGTGCCGACTTTTCAGTGCTAACACATTCACGAAGACCAACATAAGAGATTTTTTTCTTGAATGTGGGCGCTCAGCTCGGGCGAATTTTCAGAAGCAATTCACCCAATTCAGGAGGCTATGAGGTTACATGCTAGAGGATATACAATAGCTTGCCGAATAAGCGTATGCTGATGAAGAGGATGTTAAGAGAGTTCAATATAACATTATAACCAGCGAAATATGAATGAAATGGGAGTGATAGGTAATGGATTAAGCGATAAAGTGTTAGAAGGTTCCTGCTGTTTGCTATGCCGTTTCTTATCCTGCATTCTTTTTGTTCATCCCTCATTTTTCGTCCAATGTTCCTTTACTTTCCTTATTTAGTTTTCGCGGTGGACTGGTATAATTCGTGCAGTTTTCAATGCTGCATTTTCGGTGTAATTCCCGCCTTCTTGAAAGGTTTAATGTTGCTGTGCCCATATCACCATCATTGTTTTCCCAATTTATTGCTTGCTGTTTTGATCAGCCTGGATTATTTTAGTGAAGTAAGATTTTTCGCTATTTTTACACTTCTGCCACTGCCAATAGTTACCTCCCGTATATCCAGTTAGAAAGTGTACTCTTCAAAACTTCATCACCGAATTTCCATGATAGCGGGTTGCATTTTTCCATAAGCAGTGAGCGTCAGCTACGTATCAACAAAAGCAACGGAAACAAAGCAACTCATAACGGAACAATGGGACGTTTTGAGCAGAAGACGTACCAGGAAGCTTTCCCAGTTGGCCGGGTAGCTCTGAGGCTGGAAAGTCATGCAGCAGCATTTCGATAATTGAACCGGTTAAATATCATGAGTTCTGTCGAACTGATTACTTCGAGTGCAACTGCTTCCTCATTTTTTAAACACTTCTGAACATCATCATTGGATGTTTAGTAGTGGGTACATATATATATATATATATATATATATGTATCCTCGCTTACATTCCCGTTTTCCTCTCTCCCTACTAAACGTCCGGTTTCTTCAGTTTTTCAAGTATTGCAGCTCAAAGTGCTCTTAAGCAGCTAGGGTAAACAGCAATAAAGCTTTCGTGCAAAATTCTCATTAAATGAAAGTGCAACATTAGGGGAACGTCTCGCGAGTTGCCACATCAATTATCTACACTGCGTCAACATAGTACATTTTCTCGTTGTACCAAGCAAACGCCTAATTTTACAACACGATTTACTTTTATGAACGAAAACTTATACATCTAAAGAAACTGCAATATTACTTCCTTTAGTGCGCGAACATCTTATGTATTTGCTTTCTGAAATGGAAAAAGAAGTGGCACGGATAAGTGCAAACATTGCTATCTAAAGTCACAACAATGAGCCGAACACCCCACTATCGTTAAGAATGAAACATCGATTGGACGTGGGATCGACAAATGTTTAAAACATTCCTAAAGTAGGGTTAAACTTTGAAAAAAATCTTACATGGTGCTAATGCTGCTTAATGTCAATGCAATTGTGTACATAGACTGAGTCCGCACCCGCTACAAGGCTTCGCAGAACAGAAATGTTGCGGTCGAACACCATTCTTCGAACTTACTCGCATATCTGAACACTCGTCTTTTGCATTTTGCTCTCTACCTCGCGCACTGACATACCTCCACATGTGATCGGACTCAAATTCGCGCAGTGCCAAACACTGTGCAACTTCTCGTATTAGGCACGGTCAGCGCTCGCGGGGAACAATAAAAATCTGTGAGTCGTAAGACGAAAAGTGCAGAGACAACAAACCATGCAACACGTGAATTGGATCAAACGGCCCATCTTGAACTACATCAAATAACTGATGCCCAACATCAGTGCCACAGGAACAACAGAAAGCAGTCTCGTTTGCAAGACGCATTTAAATGGTCTTTTCTTCCTCTGAAAGCAAACAACTGTGGCGATACGGTGTAACTTGACAGGCTTCGAGCAGACAGCATTAATATTGCTTAATTCGCTTTAGTAATATACAAACAAACTTTAACATGGCAATATTTCTCCGCGAAAATCAATCTGAATCACGCAATGTCAGCGTAAAATTTTCAAATAATGCGGACAACAGATGTATGGTTTTCCTGAGATAAGCTATGATGTATTTTCTTCTAAGCGCTCGTCCAATTAGGCGATCAACTATTCACCGGATGGCTCCCTATTAATATATACAAACATACAAACAAACTTTAACCTGGCAATATTTCTCCGCGAAAATCAATCTGAATCACGCAGTGTCAGCGTAAAATTTTCAAATAATGCGGACAACAGATGTATGGTTTTCCTGAGATAAGCTATGATGTATTTTCTTCTAAGCGCTCGTCCAATTAGGCATCAACTATTCACCGGATGGCTCCCTATTAAAAATGAAGTGACCAGAGCAAACGAATTTTTTATAAAGTCATTTCCACCACAGCATTCTGTAAAATTTCACCGGCCTTTATGAGTGACGCTCTCTGATAGTCAGCCGGTTGGTGACCGAGTGGCCTATCGACGACCACTAACTTACTAAACAGATCTGTCTGAGAATGCATGAGCATTTTTGGTCCTTAATCCGCAGCCGATAAAAAATTTTAATGGGAAACTTTTCATGCATACTAGCGAACGAACTTCAGTATTTAATCACTGGGTTTTGCTAAAGGAAAAAATAAGAGTACGGTTAAAAACTACACTCAGTTCTACTCCAAGTCTCTTGATTTGCTACTACAACATCTGTGAGCATCGCGAGGGGTTGCTTTTCTTCGAAACTTGAAACTTAAAATCGCGCTTTGAAACAAAATTTGCACGTCCCTGATCGGAATTATAATCTTTTGGAAACTGATGATCCATTATGGTGAGCCGAATGAAATCCAGATGCCTTAGATTAAAGAGGATAGTCGGTACTGGCTTTCTGAATATCTTGGTCAGCCGCCTTAGGAAGGAATTGAGAACTCCCCCGAGCTTAGACTGAAAGCTATTCACGAACCTCTTAAAACCTATTAGCTGAAAATACGTAATTACATTTGTGGTCTTCTTATGTGATATGAAAAATTTGCATTTATAAAACGAATTAGGACGAGGTTATGTCCTTGCATATGTTCACACGTACCTGTCCGCGTGGCAAATTCAACTCAAGAACCACTGAAGTTATGATGAGGAAAATCTGAAAACTGCAATTTGCGTTCAACGATCTCTCAAACCAACTTTCGAGCCGATCCGGCACTCTGATTTCACAGTGACTGAGAAGGGAATCTTACAACACCAAGCAGAAAAATAGATATTTATAAAATATTGCTGGCAACCTATGAAACTCGTTGGTCGAATGAACAGGGCCGCATGAAATTTTCGCCCTCTCTGGCACGCAGCTCATTCCATTCATTTAATTAACGAACTTGTGCAAAACGCATTATGCTCTCGTTCTACATACCTGCATATTGCAGTTGTAATGACTTTGATAAAACATAAAGTGACTGCAAAATTCACCCAGAAAAGGATTAACATAACGAATATAATTTGCTTTCAGAAGTAAAAGGACGCTTTGTAAAAAAAGTTCAGCTTGATGATACTATGTTAGAAAATTCTTGTGCGAATTATGAGGATAGTTAGAAATGTTTTTTTTTTTCTCAAGAGCGTAAAAAACAGATGCACCACCAGCAAAGCGATTAAATTCTCAAGCACGCGCATTTTTAAGAACACATTTTAGCCGAAAAATTAGATTTCTATAATGGCGTTTCCTCTGCTCTGGACACTACACATTCAAGCACTTCAAGGAAATAAAGACGTGCTGTTCACATTCAAATTCAAAGCCTTGCAGTGATGCTTTTATGGACTATATAATATTGTTCTAGCATAGGAGATCAGCCGATCGGAGGTGACGGATTAACGTCAAGGAAAACGCTGTAGACACTTTCCCACCACAAACAATTTTCCCTTTGTTTGTATATGTTCCCTATATGACTACGACAAGTAAACTTTACGAGACTATGGCAACTAAACGTGAAACTGGGGATAGTCACAAAACCATCTCTACGTTTCGGTGGAAGCCAACTGAACGCGTCTTTTCCATCCATTCTGATTCCACACATCCACAATTTTATTCGACGATTTTGTTCATTTTGAACACCTTATGCACTTCATTTGGAGAAAACAGACGTATCTGCATAGATCACTTTTACAACAACACCTTCAATAGGCCTTTACTCGAAAAAACCCTTGACAAAATTCATCATTAAATTCCTTCATCACAGGTGCTATCCGCTCATTTCTTCGTCCTCTTTCGTTATTTCAAAGCGATCGATTCAATAAACACCTTCATTTCTACGCGTGTTGAGATCTTTTTCTTTACTGTATATTGAAGGTAATAGTGCACGATAATAGAGGCATGCCCTTTATTGCTGCACGGAAAGACAGCGTAATTTATTTATTCGTTTTAATTTGGACATTTCAAAGAAGAGGCAGTGCGTGCGTGGCAATGAAGAGGAATTGAATAGAGCGAACGAAATTAGCTCAATTGCTCGCTCGCTCACTCGCACGCCTCGTTAAGCACGACAACACAGGCACTCATCACCCACTTAGCATTCAGCTTCTGACAATTTCACTTTAATTTCCCCTAATCTCTTTCATTATCACTTTTATTTTTAGAAACTTTCCATCGTTTTATTCCGTTTCAAATGGCAAACTTCTTATGTTATCCAATGAACATTCTTCTAAGCCTGAGTTTACTTTCCCAACCAAATTGATCAAATGTTGTTTTCTTGATTAGATACCCTCATATCCATCGTCCCCTAACATAGGAAGTTTATCTGCGAAGTTGATGATTCTGGCAACTCGCACTGTGCAGGAAAACTTCGACAAATTTTTCCTGCATTAACATTGCCATGTTTAGAAAAAAAATGTTTGAAGATTAAGAAAAGCAAATGAAATCAACTGCCACTTACTGAGTTTCATAAAAAAAGGGTTAAGTGTATCTGAAAAATGACAATATCGAGGGGAGGAGTATTGCGATGTTCCAGAATTAATGGGTCAAACATCTTAAGCGAACAGCATTTTTGTAGTAAGTTCATATAACTTGTGACCATATAAGAGATAATCTAATATTGGTTAAACAAACTAATTCTTTTATGGGAATTTATATCGGGAAAAGCAAAAATTTTTCCACAAGCAAACAGTCTCTGAATTTTTTCCAACTACGCACACTGATGGACTGGATTCTCCTATCAATTCTTCCCTGCGGTATTCTAGAGCGAAAGCATGATACTGCAACAAGAAAATCGTTTCAATGGATTTTCACAGCATTTAATCTCCAATGGAGTTTTCTGAAAAGCGGACTGCTAGGTAAGCGCTAGTGCCTTTTTACCAGCTACCTTTTCGTTGTAAAATCTATTCACAGATCTAATCCATATGAAGAGGTTCACAGGGTTTGCACACAGACCCAATATATGACAATATTCCTGGCCAGCTGAGCATAAACTTGCTCAGAAAAGATATTCAAATGCTGCAAATCAAAATAAACGAGATTAACGTTGAAGCAAACGATGAGATATATTCAAACCCTCAGCTCCTCCCTCACATTCAGAAAGCTTACACGTTATGCCTAAGTTATTCCACGCTATATTTCAGATGTTCATATATAACGCCAGCAGTTCGTACCCATTTTCAAAAAACAAAAATGATTACGTTAAGGACAAGTAGAAACCATCCTGAACAGTGCTCCAACTATATTCCAGGGAAAAACCTCAGTACCTGGAACATCTATATGCGTCTACAACGTTGGAAAATAACTTTAATTTGTCCATTAAGCCATCCACTTCCACAAAAACCTGCGCCCCCAACGCTGTGATTTACTTTACACTAGGAACGAAACATAAAATACATTTCTCCCTCCCCGAGGGCAATTTTCCCTTGAGAGTAAACTGAAACAAATGAGAGATATCAAAAGCGGTGAACTTAAATGGAAAACAAACCTCATCCCAGCAGTTATAAATCAAGAGGGATGTTACTATTAAATATGAGGAAAAAGCACTTCTAATAAGACTAATTAATAGCCATCAATGAGCCAATTAACGACGGTCGATCGACACGAAAGCAAAAACTAATTAATATTCATAAGAATTCACGCGCTGATATTAACAAATTGATGACGCGCATGAAAGCATTCGCATATTGGTGGATAATTGCAATATATTATAAAGCCCTCTCTAAGCCTTTTTATCCACGCTATCCTGCAATTATATAGAGAATTCACTTGCAAGAATTTCTTTTCCGTTGAGATTCTTCTCTTTCTTCGACAGTAAACGGAAAATGATTCAATCCGACAATTATAGACTAAAAAGGAGCAAGTGTAAGATGAGAGAAGACAAATATTTTGAGCACAGCTGCAGAGAGAAGGGAGGAAGTTTTGCATATCCGCTCCGAAGTGCAACCCGAACAGTAAATTCGATGTGGTGTATAACCTTAGCAGATATGGCAAGGAAATTATTTTGCTTAAGCTGACAGCGTAAGAGGCTAACGACTTTAATGTCAACGATCGCACGCCGTTGCTCGTGCGCATGCGGCTAACACTTGGGGGCAACTTTACGCATGCGCAACATACCACAAGAAGGAAAGAATCTTGAGCGACGGAATCTTTCGGAAGAACAGTGCAAGCAACAGCTGTAAAATATACACAGCGAAGAAACACTTTCACTATGGGAAAGAAATGAACAAAGAAGGAAAGTAGGGAATACAACAGATGAGGAAAGGATATAGGCAGTAACCGAGGATGCTCTGCTCTTGACACCGGCATGATGGAAGCGATCCTTCTCCTACGCACCCCTCCTCCTCCGTCGAAAAAAACCTCGCTAATTTGAAAGGCAATTTAGGAATTCCGTGAAATCCGTTTGCTTCGCTCAACCACAAACAGTATAACACCTTTCACGGCAAATTACAAGAGCTGCTGCACAAATCAGGTTTTCATAATTCATTGTCGTGGCAGTTGTATTGTGGGAAAGAATACTGACTGACTTCCTGCCCTCCTAGCAGTCTACTTTCGGTCACAGTGGATAGGCAATTGGCAAGCAAACCATTCCAACAGACATCTAGTGAGATATAGATATATGCAACTGGGAAGTGAAAAAAATAATGCAGAGGGAACCGAAATCCTGTTAGAGATCAAATTCCATCAGCGTTAGGCCAAATAAACACACTAGCATGCCAGTAGGGAATCATTTGAATGGATGTTACTCCATACACAAAATATTAACGTGATCGTGCGTGATAAGTGGCGCTTCCTGATTTTTAAGCTTTCATGAAAAAATTCGATTGGGAGACTGCCTTGTGTGGTCTGAACGACTTTAGGAGTTACCCAAAAAGGTTAAAATCGATGCATCGAATCGCGGTTTGCCTTTTAAAAACGATGAAGTTAGCCGCATTATTTAAGTTTCCAGGACTGAAGCAAGAGTGCAACAGATTTATACTCCTCCTCTATCTTTTTCAAAATAGCTTATCAATCAATGAAAAATTTCAAAGAGCGTATGGAAGCGCGATTAACATTTTAGAAATGCCTGTGTACTTACAGACATTTTCAATTATCTATGTCTGCAAATAATATCTGCAGTGAAGAGAAATGAACCTCAGACGTTTAATGAGATTTCGAAAATTAAAGTCAATCAAACTGCAGAAACAAATGGGAGGCTATTTCGCCTGATCCGATAGCGTAAACGAACAAAGCTTCCGAAGAACAAAAGAAATGAATCATAAAGCACGCACCTGGCTGGATTATCGGTCGGCGTAAACGTATGGCTAGCGGGCCGTAAATAAGGCTTGAAGGCCGAAAAAGATGGATGACCGATCGTAATTGGAGCCGTCATTGATCCAATTCCTTAAATACACATCTGTCTAGATTCACATAGCCGTTTTCAAGCTAGCGCAGCACTGAGGAATCGAATGACATTGTGGGGCAAAGTGCTACCTCACTTTGTGCAGAATTTTTGTAGCATCTGTTATACAACAAAGTACCAATGGTTTTGTCGTACTGGAATTACTAGCAGAGTATTGTATCATTCGCTGAATTCAATAACTGCCACACATATACATATATCGGCTGGAATAGCAGTCAGTCATAAAAGTATAGGAAAAACTTAAATAAAATTATGGGAGAAACTTCTTTGCATTTTTTTTCCAAACCTACGAAGTATCGAAAAAGAAACATTCGTGCAAAAAAATTTCTGAACAGAGTTACAATTCCTAATTGACAGCCATATTCGCTTTCATGGCCAGCAGCAATTTTTGACAACTGCCACAAACAACGATCGATAGATAGTCACAGCATTATAGAATGCTGCAGTGATCCACTGTACATTAACAAATGCATCAGTATTGGATTTCAGCTACAGCCGCAATTACAGTCCATTGTACTCAGCAATATAAAAATAAAAAATAAAAGACGCATGAAGTGAGGCTTCTTGTAATTTGCTGACGATCTCAGCAAATCGTGCCTAATCAAGAAATAACAAGTTCAGAAACTGCGCTCATATAGCAGTCGAAAATTGGAGCCTGGAGTACGCCATTCGCCATAGGCGACAAATTTGCTACCGATAGCTGAGCAAAAAAAACGCCTGCTATCCACACGAGTCAATTTGAAGTTCCCACTCAGCAAAGCCAACCAATGAAACTGATAAATCAACTAGCCATGTCAACGGATTCATAAACGTCAAGCTGAACGACACATTTGTCACTGTGAAGTAGAAACGTGTCCATCAACGACCAATTTTGTTCATACATCTCAGTGGCGGACAAACACTAAAGGGTGCAACGCAGTCCGCGCAATATATTCCGTAATCTGACAAAGGCTAGCTCTCGTCGTTGATAGTCTTCCGTGGAACAGATCCTCCAACAATATAAGCTCTTCCCCATTCAAAACAAAATGAACAAACATAACAAGATAGAGTGGGAAATTTTTGGTAACATCAACAACTGGGAAATTAATATTCGAGACGACGCCATATTTAATTAAACACAAATTATGCGCATATTCACTTGAACATCTCTCAACAATGCCAACGAATGCAATGGTAACATCAGAATGAAACAATCATCATATGCCGAAAACTGTTTATATTTATAATGACGCGAGCAATATAGTCACTTCCACCAACGCTGCGAGTGTTAATAATCACACAGCTACCATATACTGCACGTTCGGAGTTGAAATATAAGCCCGTGATGGAGACCACTTCTCCGCTCCATCGCGTTTCACGACATAATTCTACTCAGTGAACGCATCGACGACAGCGCAAAATCTACTAGTCGATCTCCAATCTGAGCAACGTCGATGTTAAATTATAATCAATGAAAACGCTGAAACGATGAGGTCCACATAAAAAAGGTTCATGCAATATTACTAGCTGCACTTCTCTAAAGAGCTGCTTAATGCGTGAACTAAACACGAGGTGACTGATCCACAAACCTACAATAAAAACTTGCAGACGAAACTATCCCACACTACCCCATACCTACATCGACCACACTTCCAGTACTTTGTGTCTTTTTAAGCGCCCTCTTACTACTCCTTTCCTATAGATTTCAGTGCAGCAATTTCTTCACTAACTGTAAAAAGTTGTCACCACATTAAGCGACCTACAAATTCGGTCACCTCAACATTTATTGCAGTACAAAGAGAATTCAAAAAGCGCTGAACGAATCTGTTCACTTCAGCGTTTGCTCAGTCCATGCTAAATTATGCGTAAATTTGTTGATAGCTCATTTGGAAATGATGCACGCATATATAACCAACTGTTCTTTGTTCTGACATAGCATCCCTGACATTCTGAAAGCGAAGAGATTACAGATTACATTGCCATACGCCGGCAATGTAATGAGCTGAAGGATTTCGTCATATTCACCAACTGTTAGCTTGGTCTAACAACTTGGAGCATGCCCTATGAATGGAACAATAAATGAGAACAGACAATGCTCACGGGAACACAGTTTTTGGAAAGTCACCGGAAATGAAACTTGCTGCTGAGAGAAAAAAAGAAAACAAGGACCAATCAAACGAAATAACATATTTCATTTTCAGCTGTCGGTGCTCTCATATCCTCCCTTCTATACAAAACAAATCTATTGCCGCTCTCAGTGGACTTTCATTCATCCAAGTGGACGTAGTACAGAATTGCACCTTAAGGATTTCAGTAACGCCACCGGTGACAAGACTCGTTTCATTCCTGTAGACAGTATTGAATGTTTCAAATAACCATGCCATTAAAAAAAACTATGACCACAACAAACAATCTACCATATCATCCTAAGTGTTTCGACAGAAGGCACTTTAACTGTACCACTTGTGCCGAAACTCGCATTTATCATCAAGAAACAAGCATCTTTTGAACGCACTGGCATCTATTCCTGTTCCGGCTTTTCGACTTCACCTACCCTTTTTCCTCCACTTCTCCCCTCTTTTTTAAAGAGAGAGGAAAAGTGGAGGAAAGAGGGTAGGTGAAGTCGAAAGGCCGGAACCTTCCTCAGTCTTTGGTCTAATCGAAAAGTTTCCGAATTTTCCAACGAATTCTGCACAAAAAACCTGCCAGAAAAATTTTTTCCATTTTTTTCGTTCATAATATATTCTAATACCTCATTTATACTTCCGTCGACAGCAGCCAGCCATACGCAACTGCCAATACTTATTTTCTCTGTTCCTCCATCGATTTGCGATAATCTCATAAGGCCAACAAAAGGACCAGCTAGAAAATTTACATACTAACGTTTACCTTCAACTGCATCGTAGTAACCAACCTTAGGCATCTTTACAAAACCTGCTCTGCTTCGCAAATCGTCCTCTCGCCTCTACTTGTGTCTGTCTGTTTCTCAACGAAGAACCACTGAAGGTGGAGTTAGGAGATCTGGAGCGGCGCATACAGTACGCTACAAGACAAATCTGCTATACCGTACTTGAAAGGGTTATAGGCATTTAAATGTGCATAAGAACTGCAGGCATTCTTCACATTCGTCGCATACAGCGACCGGGTGAGTGAAAATTAAGTTCCTTGGCGGAATTTCGTACGGACGGTCAGGACAGTTCAAATATGAAGGGATCGTTTGCAAGCTCGTCATCTGCTGATGATCAACGAAACTGGTTGATGAGATGAACGGCGGACAAAAAGCGTATATCGTGTCAATTCCTCTAGCACATTTCCCCATGTGCTTCTATTTTTTGAAGACAACTCTTCATGATGAAATAACAGTTCGAATCATTGACGAACGAATATAATCTAAAACGAGTGCTACATGGCTACAAGTGAAGCCAACGTGAGAGAAGAAAAAGGAAATTTTTGAAGGTACGCATGTTCTGTTGATTGACCCTTGCAAGGATGTTTACATCGAAATGGGGGGGAGGGGGGTGTGCGGGCACTTCCCTGCGCGCGTGATGCGTTGAACAACGTGACGAGAAGCATTCGAGCCGTCATTCACTTTAAATTGCATTTTTAAATGACGCGTTCCCATGTGCACACCCATTTTCAATTAGTTCTTTCTCCAGCGATGAAACGTGAAAATGCGTTCGCACTTCAACAATATTGCGCTAATCATTTATAAAGTTATGGAGCCACTTAAAGCGCAAGCTCGAAGATTAAAAACGATGCAACCTTTCGAAAAGATTATCGACGTCTCTGATGGCATTACATTAAACCTTTCAATTATTATATCATCTATTGTAAAGATCTTAAATAACAACAATGCGCATGAGAAACGATGCATCACAAGAAAAGATGTGGTGAGAACGACATATTCGCTGAAGCCAGATAGGGGATCTTAGGGTGGAAAAATCAGTCTGCTCAAACAAACACTCAAAATCCGGAAAAATCCCTCCGGTCACTTTAACCTTCCTACAATTAAACATTTGGATTCCATATCCACAATCAAGTGAACTTAAAAAAATGAGCTATTGTACTAGGGTTATGTGAGCGACCACTATGAATATTAAACTTCAATATGGAGCGACTAGACTGTGTCCAAGAGACAAATAGACGCACTAAAACTAACCAGTGTACACTATGTTACTTTTAACATTACGGGTTTTGTAAACACTTCTTGTGATGAGTGCAAACTGAGAGAAATTCGAAACTTCCAAAAGTAGTCTCCTCATTGCAAAATTCGTTGTATTCTCGAGTTTTGCTAAACACATAAATGTGGAACATCAGGCAAAAGAAAGAACATAAAATGTGTTCCGTAACAATTCGACAACTCGAACAAAGCAAGCTCTTATATGCATCCCGCACATTGGAGAAACGTTGACTAATACCATACGACAGCCACACATCGTTTCTCGACAGTCTGCATGAGCAATGGATGCAATCGCGTGTTGGTGCTTAAACAGCCTCAAATAGTCTCGTAATTTACTAGTGAAGCAACCACAATGGCAGTCCACCATACACTACACCACATGAAATTATTGTTGAAATATTTCCTACGCTATGTGAATGGGTACTTCAAAGACAATACTCTGCAGTGTACTTCTTTATATCCAAGAAATAAAAATTCGAAAATGCCATCAAATAGGATAATCTGCCTTTCTCGCTAACCGACCACTGAATACGATATATTTTACCCGTTGGCAAAATGCAAAGAGCAGAACCAATCGCCTACAATGAAAGCGAAATGCAAAATGAAAGAACAAATAACTTTTATGGGTGATAAAATTGTATTTGACGATGAAAGTCGATTTGTTTGTTCGAATCAAAATTGAGTGTTCTTCAACGCCGTCAATGGGGTTTAGATTACTGAGCTGCAAAGAACCTAACATAATGAACCTCCAGCATGTGATCTTTTGCTGGTATGTTTTCGAAACTGTTATATTGCCAAGAATTCCTCGATTTTTCATTGCTAGTTGGTTACAGCCGAATCGTTCTACATAATATCCAGACTGAACGCCAACATTACATGTCCATCGAGGTAACTTACTTCTTACATGAAGACTGTAGGTGTTCGACGCAATACAATGAATACAGCAATGCATAACTTAAGAAGACGTTAGCCTAGTGAATGCTTCATATGTCAAATGGGCACTCATCATAAATTGACAATATTCGAGACAAGACAGATTGATAGGATGCAGGCGCTGCAACTCTTATGCTCATATGCGCAAAATTGAAAACTGCTGTCTGCTTCTTTCAGTCGTTTATATTGAGCGAATTTGAAAACGACACCAAAATTAAAGCAAAGCAACGTCACCAAATCAATATAAAACGACAATCGGACACCAAATGTGGAGAGTAAAAACAACGAGTTTTTGAATATGCAAGATGAGCACATTTTTGGGGTCCACCTCAAGAGGTCCTGAAGAAGTTGCGTCCCACATAAATAAGTTACAGAACATTGTGAGCGAGAAATCAATTTCGCCTTCTCAAAGAAAGAAGCGATAAATGTGTTCCGGTTTTTAATTTAACTGACGAGGAAGAGCGCTGTCTCGATGTCGATGGATACCAGACGACGAGTGGGCGAAATAATGCGCTGACTTTATTGAGCATGATTAAAATGCGTCAAGCAAATGCAACAGTTGCTATATTTATATCGCAATGAGTGACCCGGTGTGAGTGAAGGTAAAAGCATCAAGTGCTACTTGCTGAGCTGCTGGTTGGCCGAGCATGGCTGTCGCATTCGCAATGCAGTTTATCTAACTGCGCTCAGCGCTATATGACACAAAGAGCGCTCAGCATCACTCTCAATAAAATGCCAAGCGCATACAAAGGCACATGCAACTGAACACATGGCTACGCCTGCTATAGGCCTCGATCGAGCAAGAATAGCAAGAATCCCCAATTAGCTTTGCGCTGATGTATTTTCGCAGAGGATACCGCCATCAAGCGAACCTACGTGAATAAAGACTGCGCATCAATGATGAGTGGTCCATAGGGAGCTCATCTCTCCACTCCACTACGCACTCATAACGACGACGTTACGTTCCTTCACTGCAGGAGAGAAATAGGCCAGATTATTTTTAGTACACATAGCCAGAAGTCACAGACGACGGATAACAGACCCACACTTACTGCCATACCAAACAAAGGAAGTGCCAACTGGGTTTCCTAGGACTCATGTCAGCTGCAAAGCCAAAGACACCTAGCAATAGTTTAGCACGCGCACGTGAACTACTGCCTAAGGAAATGTGTCGGTTTTTTGATCATCTGCGCATAACGTCGAGTATTTCATGTCGTAAACTGCCTTCTAGCGAAATCCATGACTATTCTGTTGCATTCAGATATATCGTCTTCCGAACGACGACTACAACAACACCGTTTTCTATCAGTCGTCACATGCGCTGTCCGTGCTTGCTTACTTATTTGCTTTGCTCCAGAACATTAACAACGTTTTTAGCAAAATTTATCATAAGCGGTGATGCTATCTTTCATACCGAGCAGTGAAGTATTTACTCAGAAATGTAAAACGCGCACCAAAAAAATAAAGGAAAAATCGTATTCCATAGACAACGGCGCGATGTTAGCACTTGGCTTTTCGTAAAAATGAAATAACTAAAAGGTTTTTCATCACTTCATTCCCTTAAATATCGCTTTCCATCTTCCCTTCCTTATTGCAAAGCATACAACTGCTTCGCTCTTCAAATTAATCAGGGAGTTTGAAATAGCGCAATATACGTCTATTGGTTCCAAACGGCAATTATGCTTGATTGCTTATAAACCTTAATAAATTCAAAAATTCGGCGAACAGTTATTTATTTGCGCTGGCTGTTTTTGCGGCTTTTTCATTCTCATAAAGGCTTTCATCCTTCATCCCCATCTTAGCTGCTGTCTTTTGCATGCGATTCCGTGTTACTGAAGTGACACGTGTTTGCTATTCTACTGCATGCGTTTCGTCATCGCGTGTGGTCATATCTAGTTGTTCTAATGCCCCTCAACGCAAACTATAGGTGTTCGATTCGATTCTTCACTGAATGGGTATTAATCACGTCCAGTGGCGTTTGCGCATGAATGGCTTCTAATTAAGTGGTGGCCAACAAGTCTACTTTTTGACACACAACTGCGCAATTCAGTTCTCCGCTGTGGTTCTGCGTTCAATATGTTCAATCGTTATACGCAGAAATAAAATAATAAATCAAACTGAAATTGAGAAACTGACGAGGAACGAGCAGTCCTCAGTGGCAATATAACTGAAAAGAAAGTAGATCAAGAAATGGGAGAGCGAAATTGTAGAGCTTTGGGAGAAGAAGCTTATGCTTAGAAACTGGACTGCAACTGACGAGAGACTGTGGTAGCGAAATTTCACGTATGAGAAGAATAGAATGGTGAAAGCAAATGAAACGGAACAAATGCGAAGCAGGAGGCAAATTTACGCTCTACCACGTTAATAACTACAATGGATCATTGAAGAACTCATCAAAAAAAACGTAAATAGAGAACCATAATACATTCGTGATGCAAAAAGGTGTCGGGAACACGCAAAACTGCATACATGGGAAGATTCTCTTCCACTGTCCTCTGTCTCTACCAATAAGACGCTAAAACAAATTACTGGGGTGAATATATACAGCTGTAAGCAGTCAGAAACGCTTTCATTCAATGAAAATGAACTGGGGATTAAAGGTTACATTACTCATGCGCGTAGCAGAAGTAATTTTAAAAAACAATTACAACCGATCAGAAATGAGGATGAGCATTAAATGGGAATGTGAATGATTTCTGCGATGAAAGCACATGCGGAAGATAAAGGAACATGCATACGATGAGGTGCGTAATGCGTGTGGCAACGCAAAGTGCTCGTTAGCACGCTATTCGATCGCAATTTGCTGCGCAAGCAACACAAAGCAGGCATCATTTTACAGCTCTTCTCAAACAACAAAAAAGCATCCACTAAGCTTCTGAGTGCTCAATGCTATGAGCTTTGCCTGCACAGTCGAGAATACCACAAAATAAAGCCTTTTTTGTTATTTCCATTAAACGACCAGTTAGCTGGAAACATCGCTTCCTGTTGTTGTTTATTTCTTCTTATTTTTTAAAATCTCTTTCCGAAAGTTTCGACATTTCCCATATTGCAATTTTCATCTCATTCATTTGATTCACAACTTTTCCATTTGTTGTGATAGTGATTTTCATTCTTCCCACATTCGTTAATTAGGATGGCAGATAATATGCATTCTCTTTCTGCTGAATTTCTCTACAGTCGTCACACCAGCATCAGTGTACATAAATATACAGTAATTCTCTAATTAAAAACTTAGACCCTATGCTGACTACGACTTTTCAAAATCTGTATGCCCTATAGGGAGCTCAAACAGAGATGAGTAGCGAGAAGATCATGCCTACCGCAAATCTCACAATCCATTTACATCCAAAAAGGTGGGAAGCATTTGATTTCACTCAATAACGATGCTCACGTTCGTGATAACAGCAAACAATCGATGTGAAGCTTATGCTACTCGCGGCTTATTAAAGTGCTCATATATTAAGTATGGTACGCATAGAAAGGCGTTTAATATTTACATGTTTACGCTTAAACAGACACCTAACGAGTGATCGGAGAGAGAGAACACCAACGCTCAGTTTATGATCATGTAAGAAGACATCACTGCCGTAAACGGCTAGCATAAACGAAAAACCTGACGGCATGTGCGGTACGGTTGAAAGGAAGGAAGCAAAAGCGCTATTCTCTCCATACAACTTGGACGTCTTCGCAGAGTTTTCTCTATTTCCTACCCTTATGCTTCCTGCCTTCATGCTGTGGTTCTTTCTTGAACAGTTTTTCTTAACAATTTATTCCTGATCTTTCTTTTCAACTATGTGAGCTATTTGTGAAGCGTTATGGAAATATCAAGTGTAATGGATAAGTGACATAATCAAAAACCGATAAATATGTGAAAACATAGGTTAAACTCCAATAAACGTCAATAAAAGTACAAAAAATGCCATAAAATAAAGAAAGCTTCTTGATTAGCATTGATGCTGCGGAAACAAGTTAACAACGAACGCCTATATTTTACAATACAATTAACGATGTGAAAATAGCCACTGTTCCTATCCCACTGACGAAACACCTCGTCAACTTCCGGTTAAGTATGGAATAGGTAACGCATAATTTCTTATACGTTTTCAAAAATGAGACCTTCTCCGCTTCATTTTCTATCTTTGTTCCTCTTTTCTCAACTCACTTTTCGAGAAATGCACTAACATCGCACTTATGTGGCAAAGAGCCATGGCACGTCGCTTCATTACTTTTCGCTTTATTATATTAAGTAACGGTTCTCTTGCCTTATTGCAGTCATATTCCGTTGTTGTAACGTTAACTTAGTCGGCTACTACATTTAAACATGGTGCTATATTAAAAAAGAGAGAGAAAACAGTAATTGCTAACTTCTCCTTATTTAGTAACAAAATCCTCCCGAAATCTGCTAAATTTTTGTTCGAGCCTCTACGGAAATGTGCTAAACCTTATGCCGGAACAATTTTTCCATGCACTTCAGCGATTTGGTATATTTGACAACCGAAAGCAATGAGAGTTCAAAAGTGATCATTTCACTTCCAGTATATATGACCATTAAAATACTGAAGTGATATTCTTTCCAGGACACTCAACGACCATATGAATGTTCACAAATAAATTTCCAAATTGATCTGCATTTTAAAATACAAAGAAAATTGGAACATAAAGAAAACTACAAAACAGTAAGCACCTTTCATAGAATGATGTAAAATTCGGATTGATCGATGGTAGTATAATATAATTTCACCCTTTCTCTTGTTCACCTCATCCCCCCTTTACGATGCTCTACAAATACATCCCCCATAACGAATTTACTTGTAGGACTCTAATGGTTTAATTCATGTCATGAATATGTCTTGGCAGCTATTGCTGCCTCACTATTGGTCCCTCCAAAGTGCAATTTCCGCTCAGCTACAATGTAAATTATTTATAAGATGGCAAGCGCCATGTCAAACCGATTTTCATCGCTAAAAAAGCTCGCTTAAGGACGTTCAATGATTTTACGGATCTTTGCAAACAGCAATTTCTTCCAACCGAAAGAGTATGGGGAAGGATAAAAAAAAGCAAAAATCCCTTTCATTCTACCTATATATTCGCTGTCCTGCTATCAATGGAAATGTGCTATTTGCACGACTCTGTGTCAATTGGGATTTCCGATGAGAGATTCCCATTTCTGAAAGCTCTACTCTTCGAGAACACTTTTCTTGCATAGTTTTGCATCAATATCTTAACAGGCAGATATTTGTTGAACTTTCTGACGCGCTAATATTTTCAATGTACACAATGAATAATTATTCGTTCATATATTAGTTTTACGTGCAATCTTCATGAAGGAATAGCACAAACGCTAAAAAAAACCTGCAATTAAGCAAGCAATTAAAGATCCGATGCTATTACACTCGGTGAAATAAATCGAAAACGATACCCCTATGAATGAATATAAATGTTTCAAATATATCAAACTGTTTAAGTAAGCAAACGCAATGCGCTAATTGTTTCATTCTTAATATCGCCTCCCTTCGTCTCCTATCCACAAATTTCTACAGCACAACGTCTGACCATTTAGCTTCGAAATGTTTCATTGAGTGTTTTCCAATCGGAAATATGTAAATAATTGGTGAATGAAATGTTATTACGAGAAAATTAGTCTTCTTTGTTCCGTTGGAATTGTATGGAATAAAATGATTGTGCTGATGAACGCACGTTGGTTGCTGTCATCGTTCAAAATGCCTCTTAGCGCTATTTTCGAATGTGTGAAGGCAATTATTTTCTTTGATGCACTAAATGGGCGTCGCATATGCTAATAAAAAGGTAAATGCAATGGACATCAAGCAGAAAGTAAAACCGCTATCCATTCTTGAGACATGATAAACACACGATGTCGCGTGCTACTATAGCAAGGAAATGCATAAAAATATATCATTCCAAGAGTACAATTTGAGTAAATTCAGATACGAATTGTGATTAAACTTCTCCGTCAACCAATTACAGTTAGTTGGGCATACAACCCCATATGTTGTGTGCGACACAGCAAAATGGCAGCATTTTACTTCTATTCCAATGCGATGGCTGCGTTCCGCAGCAGTTAGCAGAACACAGTACAAATGAAAGGAGGATCAAACAATCTCAACAACACTCAGAGGATTTTTTTTACCTCATTTTTAAATATCTTCCTCTATCGAAGGATGGGAAATTAAGGTGCCACTGGTAGTCTTTGGGTGCGTTATTCCTTCGCTATTCGGACGTGGGGTAACTCTCCTTTATAACAAAAGAAAAATTCATAAAATGGTAAGCCATTTAGTTTAGATGCAAAACGAAAACTGTTATTAACCTTTCATCTCTAAACTTCTCCCATCTACGTTCACCTGAGTAGAATAGCGTCATTAGCTCTTCGTTGAAGGAATCTTTCAAAATGTGGAAAGAGGGAATTTGCAGTTTTCGAGAAACCAAACATATTGGGTCGCACGAAAGTTGGCCAAGTGATGATGGGCAAAAAGAGGAATTGGATTGCTCTTCAGAGCATGCTTTTAACCATCTTTGAATCCAATCAACATTTGCAGTTGACACAAAAAACCCCCACTCCTCCCTTCCGTTCTCCTCTTTACAGCGCTAAACACATGCTATAAATTATGCGTTCAAATGCATACAACACGAGAAGCAAGGGAGCAATACGGAAGTGAAACTAATGAGGTTTTAAAAACGCTTGAATTCTTGTCTATGTAACATGAAATAATGCGCTAAAATTGTGAACATCTATTTGAGGACACAATGAAGAGGTTAAGTTTTCATTCACGGAAACCTCCTCTTTGAATGTATCCAATATACGACACGAAACACTTAATTAACGGAGAAATGCAATTAGGACCGCAAATTCTGTAAGATCTGGAAGAATGGGAAGAAGTGAAAAGGATCGTAAAGAGATGGCAATGCATTTCAACGCGGTAGCGACAGACCGAATCAAACGACTAGAGAAGCGCATCTCACTGCCTTAAAATTTGAATTTTTTGCAAAAAATAAGAGGAAAAAATTGATGGCTAGGAGGTGAATTTATTAATCGCGCCTATTTACCACCTACAAATAATTATGAAATAAGACGTATACATACATATACGTACAAATGTTGCGTGAAAATGTACGCACGGAAGTACGGATAACGAAAAGAACAGGGTTTCGATTTTGAATGCCTTGTGGATACTTGCAATAAACTTTGTCTTCCAGAAATTCTAAAATGTATGCGTCACATATGCTTCTGGATTCTAACGTTTACTGTGAAGAATAATCCATCTTACGGCACAGAGAAAACATAATTTTACTGCACGTAAATAGAAATAAATGGGTATGAGAATCATCCTAAACGACTGATAGAATGCACTGAAGGAGTTCAAGCAAAAATGCTTTTGTAAATCTACTCACCTGACCGACCAGTTTCATAAACAAGAAACTAAGTCGTGAAAAGTGCCCAAAAATATACCCGTATATTTCAAGTGATTTTACTGCTCATACAATTCAGCACAACTCTGTCGCTCAATAAAAGTGCGAAATAGGAACCTAAGCAAATTCAATAAGAGACATCACTCATTAAGCGACCTCATTACCGATGACATAAATCAGCTTGAACAGTGATGTGGGAAATTCTGCTACGGCACTCATTATACCGACCAAAACTCGCAGCTGTAACTTCAGTGGTCTGCGAATTAAAACTACCAAAAAGACAGAAAGACAAACATATGCACAGATATGACGCTAACGAATCACTGAAAATATCTTCGACCGTGGGCGAAACAGCGAAGCAATTTTTGAAAGAGGTAACATTTCGAACCTATCGAAAAACACATTAAGGCACATCGAAAGAGTAGCAGAAAATTCGCAACACCGCTCGCGCTAACCGCCCGCAGTCTCAATGGGACTTATACGCAGTTCATTCTTTAGGTGATGTCAACGCGTGCTTTTGATAGATCTTCAGAGATCAAAGGTCGATCGGCATTCCCAAGTCACATCTCCGGCGTTCTTGAAATTAGATCAGTTTACAATTGCCATTCACGACCCCGCCGGGAAAGATGGATGCCCGACATCTATACAATGTGGACGGGCGCGGGCTGCAAACATGCAGGCAGTCAGTCCTCTTCAGTTTTCTATGCGAGAGAATGGTCCGCCGTTCTGCGATAAATTCTTGTTGAATCTATTATTGGTCACTCTCAGTGAATGGTTTGCTGGGGAAATTTGTCAAGCTGAAGAAAATTAGCAATTGATTTTTCTCAAGGAGATGAAATATCCTCCAGAAATGCGGAAAGATTACGAAATTAAATCAGCGCACATTTGCGATTAACGTTGCTGCACTGAACAATATAAATGACAGTCAGAAATCACAAATTGGTTTCCAGATCGCTTTCAGTTGCACAGATGCGATAAAGCCTTCAGCAAACAGCCAATTATCTTTTATTGATGTCCTCGTTCCCATCCAACCTTACGCAAGAGAAAACTATTCACTAGAATAGAATGAGAATCGCATGCATATATTCATGACTAAAGTGATCATTAAGACATGAGGGATCACTGAAAATGAGCTAAGTAATCAACCTGCGTTAATGAAAACTAAATGGGTCGCATGAGATGGACTGAGGATGGAGCAGATACGGCTTGAGTACAGGTGTAGAAATGAACGTTACCGACAAATAGCATATCGGTGACTATAAACCTTTACATTTTCAAATCGCTACGCATTTTTACATGGAATCTTAAAATGGCGGATTTAATTATCACAAAAATTAGGTTTACTGAACGAAAACAGAAACGTAGCAATTTTCTAAATAAGCCAGGAGAATGTGAAAAAAAAAGGTTAAGAATGCTACGGGAATACTTGAAATTCATAAATCCTACGCCAAAATGTCTTTTTCATTCCTGGATGCTGCGACAAAGCTCTCTATAGCAACATTTTTTCGCTGACAATCGAAATTCTCAAGGTGACAATGCTGCGAACACCCACTGGTACCAGTACCAGATCACGATGATGACAAAGTATTGAGTTATTGAGTAAACTGCAAATGAATTTTACATGCCATGTAAATAACTTCTAATATAGGCGTCTGAGTTCTAGGAACTCATCGCTGGACAAACACCACAAAAATTCCAGGATTTGGGCACCAATTGACCCCCCTCCATTTCTATGGATAATAAGCCAACCACTCGTTAAGAACGACATTTAGCTGTCATTCATATTTACCGTTTTTGAGGGTGAGAAAAAGTAATTTAAAAACATATTCACAACTACTCGATAATAAATGATGCAGAAACAGTCGTTCCTGCGAACGAGGAAGATACATGACGTGCCAGAGATATAGCACAGGAGTAATTCGAGTTCTTCAAACAGAGTCTAATTTCAACCGCTATATCGGTAATTCCGCTCTCTCCTGACATCCTGCTTCCAGAACAAGGTGGGATTATTCTTCATTGACTTTGGAATTTGTAATGGACTGCCACAAAGCGTTCTTTGGGGCACTAGCGTCTCTATTACAAAATCAATAAATCACTTCATCGTTTGTCATCTAAATCATATTGTTTAATTGATATAATCAAGATGATCTGAACCATATTCATTTGTATTCGCAAATGGGGCATTTTTTCTGGCATATTCTATTTAGAAGTGTTATCTACTTAGTTATCTACTTCCAAGCCTCCCACAACCATGCAGCATCAATGAAACTGCTATCATTCCCTCGAACGGCTATATCGAGCACCTTGATATCACGGTTCATTTGAAACTGCCACTTAGCATACGTAATAAATATGATACAGCATAATGCACATCATAAATCTTCACCCTTCCTGTCCCCTCTTAAACTCCAACACAGTTTATGTTGTGACCTTTAGGGCTTAATATATTTCGAAACGTGTTCGCGAAGTTTGGTATGCCTCCTTCCTCTCCTGCTATATGAAAGATTGAAGATTAGCAAAAAACAGAATAAACATAAAGCGTGCGCAGCTACAGTCTAGAATACCACTGTTCACTACCAAGTGACATACCTGAAGTTGCAGAACTAATCACTCGTTTGTATGCTCTATTAGATATCATGCTACTTCACTGGCGTTGGATGCCCGAAGCAGCTTCCCTATTCTCCTAACATTAGCGATCATTCCTCTCCCAAAAAAAAAACTCTTGCACCCTTAACAATTATAGTTGAACAAATTCCACACATTTCGGCCTGTCGCTATATTCTCGTACAGTGTTGGTTACCGCTGTTCATTTTTGTGTCACCGTGTCCACTCTCGATATTTCTTTATCTTCTCGACCAAACTTCTTCCATTTTTGTATACACACCTCGTTTTCGTGTGTATATCAGTCTTTCTATTTTTCCAAGCATTCGCTATATTATAGTAAACATATTGTTTTTCTCACTGGCAGTTTCATGAAAGAATTCACACCATCGTTCGCCTATCTGCTGTATCAAACTTGAATGACTCGCACGGCACCGCCCCATTTTTTAATTATCCCATTTCTCAAACTTTCCCACCCATCAAGGTCATCGACTAACTGCATTGAGCGCGTGTCGGGCGTTTTAACCATACATGGTATTTCTTTTAAGAGCGAAATCACCATCAATTAGTTTTAATGGAATCGTGCGACGGCGATATCCGACGGTAGACTAATGTAGAAACTGCGATAAAACAATGATGAGGTGGCATGACATTCGTTATAAATGAAGTGAAATAACAGTGATATTTCAGCGTTACAAATGGCATAAGCAAACCGGCCTAAAAGTAACGTTGCTGAACTGACCGAGTTCAAGAGTGACTATGAATCCTAATTGGTCATGGATCAGATCAGTGACAATATGAATCCTTTCGTGGACAAGGGAGAGTGTTTGAAGTAGGTAATAGGCAGGAGGAAGAGGGTTTGGTGAGCAGACAGCTATAGACAGGAGCTATTCAGCGTCCGCTCTTTAATGAACGCGCTCTAAATCCAGCATCTAAATCGAGCAAATGAGGCAAGTGAAAGGGGCTGCACATACGCACACCGCATTTGCACATAACACTGGGCGGTGCCTTATGCTAATTGCGTCCATCTAGCCGCCTTCTTTATGCTCATACGTGCATCAACAATTCTTTCCATTGCCACTTATAATTATTTCTCAGTCCCTTTTATCGATGTTTCTTCCGACTTTTAGTTGCTGCACGCGACTCAATTCCTCCAGGATGTTCCGCAATAAAGTTTCAGTTCGACTTATAGGTTTAGGTAGGCGCAGCCAGATTAAGCGATTAAAATTTTCAACTTTTGGTTTCCCAACTGTGTGAGTGGGACACCCGTTTTCCACTTTTACAGGATGCGATGCTAAAATCTCAAAAATGATTCCAAAAAGTTGGCGAGTTGGTCTTTGATGCGTTGTCTAAACGCAGAGATGAGACATGGTCAGTCGCTCGAGCAGTAAAGGTTAAGCAACGTTAATACATCAAACCGACTACATCATAAACCGTTGAAAGTGAGTGAAATATGAGAAGAGCACGAAAATCACGGATCCAGCCTGAAGACTAACGAGAAGCCTCTTAGCAAGCATCTCTGCCGGCACTTTTTGCTTCACTTTCCCCAAAACTTAGTCAGATATTCCAGAACGAAAACCAACAGGCCGCTGAGAAGATACCCGATGGTTTTACCGTTATCGACTAGAGAGCTGAGAAAAAAGGTATGAGGCGTGGCAAAGTAGGACGATAATATAAAGGCGCAGAATTTGTATTTTTCCATTTCCAGTCGTACAGCTGTTAATCATCAATTAGTACAGATCAACAATGAGTCACCCTCTGTCGGTTTTTAATCATATGCAACAAACTGTGTCTCGAATTGAAGCATCTGAGAGCAAACACAAAACGCCTGAATTTTCCACGTAAACGTTTCTTTCCACTCCAATAATGCACAATGCTAATAAATAAAGAGGTGAATTCTCGAACCAAGAATGACAAAGACATCTTATGCATCCAGGAGGAAAAAAGAGAGGAACATATATGGGAATAACGAAAACGATACTTAAACTACATGTTGAAGTACAACTGTTTTCGCTTATACGCACTCCGGGAATGATCTCCTATAGACTGGTATTAGTGAGCCATTAATATTTCGTCCTGATCAGCGCTTTCATGCGCTGATGCGACGAAGATTTAGCCCAATCCAGAAAAATCGTAATCTGTCCAACAATTAGCTACTGCTCTACTTTGCCCTCATCCGATCTGGCCCACCACTTAGCTTTTCGACTTTTCATTAACTCAATATCTATTTGTTAGCTTGTTGTCAGATGTCCACTTATTTCTTGACGTCATTTATTTCGACTTCTGAAGTTCTTTTAGTTCTGATTATGATGATTTCGTTCCATTCGACTTATTCAACCTGTCCCCCTCTTCTCCCTCCTCTTTGCACCTTTGTGGACCTTCTGGTTCTCTCATATCCACCCCATACAACAGTTTATTGTTAAGCTTGATTACGGCAAATGACGACAAAACACTGATGCATTTTGTGCATAAAAATTCACTGTCCCTCTGTTAAGTGCATAATACAACAAATAAAAGCCATTTATTTATGTACTTCTTTGAAATGTAACGTAGGGAAGACCAGCCCATCTTTGACGCGGCAAATATAATCCATCCCTCCTTGCATCATGGCGTGAGGTGAAAGCAAAATCGTCAAAGACAGGTGATACTAAAACCACATAGCCATCTTTGCTTAAATGCACTCTTCTATTTCTCCACTCTTCCTCCTCCCATCTTCCAAAAAAACAGGTTCGCGAAATCCCGTTCTGGCGTTCTTGTGACCTGCTCTTGAGTACGGCATGGATATAAACGTATGCAAATAAACGAATATACAGAAATAAATCCTATGCCACTAACATATCTTTAATCCATAAGTTTTTTAAAGATGGAAATCATAACAAAAAGCGGATGGAATAGAAGCAACTTATTTGCCTTTATACAGTAGAATGCTCTTAAACCCCTTCCATCCTCTTATTAAAACGTGTTTCTTAGGAAACGAGGGCGACCTGCGGTCACTACAATTCCAAGATATTTCAACGTCACTTATTTACGAACGACAAGAAAAAAGAGAAGATTCTAGCCGAGTTAGTTCGCCGTATGCGGAAAATATAACTTTATGTGAATCAAGGCAAGCTTCAAATTCAAGTCATAAAGCATCAATTAAACTTCCTCGATACTCATTCCAGACACTACTGTGGCTGGGAAGGTTTTCATGTGTCGATGTTAAGCGTCCCTCTTGGGAGTAACCACCAAAGCGACCAAAACATTTTCTATGCATTCATTTTTCAATTGAATTATTTGCTCTCTTCGAGCAACCCAATCAAATAAGCAATTGCAGCGAAAATTTCTTGTTCAAACTATGAATTGCTAGCAAACTATCTAAAATGCAGAGCACAAATGAAAGAAGGAAGACAATGAGGACGATTGGAGGAGATAATAAATATGAGAATTCGCATGAACGCACAGCCTAACTTGAAAAAAGTAACAAATATTCTACTAAAAAGAAGCTAAAACGTTCACATTAGTCTATCTTCCCTCATTACCTTCGCAACAGAATTTCTCGAAATTCCGAAATATGCGGAAAGAAACAGGTTCCGCTGAATTCCATAGAAAAATGAAGATTGCAGATCTCTCCGGCCGCCAAATTGGAAATGAATTCCCACCTTAAACAGTCAGCACAAATTGCCTCTATAAATGTTATCGCTATAGATCATATTATTTTTTTGTGTGCTCTAAACTGCACTACAGGAATTTGCCGCGTATAAAGTGATCGACAGCTGAAGTCGTCGATGTATGTGAGAGAGTTCTCGCAACAAGTGGCACAGCTTATCAGAGCGACCCTATGTTAGGTATTACATGTGTTAGTACTTAAAAAGGTCGAAAACACCATGTTGCCTCGACTCCACGGCGGTACGGCCCGCCAGAGAAGAAACTGCGCTTTATGCGCTCTCGACGCTGCGTTTAGATGACTGGACAAGGCAAAATGTGACTTGCTCTGCTTCCCATTACAGTGATATTCTGCAATAAGTGGTCTTATCTCCCTATGTTGGTGTGGTACAAGATTTAACGAGCTAAAGCGAACATGAGATGATATGCTTTCTCAGAATCGCCTATGAAATGTTACTTATATTCCCATGAATCTATCTTTGGGATAACTTTTGTTCGCAAAATGGGCCGAAAGTGTAATGAAGGATGCTTTAGCAATCAAGGTAAGCAGCAGCCGAACGTCGACGATAAGCTGATGGTGGCGGTGGAATCCACATTTAAATCGACTGCCAACGTACTTCCCGCTGGACACCACAGAGAGTACTTTCCCAGTATGTATTTGTATAAAACTTTCCCATTTTTGTGGTAGCCTGTGGTAGCTACTGGTGAATGAATTGGTAGACAAGTCGATGAAGGGTCAATGGAAATCAACGAAGTGGTTGTAACCCCATCTATGGAGCGTTCAGGAACCCTATCAAAAGCAAGCACTTGCAGTGCTATTTATGTCACTTTAAATTGCTTCTAAAAATGTTCCGAACAGCATAAACTGTAGGTTTTCTCCATGCGTTTGGCCATTTTTCATAGTAAAATTGGTTCCTTTCTTTCGTTTTCTTTAAGTTTCAACGATTTTGCTCGTCATGCATAGATCCGGATGATGGTTTCAACATGTGGGGTGGCTGCAAGATGAAAGCACTTTGACAATAATCGCGAAAAGAATAACTTCTCAAAACTGTTTAGCACTGTTTAGCAAACAAAATCTTTAAAACTTCCCACTGACTTCCGAATAAAAACTCGAACAATCCAAATTTTCAGACTGCCTATTCAAGATAAACGGAACCTCCTAATTCTTTCATCGTCCCAGTAAGGAATTGGACACTTGAACTTTCCAAGCGCTAAACTATTATTTGCAAGGCGTTCTTCTGCTGTCAGTTGGTTCCTCGCCGTCTTTAATAAATACCTAACAATCTAAAAAAAAAGAAATATAATGTTACCATCGACTGACGGAAGACCTCAAATGTGTGGAACATAAATCAGTAGAGAGATAGCAAGCAATCAGTAGAAGTTCATCGGTTAGGGGAGTTAAGAGAGATTTCATGGAAAAATCTCAGCAATGAAAAACCCTTGCGTTTCGAAGGGTGAGACAATAAGTGGATATGCACATGAGCTGAAACTTTATAATACTGCAGTCGCAGGTTCCATTTCATTCGCAAGGTAAATCAAATGAGGCGAAGCTAACTTCTTTTAAGGATAACATTTTGCAGGCTTGAGAATTTTGAGGTATCGAGAAAATGCTGTCTATTTGATATGGTCGAATGATTTCTGCAAAAGAAGTACTGAAGTCGAAGCCACTTTGAGAGCATATTTTAAAACAAACCTTTCATCATTCTGCTGCCGTCTTACGCTTTATTGATAGCGGCTCATATTTCACAGATGAAAGCAACTAAATAATACCTAAGGATACAAATAGCGGAATATGAAAACAGCTCAAGCACTTCATACAATTTTCTGGGAAAACGCAAATATGCAGCTACTCTATGGGAAATGCTGCATTAACAGAAAGCGGAAAAATCAAAGACAGAAGAGGAATGAAACTTGAAACAGCACACTTTTCCCTCGGGAACGCTTCAGAATAATCATTTAATTGAAAACGTGAACCGTGACGTCATCACACTGCTGATCAAAGCCGGGAATACGCTACGGAACAAAATTAAAAACTTGAGTTCAGAATTGTCACGACTGGCGATATCCTCAGAAAATCGACCGGAGAGCACTTTCGTATGCGCCATCCAGGGAACCTCGTGATCTCAGAGGCGGGGAAACAGACTTCCTTCCCGAAATTTCCACATAGTTTACAGGTACGAGACCAACTCGATCACCGTCCTTCGAACTTGAAAGGAACTTCTTTTTTATTTAATCAGCTAATTTTTCTAAAACCGATTCTTATACAACTAAGCAATAAACCATGAAAATAGACCACAGCTACTTATTATTCGAAGAATTATTGTGGACCGACTGAAGAGGAAGTATTTTTGAAAAAAAAGAAAGCCGAGATGATGATGTCTGAATTACTCGCCTCAATGTAAGGAAGCAAAAGTAGTATAAAAAAGACCAGTCATGTTTCACTTTCTCAAGTTGCAGCATCTGAAACGCTGCTCCATGGTAACAGTATGGATGGCTTCAACTCACGTTAGAGATCCAATAAACAGTTATTGAATAAAGTCAAGGAACGCATCTCAAACATTTGTAAAAGTTCAGTTTAACTCATGGCCATTGGTGGCATGTGAGTGACTTCAGTGACAAACGATAATTAATAAATGTGATCGATTGTACGACAGATATATCCGCATTGCGGGACGATCCCTCAATAAAGTTTTAATAAATAAATAAACGGCTCAACTAACTGAGAAAACTAAGAAATTTTCTTTCAGAAATATTTTTCTGCCTTCAAAATGCTGCAGTTAGGAACCATCATCACGGCCTTGAAACTTCTAAATTAAACAACTTAAGCCTCTTTCTAGAAGGTTCCCATTTGATGAAAGATAATGCTCACATATCAGTTGCAAAACAGATGTACAGATATTTGGCCAAGCATATATACTAGCGAAGTCCAAAAATTTCGAAGAGCAGACTTGCAAATAGAATTCCACATCCTGTGCATCCCCTTCTCGACCCCTACCTCCATATATCCCTCTCCAAATTCAAAAGAAGTTCGCGAAACTTCCTGATTCATTTTGCCATCTAGCCCCCTCATGCACACATACATCTCTGGCCCGTCGTCTGAGCAGAATTATGCATTGGAAGGGGTAAATTTAGCGATTACTAATTAGTTTTCAAAATCAGACCTTCCTGTCGAATGGCATAATGAAGTTTCGTGGACATAAAATCGGAAGCATTCTGTCGAGAAAGTTGAAAAAATATTTTGTTTTCAAAACACTAACATTATTTTATGTCACCTCTTTTACTGCCACTTCAAATCAGTTAAATACACTAAATGAAAATAAACAAATCAAAATGGCCATGCTATGTTCCCCAACGCACTAATATGTAATGCATCAAAGAAATGTTGAGATGCTTCTATTCTAGAAGCAAGGCTTACACTAAAACCATCATTTATTCGATGTTCAGCGATATATTAGACAGTCCGCGCAACCACTTTGGAAGCAAATGAAAGCGACCTGACGAAAGTGCGCTGCAACCAATGATGCATACTTGTTCTCCCAATACCTCAGAACGGACAACTAATTTGATGCAACGGCTTAAAATACAGAGGACGGCGTCATTTTGCGTTGCAACTGCAGTTCTGCTTAAGCAAAAAGGTGAACCAACCTCGCTAAAAGCCATCCACGAACTGCGGGCTGCTGATGTTTAGGAGCAACTCGGAGAGTTTGTCCCTTGCAGAACGATAGCTCGCGCTCATTTTGCCCATTAAAATCGTACAAGGCCTGAAAACGAATACTGAGATAATAATTTCAAAGCAACATAACGTTTCGCTATAAGACGCAGACGATTAGACAATGAGGTTTAGTCCAGCAATTCTTCACACCTTTCTCATTTACAAAAAGAAGATCATCACCTCGAAAATTCCCTCTTCAAAAAATGACTGCACTAGTTTTTCAGCGCATGATTCTCTCTTATCACTCGTCACCTATATGGGTTCACAAAAAAAGATGAAAAACGTAGGCAAATTAAATCGTGGTTCTACCCTTTGAAATGAACAGACCCTTTACAAGAACCGCCTCCCACAAACTGGTGCTATAAAGAAAACTAAAGCAACATTTACTGCCCAAGTCTCTCCCCCCTCCAAACAAGATAAAACAACTTCAAGAAAAAAAGGACATACCGTTGCATCGTAATGTTCATCGCATCCGGTGGCCCATCTTCGCGACTCTTCAACAGAGGTTACCAGCCGTGAAAGGCATTTATAAATGAGGTAAGGACCTCCCAGTGCCACCAACCAGAACAGCATCGCCGGCCAGTTTACCGATTTCCCAATGGCGCCATGCAAATCCACCCAATCGGCCCCTGAACACAATTACATATAATGAAAATCTCAAACGAAATATGAAAAATTTGCATCCTAACTCGCTTTTCCGATACGGTCTTAATGAAAACGCAGAGATCCCGTCAAATTCGTCATGCGATAGGCCATCTGAATGTTGTAAAAAAACAAAGGACACTATTCCTTGGTAATGCCAATCGAAACCCTCATACTGAATCTACATATAAATAAGTGTTAACGAAAAATCGCAGAAACACTAACGAACACACACGCAGATGGACTTTTTCGTTCATTACTACACCTCTCAACGACTCATATAAACGAATGCAACGGATGCAGTAATCGAAATCTATCCGCATAAGACTTAAATCGCTGAACTATGACAACATTCCAATTGGCCAAGAAACAATTATATAGACAGCAACGGGGCAGACAAGCAGGACTTACACTACCAAAATCAAACAACATCAGCACTGCAAAATAACTGATTAACGCAAAGAGAAGCAATGTTTCTGAGAGAAAAACGCACACCTGTGCAAATAAACTCATCACGTAAGACTAGATGAGAGCATGTCTATTCCGAATGAATTCTGTTGCTTATTTTCGTAACAGAACTGAAGGAGCGCACATAAACATATCAGTGGAATGATCGGAAATAACAACTGGATTAACCAGAAATCATAACTGCACTGTAGGCCTGTTGAGGAGACTAACAGAGGAAAAAACTCCAGCAAGCCAAATTAAAAACGCGCAGCAAAATTAAACACAATGCGTTCTTGGGGAATAATTGTGCGCACGCCAAGATCACATCCACTTCAGCCTCACACTACAAATTGACTTTCTGACAGCAATATGGATGCGAGATACCTTCCCTATATTCTATACAAGTGTTTAAAACAATCCTGCAAGAGCCGCAAACATTCTAGTAAGGTTCCAAGGACGGAAATACTGCTTCCTTTTTGAACATCAACTTATATCGAAAATTAAGCTCCACAGAAATCGTAACGTCACAACGAAATTCTTAGACGTTCAAATTATTTCTGTATATATTCTAAGAACGGAGGTTCCACTTGACTCTGAAAGCGATAACTTATACTGTTTCCCTACCTAAGTTTTACTAAAACTGTCCCTTGCAAACTTCATCTAATTAGGTGGAACAGATGACGAACGCACAACGATTTAGCCCCTCGCTGGATTTAAATTTTGAACACAAAGCGCGTTCCAGCTTCTTTTCCCTTTCCCTTCCCATCCAATACTCACGTGACAAACAAATAATACGAAAATCTGGAAAGTTCAAGCAACAATAATACAAAAATGCACAAGTTTCAGTGTCCCCAGCGCTTCCTCGAATGACGACCTCACAAGAGGATCAAATGTGGTAATTTTACAGCCAAGTTTCCAATTTACTACAAAAAAAATTCTCGCTAAGAACCACTGCGCTCAAAAAGTCACTATTTCATACCAAACTAAAGAACCACAAAATCACAAAGTGCTAAATTAAGACGAAATTAGAACAAAAAGATGAGCCAAGACCGTTTAAAGCTAATTTATGGAACCAGATACCGCAGATGACTTCACTGCGGAAAGCAAACAACTTTCCACTCGGTTGGCTAGATCTTGAGACAAACAACGTGGATACAGCAAAAGACAATATGAAATCTTCTACAGTGGGAAAGAACAAAACATGCAAGTGCGAAAGTGAGTCGGTAAAGCTGCAAAATTGACAAGCTCATAAAAACTGATAAATCAGGAAAGTTGAAGCATACCTCGAAATTAAAGAGGTAAAATAACCAATACCTGTAGATGCCATGGTGACATCCTGCCATGCCAACTCTGCAGCAGAATAGTTGGCTGGCTTAAAGCGAAGCAGCACCAGAATCGTCCGCCAAAGACGCTTGAGCCATCGAAGAACCGATAGCGCAACAACCATAGATACTAGCTAGAAAGTTATCAAAAGTATAAACTGGGCTGCAAGTCCACCTTCCCTGGAATAACATTAACAGAGAGTACGGTGTGAGCGTTTTCGATTATTAAGATGACGATCATCGCGTTCCTATCAAATAAATCGTGGCGGGGAAGAGCGGAATTTGAGAGCAAGAGGAAGGGAGGGGAAGGTGTAGATAGTGTTGACCCTGCCGTGTGGTCTGTCACGATCGACTCACGATTTGGCTGCCTCGGAAGCTTCGCTCAAACCATTTCTTCCATATGATCGCACTACTTAAAAAGACAAGCGACTTGAATGGATAAATAAAGATAGGTGGGCTTCAATACTGAAATAAATAAGAAATCTTCATTTCAGATCAATAAAATCAAACGATTCTTTACCGATAATCACGATATGAAAAGAGTACTCCAAATGATTCATTGTTTCTTTGAAAGAGTGAAATACGAAGAAAATCTCGAAATAAACAAAAAATTCTTCATCCCTCCCTTGAAATTTTAATTTATTTAAGCCATAGGCTAAAAGTGCGGCTATGATAGCCGGCAAAATATCATTACTATTTTCATATGTTTGTTCATGGAACCCATATGCTATGAGGCACTTGCGTAGGGGGATTCTGCTTTCATTTTTACATTATGTAGCAGACCAAGACATAGTCATATTGTATTCGATATCGTCAACCATCCTGTGCACAGTCATTAACTATTAACATATCATAACCATAAGTGCCGGCAATATATTCCATTCGATAAAACACTAAATGTGATGCCCAAGTTAACTACAGCGTCGGTAAAGGCTTCAGTGAGCAACAAGTTTTTGAGAGACAGAAGGTGCGAACGCAGAATCCATCATATTCATCAGTTGGCATTTCGTCATATGGCACATCTGTCGACCAATCAAACAACTGTCGCAATCACAACCTATGCATACAGCTAAACAAGACGCGATATTTTGTAAGTAAAATTGATGCTAAGAGGGGTTGAAAAATTAAAGTTCATTCAAATTCACTGTTATGTACTGCAGATGGACACTCAATTATACATTTAAAAAAAAACGGCCAAAACCCACAGTGACAGCGGATGAACTACTTTCTCCCAGTGAAAGAGTTGTGTATCCAAGGAAAATTTGATGAATTTATTACGTAGGCAATCTTTTTACGCGTTTCTTTTGCAGATTCCTGATGTCTTACAGTGGCGACATGTTCATATTTGAAATTTGTGGAAAATAAACTTCGCTGAGTGCAAAGCTGTGGAACTGCAAAACGAATTTGCTCAAAATGATCCTCTCTAAGACCTTTTACAATTGAACAATCGTAGGGGTAATATTCTATAAGATGCATCAGTGATTTTTTTTTTAATATTAGGAACTGGTCGTTTAATCAGCCAATGTTACAAAAAGCACATATCATGCCACCTCTATTAGTTTACGAAATCTTAGTGTGCCTGTTTAGTTTCGACAGATCGTAACGCGCAACACCAAATACTATTTAAATGATCTTAATACACAGATATAACAATACATAAAGCACACATCAGGTCTGAACGAAAAAAAAACTTTCTGATTAACTCCATTTAACTAAACCACCTGTGATTTAAGACGCGAAAACTGCTCAACAACGCCTATAACAGCCCGAAACGAACTGTAGATTGCATTCTGCGTTGAATTCAACATATTGGCAACCGATGTCACTGCCGTCACCACAGCCTCGATACTTTGAAATGCTCCTGAACAAACAGCAATAATGACGACCGATCGTAAAACAAGCATACTTAACGCGGTAAACTTCTGGACGGTCATTGCACCATTAGCGAACCCAAAAATTAGCTATTTAACTGCATGCAAGCAACAGTAGTCGCAAGACTATCTTTTTCCGCTCCACAAATATCAACAAATCCGAACAGAAATGAATAATAAGCAAGGTAGGTAAGATCCGATACCTCTGGATGATTCTTCAGCTAATCGGGCAAAACTGCTATTCATCGGAGCAACGCCACATCCATAGTTACCGTACCTTGAAATAATCTAATCATAGTTAACGTACTTTTATCAAAATCGAATCCAGCTTGCACTACTTCAATGATCAGCTGAGCACTACTTTAAAAAATTAAAATAAGGTAACCGACTGAATAAGAAAATGAATAAATGGAAGAAAAAAGTTTCGATTCACTAACACGGTAGCCGATGAGTATGGTGTACCACTGTATGGTGGTCCATATCCATAAGCAATTCCATAAGGATTCATCGGAGCACCGATGATAGAGTGCTGCGACATGACATCACTCATCAGCAGAGGCGGCCTTGGTGGCACCGGTGGAGGGAAGTTATCTCTACGAGCGTCCATTATTTTGGGTTATTTAACCCTACAAATGAAAAGAAAAACACCTCAAAGTTGCATCTGCGTGGCTTCTAAAGATGCAAACTTAAGCAATCTCCAGATATTAAGGACACCGCTTATTTTTATACGACCGTCAACGTCATCTCTGAATTTTTTATCACTAAATAATAAATAATGAACGGAAATAAATAAAAACAAGGCGAATAAAATTAAGCAACCGATGCACGTGGATAACAGCCCCCAAATGATCCTTTCAGCTAAGTCTTATCGCTCTGCTGTTGAAAGATAAATGAGAATGAAATTTCTCAAAAATATAAAATACAATACTTCAAAGATATCTATCAATATTACTTAGAAAATATGGAAACAAACTTCGGAAAAACTTCGGCATTTACCTGATGAAAAATGTCCGAGATAAACTGCAGAAATGAGCAGAGACTCTTACAAACAGCAACAATAACAACACAACTTTCGGTGCATATTTTATTTCGACCTTGGTCTTCCAAACAACAGCAAGAAATACATGGGTGGGTGTAAAAGGCAATACATACAAACACAGTAAACTCAAAGCAACGCAGTAAAAGTGCACGCATAGCTTGAATATGAGGAAAGTCAATAAACAATATCAGAGTAATAACAAGCACAAGACATCATTTTATTTCAACGCCTCCAAAACATGAAAATATATGAGCATGAACAGAAAACGATCTAGTCGCAGCAAAAACGATGGCATCAGTCGGAAGCATACTCCAGACTCCCACAAAGCGGAAAAGGTGAAATGAAAATGAACAGTTTGGGCGAGCTGGACAAACTGGCGAACATGGGAACCAGCTAAACTATGCAGAACCACTGCCTGCATTATAATATCCTTTGGAGAGTTGGAATTGATGAACACGCCGACACGGAGAGGGCTGATTGAAATATTTCTGAGAATAGGATTTCAAAAAAACCTATGATAAAAAAAGGATGAAATTTAAGCTTGCGATATTCCAACGATTCTGGACTGGAGACTTTTAGCTTGCTGGTATAATCTAAGTAGCATGGTCTTCAAGGCCTTTTTGCAGAACGCGGAAGTCGTAGCCAGAATCATACAACAGACGATAAATTTTTAAGTTCGTCGGCACAGACCTTTGTGCTATCCAAAATTATCGAAAACATTACTTACGTATACTTAGGAGGGGCAAAACAGGACCTAAGATGTTTTCTTGAAGCATACCATTAGAAACTGGATGGCTTTATCCCGCTCATACCTACTTTAGAAAAACGTCAACGACTTCACATTTTCCCAACCTCAAGAGCGGCTTTTCATGACAGATCAAATCAGAGGTCTTAGCATTTCCATGACTTACACTTCGTTAACTTCAATGTCATGTGCAAGTACCCGAACACTATACCGTCAGGCAATGCGCAAGATTCACGGCTACCAAGTACAACCCTCTTTTTCGCTTTCTATCCACGAATACATCAACGCCATCCCCCCTCTCCAGAAGGTTTTGCGAGTAAACGGTCTCAATCGAAAGTTGATCGTTAAATCCTATTACAAGCCCTATGTCAACCCAGATGAAGAAAGATAAAGCATGAAACTATATGTGGCCAAAGCAATCTCAATTCTTCCCTCAGCTAAGGATATCCACTAATCTCGAACTTTCTGAAGAAATATCAGCAACTAATCGACAACGAGCAGACCCACGGAAAGGCAAAAACTTGGAAAGTATGGAATTTGAACGAAAGATTCTGCGAATATTACCAAAAATGGGAATCTCTGTACACTTACGACTGCAAACCACTAAAAACAGGATTGATGAAGAAGCGTCCGCTTTATAGGTCCCATTGCTAGTGGTTCTACATGGGTAGTGAGTGTTAAAATTCCACAAAAAGAGTCCCTCAATGACGCAGAAATAAGACGGTCGCAAATTCTGACCAAAGGCAGATATCGGAGAAAAGCTCATGGTTGTGAACTGAACGCCTGAACAATAAATCAAAACGAAATATAGAGTAAAAAATGGAACAGATGACAAAAAGGAAAACCTCATCAACGTGGACGATATCAAAAAATGCTTTATTTGCCGCGACCTCGACTTTGCTGACCTCCTCTGCCAGATCGAAGTGCTCCTCTTCCTCCCTGGCCACCTCCTCTGCTGCCCCCTTGCATCGCACGTTTAGCGCGCTGTTGATCCTTCTGCTGACGCCGAACTTCTTTAACCTATAATCGTTAATAACAGCTAAAATTTTCGCTCCATCCCTGGTATCTTCCTTCTTCCCGTTCCATACATAAAAGAGTAAGAACTTCATTACATCTCTGAGCGATGTTTTATAACCACCTTGAATGAAACCGAGTGCGTGCGAAAGTCGAGCATGAAAGCATCTTGGTTTTAACTAACTTTATTTTTTCACAGTGTTGCTGCTAGTGGCCTATTTTAATGAACACCATACTATGATCGCTACGACCCTCTTAACGGTTGCCCTTCTTGTGCACATATAACAGAACTAACATTTTTCAAAGACGGCACACACTGGACAATTTACTAAAATAATTTTCGTCATAACTCTGCACCACAAATATTGCTCCTATTCTTTCATAAAGATCCAACCACCTGAGTATCAACTACTGCGTAGCAACTTAAATAAAATCCTCAATGCCGTTTTAGGTACTTTCCAAACGAATTTTTAAAGGCAATGTATGAATAGTGTACCTTATGCGAACAATGCAAAGCTGATACTATCATTTCCCAACTCTCTTGTTACGGAAGCAAAATAGTTAGAAACCGTTTTACTTGTAAAAGGTAAATAAACCTGCCAAAATAATTAATAATAACCAGATAAGGCTCATTTCAGCATCTCCACTCACACGCAAACGAAGAACATCCTTCTACTCTAGCAGGGAAGATGGTGGGCGGGATGGGGAAACAGAAACATGGACGCATATCTGTTCGCGAATCACGCCTGCATTCGAAAAATGTAGCCTGCGTGAAATTCTAGGAGAAAAATAATGATGAGAAGCTATACAATAAGTATTGGATTTTTGAGACGCAAATGAAAATTTTTTCTTCTCAAATCACACATATCGCTTCTTTTCCGAAGTATGGAAATAAGCTAAAATCGGCCCTGAGGCATCCACGCGGCAACATGAAAGTGTAAAAATCAGCGAAATACGCCTGAAACGAGAGTCACGGCTGACGAAGGCTAACCTCCCATAGATGGAGCGACCTTCTATAACGGGGTTATTATACAGAAAAACAGCGACGACAACATAATCACGATCACTGAACAGATTAAGGATGTTAAAAGTTCACACCTGCTACCCTTTCTAAACCGATATTATTTTACAGAGAGTATAAACACTTCACAATGAACTTGATGGGAAAACCAACCTCGTCTTTAACAAGTTCGACTACGTCATCCGGTATACGTAGATATTTGATTGTCGAACCCCTCACATATACTTCTGGCATTTTCAAAAATCGATCACCGTCCTGTAAATTCGAAGCAGCCCAATAATAAAGTTCAGACAACTTTCTAACATAGTATCATTAAAGAGCTTTTGCTACGAAACCTTTGGAAAGCGAAGAAAACCCATCGATACAGTGATTCAAACTTAATCATACGATCCCATTAAAACTTTGCTGATCTCACTCATAAAATTCGATGACCATAAAAGAAATGAAGAAGCATATCAACACAGCACGCTATCTAATTTATTGAAGTATACCTTTATTCTTAACGTCGTGTGTAAAGGTATATATGATGTGATTTCTTGTATTATCCCCCAACTGCCGCTTAATTCCTCGGGTAAATATTCAAATTTGCTGCCCAGCCAACAGACGTACATTGAAAGGAAGGCTATTTGGCTCACTGCCCATTCGGACGTGATTGAACGTCGCAACCAGCTTCGACCAACTTCTACCGAGATTCCCCAATTTAGTCGCTTTCTGCTTCAGTTAAATTCAGTATGGACGATTATACCTCAAACTTTCTTTAAACGAACTGAGGTAATCTGCGCTCTTAAGTCATTGAATTTCTCCGGCCCAGAAGAACAAAAAGGTAAACTTGCCCCAACTTATATAACCTCGCTTCGTGAGACATACTATTCCAAACCAGCTTGGATCACAAAACTTTACAGTTAGAACTGAACTAATAGAAAAGTGGTAGTAAATTACAACGTTCCAGTCAGCAAATACCTACAGCCTGCAATAAAGCATTACGGAAAGAACCGCTAGTTAAAATAATAAAATTTATCAAAAATGAAGTTTTCTCACTCATTATGTAACAATATAGTGAGTGCCTGCTTTGCAATAATAAATCTCGTTGCTAAACCATGCAACAGCGTTATTCACCTTCACACAATCCAAAATTCGGAACTATGCATATTTTCCTTGGATTATGATAACGTCCCCCCAGAGCTCCTCCCCCACAACGTGCGCGAAAGAAACGCATTTTTGCTGTGCTTTCGCTATCTCTTTGCCTAGTCCTTTCTATTTCGTTGGTTGCACACCTTAAGCATCACAACTATGAACGCATTAAGGGCATTATTTGCATCTATATCGTTATTAGCAGCAAATATGGCTTATTAGAGAAAGTCCACTCACCCTAGACGTGCAGATAGCGTCCCTCAAGTGTATATTCATCCACGCATCGCAAGAAACCAAATGACCATTGTACGTCTCTCCATTCTTCAACTCCACCAACATTGGATGATTTTGCGCTGTGCGAAGAAGTGACAGCGGCAGCTACAAAAATAATACACTGAGAGGCCACCTGCACATCAACTCGATAAGAAACTATTTAACGAAACAAAAACATTAACAGCAAGTACGTCCGACGGAAAGTACCTTTCAAGCTTCAAAGAAGTATTTCAGCCCTGCGAAGCAAACACAACTATAATAACAAGCAATTATCGGTCCCTCTGATGAACTGAAGCGGATATTCCTATATTTTGGAATCTATAGTAAGGTGAGCAGTAACAACACTACAAACTGCGTAGGTTGCGAAAAATCACTGAAGAAAGTTTTCGGCGCCCTCTTCAAACCGAGAACAAAGAACTTTCTCTTTTTCAAATTTTCTCTCCTACTTCCTAACCTTATTTTCTTAGCAGCTCCTCCTCTCCTAATACTTCAATTCCTTTTTGCCCACCATAATGCCATCGTCCCAAATTCTTTGCTTTGAAACTGACGCTTAGAATGGTTCAAGCTAGGAAACCCGGATTACAGTCGCCACACATGTCCAAGCAATAGAAAATCCATGAATTTCTCAGAAAACATAACTTTACCTTCGGCTAAGAATGGTGATGGGTAAAATTTTTCGAGAACTGAAGGGAAGAGAAAAGTTATGTGTGAGACCCCGACAAGCGCGATTGAGTGAGCTTAGGCCTACAGGCGTAACCACCCCCACATAAACGACTCTTTCTCGTTAGTGTACCGTTTCATTCGGCTGCCTCTTCAGCACCCTTTTGTTGATTGCTACGTAGTGTTCATATTCTGTACCCTGAAACGTAAGCAGGTAATGCCTAATTCCTGGGCAGCATGACAATCAAAATCCCAAACAAAACTAGGTAGCCTTAGAATGGCTAAACACACAAGAGCAATACTCGTGCAACCAATCTGAGGAGCAACAATTACATAACGAGAGAACCTTCGGTAGTAACGCTCTGCTGTGTGAAGATAGTATAAGCAAGAGCCACTATAAATATGACTTATTTACATGAGAACCTTATGAATGCGAGTGGCCTCAAACCGACTGCGACCACAACTTCATTTAGTCGGGACCTGAACGTGATGGAACTGTTTGATCACTGGCCGCAGTCAAGAGATCATTTCTCCATTCTCCATTTCATTTACATGGTTTAGATGAAAAGAAAAAAAGAAATTTTTTTCCGCACATACATCCCACCCAGATTGTGATGCTTCAAAGACTCCATTGCAACTCACCACCATTATTTCCTGCCCACGACACGCTGAGGTCGGAAGCAGGCAGTGACGGCTATTACACCTGCAGACAAGACGTTCGCTGAAAATTTTTAATTAAACAACTATAAGATAATGGCAGTTGCAGCGAGAATATTCAACGGCGAAGCAAATTTCAACGCTACAATCACCGCACCGAATAAGAACCTCGGGTGACGTTCACAGTTGCGTGAAAGGTAGAAGGAGGAAATCAAGCTTCGTACGATGCGACGTTTTTATATCGAAGTTCATTCTCCAACCATGTTTCATTTTTCCCGTAAATTATTGTTCTAATCATTTTCACGCAAAACATTTGCGCTTATGACCCAAATATGACTAAGTATATATCAAGAGGGCTGGAGTACACAGAATTTCATGCCGGATGTCTCTACATGACAACGTTTCACATTGCAATTCTGTTCAAAATCGAAAAAACTCTATATCGTTCGCTCTTGATCGAAGAACTCCTGCCTAAAAAAACTGTATTTAGGATAAAATCAGATCCTAATGAATACGACACATAGACCTGACAACCTTCGACCCCAGAATCCAGGAAAATGCTACACTCCTGATTCCTTCTTGAGGAAAAGGGGGGGGGGGGGGAGAGGGGGAGGGTTGGGATGATTCTCTCCCTTAATTCCGATAAGGCAATATCGCGGAATCTGTCCAAAAAGTGGGATATATTTCTTCGTCAAAAAGTTTTACAGCATCCCTCAACAATAAAGAATAAAGAGTATTTGAGATTACCTAGGATTCGAGGGTGCCTGCACGACCAGCAAAAATGTATCCGAAGTATACAAAGAACAGAAACAACCAAACAAACAACCGCTACTATTGACTGCACATACACTGGAAAATACGTTTCCATAAATCTAATGAGCTCTTCTCAAAGAAATTTTCTGTGCTTCTTACAAGAAACTAAAAACGCCTTTACTTTGACTGGATTTACGAAACTGCTTTTGGTTTCGGTCAAATTTTTAAATGTTTCTACTCCACTGAACTATGTCGACTCCAATGGTTAAATGGTACATCCCCTTACTTCGCATTCAGAAATCGTGACTGCAACAGTACGTTGATAAAATTATCGGAAAAAAACGGAAACAACACCCCGACGGGAAACGAAATGGGAAGCAAACTGGACTTCTGTAATGAACAGAATAGGAATAAGAAATCTCTCCAAATATAAGATAAACGACTTCCGCAAAACACTTGCCGAAATTTGTGGGAAATTTGTTGCAGTCTCTTCAAGCATTAATGAGATGATGGTGTTCGCACAGTGTACATTCTTCAACAAAATGGTCCTAAGCGGAAGACGAACACAGATTCTCACGTACAATAAGCTCTACTGCTAAACAGTGTGATAGGGCTTTCCTGTATTTCGAAAAACACACTTCCCAACAAAGAAAATGGCCAATAACCTGAAGTCACGTATTGTACTCACGGCAGATGAGATTTGCTTACAAGCAACCCCCTCCCACCCTCCCTCCCTCGGGTATCAGTAACAGCTTTACCGCTACCTCAATCTTCTACAACTGCACTCTTCACAATTCTGCTCATCTCATCTTCTTTCCTTCGGCATTGGCATAACACACCGTTTGAAGCGCACCTTGAAATTACCATTAATCCAAAATCCTTAAAAGTCCTCTCGCATAAAAACATTAGCTTGCATTCCAAAAGTGATATATGTTGCCACATTGCTTAAAACATTGTTCTTTGGAAGAAACAGATGGACAGCTTACGATGCTAGCTTCTTCAACCAGTCGTTTAGTTAGTCAGCGGCAACACTTACTTAGTTCCTCCATACACATAACGAAATAAAAGACAGCGGAAGGCTCTAACATGAGAAAATTGAGGCAGAAGGCCATGACAAGCCACACATTGTACGGGCCGGTCGAAGAGACAACAAAAACCGTCTGGGCTGGAGTTTAAATTCAATTTTAGCCCTCAACCTACTCAAAACCGCGTCCAACCCAATTTTTACATCCCCTCCTACTGGTATCGTGCAAAATAAAAAACAGCACGCGATGAAACATGATATGTTCACGAAAATACGCCGAAAATAACCACGTGTGGTCGCACACAGTTGCAGGGAATCCGAGCGCTCCCACTGCGAACTGGGAATGGAGCCAAAGTGACGCCCACACGGCAGTACGCGACAGTACCGTAAAGCGAACTACGTTGGAGATGACAATAACGGGACAGTGGCACCTTACAAGTGCTCGTCACGGACTCGGAGTAGTGACATACGGTGGTTTAAATGTTTTCAGACCAATGGTGCGAGCTGAGATAGCTTTTTAGGACAGAGCAACCTTCTTCGCAAGAGTGCTATAGTGCGTTAGAGAAAATCTCATTTTTGTAAAGCCAACACTTGATTCGTTTGAAAAGAACCGACTCACAATACCAAAACATACAAATTTTCAGACCGGCGCTGCGATCAAAAGAGGAGAAGGGAAATGCATGGGAACACTCATTACCCGACAGGGTGAGCAGGCAGCATACACTTTAATGCACGCCAACGCGTCCTCAGTGGATACCTCAGAAGTCAATTCTGTTACCATTGATTAGCGGACATTACGATCAGATCCTACTACTCGAAGCGCCCTTAAAAGACTACCAGTTACCAGCCGTGACCTCATGAGGTGATAAAGAATTCCAAATGTGAATAACACGAAAAACAAATAAACTGACTGCGTTAGTTCGATTCATAACTTGCCCTCAGTTTGAGGATGATGTAGCCTTGAGCATAGTCGCAGTTTTGCGAATGAAGAAACGCCAGGATGGAGCCACTGAAAGGTCTTCAACAATCCTTGAAACATAAATGTGATCCGAACTGACCCTTGCAGTACCATCGAGGTTTTAAATCAAAGATAGCAAACCACTGCTCGTAAATAGGCTGAAGCTTTTGTAAAGGCGCCTTAATGAAATCATCCGTTGGAATTCCTCAACCATCTCGATGTTGTTTTTCATGAATGGCAACAAAACTTAAGTAAACCTTCCGAAATAAGACAAAGCAAAAAGCTTTCCAATTATTTTTATGCAACTGTGCTGCAATGCATGGATAGTGCAGTCCCAACATGGGTGTAAACCGAGACTGCGACATCTTGACATTTACATAAATACCAGAAATCCTTCATTAGACTCTTTGTAGGACGGTCGAGACGAAATACACGCAGAGGACATTCGACTGGGAAATTTACTTGTAAGTCAAAGATTTTTCAACGGGTATAATCAAGCTGCCTTCTCATTCTTTTTATCCACTGTCTAAATGCCTCCAATCAATAAAAACCCAATTAAATTCCCTTCCACTACGTCTGGTACTGGTTAGCTACACCTACGTGGTATCAACTACATGGACACATAAGCTATGGCTTAAAGCTCCCATCTGAGCCACCATCGGAGCTCGAATTTCTTACATCATTTGCTATAATTTTGACTAATTATACTCATTTGGACTTTATCAGACCTCAATAGCACATTCCCATATCTCCATGAATGTTAAAGAACAGGGCGAAATTGATATAGAATTGGTGGCAGGATAAGGCTGCGAGTGCCGATATTCAATTGCATCGGTTGCGTAGGCGCAGTGCCATCACACACGTCGGCAAATGTGTTGCGAGGTTCTTCATTTTTGATCAATCGCTATGATGCAAGATGAAAGCTGCCACTGAGCAAAACTAGATCGTTACGTGATGAATGAGCGCATTTCAGCTGCTTTCATATGGACCTTCAGAATGAAGTCGTTATTCGTTTGCACACATAAGTCTCGCTCGCTTATCACAACAAAGATGTTGTATCTTTGTCTCATCGCGTTTCTGTAAAGAAAGGTCACCGAATATCGTTTAATTGTATTGCTCTGTTTATCAAACTCAAAGCCATCTCTCTCATACGTTCCACTGGTATCTATGTTCCATATCATTTTCTGAGTACTGACTGCTTTCAGTATTGGCAGATTTCTGTATTGATGTGGTCGAATGAATCAGTGGTTCAGACTGCCAAAAAAATCACACAGCCTGCTGCCAGTCTCGATGATGCACTCGGCGGCCTCTTACATGGCATTGGTCTTAAGTTATGCGGAGTTCGCTTTGCAGCCGACTCCTTTGCACTTTGCGCTAGTGGAACTATAAGGAATAGTTCGGCTGCCGATTTGCAGCTGCCTCAGCCAGTACTATCTGCAATGTTGTGGTGATTTGAGAGGAATTCATTTTGAAATTAAAGAGAATAAACTCCTCGAAATTTACAAACATTTTAGAAGAAAAACAAAGCTGAATCAACGTGGATAGACATCTGACACCACAACAAAACCGCGTGAAGTACGTCGCCTTCATGTACGGTCAGTAGCATTGAACTTTCACGATTTTACTTAGTGTAATGCTGCATTGAACTTTCATCGGTTGAACATTGCTGCATTTCACCTCTTTAGATGCGTTGCGTTCAATTTGTTTAAAGTTCATTCTGTGAGTAAAGCAACAACTAGAGATTTCTTTCTGTTTTCTTCGTGACTGTGCAAAAATTGCTACAATCAACTTCTGCACGTGAAGGTATATACTGGAGATGCTTGGATGTTGGTCACATTTGAGACAACAGGTCTGCTGCCAATTTTACGCCGATTTAGTCATGTACCAAATGAGGAATCATACTGAAGAAACTGGCATGATACAAGCTTTTGCATTTTGCCCATTGCAGTAGACAGGATGGCAAAAAATAATGAAAATTGCTGAAAAACGTTCGTTTTGTGGTGCATTTAAGTGTTTCTGAAATTGACGGATCAACTCGAATGAGATATCATACTGTGATGCCTGTTATATCGATCAAGTACAATGATTCTAAAAATAGGTCGCAACGTAATGGAAACAATCACATACGTATACAAAAGCACTACTGAGAAATGATGTGCTAAGCAAATGCAAATTCTCGAACTGCGTAAGAGCGATGTGTGGAGTCGATGTTAGGGACCGGTGTTGTTAGATTTCACCGGTGTCCTCTCTCGCATTAACGGAGATTGGACCCATAACGTGATGCGCAATGATTTTAATGCTTCGTAGTCAATGAATGTGCTCCTTTCGGTGGTGAATGAACTACAAAGCACAGCCTCTGTGGTGCCTATCGTCTTGTTATTCGTGATAAGAGCTTCGCTTGCACCCGCCTATGCCACCGTTTTATCGACTTGTGAGGATTACGACGTTGAAGTGAGTTTTCTAAAAATGTTCTCTAATAATCCTGCAACAGTTATCCGGCTACAAAGTGTATTGAATTCGGTATTCTCTAACAAACTATCAAAAGCGGGCTGCACAGCAATTGCTAGGCATCAAAACTATACTGTGGTGAATGCTTCATCAGAAGTCAAACAAAAAACAACTAATTTCATATTGTCAACGCTTTCTTTCGAGTCGCCACTCACGTTCGATTTGCAAAGAACTACTGCGAAAAAATTAAGTAAAAGGGAGGTTTTCTTGAGCTCAAAGCGTGCACCTTTTAAACAAAAAATATGCTCAGCTATTCGCATGCGCATCATTCACCTTTCAAATCGCCCGTTCATAATAACACTCTCTCTTCCAAATGCATATAAGTCAATCCGAAATTTTTAAGCTGTTGCTGCAGTAGCCGTGGACGTTTTCGTCAAAATAACTTTTTTAGATCCTATATCCTTGTATTCGAGCTCACCGAAATGAAAATGATGTCTGATAAACGTTGGCATACTTGAATATCGTATAAACCTAACTCTTTAATGAAAATACTCGCAACCTGAGGGAACTGCCTCTCGTCTTAAATGCAGCCACGTCGAATTACCGTCACCCATTTACTCTATTCAGAGGAGCCCATCTCTAAAAGTACATTTCAAATGCATTTAACAGAAAACTGTTCTGTTCGATTTGAAGAGACACAAAACTTCTACGGTGTTTTGGATTACCAATTGTGCCACTCTGCGATACGAATAATTTCCCTCACAGGTATTCTTGTAAAATAAACTGAATGCGAAAATTTTGACTCATTTTAGTGCAGTGAATGGGTTACACTAACAAACGGGGAGTGTGACGCATGGCTACGTTCAAACTGTGAAGTATCTTGCAAAATGTGCGAACAACGACCTTCTGATCAAGTGCCTGCGCAGAGTATTCAGAAAGAAGCACCTCAAGTGAGATGTACAAACCGACACAGACTCTGCGAGCAATGGATGCGGCAGGGAGAATGCAAGCGTAATCCGAGTTTCATGAACGTCCAGTGCTGTTTATCTTGTTCCACGAGAACAGCGTCAGAACAATGACAACTGTTCTCAAGAAACGTTTCGCACGTGCGTTCTGGAAAGCTAAAATGCAGCATTTCGTTCCTGCTAGAACAACGGCTTTCAGATGTTAGCGGATGAGGATAAAACTAATCAATTTCGTAGCAAAAACCTCCTATCCTATCGACTTCTCACCTTCTTCGAGTGGACCAGCTTAAACTCCTCGGACAAAAAAGGATAACCGCTCCTGTCTAATCTTAAGTCAACTTCCTGTCCTCTCTATCCTAAGAACGAAACCCTCTCCTTACGTGTTAGAAAAATTATTCATTATTTCTCCGCTTGACCAGAATTTTTGGGAAAAGGTATCCTGAAATCCACCTAAAAATTATATACCTTACAGGGCTTACCAAAGTTATGCGATGCTTGCAAAAAGTTGCTACCCTCCTGCGGATATTCCCCCATTATCATTTTTAAAGCAGTTCCTAATGAGAAATCTGAGCCATCTTCAAAAAAACTGAATTTCTACTACACATAGGCTCATGTGTGTTTTCCAGTCATGTCTACTAAAGCGATAGACCAAATAATGAAAAATGAAACGCTCGGCTGCAACAGATAAGCGCCTTTGACTATCTTGTCGACCCATGGTATACATTTTCTGCTTATGAGATCTTGAAAGTTAATTTGTACATAGGTGTAAACTGTAAGTCTGTATGCTGCATTCAATAAATAAAAGCATGCTGCATTAACTTCTACCTAAGGAGTGAAGAAATGATAGGGCAGATCCACTTAGATGGAGAAAGAAAACGACGCCGAACACATCGCAAACGGAAATGTATCGGCTGATGTATGGAACTCATAGGAAAGCTGAGGAGCACGGAAACGTCACGTAAGTTCAGTAAAAGATTACTTAATGTTCGTTCACTGTATGACATTTTCATACGCGGTAGGTACACGGCAATAAACACCCGAATCAAATGAAGATGTTTCAGCTGCTCACCATAACTTCAGGCCAAGTAACTACAAAAATCTTGTCAATAAACGCTATAGAATCAGGAAATACACACTTTCATATTCGTTCATTATTCAATATCACTTCATTTGCACGGTGAAAACAAGGTATACGTATAAGTCTGCCGGTACTTCCAATTCTAGAATTATCGGAGTTAATCACAAACGACAAACATTAGAAAAACGTCTCATCTACCACGAACAGTATTCAACAATCACATGTCGTGTAAGCCTCCAAGTATATCTGCCGCGCTTTCCAAGTCGTTGATGAGAACGTTTCAAGTAAATTTGTTGGACTTGGAGAAAGTCATCGAAATAGTGACTCACGGTGCTTTCGCATAAAAGCAAGATTGTATTGATGGAAATCGCCGATTCTTCCTATAGCATTCATCACTGAAAAGTTAAATCATAAAATTGAAGAAATGGATGATTACATCGCGGAGCTGGTACGCTACGCGTTTTTAATTTACGTGGCTAACGAGAGATCATAATAAATTCACACATCACTCTGCAGTTTATATTTATACATGACAATCAGTCCACTACAACGGTTCTTATGGACCACAACTTAAAACTCTCGGACAGATACACACGGATATGACGTTCCACTTCTGAGCTTTTACATTACTTGCGGAAGCAGCCAATGAGGACCAGAAGGCAAAATTTTATGTAAACATTGAACCATATGTGAATGAACAAAATGATTTGTATACATTTATGGTAATGATTACAATCAGTAACGATCGATTGTATCTACTTCAACAATGATCAATAAACGAGATCACGTAACACTACTGACCGCCTTTCAGCGCTGACCGATGACTTGCAAGGACTGTTTACACAACGGCTGAGTATCTCCATTTTTACACACCACACCATTCGATGCGTTGAACTTCTTTGTCCTTTTTCCATTCCCCCTCCCTCTCAACATGCAACATAAACTGATCAAGAGTAACAGTTGTGGGATTCGAGGTTATTCGGGTGACTAGCAACGCAAAATATTGATTGCTTCGGTAACATTCAAAGGAGAGTCAATCTCTTCGTAATCGATTCGGATTCCCTGAATACAACCAACGAAACCAGTTAACGCCTCATCATGCCTTTTTGTTCCGCCTGCAACAGAAATTGTATTAATGTTATTGGCAAATACTCGCACAGTGGCTACTTGCTATTAACTTCTAAACACTTTCCCAAATCTCACACATGATACAATAAGGTGGTGCACGAGAACAGCTCGGCGCGTTGCCCGCGGCATCGTTTTGTACTCGGCAATATACGTCTCTTCTTTCAATGAGCGTTCACGTCTACACCATTTTTGATGTCACAGTGATTCACAGTGAGAACAACGGATTCGTTAAAATAAGAGTCACAGCTTCGAAGTAAAGCGATGTGTGGATTGGATGAAGCTCAGACTACCTGAGCGTGAAGAATGTATCATTTTTTGCACGAAACAAAGTGAGCTATAAAGTAAAACATTATGAGTTCACAAACCTTACGCATCTTTATCCGCGGAACAAAAACTATTAACTCACTGTAAGTCTCGTTTCCGCAGCAAAAATATACAACTCTTGACCGGAACAAAAACGATTGCTCTATAAATCATTTTATAAGCTGAGGAATTTTCTGCTGAATGTAGCAAGATGGATTAAGCTTTGCGGTGCACACAACCGCTGCGTTAAAGCCCATGTTGATGGCACTGTAACAAGGAAGTGCGGAAAAAGATTACTCTAAATGCGCAGCGCATCATTCAGTATTTCCTTGCACTCTTCCTCGGTTTTGCACTTGCTTCCTTCTCGTAATAATTTCCCCTTGTTCCATCCCACTCCGATTTATTGGTGCACCAACCTTTCTCATCATCTTTTCTTCTTCCCCACCTTCTTAAAAAGATATACCCAAGGAGATTATTTTCGCCATTGGATGTAAAAATTAAAATATTCTGATATTTTTTCATGAATCAAACATTCATGTGCCCAAGGTTGTCTTCCGGTACCTCTCCCTCATATGTCACTTATACCACCCGTTTTATCATAACCTCTCTTTCTGGAACTTCGGTCAGTTAAAGACGATTGATTAGTCCAAAGACGAATAATATATTTCGACATGTTGATTCTCTAATCAGCACAGATGCATTTGTCTAAATTTACGCTCCTCTGCTTGAATGAAGCATCCATTTGGATGGAGAAAGGAAGAGGATTTTTCAAGCAGCATGAATGTGGGAAAGTAAAAAGAAAATGTGACTGCGGCTTACCAACATAGAATGCATCGTAAACGTTCATTTCAACAGAAGGAGAAGGCGCCGTCGTCGTTATCGATGAACCGTTCACTGAGAGGGAAATCTGTCTTGCTTGCCTGAAAACGATCGATTTCGCTTCATATCGCGTTTATTGTTTCTATACTTCGATCACATCAACGACTAAAACTTAGAGCTGACAAACAATTTTGCACCATAATCCACACCTTAAATCTTGAATCACTGAGAATGAACGTAACAGAGGGAATATCCGTTGAACCACTAAAAACGATCAACAAGACTAAAATTTATTCTCAGCTTTTTTGCCACGTCGAAAAGTCCGCAGAATTATCAACTAAAGCATGAATGAGCTAGCAGAGTCACTTGTTTCCAGATCCCCTCCGGTTGGCTTTCAAAGATAATTTTTGGCACAAATGCTCAAAAAAACAGTTCCAGCAAATCAGTCGGCATCATGCAGAAGTGAAATCTGCTGCGATTTGCGCAATACTACTGAGTGTACGAATGCTAATATGCAAATCCCAAGATACCACTGCATTACTGCATTCATATCAGCGTTAATAACACATGGACCTCTATATGTTATTGCTCCTCCAAAAGTTTAGCATAATCAAATTGTCCGCTATTAAATTTTGCCAACAGCTGAATCTAAAGCATCATTATTAGGGAGCTGGATACTATCCTTATATGAGGATGCACAATAGAAGGTAGCAAAGACGCAAAGAGAGTAAAAGAACACAAAGCAATCAGCAAAAAAATCAGTGAAACTCACAACCTACCCAAACAAATGATAGTGAATGAAAACAGGGATTAATTATCAACTTGGAAAATATTAGTTAATTGTGCGATATACTGTCTATACGCAAAGAACAAACCAAAACCTCCTCGCGTACCAAACTCTTCTCTTCCCGTCTATGGATACTTGAAGGTGAACAATAAGTGCACATTTTGAAAAAGAGAATCTTGGAACGTAACTCATATGCGGGAAATACGATTTGATTTAAAGCACGAAAACAAGAGCAAAAAAAGGTGAACCTTGAAACTGTGATATTGTACCATTTGCTGGAATGAATCAGCGTTGGATGTGTTAGTGTGGTGACTCCTGAGCCGAGATTCATAATCAGCCGCACCTCGCCTTTATTCGTCAAGAGCAAATGCAAAAAGTCACCAACGTTGTCTTCATCTCCCACATAGACGAGCACCTGAGCAATTAAATTCATGTGACGAAAGAGACATGCAGCAATGGTTTTTGCAGCAGTAATGCATTTGATATCAGTTCTTAAGAAAGAAACAACCAGTGGTGATATGTTCTCAACACCGTTTAACTCCTAGATGGCATCAGATCACCTAATCCACTTAGATTACATTACAGGATTAAAACCGTGCTCTACTTCCTTTAGTAACCTATAGAAATTAATAAAATCTTCGAATATGGAAACGTTACATATAGACTAGGAGTGAATGACGATGTGCTGCTGCGAAGTTAGTTGAAAGAATAAACAAACAAAGAAATACCTGACTAGTGTCACGTGTTTCCACTGAATTTACTTGCTTACTGCGTTTCATCAGAAAGCTGAGATCCAATGTTTCACCAGTGATACTGAAAAATTCACAAGATTGATCAATAATCATAGTGATATGAACAACTTTCAGTAACGGCTATGAAGTGCCCATTAAGTTATGAATGAGAGAATCCCCATTGCTAATTTATTTCTGCTTAGTGCACGATCGGTTTTAAGACGGTCCCGAAAAAACTCTTTGGCTTTTTCCTACCGAGACATTCCGACTACTGGTCTCACTGAGAGGCAGGCGGTGGAGCAATTTAACAACGATGGATCGACTCATCATTACCTAATGGGCATGAGATAAGCCTAAGCCCTCACCTTCACGCTACCTCACAACTTCGGCTAAACGGAAGTAGTAGTGATATGAAAAGACGTTTATTCCTAATGAATGCTTTGTCAATTTAAGTAAATTTCAAGTAAAACAGATGAGAGAATCCTGGTGATGTTCCGGTTCCTTTTGTAATGCAAATTTATTCTTCACAAAATGTGACGTTATTTCATCTTAAGAGAAGAAACCGTCATGATCCCTCCTATTATTCAGTTCCCACTCACATCTAATGAAATTAAATCACTACTTATTCTCAGCAAAGTTTCAGGACGAACATCGTTTCACATAAACTCACTGAGCCGCCATGTGGTATACTTGAACACAGATAGATTTCTCCATATTTTATCATTACTATACATGTTAATAAAGCTTACCCTCCGTCCCCCCCCCCCCCCTCCCCTTTCAATGCTTCAAAATTTTCAAATACAGCTAAGGGCTGGTTTGCGGCACCTACCTACCAAAAGTGTTAAATAACTAAGAAGTTCCTGCTTTTGCATTCCATTACTGATACACGGTAAACTTCAAAGAAATACAGCACATGACCACACTGAACTGACAATCAACGAAACATTTCTTCGTTTATTGATATTCACTCATGTTAGTACGCTACTGACCAATGCTCACATTTTTATAATTCATGTTGATCTTCTAAACTTTCCTGCAAATCCCAAACTCATGAGTTACATTTCCCGTAGTCATATAGGCAGGCAATTTGAAAGTGGGAACGATCAACTATAAAAATGTTAACCTATAAACCCAAAAATGGATATGCAAAAACCTTTAGCCATCAATCCATAACAAACACAGAAGTAATTCTTTTCGAGGACGAGTATCAAGTCAAAAAATTATCTAGACATGACAATTAGACATGGATTAGGAATAGAGCAATTGGCAACAAGCTGTCTAAATCGCAACCACTTACTGTTTCATAATTCGATGATCGGCGAAACGCAAATATGAAAAACGCGAAAACTTCATCTTTGATGGACCGGAATCAAACGCTGAAACCGTCGAATAAAAAATGATTAAAGACGACGTAAAAACTGACTCATCTTCGCCTTTAGAATAAACTGAGAAAGCGGAGCAAAACGATAAAGGCTAACAATTGAAGACAATGATCAGATGCGAGATTCTTGCCCGCAGCATCTTTCATACCTCCTGCAGCAAGAAGGAAATTTCGAAAATACAAATGACATCAAACGCTTTCAAGCCGTGCTTTACGATTCAAACAAATAAACTGTCTTCCTACTTATCACTAAGAACTACTCACAAATACGACACCCAATCATATTTCAAATAGAAAATACACGGCGGAATATGCAGAAACTACCTTTGCAATACACATTTTTTAACTTATATCATCTACAACGCATTCCTCCTCATATGAGCAAACTGATGCGTTTCAACGAGGTTTAGCGAAGGCGAACGAGAAAAAAAACAGTAAAAATTCCAAACTCCTTGAAAACCGCTATTTTATGGGACGTGGCAAATCACTGATACTGTCTATAATCTGAAGTTCAGTCGGGATTTTTATTGCCGAGATACGATCTTCTAGGATCGATGTGAAACTCCGCGCTTCTCAAAGAATTTTCATAAGCAACAGTACAAATAAATATGATAATAAAGTTAGACAGCAGGCAAAAAACTGAAGATTTTTTCTGCACTCTTCATTTTCCGCATGCTTCATTGTCTGTGCGCATAAGTTGGCAACTTCAGTCGTGTTGAGGAAAGCAGTGGTGTCTGGGAATCACCAAAATTTAAACGATTTATCGAATTTTCAGCTGGATTCCTGGAGGTCCCAAATGTCTAACCATTTCATTCCACTACAAAGTATGAAAAACTTTTTGTAAAATGTCAATGGGTCACTCTCAACGTCCCATATCACCAATAACAAAAGTTATTGAAAACAACTAACGTACTGTTCTCGCAAAGTGGTCCATAGGCAGGAAAAGTACACATGCAAACTGCTGTCGCGTGAGCATCTACACATCTTGCATGAGCGCCGCAGTGAGTTTCAGAACACGGATCCCACCCACATTCGTGGACGTCCGTCGACGTCAGCGCATCCTCGATTAGATGAACAGCCCGACCATTCTGGTGCACCTGAAAATCGTTACTTTCAACCTCGAAATCCAGTGATTACAGAAATTTTGAATGGCGTACTAGTCGCAATTTAGATTGTTATTAATATTAGAAGCCCCAGCAGAAGTGATGAGAGCTTAATTATGAAATGCTTATTTAAACATCTGCCTACACACCATAAACCATTAGTATCATCCTTCTACAGCGGTTACTTATTTTCAAACTGCACAGCCGAAGTGGGAACAGACGAAAAAGATATTAAAGCAGAAATACCGCGCTAAACAATATTAACAACGACTGGTAGCATCGGTTCAAATATTATCAATCGCCAAAAACTGTGTACCTATGCAGCGGCGTGGTGCGAACTAAAATTCAGAAAAGAAAAGCCCATCCCACAGTTTCCTCTTGCTTATACAACTTTCGAAGGAGACCTCTCAGAAAATATGGGGTAATAAGTTTGATATCGCGAACTATGTTTCAGAAGGCGACAGCACTTCTACATCGAAATTCTAACGGAATGTGTCCCCCATTTAGTTTCACACCTTTCCTATCCCTCCTTCGCTTCTTTTTCTCTCATCAAGCACATAAATTCGCCTGCATTTTTATCGCTGTTTCGATGCTACGGTTCATTCAAACAACTTCAAGCAAAACATGTAAACTGAATAATGCGCTTCAGCCTGCAATCAAGCTTCCTGATATAACAGCATCGCAGTAATGAGCGAAAAGGAGTACATCGGTTAACTCAATGGGAAAACATGTAAACGTAGCAGCAATAATGCTCAAAACAACCGCAGTAAATTAAATAATTAATAAAATGTTTCGTTTTCGGTGAGCAGGACTGTTTTCTCGGTTACTGCTAGAATGTGGATTTTATTCAAGCCGGAGATTCCTGCATTTCTCATGGACTTTGTAGGTGCTGTTGAAATTTGCCTCTTTTCTGAACTGACTGATTTAAATTTTTGTAAGTGATGGGTCCTTGCCGGGATTAATCTTCTACAAGTTTTCAACGATAGCAATTTGTAGAACGAAATAGCGAGAATGTTGCTATTGAGGGGCCATGGTGCAACTGCGGCGAAATAACTGGAGCTCCTCAGTTACTGTAACCCAAAATCACCAGAGAAATCCGGAAGTTCGAAGTTTGAACTGAATCTCAATTTTGGCAGCGGTCCACTTTCGAAAATAACTGAAGCGAATTCGTTCTTGAGTTCGGCAAAGTGACAGAAAAGATAACATAGGGTGCTCAAACGCACATATTGTGATAGGACCCAATATGCCAAATGATGCCATGCTACTGCAGCCAACTTCGTTACTTACCTCGCGGTAGGGGAAATAGTACTTCCCTTATCGTGCGGCCGAATTCCGTCAGCGTGGCTATCTGGGCGCTCTACCAAAAACTGAGTGGTTTGAAGACAGCACATGGAAAGAGTGAAAAACGGCGGTCACCTTTTTAAGACAGCCGGAAAATCCGCGACGTGACAGAACTTCAGATGGTATTTGATCATCAGGGGCACCACCAAAGAAAGAGAATTCAGTTCGATGAAAGTCTGTTACATCAGTGGAAACACGGTTTTCGATCCACGACTGGTGATCTACCTGCAAGCACCTAATCATTTCGTACGCCGGTTGAATGTACCTACTACCAATTATTTCCCTATCAAATGAAAATGAAATTTGCCTTCTGTCTTCGCTATATAAACTTCCGAGCGTATTTTTATTAACAGTCTCGCCACACGTTTCTGAAGCGGAATTGTCTGTATAGCAATTTTCAGCAAATCAAGCGATTCCCTAAACGCTGTGGAGTGAAAAGAAAACAAAACGGGAAGGAAAAAGATTAGCAGATAGAGGTGGAAGTACGATTTACTGGGAACGAGGGAAATATCCAGAAAGAAGGCGGGGAAAGAGAAAAACACAAAGATATGATTGCTCTGTGAAGGTCCATCAAAAATGTTCGGAGACAGCTGAGAAGTCTCCAGTGATGCTCAGACAATTAATGTGAAAGCCTGCACTACGGATAATGCTCGATCAACTGCTTATCAACTAAGTTCTAACAGCAATACCCCCAGGCCCTAAGCGTTTAATCAAGTCCCTTTTGGGATCCCGTGCTAAACAGATTTCTTGAAGGAAACTGTCTACAACTGTGAAAAAACACCGGGCACAGCCATTGGCATAAGCCACGAATGATAATCAACCGAATTATAACAGCAATATATCTTAATGCCGATGAACGCCGATGAATCGCAGTGCACGGTCTCATGAATAAAACCATCCGTAAAAACCTTTGAAATGATTATACATGCACAAATATTTTGGTCTCATACTCCATGAATTTGGGTCGTTCTGAAAGAACATTTAAGAGAACACACCTGACTGCGCATATAGGGATATAAAGGAAAGTATAAAGTTGAGGTTACGCAACGCTCCGAGAGCGAAATGGCATCGATTGTGAGAATGTTGTGTGATTAGGAATAGATTATGACATCTTCAACGTAGAAGTGGGAGTCATTATAATGCTATACTTAGAATTCGGTGAGATGCATTTTATGGATGCGAAGATATCATAACAAAGATAACCAAGACTGGAACTCAACTTTTGTCGGCTGTTTCCTCATTATTTTTCAGCCCAAGTTAAGCCAAGCCTAGTCAGAACGCTTTATAAAATACAACTGAATAGGCTCCTAGTTGTAATTATGGCCTATAATTACATTCAAATTTCTGCCAGTAACTCCCTAACATAATAAGGGTGCACAGCGAAACATTCCTTCCCTTGCAAGAAACTAGCTTCTTCGATAAAAAAGCGCTTCTGAGCGACCAGAAAATAGCAGCCTCAAATATCCTCGGCAATAAAAGTGATCATAAAACGTAAACGGATGAATTCGACAGCTGTAATCTAGAAGAGAAAAGAAACTTGCACGTTTGGGAATGCAGCAAATCTGATTAATATTCCCGCAAAATACACCACTCATTTCACAAACTTTATCACGTCATTTTAGCCGAAGAGAATTCACTGGGGACATAATGTGTGCCCACTTCGCTTTAGATCCTTTAAAAAACTACGCCAAACTTTTGCAAAAATATATTTGAAAAAAATGATGCTTTGATGTTTATTTTCATTAACTCGAGAAAGCAAATAAAGGTACCTATGGGATGTGACAGGAATTTCGAGCATTTCTGATGAAGATACCCGTCTCGGTCTCCTGTCCTCCATCCCTCCCCTTACATCTTCTCCGCCCTAGACTTTTCAAACGATTTCTGAGACTGCTAGAACAGTACCTAAATTTCGCCGCTGACGGTCCTCGATCATGATAAATTGAAAAAATCCCTCACTATCGTTGAAACCTGCGAAACCCAACATCTCCTATGCTGTTACAACCTTTTTTTGGAAACGCAATGTTTCAGGCACTCTCCGACATCAATCTCTCCAGTAAGTTTCCTGTCCAAACAAGAAATCATTTTTGTTCATAAGTTTTACTAATTATGTAGAGCAATTTAGCCTAATGCGCCAATCACAAGAATATGTCTATTGATCTACGAGATAACCTCAGAGGCAATGTGGTACACTCCACATATTGTGCTGAGCAGAAAATGATGAAAAAGACATATCCAGAAGGAAGTAACAGTGGTACGGTTAAAGTAACAGTTCGTTGAAAGAAATAGTAAAATGCAAGAATCCAAAATTCCAACGATACTGGCTTTAGCAGATAAAGGCGAAATACTGAGATCCATCGATGGTACTCTAATGATTATAATATGCTTAATAGAGAATATAACGTGGTGGAATTGCAAAAGAGGGTTGGGTCAAACCAAGTGCTTCTAAATAATAAAGCATATTGCATTCATAGATAGCGCTCAGAAGACAGTAGTACGCCATTTGAGAGACAATAACGCAGCATGATCTCGAATCGTACTACACTTACTACAAAGGCGTCATTTCACTACGAATATCTGTTTCACGTGTAAAACCTTAAAGAATAGGCGATTTCCATCGTCAGTATTCGAGCTGATAACTGTACTGCGAAAGAACCAACTTTGTTCTTTTCTACGTTTTCTAGCACTACTTAACAGGCACGCATTACGAACGCTGCTTGCACTTTTTGTGTTCCTCTTTATGCCCACAAGCACTCTATTCAGCATGTCATTTTGTAGCGGATGCCTTTTGTAAAAGAGCATTAAATTTTCCTGAGAAGTCGCTAAATTCAAGCGCATCAATGTATCAAAATTCCTTTTTTCATTAGACTGGAGCGGAATTATGCAAACGCAGTGGTTCATGACCACCCTATCCTAATCGAACCAACACTACTCCAGTAGCCTCATGAATGTAATAAAAGGCTACTTACGCAAGCTTGATAAAAGAATGAGAAGTTATTTTCGAGGTATTTCTGTCTCCAATGAATATTTTGGCACCGGAAGTGCTGTGGCTTAGGTTCTCAAAAAAAAAAAAAATTCTCAACAGATATTAAAGCTCCTCAGATGTCAGAATACCTCCGAAAAGATTTAGGAGGAACGATTCAATACCTTCAAAAACATTAAGGCGGAACTGCTCTTTTTTCACGGCTACCAAACCACAGTGAGCTGTTTCAAGGTGCACTGTCTGGCACTCTGAGCCTTGATATTAACTAGACTATCGTTGATGGTGAAAGCCCAGCAAACGTTTTCCTTTGATCACTACCTTTTAGCGAGAATATGCCTTTCGACCTCACTCAACTTCGGGGCTTGAATAGCTACTACGGAGCTTTTGAGACTCAAGCCCTACTGTGCTTTTTATACAGCTGTTCCAGTTAAACATCGTTGATATTCTCGTTGTCGGAACTGCTTGCTACAACGTGAAAAACATGCATTTCTATTTCAAACCCAAGAATCCGAGAAAAAGTTGAACAACACGTTTCTTCCTTAAATGAAGGCTGAGAGGAGCACGGTCAATGAGTAATCTTAAAGCTGGTTTGTTATATGAATCGCATACAATACATTATCGTTACATTCCAACTTCAATGAACTGGTAGCGAAACACATTAACCGAGGATTATAATGTGAGAGAAACTCGACATGTGGAATACATAATAGGTTTGAATAGACAACTACTATTGCATAAACTACCATCCCCGTAAAACCATAAGCAAAGTGCTAACTGAAACTCGAAAAGAGAGGTGAAACGCTCTAATTATATAATTTGTCTAGAACTGCTTGCATTCCCTATTGCGGTTTTTACACTCACGCGCACTGAACGAACGAGAAAAAGCAGAGCAACCAAGGAAATAACTTTCATTTCATTACTTGGTAACGATCGTAAATGAACCACTCAGCTTCAAATACCCAAACTTGATAACAGCTTTACCTGACGGATAAAATTAGCAGACAAAGAGGATTCCCTATTAGACAGGGCCTTTTTCTGGTAGTTTTTTCGCCTCTTTCGTATTCCCTCATGTTGTACTAATTTCCTCCTCGGATGCGATTTCACTGCGAAATTCATGTGAAGAAAACTTGGAAGTAGGAAGGCATCAAGCAAAGCAGAATAAAAGCCAACACAGAAAGATTTTCGAGTTAAACGCAGAGCAAAAGAAGGTTATCAATGGAAAGAATCTGTGAATGAATGTGTATTGAAACTCGGTTGACGAATAGCAAAAGACTCGGCAACGCGCATCAACGTAACTACTCGGCAACCGCTAAGTATAATGCCGGAAATGTTGGTGAAATGTGGCACTTAGAAATGAACTGACCTTGATCAACGCAGCTCTTCCACTACGCCATATTTCAGCCTCGTGCCAGCTGTTCAGTGCCAAAGGAAGTCCAGATCTACAACAGATAAATTCAGGACCCATTCTCTGTTAAAGAATATGACATTAAGTCCTCTTCGAACCGTTAGGAGAATCCGCAACTGTGACAAGTTTATGTTTTTACAATGCTTTTAAAAGCTTGTAACATTCCACTCGATATTTTCTTATGCCCAACTATAACTTTTTGAGTCACTGATATATTACACCGTGGGGAGATCAATCCAAAATTTTTAAATGTTATGCAGCGTACACCACAGTACCTGAAGTGAAATTCTGTAAAGGGTTCTCACGTATATGAGGAATATCAAAGAATTTTGGGAATGCTAGGTTGATAAAGTCAAGAGTGAGCTACTACAAGTATGGAAGTACCGAAATCTGAACGAGTTGTTTTCCTTCGGCCAAGAAATACGGATGTAGTTTGGAAGAAGCTAAAAAAGCCTGTCTTCGACTGTCGACTGTTTGATGTCACCCTCATGACCTGAAGAGCACTGCACTGGTGAATATGTGGTTTACAACTGCTTCTACTAACACAGTCGTGATCACCTGGCCTTCTTAACGCGTTGGACTAATTTGAGATGAGCCGGGTGAACGCATCCGCGTGTACCCAAACTTTACTGTCGAGCGATGCCACATGTCAAAATTGTAGGCTATTAGTGTTGTCGCCTATCGTTGTCATCAGTTGGCTGCACAGACTGGAATTTCTTTCTTCCAGCCGAACATTGCGAATAGTGGCTTCTGGCCCGTCAGCAAGATACATTCTGTCCTTAGAGCATCGACAGGAATCTCTGAAAAGCGATGACGAGTGCGAGCTCTTCCCAACTTCACTGCAGTTCCTCTTGGTCAGCAAAAGTGACCGGAAGGCATGGACGACTGCCTTTCCCGATCCATCTGGGTAACAGTAAGAGATAACGGCGTCGATGCCGCAATTTGACACGCTGTGGGACCCTGAGAGGTAGATTAGATGCGAGGACTGCTTTTGCTCGGTTGAGGCTGGTGTTGCAGATTGGCGTCTTTAATCAATGAGCGCGAAGATCCCTTGTTTCCTTGAAAAAATTGCCATAGGAGACGAGGAGCTCGAGTAACGAGCGAAGTTGAGTATTGTCTTTCTGCGTCGGCATCCGCTAAGTTGTGTTGGTTTTGCTCGGTTCGGAGCGTTGACCGTCGCTATCCATGATATGTTCGAAATAGCTGACGGAGTCGCTGCTAATTTGCATTGTCCAGGAACACACAGGGTCCACTGTCTGCTATTGCTTGAAAACAGCTTCGAGGTGGGACTGGCGTTCCTCCGCAGGGCGGCTAGCGAAGATGACATCCTTGACAATCTGCGAGTGTCGCAACGGAGAGTTACTGGGAAATGATTGGTGCTGATGATTCTAAAATGCAATCGGCTGTACTGATAGAGGTATTGGCGAGTGCTGATTGTTAGTAGCTGTTGTGACTCTTCGTTCACTTCAATATGAAGATATGCGTTTACGAAGTCGATGTTGGAGAAGTAATGACCACCGTTGAACGTCGTGAATATATCTTTCTTTAAGCCGAAGCGGTGGAGATACTGATGAAAATCAAAACGTCACTGAGTTTACTTGAAACATCGGCGCAGATCTTCACCGATCCATTCGACTTCTTCAGAATCACAACCGGTGAAGTCCAATTTCAGTAGTTCACCTTTGAGATGACGTCACTTGATTCTCGTGGGTGCAACTTGCTATCAACGGTTGCCAAAGTTCGCAAATGGCGGTCGATTAGAACGGATAGTCGGTTTCGGACTGGAAAGCCGGCTTGGGCTGGAAAGTCGCTTCTGGTAGTTTGCAGTGTTCGAAGTCGATAACGAAGACCTATGGTACCGCCCTTACGGATCATTCGCTGCTTCCCTGTTTTCTAGCAACAGCACTGACGCTGACTGCTGTCGGATCGCCTGCCCCTTGCTTGAAAAGGATCCTATGATGTTCCATGTAGGTTGCACAGTCTTTTGCAGTATCTTTTGAATAGGTAAATATGGTCGGCGTATTTCGCATAGACCGGTGCATGGGGTTTTGCAGCAAGACGCAAATGTCGGTTGCATTGTCGAGAGCCGCGTCATGGGTTGTGAAGATGTTTTCACTTCATCGGTACTTCGCCTACAATGCTAGATTCGCGTCTGGATCCTGCAGGAGAGCTACTACTGAAACTGGATGATATCGCAAAAACCATTCGTTCAAACTGCGTTTCTGATATGTTCGTCATTGCTGATCTGCGTTGCAGCATTCTCTGATCGCCACTATTTTCTTCTGCGGTAGTGTAGTCGAGTGAAGATTAGAAGGTAACTTTTGTTAGCAAACCCAGACGAACGACCACGAACTGGAAAGAGTGCGACATTTATGGTGATATGATCAGTCATCACCATATATTCAACAAACTACACACATACTCCTTAGTCAGAAAATGGCGTTTTGTATGCATACGATAATTGTAGCTCCGTAAGAACGAAATGACTTTCACACACGCTGACAACCGCTCCGTTCTGGAAGTGTGAAACGAAAGGTAATCGAATAAAAAAGCCTCTTACACTCAATAATCATCCTCATTCACGGAAGACTCACAATGAAATCAATCACACGCAAAACTCTCCCATCCTTTTAACCTCATCAGTGGCCTCATAAAGGAATAGTGCCCCTCTATTAGAAACGGCAAATATTGCTGTGCTTCAATAATCCCTTAAGACAACCACGTCTCACTCACCTCATTTAGTGACTCGATCCTCTTATTTCATTACAGCGCTTTAGTTAGTACAATATGACGATCATTTGGAAAACTGGTTTGTAATAGGTCGATTGTGGAATTGTTCAAATCATCATCCCTATCCTTGAGCAGTGCACTCTCCCTTTCAAAAACATATCGTATACAATCCAGAGCCTCCTCAGTTCAGAAAGCTATTCAGAATTATTCAGCAAAGAGAACTGTTAAAAGCAAGAGAAAAAAGGAGGCTTTATATTATATCTCTGTGCTGAAAGAATGATGAACATACCTCAGGATGACACAATCAGCGCCTAGGGAATACTGTGTGCTGAGGTAAGCATCTTCCAAGTAAACTGCGAAATGGCGTGATTTTGAGCGGTGCAAGTAGATGAGGCCGTTGGGCTCTATTGGCTTCAGGTGGAACCTAAGCTCTAAATATTCATCAACGTCACGTGGTGCATTCAGCTTCACGTACGCATCAGCATCGAATTCCGCCACCTTAGGTGCGAATGATCGTTTCGTCGTCGTTACGTTAGGAACCGCTGCAAATACTGACTTCACTTTACGGAAAAGGATCTCCAATTTGTATGTAATCAATGCAGAAAGAAAGCGGAAGTTAAGTGGAAATAGTGATCATCGAACACCATCCTGCATATGGGAAAGTAATTGACGGAAACAGAAAAATAAGTAAGCGATTGGGTCGATATGCGCTACCAATCGATTGCTAAGAAATTCAAACAAAAAACAACAACAAAACAAACAACCACAACAACAGAAAAACGATAAAAGCAGCAACAACGAAGTATGTTTATGAGCGCTTCCCTGTCAATCAGTTGTTGCAAAATCCCTCAAACAAGATGTTTTTCCAGCATCACTTTTAACTGCCCCCAGCTCATGAAAGAGAGTTGCTTAGAACGCAACTGGGCTCAGAACGTCGTTACTTTATCTTTTTGTGACTTCAAACTTTGCCCTCATCAAACTTTGCAGATACGCGAAAATGGTCAAAAGTGAAGTACAACAGAAACAAAGAGTCCAACAAAAATCTACATAACGAAATAATACCACTTCGGTAGACAGAGGCCAACAACACTGTTCCAGTGCCTCATTTGCTTCAATCTCATTCAGATGGAGCAAAGATCATGGCTCTCTTTTCATCTCAAAAACTCTTTCTTCACAGACGTTCACACACACGAGGCATGAACGTTTTCGAATCAAAAAATTTATGGCCAAAAACCCTTAGTGGATCGTTACTGAAACTGCCATACTTAATAAAAAAAATATCATTAGCACATAGATGAGGAGCACTTATGATGCATGTCATCTTATACATCACGGTGCTGTTCAAAGAAAACCATACATATGCATGGCCACTTTGCAAGTGCTCAAGATACACAATTCTTCAAACGAGTCCCATATGAATATGTGCCCGTGCTGATGGCAAAAGTGCAGACTTGCTCCGTACTTAAGTATTCATAACGTCTTTCACGAAAACGCGCAAATGAAAATCGGCCGCCCACAACGAGGCCAGCAAACAACGCATTCAACAAAGCCTCTGCCAACCTCCAAGATGCAACATATCGTTTAGTATACTTCAAGTAAGAAAATCTTTTTAATGAGCAACATATCCTTCTTAGGAACCTCGGAAATGAAAGCACAGAGGAAAAAGGCAGAGTAATGACGTCTTCATCCTCTATTTCGCGTGGTAAAGCTCTAGCAAACTTCAAGTCGATAATAATAATATGAAACGACAACTAAGGTGCTATATATTTAATTATACGACATCTGAAGAACATCAGTGATGCTCGCGATATGACATGATTGAAGTATTAGAATGTTGTTTGTGAAAGAGATGCAGAATGATAAGTTAACATCGAAACGATGCGAAAATCAAAGGAAAGATTAGACTGCTGCACGAATAGGAAATTCTGGAGGTAGGTTGTCCAGTAAGACAGGAAAAGCTAAGATTTTTCCATTGTTGGACATTTTCATGTTCGTACAGGCAAGTAAACAAAAGCATAAACTTTACCAATTGTGGCAATTAACGATGACCGTCAAACTGCAAGGCCTTGAACCAACAAGCTTTCGGACTCCTGATAACGCACTTATAGCATGCAATTTTTTCAACTTTTACACAGAAGTACAAACAAAAAAATCCGCCGCAGGGTGATGAATTTAAGTGGTTCTTCATTGCCTGCTAACATATCCAGCATATTACTGATTAGCACCTTCGTACAACGCTTCAAGTTGGGATCTTAGAGAACACTGCCGTGTCTTGCTGTTCAACTGTAAAAAAATGCTGCACGGCGCTGAAAGAAAACTCAATAGTGAAACCCGGCAGTCTGCAAAAATCGGCTAGTTCAATCTGTTAAACGTCCTCCTCCTCGTGTGCTGACTTATTAAAGTTGATGGCGGATGACCAAAATCTACACTGGCGGTTTGGTATGCTACAACCAATCATAAGATTGAGTGAAGATCGGCGATCGAAAGAGAGCAACCCAAAGGTTCAGCGAACAGGATTCCACAGACTGGCTCAAAAAAATTCGCAACAAACGGAAAGAGGCATGATGTAGGGAAGCGATGCATGGATGTTTTGAACACAATTCCAGGTAGTCGAGAACTTCAAAGATAACCAGGAATCTCGGCCTGTAGTGTTCTAAATCAACTATTGAGTTTTCCGCTAATAACGAATCACAGCTAAATGCTAAGAAAGTTCCAACACTAAAGCAAAGCAATAAAAACGACAAACCCTCAGCAATAAATACGACAAGTGAAAAACTAAATAAGATGCACTCAAGAAAAGCTAGAACAATATGCGCGTTCTGAAACTCGCCCGATGGACCAATTACAATCCGAAACTACAAGCAGATAAGGAAAACTTTATGGTAATGAAATCATACATTACCCGAGCTGTTCATCAGACTCCAAATACAGTCCAATGGGACTAGGCTGATCGTAAAATGCAGTTTAATTCTTTGGTACATTTAGGTACCTAAAATCTAAAGACATGCTGATAACTTAATCTTCCATGTTAACTGTTAGCGTCAGCTGTTGTCGAACTAGAATTACCTGATAATAAATCGAGAAGCTCATGTATGTGCCCAAAGAAGAAGTAGAAATGGAGAGGAATTAGGAAAAGCGCATAATGATACAAAAGCTTATTATGAGTTTTAAATATTCGATAAGCGTTCAAGCATAAGAATCAAGTACTCTTAACCTGTTCACCACTTGGCTAGCAACAAACTAATAGGCCAAGCTAATTCTACTGACGCATACAAACAATTCTGCGGAAATGCCCGCATTTAACGGTTGGTCCGTGAAAAGAGAGACATTACAGGACGACTGCACAGATATAAAGACAAGCTTATGACGGTAATTTTCAATGAGCAGATTTCCAAGATCACTGCAAATTCAGCTGGTAGATTACTCTGTTAGAACGGGATTTAAAGTACAGCTTTTTGCCGTCGCATATGTTAAAACTCATGCTTTTACTCAAGGTCCCATGGATTTTCCAGTAGACTACTTCTAAACTGAAGGGATGATAAGAGAGGAAATTCGATGTTAAACACGACACGTTCTGCACTAATCGTGAAGACCAAAACAAAGGACCGTTCAATGAATTGAATTAGTGTTCATGTACAAAACAACTCAACAAATCGATGACGGCAATAGGGTTTCCGCTCATAAAAAAGTCAGAAAATTTTAAAACGGACAAATATTTTAGGGCAATGAAATATTAAATATCGAAAGAGAGTACAAATGAATCCACCTTTCATATGTACATATGCAGCTTTCAGGAACAAAAGTTTATTAAGAAATCCTTGCTATCACTAGTGAGGAACTATTACTCATCTTTACTAACTGGGTGGATAGCTTGTCCCAAATTTCTACGGAGGAGGCTCGATAAAGAATGGGTTTAATGACGTACAGCCAGCTGATCCAAAAACTTAGCTCAAAATCTGACTACTAAACGTTCCTGAATATGAACAAGACCATCTTTTGGAGTTATAGCGAAAGAAAAGAGACCATTGGGAATGAGGGTTTCGGTTCATTTCTCTTCCAAGCATTTCGATTAGGCTCACTTGAAAGCAACAGGTTTGCTTATGTATAGTTTCCTCCTATATCAGCAAACAGTTTCATGCGATCGCTCTTCGGAACACTACCAGCTCCTCTAATTAAGCTCATTGCAATCTTTTCTGCGCCAAACATATTTTTAGAGTGAAAGCCACAAACTACTATGGTCTAATAGTGCCCTCTAGCGCAACTTCAAAAGAGTGACTATATCTCATTCCAGATTTCGAGCACTTCCAAAAAGCTCTACCACGTTCATTCCGATAACAAATCTGTGCGCAACGACCAGGAAGATAACTTTATTCACAGAAACGATTTCACCTGACCTTCATCAGGATCGTCGAATGGTAGAGGAAATCCGTCCAGTGCAGAACTTCGGTTGAAGATGAATGCATCGTTGGGTGCAACAGACTCGTTGCTCGACTGTGATCGTACGTCAACAGCATCAAACTCTAGAACAGCGGTGTTATCAGTGCCGTCAAAGAACTGAAACTGAGCGTCATGAAGAACTGAAGAGCCGAGTAGAGCGAACTGCAAAGCCAACGTTGCTACAAATAGTTCCACCGCATCACTGATCTTTCGCCGCATTTTCTATTTCGCCACACAACTGCACCGTCTCTGATCGCGCTATTGGGCTGTTAGACTTGATAGAAACCACCGGACGATCGCACGCAAGCCGCTGTTTCACTGAAGATGCCCAACCCAGCTTCTCAGCATTGGAGGCGGGACTGAGCTATCGGTTAAGCCTAGGCCAAGCACACGCCTCTGCTCTCGAGATCCCTCTGACGTCGCAGTTGTTGCGTGCTGAATACTGCCAGCCGCTGTTATGCATTAGCGTTGATAGGATGGGATTCGAGGTTAGCACATGCACTCACACGACCAAGCAGATGCGCATACACGATTACATCATCAACGTTCGGGTTTCACAGTAATAATCAACTAGAGATTACTGAACACATCAGCCAAAAGGGAAGACGAGTCTAGTGAGTTGTGAAGAACCAGTGGAAACTTCAAATTCAACCAAGGACGTCGGCGGAAGGGCCGGAAGCGGCTAACGAGCCGACTCAACTAACTGCCTCTTTCACGCGCCTTTCAAATGTCCGGCGTTCGTATTTGCTTTTCGGCAAAATGTCAAAGCCAAAATAAACAAAATTATTCAAAACTGTGAAGGAGTGGTCCCTTGGGCGCCGAGACACTAGTCGCATAACATTGCTTAATCGTTTGCCCAGATGTCCTCCCATAACTCGTCCACCTTTTCAAGGATGCTACCACGCAAACGATTAAAACGTTTTGACGCAGAACAGAAAAAAACGATATAACGATTTACGGAAAATGATGCAAACACGTTAAAAATTCGCAATTTCAAACCATCAACGATGAGGTGAGAAACAGTTGAGAAGGCGGGTCAGGAATGTTGTCACGATTAACACTTTTATTAGCTGCTGCCATACGGTTAACAGCTTGTGTAAACGTGCGGGAAAAACAAGTAGGAATCAGCATTTTCTACTCTAGTTCTGCTTAGTAGCTCAATAGTTTATATTTGCTAGTATGTGGATGCCATTTGCTCAATTAACGACAAAAACTCGGCAGCAGTAGGTTTATATTCTAAACAAATCGACCGTGCAAATTAACTTCTAAACACAATTTTACTCTTCGGTTTTAAGATTCAAACATCTGTTGAATATCCTTGTTCATGCAAGTTTCGAAGGGTTTTTAGATACCCACAATTTCACATGAGGTCGAAAAATCAACACGAAGACTGGCGCTTGTCACTCCTATTGCGCAAATTATGCCCGCCAAAATTCATATCACCGTGCCCAATGATTTCCGGACTGAAAAAAAGAAACAACATACGGATACCACTATACAGAAATAGAATAAACGGCCGGCCCATCACTGCTCTCTGCTGCTGAACTTGTAAACGAAAATAAAAAATAACGAAAGAATCCGTATCGCACGTTTTTTAGAGTAGTCAAACTTGAGCCAAATATTTTCGTTTCTAATCTACGCCCGTTCAGTTCCTGCGCCAATATGCATATGCAAATTTACTGATGTTCCTCTCTAGAAAATTTCGGTTTACAGGGGTGCTCGCAGCAGCTTTATGTCGAAATACGCACATAGAGATGCAATGCTCGCAAAACATTTACAATGAGTGAAAATTTGGAACGTATAGCAGAACTACTTTCTCAGGTGTAAGCTATTAATCGGCTAGCACGTGCCAGGTCTTCGAGGACAATTTTTTGATGGGGAGAATCCCCAACAAGCAAAAAGACAAAGATTCTATTCGATGGATTAACGGTTCCATAAAATCAAAGATAGAAATCTCTTTCTTGAGGTTTTCTCGGTCCACATGCAAGATTCTCAGAATTCCTTGCCCCTGGTTCTTTCTGCAAACTTTGGAGACACAACAAATTTCATATTCTGCACCTACTAAATATTGAAACAAAATTACCACGAACCCAACTTCTATGCGACTAACACCTTTCAGTAACAACTAATGAGAATAGAGGGACTGGCTGCACACAAGTAGTTAAAATAAAACTGATGCCGTAACACAGTATCAATGCTGCTGGCAATAGTATGAGTAACTGGGATATTGAGAGATTTAATGGTGACCAGTAGTGGTTGCTATCCGGATGGGACTAGTGTTAAATAGTGGTCAACGTATTACGCAAGCGGAATTTTTCACTTGAAATGCACTGGGCAGAAAGATCCTCTGACCCCAAAGTAAACGAATCAACAGATTTTCGGGAATTTCGCCTGTAATCAATCTTTAATTCCGAAGCGAAACGAAAGACATTTTCTTCGATGTGAATTATGGAGCAGCTGAAGAGAAATGAGGGCATAAGATGCGGCACGAATAATCCCCGAAAAGAGCTATAATTTAATCAATGGTCATCAGGTGCCTTCTAAGTGGGAATCCTTTCAACGAAAAGCAATAAGCAAGAGCGATCACTATGGCAAAAGAATGCAATGCATCAAAATATATTATACACAACACTTCAATTCCCATGATCAATCAAAGCTTCATGTTTGCCTGATGAGACTTTCGATGCAGATTATTCAAATTTCCGTTTTTACTAGAGACTTTTTAATCGTTGTCACTTATACTGTGAATATCAAACTGAAGTACCTTTTAAGATTGGTCACGGACAGTAATTATCCCAACCTCACAACACATCAGAACGGCAATTCAGATTTCATTACTACTTACTTTTCATAACACAAATGAAAACACTTACTTCTGTCACTGCTGTTTGCTTTAACGACCACTGCTTGACGCCGGCAAGGTTCTGAAATTAAAAAATCAGAGAAAACATCAAGTCTGTGCAATTCAATTAACAACACACTAGCATTTCTTGCACGATGTTTAACTTCATCCTTCTACAATAAATTCCCATTTATTTCTACTTCACCATAACGTAATATGACAGGAAAACCTTTAGTTTTTCTTCCTCCCATATGTGAAAGATCATTTTGCAAAGTCGATGCAACACACCTTAGCATCGCAGCACAAACCGGGGATACTTTCACAATTTAGACCTTTCAATTTATATCCTCTCTACGGTGCACATCATCGACCGGCATAAAACGACGTTTTTTGACACATTCTTGCAAATTTGACAACAGGAAAGTGAAGAATAAAATAAAAAAAGACAAAGAAACGAGCATGTAAGGAATTGGCATGCTTTCTCCAACCGTCCCATGATAACGGCAAAATAAGTGGATGGATGAAACTCTCCATCCTCGCCGTATTTCTCCTTTTTTGTTGTCGAATAGTCTAAAAGCCTCCCTCCTAAGCATTGTTCATTCATTTTTAAGGAAAAAATTTATTAGCCTAATGAAATGGCTCAGATGGGATTCTACAAGTTTGCATTCACTGAGTGCACCACAATTAGTCGTCTGTGCAGATATGCTTGTAGAACGTGTTTCTCTGTCTGTCTGTCCACAGTAGTTAGAGTCGCCGGAGTAACACATCCAGAACTATGGAAATCAACGGTACAAACATATACAGACACAACTTTCAGAAACATCCGTCGACTTCGAAAGAGACCATTACGCCTTAAGATACCCTAACTTGCATTTACAACTGTCACAAAGTGGGATTACCCCTTCCTGATACTACTCACCTTGAATTTAAATCCGTACCTGAATTACCCTTTCGCTCCTGCAACCCCCCTAAATAGAACAACCAGTTTCGCAAATTGCCAAGAACTGCTTAAATGAGCTCAAAGATGCACTGATTATATTAATCTAACCGATTAGCCGTAACATTTCACATAAAAGATTCACGATTTCGATCCATTTGTTATAGTATGCGAACCATTAGACCGTGAAATGCTATCTCACCAATCATATGGTGCTTACCAACTTTCACACAGCGAAGTACCCACAACGCCCCTGTTATTTTGCCATTTGATGAATCAACTTGAAACTTGGTAAAGTGTCATTCTGTGACGCTGATTACACCATCCCTTCCGGATAAAAAACCGTGATTATAGGTACAGTGGCTTCTGAGTTGAAACTACTGAGCACAGGAACAGATACACGTATCGGCGCAAACTGCATCTCCTAACCAGAGTGAGGTCAAATTTGTGGAGGCACATAAAAACGATTTTGTATATATGTATGCAAGACTAGATCGTCCGGAGCATAAATTCACAATTCTGCATATTTCACTGTTTGCATTTGGAGAGCAAAGAGCGAAAGAACAAAACAACACCATGCGAGCGGCTCTTGAGAACTCTCTCGCACTCGTTTTCTTTGTGAAACAACGGCTCACAAATCACTTTATCATGCTGTGGCCAATGCGTCACTCACTTCCGGCCAAGCTGCTAAATGAAGAACTTGCTAGTATCATTAAAGTGTAAGAAGGCATAAATCAAGCACTTATTGATAGCTCTGCAAAATTTTCGGATTTTCTTTACCCATGTGTCTACCTTGAATTTTAGGGTTGTCTTTTAAATTATTCAGTCGTCGATAAAGAAATAGCTGACGTTACGTAGTGTTGATATATATCATACTGTTGATATAGTGACCGCTTTCAGAATATTTCTGATGAAAGTGTCATGAAACCAACAAAGCGCAAATTCCACTATAACTCTCATCAGAGTTCATCATGCGAATTCAACACATCGAGAGAGGGCTAAAAGAATTTTAGTATTTTCAGAAGGCTGCAATGTAGTATGGCCTTTCAAGTGGAAAGCGCGGTGATAAAAATGAAGCGAGTCGGCAGCGGACTCAACACAAGGGAAGCGTTCGTGCACTGATGTAGTGATTACTCTGCGCAACAGGAATTTAATTTGGCAGAACGGGTGCAAATGTTGCGCTTTACGAGCGCATTATTCCTCTTATCACGTAGCCACCTTAAAGGGGATCGGATCATTGTCTTTCTTCAACGTTCTTCGATTATTATATTTATATCAAGCATGGCGATCGTTCCTTTCGAAATCAGTCGGAAAAGAGACCGAAAGATTTTCGCTGCATATTCCGGGGTTTTCAGAAAAAAAAAGCCGCAATCAAACGATAAACAAACATTCGAAACAATTAAAAACATTGGACATCTGAACGAAAAATTCACAAGTGTCGAATTTTCGACGTCTAAGAAACATTTTAAGTCAAACCCAAGATCATTTTTTGCAACTAAACTAAAAGCACATTTTGCACTTCCACTAAACAGATGGGATAATTTGAAAAATCCCAAAACAAAAATCAGACCAGCGTGCGCAAAAATGAATCCATATTTCAGCTGGGTTGATAACCCCATACACCAATACAAAATCTTCAGGACTAACGCATATACAACAGCCCCTTAAATGCTTTTCCATGCATAGAACCTTTTGGTCCCTCTCCGTCTGTTTGAGCCGTTGAACATTTACACTTTTTTCCAAAATAGACCGAACACTCAAATATTGCTTTGTACGTCTTATAGAATGTAACTTGGATGCACGAAGTTCACATTAGGGCCTCGTAAATGGTTTCTGTGACCGGAAGTTACACTTTCAAATGCTTGTTATGTTACATGGACTAACTGCGATAAAATGAGCCGATCTTCCTGTTCAATAGAAACATAAGTCAAATGGCTTACCGCCGAAATTTCATAATGCTGAATGTAAAAACTTCAAACCATAAGCACCGAACAGCTACTGTCGCCAACCAATGCATCTGGCCATTTCGAGCTACTAGGAGACTGTTTTTTGTGACACTGTTTCTTCAAAAATTTTCCTTCAAATCTTTTGAAATCGATGGGGATCACGCAGCATGAATCAAGCAGAATTCCCTCAACTCAGCCTTTACTTATTCCGACATCCCTTTCAGGAGATGCGACCACTTCAAAAGCCCATTATTTTTCCTTTAACAAAATTCTCCGTGGAATCCTGCTACCATTATACGTAACAGCAGTACACATATGTGAATATACATACAGCCCTTATATAAGTTTCTAGCACAGTAAATAACAGCAGCAAAATTATCTGCAACAAAATAACTCGTGCAAAACTCACCAATTTTTGAGTGGAAAAGAGATGGGATTCTGTGAAGAAGCAGGAATGCGCGTCCCTTCATAACCCCAAACACACTGAGCTGTCATATGAGATCCCTGCCTCTCCACGACTGAGCTGCGAAATTCAGCCCCCAAATTTCAACACAAATACTATTCAGGAATATAACAATGGGACCATAAAAACTTTGATCCGATTGAGCCAAAAGTCGTCCCGAATGTGATCTAGATGCAGTAAAAAATCAACGGCTTCTAAAATTAACTTGGCAACCATCAAAATTTTGAGTCTCCTAATGAAATTCTTTTGGATTTAAAATTAGCAGTGGCTCGGAATTCGTACTCAAGGCGCCTAGTCACACTTGCTGACAAATGAACCGCTCTGCTACACTGGCAGGTTCCCACTGAATGTAAAAAGCTTCATAGTCACTGAAAAAAGTTCTGCTGACGCCTTCTGCAATTCCAATGCTGTTGTCGATCGATTGAATAACCCAGTGAAAACAAGAATGCAACGCTACATTACATCCTACTGCAAAACCTCCATTAAACAAATCCAACAGCTAAAAGACCGTTCCACTTACACTTCCCTGGCTGTAAAATAAAATTAGTATATGCAATATACCATTACCCCACTTCGCCAGAAGACGTAAGAATCGGACCCGTAAGAAATTAAAGCGAGCATTGATTGCGTCATTACCATAGCGCTAACTTTTGTCGCGATAGATTTGCCAGTTCGCGCACAGAACACATCGCGCACAGAGATACAGATACATACAGATACAGATACAGACTGAGCGTTAAGACGATGGATGCGCTTGTTGCAAAGTTTTAAAGAGTCTCTATACAAGTTTCTGGCATATGAGCGAGGATGAGAGAGAAGTATATATCTGCGTCGTGCACCGAAAACGTCATTTTAGGCGTCACAAATAAGCAAATGCAGATATTTTCTCCTGATACCGATGCTTTAAGGTGATCCCGATGAATGGATATGGTACGAGAATCGCTTTTGGTGGGGAATAGCCTGTTCAAAATTTATTCAAAAACGGCTTCGAAACTAGACGTATGCAGCGAACTTTGGACTGAAATTTGGCTACCACGTTTTTTATGGCGCGCAAAGACCAATATCGATCACAAAACGTTTCACATGCTAATTCGCACCACCGTCGAGCAAGAACATCTGCGATACTAATTTTAAGGAAAAAGTTCTCTGAACTGGTACGATCAATGTACCTGTTGAGCTCAATGCCAAATTGGTGACAGTTGCTGCATCAAAAAGTTCGATGCCATTGACGACCAGTTTTCGGATGCAGCCGCGAAAACCGTTCGACGTCGTGGTACGTTCGTCTAACCTTGAAATTTTCGATGGCGTTCCACCGACGAATAAACCCTGCTCGATGGTAATCCCCTTATAGTTCTAAAATCAATACAAATACTGGCCTAGTAATCAAACACAACAGACGATTGCTTCATATTGAGGGATAATCATAAAAGTAAATAAAAAGCTACTGACGAGACACTTCACTTATTAGTAGCAATGATCCATAATTCAAGGCTATAGCAATAAAAAAGAAGAGCGTTGCATCGCAGCTGCACAATATTACTTCTGTTTCGAATCTTATATGGATTCAGTGATTCTTCATACGAATCCGGCCACTTGTCCGCTTTTAACCATACACGAAGTTTATCGTCTTAACATGTAGGTTAAATGTGTGAACAACTATGTCACTCAAAAATTAGAGTACAATTACGTTATCCACAGCCAACACTCCAAGCTAAACGTAAACAAACCAACGTTTCGAGTGGGCTTTTCTATAAATTACTCAATTCTAAAATTTCTGAACACATTTCTGACACTTCGAATTCTGACGTGCCACCAATTTCAATATGACAACACAAAGGGACACCTCATCATTAAAAAATATATGCGGACCACTGCTGCAAGACTTCGCCATTTTTATATAGTTTTATTTTCAAATTGTGCGACTTCCGCTCTCTTGAATTTTGTTTCCCAATATACCCACATTCATGCTTAGATGGGCTGCTGAATCGGTGGGACGGCAAAACACCGAGGAATGTTCTTAGGTATATCACACTATTACATGACAAAACTCAGGCAGACGGGAAAAGAAAAATCTTCGGGTATCTACGATTCCACACTTCTAAATATTTAACTGCTCCACTTTAACTCTGAAGCAGTTATGGGAATTGCAAAACAAACAGTTCTTGCAAGAACAGAATCAAAATTCGATTGAGATCTACAATGACGCGATGTTTCTTAAAGGTTCAAGATTTGACAGGTAAGATTTTTTAGAGCACCTACAATTTCTAGTGAGTTGGGCATAAATCAGATGCGCTTGGTAGGATGTACTGTATCGATTTCGAAATCCCTTTTGCCTTGGCACAATAAAACTAGGTACGTCTACTGATATATTTTTCCAGTCACTTTTATGACCCAAATTCACAGAGTTTTCTCAAAAGCTGCTAATAACTCGTGTTCTCTCCATGAAAACAAGAATCAAATATACCGCCGAACTCGTTTTCGGCACTACTTCCTATTCTAGAAATTCTGATTTGCCTCCAGGCATCCAGAAGTTCAATATCTTGAAAAAACAACATTCTGGACGCAAAGACGTATACAAGAAACGTGGTAAACATACGGCGAGTTCTCTTATGTCGTCGTACATTACGTTTTCTGCATCGACTTTTACCTCACTCCTCGAACAGAACTTCCTCTTCACATTTAACGTATGCCAAACGTTTTTCTCGAAGGGTCCATTATAGAGGTCCTCGACCGTCCCTTCTCCACAGTCAAACCTAAATTGTACATCGGAAAAAACCAAGCTGATCAACCCCATAAGAACGTGCATTTGATTAAGGCTAACTAGACTACTCGAAAACTTCAGGTGTATAATCTATGATATTTTTTCAATGAGGTTCTAGCTAACGAAAATGTCATTTCTTCAGTCCTCAAAAGAGTTATGCATTCTACTGGCGAACAACAAATTTGAGGCGCCGAATCAAATGATCGATCTTTGTTAATGACTGCGTCAACCTAACAACGTGCACAAACCGTTATTAAGGGCGATTAGACTGGTTCGATCTCAGTATCAAGCAACTAACTCGTTTATATTACAATCATGAACGTTTTTCCTGCGTTTTACTGCGCTATATTTTCCATCGCCTCGCTCACGATAGGCTCAATAAACGAGGCTTGCTAAACGATGCTTTATTTCAGGAAATAAACCGTGAATTAATGGCATCATAAACAGTAATTGTAGGAATGTTCAATAAACAACGAACAGAGACGCTTGAATTCTAAGCATCTACGGCAGACAAATTTCCAATGCAATATAGTTCGAACTCACTCGACGGTTGCCATTTTCTCGTCAAATTATTGCTAAACGCTATTTGAATATTTCAACTATTTAAAGCTCTCAACATTGGAAACTTCAAAAGAGAACCACTCATCATTCAATTTTTGGGCAGATAACATTAAGAAGCATTTTGTCAAAAAAATGCGGGCCTGATTTTATATAGCCACCCAATACAACGTGCAACAACAACGATAAAACGTTTTTTCAACGGTTTCACCAGCTCGAATAATGGTCTTTTTAGGATATCTTTCCAAATCCTCGAGTGATCATTAAATGAATCCTTAAGCTTCCTAAATGTGTTCATAACATCAAAGTGGCTTCCAACTTCCAAGGCACATATTACCGAATCGGTCGGTTTATCTGAAGCCCTTATAGAAGTGAGAAGGCATAAAGCTGAATTGGGAGAGCGATCAACAAAATTAGATTCGTGAGGAATCATGAGTGAAGATCATAGATCAGAAGACGACAAGGCCGTAAATGACTTCCCAGAGAAAATAAAGATTGTGCACTAATCGTTCATCATATTCAGCTGCTTGAATGAAAAAAAGAATTTAAATGTTAAAACGGAAAGAAAAAATTTCAAATGATCGACAAATATGTTGGTGAAATAGTGAATTCATCGCAAGTTCAGCATACCTCAATACAATATTTTTACCATTCATCGCTATTGATATGAAATCATTTCCCTCGAATTCACCAGCATAAAAAATTATGCCGTCATGATTTTCATCGAATCTGAAAACACGGATGGAGTTAATCGCTCGAAAAACAAATGATGGGAGAAAGCAACAAAGAAATATTATCATTTCTTAGTTAACACATCACAGACAGAATGAACATGAGGCAATGATGGATAAGACATCCAAAAACCACAGGGACCGACTGGCACATACTAAACCGCAACTGGTGTGTTTGCCAAACGTTTGTTATGTAACGATTAACTATGGCATTTAAGTACCTTGAACGAGTATTCCTAACAGAAATGCTTTGCTTTGGGTTAGTCAAATCCAAGCAGCATCATGGTTATCCATAATGGAGTCGTGAACTCTGCGTAAAATGCGAGTGTAGCCACAAAGTAACTGTACTTGTAAAATGGTATTAGAGGAATAGCGGGCAAAACCTCCGACGTATATTTCGTCTTGACAATCTTTTTACTGAATTTCAAAAGTGGTCGAAAATGGCTTCTTTGCGTAAAAAATTTATACGGTGAACAGCAAGGCAGAAATTTCAGACCTGTTTCGTGATTATTAGGGATACGCGAAAAAGAGATTAGACTATGTGTCAAGAAAAATTTTAAGCAGTAGCGAGAGGTAAAATAAATTTAGAATATATAATGGCAGTAAAACGAAAAGATAAATTGAACTTCTCAAACCAATAAAATAAAGTCCTCGAAAGGACCCGACAAGGTTGCTGAGATCATTCGCCGCAGAGGAACCTAATTAAATTAAACAAAACAGTTAGTTGCAGAAGCCTTGAAATCGACCTGAATTCAACGGAGATATTCGTCTCGAGATAGGCATTTTCTGGAGCGGGAAACTGTACAAACGAACGACCATTGAAACCGAGAGCGGCGATCTGCGGTGGCGCTTCACGGGTTGATTTCCCCGGAAATTCGAATACCACCTTAGATTCACTGGCTGGAAAAATAGAAGCACTGACTAGCTGAAGCCTTTTTAAAGGCAGTTTTAACTGCATAAAATAAAAAAAACTCTACATTTCTAAAATGCGGTATATGAATTTTGGCTCGGCTTTGTGCTGCCCCGAAAGATGTGAGTTTTGCTATTATGTGCCCTAGAAATACCTACTGCCTTCAAGTTTGCTGTTTGATTGTGAGCCATAGAAAAGAAAGGTTGAGTGCAAACATCTCCATATTAATTACCAATAAGCCTACCGATATATTTTTTAAACATAATTTACAATCGCTTTTTTATTTATTATGCACCCTGGCTCAAATAAACTATCGAATCAATCTGATCCCTCCCACACCTGCAGACAAATCACAAACCAGGTAAATGCAGGAGAAATCGGAATGAATTCGCAGGGATGCGCGGATTTTAAGTGCAATCATATTTCTTAAATTTTATATGACTGTTTCACTCAGCAAAAACTGCTATTAAAAAAGTCAACCATTTCCGATGAGCGTTTAAGTCTGCACTTTTAGCTAGGAAAGAAATATATATCGCAAAGACCACTGAGCGATCGTCTCTGTCTGCACATTTCAATTTAGACATTCACCTCAGCGACTCTAGCGAAATGTGCAGAGGGTAAGTTCAAAATTACTCAGCTCCCGGATTCTTAAAAATTAGCACCGAACGCCTTGAGCACACTTTTCTATGGCTTCTCAAATTTTACTTATAACTGAGGATCTCTGCCGAGAATAAGGTGGTCCACAAAAATTATTTACTGCAAAAAAATATTAAAATAAGCAGACTTTGCGGATCGTAGGTCGGATGTTTCAAACGTGCCTAAGTCAAGCTCATAGCTACTGAATCAGAGGCAAAAATATTTAACTTCTCGTAGCATTAAACCTCTCTCAATTTTCGATGTTCAGTAGAGACTTCCGTGTCTTTCGCATTCTTCACCCAGCAAAAAAAGCAAGTGCACCTTTAAATCTCCTTTGGAGACATCGGTGATGACGCGCTGTTAACTCGAGCAATTTCTTTACGACCAAATTAGCAACAGCCTTAAACTGAGCCAATGCACTTAAGCGCACATCAGACATTTTTATTTCATTATCTGAGGTTAGTATCGAAGAATGCATTTTGCACAACCTATAATTCTGCCGAGACTCTGTTGTATATTGCAAAATCGACGATATTAGAAGGTGGGATGAAAGAGTCGTTTGGGACCATCTTAACTTTAAAATCGAGATCTTCAATGGATAACTGGAACTTATCCTTCGGATAACGTCTCACGCCAAAATACAACGCAATCATATGGTTGCGACGAAAGAATTTCTATCGACCTACAAATGCACGCATACAATCTGATCGCCTCTGACTTTTGGACTACAGAAAGAAATGAGCCACTGAAATTGAGTTATCGCTCCTTGAAAATGAGAAAAATGGTGGCCAGCAATGCGTTCATAAATATCTGTTATTCTGCTGATAACTTGCTCGAAAACTTTTCGTTCAAAAACATAAACAAATTACCTGCAAATAGGAGAGAAACCAACGCGAACGAGAAAGTTCTTAACACCCTACTTGACAGTGACATAGGAAATAGCAGATATGAAACTTCGACAGTAACTTCGCTACTCCCAAAGTTCAATGTATAGTCAGGCGATCGCTATAAGATGACTGTGAGAAAACTGTATAAACGCTTAAGCTACAAGAATCGCTGAGCTGCGATTACACGTGTTACTTTTGTCCCTTGTTGACAGAAACGTAGCACTGGGGCCTTAATGGAGCACCGGCCGACGCTTAAAGCTCAAAAAACTTAACCCTGACTCAAAACTCTCAAAGTTGTCCTGAAGAATTGGTGCAACGGACTTACGAACAACAACACGTCAACCTGGAGAAAAAAAAGAATCGTTAGAACTAACAAAGCTCTAGAGGCAAAAACCATTTGAACGAACTGGCGACCGACAGCATCATTCCCATCAAAATTCTCTGAGATAAGAACTCATGGTCAGCGCTACTCTGACTTTAAATGCAGCTTTTGTCGTTACCATTCTATGCAAGAGATCTTAGGATAGGCAATTTTAAATACTGCTTTAGACCTTTAGAAAATCGCTTATCTAGTTCAGTTAAAGTCATCGAAACCTTGAAGACAACTAAATTCCATAGCTGAACCAGAAAAAGTATTTGCAAACGTTCATCAGCATCCTCGATGTCATTGCAAGCAACATTCCCCCTCCCCCCTCCCCTCACGCCGACGGAACACCGTCAGCTACTCGCATCTTCTTACAATCGATGCCATGGAAACTTCTATCCCTATCTCCCTCCCTCCCTCTCTCTCCACGCCTCAAAGCATGATTGTTCCACCAATCTCATTCGCCCTTTCCTTATGCAATAGGAACTCGCTCCAGCCTGAGCATTTAAATGAATTTTGGGTATATGAAAGCGGAAAAGCAATCTCAACAAAGTGAAAAAGTCTTCTGCCACCAGTCAGATGAAATTCCTCCAAATCTACTTTGTCACCTGTGGACAATTTGATAAATTACTTCAAAGAGACTTACGATCGGTAACAAGCTCGACGATAATATCCTAATAGCGTCAGAAATTCGAGAATGACCGATGGGACAACCTGACGGGCAATATTCTTTAAAATGTCGTCAGAAGTAGTTCCATTTTGCATTATAGCCTCAAAATGCCACATCACTATTTACAAAATGATACATAGGGCCCTTCGGTGCACCATTTCTGCCGCAAAAGAGTCAGAATTTCTATATGCGGGAATTACCGGGAGTACGAATCTTCTTAAGTTTCTTGCAATAGACAAGCAACGAAACTGTCCGAGCAATCCATAACCGAAATTCTATAATATCAGTTCGCTTTGCAATTGTCTGAGACAGAAAATTTTGCTGACAGCATGTTCCAAGTGATTACTATCAATGTAGTACGAGGTTGTTGCTGCAGCTATCTCAGGAACTTTCTTCCAAAGACCACCCATGCTAGTCGAGGAAAGAATGTTGCACAAATCGATCATCAGCTGCCGCTGGCTGAGATTACAATAGGTTTGGGCACCACGCAAAAATGATGGATTATCTCTCCCTGTGTTTTTCCTTTCTCTTCCGGGAGCAAATGTTGGTGTCTCTATGTGTTTCTCACAAATCGATATGCTAATTCGCAAAATTATCCACCACCACTAACTATTCAAACGAATGTGGAGGATGATGTTCGGTTGATCACTTATCTTTCCCTCCATGAATTTAATAATCGCGCTGAACTTGCTATGCTTTCTATCTCTAGAAAAAAAATTCAAATTCAAATCGATTTCAGAGAATTTCACATTACCCAACTCCCGTATCGCACATTTTAACCTGGAGGCACTCCTTTAAAAAACCGTTCTTTTGTTAAAAGTGCATCGAATACATATCTGACCGGAAATCTGAAGACCGATTTTAGGAAAGCGATATGGCAGCACTAATGATCGCACTTTCCCTGCAAATGAAACTTCTAAACATCCAACTGCATGCACTTAAGACATTTTTTCCCCGAAAAACGTATCTCTTACAAGAACTCCCGTTACCCCATTCGCCCAGAGACGCCACATCTAACAGTCTGATGTTACACCATCCCAATATAAACGCCCTAGTGGTCTCGATACGAAGCATTTCTTCGCTTTTCTGGGAACTGCATTTTTAAACAAACGGCATTCACTGCTACACACACAAAAAATGTCCACTGAGCTCTCAGCAGCGAAGCAAACAACGAACTGCAACCAGATCATTAAATCGGTTGAGACCGTCTTTCTGCACCACGAAGCCAAGATATGCATGCCATCCCTGCCTTGATGTAGAAATCTATCACGATTCAAGTATTCATTTAAAAAATCCTTTGACTGCAGTTGCCCTAAGAACTCATGATCAAAAATAAAACAAAAAGAAGGAAATGATACGAACGACACCCAAATGTGATGTGCACAGATCGAACACTCACACGAAGCAAAATATGCCTTAAACTGCGGCAGATCGGCAACGGCACACAGCGACTGAGCGAATGCCTTACATGACATGGCAAATGCTTTCTGGAGATCCAAACTTCATTTTATGGGGCAAATATTTCAACAAAAAAGAGATGTGCGCTCGACGTCTGTTATGGTTCACGACTGTTTGCTTGTGAAAGCAGTCATTCGATCAAAGAACCCGTTTTGACCAATATCCGACTGAATGCTGGATAAGGTTACACAGGTAAACCTTGCAGCATCTTAGCGATCCCGTAATTCATAAGACGATCAGTCAGGACCGTTTAACATGTAGACAATCATTCATGACATGAATCCTACCGTTATATTTCATCGTCGTAAATTTCTGCCTGGCATGCTGAAACAGCAGGAAACAAAGCAGACGTAGACGCGTATAGGCATGAAATTGTCGGTACAAGTGATGTGCCTTATGATGTTCTCTACTGTTTTTTTTAAACTTCCGCAAAAAGTGCTTGCAAAAGCAATAAAGTGGGGAACAAGGGTGTGTGTGTGTGTGTGTGTGTGGGGGGGGGGGGGGGGGGGCTAAAGGCTGGCGGAAACTGCGCTACATGCAAAAGAAGTGACTGTTTTTCCTCCACAACATGCTCACAATCCTTACGTCAATATAAATTTTACTCAGGCGGCCAAACTGAAAAGGCAAAAAGTAACAGCGGCCAGGTCTACCCTCTTCGTCTATTCCAGCCACTAAAATTACATCTGCTTCCAAAACACATGACGGAACATAAACCCCACAAGAAATGGCGGAACCGCGAGATACCCAGGTCCTCCTAACATCCTTACCGCTTTAGTGCGACAAACTTTGGCTTGCTTCGATAATTTCGTTAATTATTTTGCGGGTCATTACAATAATCACCACAAAAGGTGAGCTCGATCTATATGCACTGATCACAAAATAAGAGCGCTCCGACCCCCTTTGATCGTGCTGGTTAGTTTTCGGCACTTCAATTGAATAAAACCCGGTTTTTCTTGAATAAGGTGGATAGAATATGTAAAGATATAAATCTTCGTAATTAACAGTGATGATCTACGGTGCAGTGATAAAAGAGTTGATATTAGTTAACTCACAAGTGATCTTCATTTTAAGAAATAGAATTTGCCTCCATATCTTGGAAAACCTGTTCTATTTTTTTAAAATCTTTCTTTGCCTTCATTTAGTCTCCTTTTCGTTCGCTTTCTTTCTTATCGGCTGGAGGAAGGTTCCGGTTTCAATAAATTATATTTTTTTTGAAAGCGGTCTTCCTATTTTATATATGGAAACGAATGTCACCAAGCTATAGCCTCTCTTTCTGGTATACTGAACAGTAAGTATCTAAAAGTATATTACATTTTATAAACGTAAATAGGTTGAGCCTATCATGTCGAAGAGATAACAAGCAACCCAACCTGCTCTCTTCCTAGGTCTCAAGATTGCAGAGAGCGGCGAGGAGGTGCAAGCGGCTGGTTTCGATTTTAGAACCCAATCTGACAATCAGTGGACATAATGAAGATCAAAAATTTCTTGAGTAATCTTGAACAGAAGTAAAAGATGCAAAAAAAGCCCCTTGGAAGTGGAAAATTTTTCGCAGTGTCATTAAAGCGCTTTGTAAATTTAGGAGGAGATGGTGCAAACTTCCTGAAAGCTGAGAAAGAAACCTCTGGAGAGCTGTCTTTCTTCTTCTCTAGCACTACTTACTGAATACATTTTAAATTCTTAAACACCAATGGCTGCATAGACCTTCGTTATCCTCGAAATAGGATCAACTATTGCATTATCAAAAACTCCTAAATTAGGAAAAAGTCCTAACACTCGAAGCAATTTCTTCGTTTGAAGCAGCCTCCGAGTTTATGCCATGAAACAGCTGGTAATTTCCTCCCACCCTCCTTCCCCCCCTCCCCCCCCCGTCCCTTAGAATTCACAGAATAAGTTTTAATATTCAGTGAGCGGGCGTATCGGTAACAGTAATCTAATTTCCTAGATTGGAGTGAACCACAATGCTGTTGTTGCGATGAGAGGCCGCTGTTGAAAGAGGTCAATTTGCAGATGCTATGCCTCTTCCGAATCATAATGCAGAGAACGCCATGCATAAACGCATCATTATTTTCCGACCACTCATAATCATATTACAATATACTTTCGTTTATATCCCTCCACAACCTTCTTAACTTAACTGATAGCATTTAGAGCATTTTGATGACTGAATGCGCAAAAAAAACTTTTATTCACTATGTGATTGTGTCTTTAGGACTTAAAAGCAAACTTCCATCAAAATCACTAACATCTGTCCCCAAATTTTTCAATTCTCCCATCTAAAAAGTTAATTTCATTGCATTTCTGTTCGCAGCTTCTCCCCAGTTACAATGGTACTCTCAGTCGACGGTAACTGATGTTAATGCTATTCTCTGTAGTAACCAATGGACTAGGCTCCTGGTACTTTCAGATGGAAATATATGGCGCATTCAATGCATAACATCACGATAATTAGCGACCCTCACATTTCTATCGATTCAAGAGAGGATTTTTCTGGAGCTGAGCATAATATGATTCCCTCACAACAGTGTCTTGGCTTCCCCATGAACATTCCCCTCTATGAGTACTTAAGTTCGGAGATTTTAATAGTCGTTTTGGAGCCAAAGGTTTTTGAGGACTCGTAGTTCGAGTGCTTCCAGCGTTCAGGGTTTTAAATGATAGTATTATTCTTAGCAACCGGAAAGAGCTTCGTTCTGGGATCTCCGAAAATCGTTCGGACGCTCCCAACTTCGGCTTCTTGATTCAACACATTTAGCAATTCCCTCGTGGACTCTTGTTGAAATCACTCCCATTCCGGTCCTTACATTTGCTGTTCCGTTGTGTTCAGGATTAAACCCAGTTTTTTCTTCCTCATTTCGGTGGTAACAATAAAAACATATAATCCCACAAAATGATTGAGATTTACCATGTCAAACAGTAATTGTCTCCCACTGTTTTCCACACCCATCCTCTTCTCCCTTTAGGGAAACTGCTAAAAACGCAACCTCTCAATCTGCGAAAAATAACCCTTGGTAGGCGATAAAACGATTTCTAAAACAACTGCTTCAATTACAACGGTCTCTTAAACAAAACTGCTAGAAAACTACCGTGTTGATTCCACTTGTCGAAGAATGCTACTTTCGTTTTTAGTCTTACTAACACTTCATCACCTAATAAACCTAGTCGGCTTTTATAGTGGCTATCGATCTCGTTCAAGCTTTCATTATTGAAAACGATAACAGCTGAGTGCATTTCTGCGAGGGTTTGACCCATTTGCTGCTTTTGTACTCACAGCTAATTCAAACAGACGTGTGGCCAAAAATGCCATATGCTTTTGCTATTCCCTCCCCTAGGAAAACTGATACATATACGCATATATACTCTTCTTCAACACAGTTTTGCATCAACAAGCTAATCTTGGGTAAGAGTCAATAAGCCTTTTGCTTCTTTCGAAACACCTGCATTAGAAGAAAACTCCACTTAAAACCCGTCATAAAAGTTTCGGTTGTGGGAAAAAAGAATTTGAAACCTGAAATCAAAAACTCCCTCCGTGAAAAAAGAATTCGAAACCTGAAATCAAAAACTCCCTCCGTGAAAACTGCACTCACTCATTAATGTTCAGTTCGAAAAAAAGGCTTTAGAAGTGTTGAATGATAAGGCGTTGCACTTCAAATAACTTCTTCCTACGAATTAGTGGTGATTTTAATGAGAACGCACCAATCATAACTTTTTACCATTGTCGATTTGAATGTCGATGACCTACTTCAAATGCTAACTTTATTTGAAAAATAAAATCGCCCCTAGTAAAAAAATGCCTATATCAAACAAATCGTCGCACCTATTTTATAGGAATCATCGCACTTACAACGACACAAACGACAATATCGTAGTAATAATGTTGCACGTATAAAAAATACCGACTGCGAAGAGTTCAATAATACAGAAAGAACTTATAAGTCAAATGAAAACCAACCAGTGCATCCAAGACCATCATCCAAAAGTACATGGCCATCCCAGCAACCACACTCGTAAGCTTCATTAGAGATTGCGATACACAACTGCTCACACAATACCGCTTGATCCGCACAGGAGCCTCAAATTAATCCATCATTATACATTAAAAACATTGAGGTCATGAGTTTTAGACTCATAAGCGCTTTAAAAACTGCATCGCACTAACGCGGCGACCTTTTTATATGTTTCGGAGATATACTAAGCGTCTGCTACTACATTAGTTCTCATGCACATATGTTTTATTAATCCCGCGCTTGTTATTGGCCTACCTCTTTCCAGAACTTGTGACCGAAAATGCATAGGAAAGAATCAGAAAAACCTCTTTCACAAAAATTGAACACTGCAAGAAGCTAAAACTGGGAAATGTTCTCGAATATGATTGCACTGTATTTAGCTCCACGTTGTGTTTATCCACTTTCACATAGTCTGACCAAGTCTTTTTTCAAAGGACATTTCGCTTGCAAATCATTATGCCCTCTTCATGAGACACTGAATTAGCGGTTGGTTGAACGACAATAGCCATCTTGTGAGCTAACATTCAGGAGTAACTGCATAGTGAATAAACAGATGCCTTCTCGAACACCTCTGAAAATGCGGCGCACAAATTTATTCCCGCAAGCCGACACTAATGAAATTTTTATTGGCACAATCTGCGAGCTTAACAGCTTCAGTCAGAAGATATCGCACGTGCGCATTTAATTAATCTGCTGGTAGGGCTCATATCGGAATCCTTCAAGTCTTTGTTGCAGTATTTTATGCAGAACGCATCGCAAACTGGCAGTTATCTGCGCACCAACCTAATCCCACTCATCCCCCATGACAGCAGGGCGCTGCGGCTGAAAACAAAGAAATATTTTTTCTTACCAATAATTGACCTGTTTCTTACAAACCCATTAAGAATGAATAATAAATGCTTAGTAGAATATCGCAAACATACTCCTCGTTTTTAGTAAAAGCTTTTAACGACACCAGCTTTCAACATTCCACTAAGAACTACTCTTTTTCTGCTAGCTTCTCTACGCTTATACGGATAGTTTTTGATAATACACACTCTGGGTAGTGTTCGACGCTCACACATTCAAAGTAGGCGTCGAAGCTGATCATAACCTATCCAGCAAACAGTAGTGGTTGGATCCTGCAAATAGGGTGCGTGGAATTTGAAGTGATCGTACAATGGACAATTCATGCATCGGTATGTTGTGATGAAATGAAATCAGTTGGAGATAATTAATCACTTCGCAGAATGCCGCTTATTTAACAACACTAAACAGATACTGATCTTAGTTAGAAATTAAGGATCGATAACTTCAAACTCACAAATTTTACTTCATAACAACAGGTAGGAAATTAAAGACCGACATCTGAGGGGCCTTTTCATAAAGTGTGGTCCATGTCCTTTCTGGGAATGTCCCCGATATTCCGCTTAATCTAATGAGAAATCCACAAGACTTGATTTGTGTTGACTGCGAAGAGTGGACCAATGTCCACAGAAAGATGCTAAGCCAGATGAAGTATTCAGACAAAGCTTATGATTGTGTGAATAAGTCAGAAAGGATCAAGACACACTCAATCAGCGCATAATAAGTCGCGCACTAATGAGAAGGATTCACTGAGAGATGTGCGCAAATACAATTAGAGTTGAGCTGCTTATGGTACTAAGACTACTAAAATGCTCACCAGTGCGCAGCAAAATGAGCCAAACTTTTCCCATATTTGTGGTAACTATAGCGCAAAACCTACACTATACGATCACATATTACGGCTAGAAAATAAACGTGCACTTACATACGTTGCAGGTAAAACGAAACAGGAATCCTTCACTACGTTGAATAAAATTCAAATAGGTACTCGCACGCAGTTTTGTAGACATGGAAAACAGCTATGACGAGTTAGTGATATAATGCGCCATATAAACAGAACCATAATTATATAACAAAAATTTATAAATTGTTTATTCAATTACCGCACCTGTCTGAAAGGATTCTATCATAATTCGCCTTGTATTTATTGATGCGCTGCATATTCAATAAAGCAAAATGCTCAAAATTCTCTCAGCGAGCCAAATAAAAATCCCACTTACGAATTGAACATACTCCAATACAACGACCTCAGCCATGTGATTACCTTATGTTTCTTCCTGCTCTTTATTTCCCATCAAAAGCGTTTCAAAATTAACGCCAACGCCACCTATTCCACCAGCCTTTTGAGATCATCTGTAAGTCTACGTCTCCACTTTTAAGCTGGTACCGTAGATAAACTTCGTTCTATCTTTTAGTGAGTGCAATTTTCAGGATCAATCGGAGTTCAGGACCGATTGAAAGGCGTATTCAACGAGAGATGAAGCCACACTGTACGTTCTACAACACAATACTCACTATGCCTTAAGCGAACATTTCAAAACAACAAATACGTTGTCTCATTTAGCGAAAGCGACTTCATTTTTAATGGGTGTAGAAGCAATTATGCAAAATGGAAAGCATAAAATCCATTTCCGGAGAACTCCCTGAAAACGGCACATGAGTGGGACAACAACTATGCCTTCTTAGGAACTCTGAGGATATATCTCAAAATAGCTGTTGAAAAAAACCTTCAAAAATTCAGACGACCTATATCCTTGGATCTCTAACTACCCTTTTACAACCATGACGGTTAGGGAGGCACTTGTAAAGAGCATCGAAAGTCAGCAATAACCCATCACATTTTTTATTTCATCCACCCATTATATATGCAGCTCTATGTGAACTTCTTTTCACTAATACTTAGAGTGAAATTATGATGAATGATTTTTAGAATCTCCAAGGTTTAAGTACTTTTTTAGACAATAAAAACGCTTCTGGAATTTTTTTCTTGGCTGAAACACTTTGGCTAGTGTAAAATTTGGGGCCAGCTGCCATACACTTTCCGCCAAATTGGTGCCGAAGAATCTAAATAAATCCGAAGTTATCATCCGCTAATCGGAATGCATCAATAGTATCTAAGTGCCATATCAAACATAGGGGCCACATAATATACTTCCCACCTAATATGCGTCTTATAAGTGCCAATATATCTAAGTGCCTAACATTTTTGCTAATAATAACTCCGACGAATGCATGCACTTTTATACGGACAATTTTTAACAATCCCTTTGGAGATACGTAGCGAAGGATACTGACGAACACAGAATAACGAAAACACTCTCAAAGTTGCATTCTTATATGCAAAATGCAAAGAACATGGATAATTGTGAGAAAATGTCATTTGTGAATTCTTCGACGCTCTCATAGGTGGCTTTTCGTTACTATTACAGTAAAAACACAAAATTGCTGATGCTGCATTTGAATGTTACGATTTCAATGACTTGAGTTACTTAGTGACTTTAGGTTCAGTAACCAACTTAAAAAAGCAGTTGCAAAACACATGAGGAACAGTATCGTTTCTTCTAATCCTCAGTGAGAAACTGCTCTAATGTTAGTTACTCTGAAGTAAGAATGATTGAAAATGAGAGATGAAATTGAAAACAAAGGTATTAGGTACACAAATTTCGCAGAACCAATGGACATATGACCGATGATTTCAGCTCAGTGCTCTCGTCATGAAATTGAACAAATAAAAGTAAAAACAAATATAAGCGGAATAAGAAAGTTTAGTTTTTCAAAATTTTATATTACATTTTAGAACAATTGAACTGAAATACATTGCTCAAATTTGGATGGACATGCTCTGCGCCATTTTCCACAAATCCAAGTGTTTTAACGCGGTAGTTCCCTTATGTGCAATCGCCTCTATACTTAAAGTGGACGCCCTTCAACGCAATTCCTCGCCGATACGACGCATATCAAACATTTCACGCTCATCGCATATGGGGATAGGCATCTGCCGCTTTTTAACCACTCATCCTTCTACTGGTGGGCACAACACTCAATTAATGTCGTTGAACACAAATAAATCGTCATCGAGCACGCATACGTATTTCAACGTTTGTTTTTGTCTTATCTCAACTTTTAGCTTCAAAGAAAATACAGTCCGACTTTACGACACAGACTAAACATCAGCAACATTCTATTGCTTTACTTTATATCCTAAAATTGTTTTTTAATGCAGAGAATAAGTGTACGAAACCACGAAACAGTAGCACATTGAGTTTTTGAATGGCAACAAATGGCTGCAGCTATGAACAAGGATGGCAGCTAAATAAACGGTCGCAATCGGGTACATCGCTAATGAATTAGCTCACGAATGCCACCACATCAAAGCATAAATTAACTTGTTTATCAAAGCAGAAACTTGTTTTACTCTAAAATAGGCAATGAGAACGAAACGAATGAGTTTCCTACGCAACTACATGAGAGTTGAGTTCATAGACTTACAAAAGACAAGAAACGCATATGTCAAGAATGCGGGGATTATTTAATGGGAGCACGAGAAATATAGTCGAGATAGTATGTCCAACGCTGAGTATTGCAAAAGCAGTCTAAGGAAACAGATCGTCGAATACGATTGGGCATGAATCAATGATGAATTTTAGCCGAAACTATGTCGCAGGACTTTCAAATGTGCAGAACGCTTGCAACGTTCTCATGTTTTTTTCTTTCCGCTCGTTCGACGTATTTTTTACCCAAAATTACACGGAAGTTTAGCTTTGAGGAAGCTTTTTAAGGTATACGCTTAGTTATGAATTTGAAATTTTGGGATACTTCGGAATAGGCTTGAGAAAAGTGAGTGACTCATAAAATAAATTGGCGCTCAAATGAGCTCAAAAAGGCGGTACAAAGTTCTTGTCATTAAAATAAAGTGATAAACAAGCAAAAATTATAACAAAACGTGGTGATAACATTTACGATTGAGGTAATGAACAAAGGCCGACTCTGCTGGCAGACGTACCCAACAGACACACACAGGCGTATAAGACAACGATCACATAAAATGCTTCTGCAAATTAAACAGGCTTCATTAAATGAATTCAGTTTTCGGTTAAAGAATCCAGCTTGTGTTTCTCATGCTTCACAAATATGCCAAACAGTTTGGTACTCATTTTCACAGCTCTCATTTATAGATACAATTAATTGTGAAGCCGGAGAAAATACTCAATGAATTGCAACATATTTCTGATCGAACAAACTGCAGCCTAGCAAACAGCGAAATGGAGCCTAATAAACTTATATTTAAATAAAATCGCATTCAGTCATGCAAACAGCAGATAGAAAAAACTCAGTGAAGTTTTCTTCCACTGCTCTGAAAAATTTGAGACGCGCAGTGAAACCTCTGCTTAGCGTCTTACTGGTGCATCACTTATTTCTTTTCTGTTGGTCCATTAAAATAGCCCAATGTGAGAAAACCATGCCTCGCTGCACACTCCTCAGCAACATCAACAGCGTCAACAAAGCAATGCTAAATGCAATTCAAGCGTGCCGACAAGCGTTATTGTTAAATGGCATTTGCTAAGACGACAAAAAATCCACACATTGGCGCTCGTTGAGTGCTTCCAACGCTTTTATGGTTACAATAAAGATCCCCATAAAACTTTTCCGCTCTTCTCCTTATTTTCGTTTTTAGCATGCACTTTTCATTTGAAAGTGTTGCGTTTCAACATCGCTTAAGCAGCATTTAATTTGGCTAATGGGAAAACTCGTATCACGTATAAGGCGGTTCTTATTCACAGAAATATGGAAACACAAGAAGGCTCTGCGTAGTATCTGCATTGTGGAATCGGGTCTAGCAGATTCCCAAAACAAAATCTTGCCTCAGGCAATATCGAATAGCTCTCTTGTGCCCAGGCACGAGTAAAATATCTGCACATGAATTTATCCTAATAACTGCACCAGTGGTCTATTGAAGATGCTGGAAACATTACGGATAGAATGGGAACTATTCCATACGAAAAAAATTAAACAAATTTTTGAGAAACTTTCACTAACGAGAGATAAAAAAACAAATGCCTTTTTTTAGCAAACGTAAACACTTGCAATGCAGTTACTGAAAGTCGGTTTTCCACGCTTCGCTTCAACGGAAACTAAAGTCTATGAAGAGAGCGCATGAGAACCGGTAAGCTGCGAGGAATTTCAGGTTCATAAACCACACATCTGAGGGATATGCTGTTCGCATTTTCTACTCTAGTCTTTCTCTGTCCCTTCCCTCATAAACGTATCCTGCTTGGCGGTTGTGGTTTCGAAAGCACAACGGTGTACCAAATGTTGCTTTTACTAACGAAGCCTATACTACAGCTAGAAAAGCAAATTAGCTGTGATATATATTTCTCAATAGTACTAATAAACGCTGACATTTTGTACGAGTGGACGAGTAGAGTGCATTTACGCATCCACAGCGGCCATTATTTTCGTTTAACTCATTTGCAGCTCACTCAACTCGCATCGATCTTTCATATTCGCTGCGCAATTTCTGCACCAGGTGCATTAACCTGCCTATGCATTCCCATATTTTTAACGCCATGCAGCTGTATCTCACGCATACACGTCAATAAGCTACGACATACTGCTCGCTGCGTTATTGAAAGAGAAGCGTACATTTTCCCAATAAAAACGCTTATCTTCTCAAGCAACAATCTTCTCGAGGACAATCGTACCTTCTTATTTTCATGTGCAGAAGGATTCTGCGACACTATCTTCCCTCAGTTTCTTTTATTTCCTAGCAAAGATTTCAAAAAATCCGGTTTTTATCTTTCCTGTTTGCGTGTATAAAAGTAACCTACCTTATCACCTCTTCATGTTTCGTTTAAAAACAGTTATTTCTTACTCTTTTTAATATCATTTATTGCTATTGAGTTCGAAAACATGTTACCTTTTTCAGAATCAATCTATTTTAGCTACTAGGGAGCAAATTCTATTTCATTTCTATGCAAAAAAAAAAAAATTATTCTCCCCAAAACCAACAATCCTTCCAAGATAACCGGAGTTCATGAGTTCGACTGAATTTATCACGGAATTAAAATGCTAAACATATTTAAAATTCTGATACACTAATGTTCACAAGAAAGGAAATCGAAAGGAAAAGTCTTTAAAAAATGCTACCAAACTGAGGCGTTACAGCGGGCGGAAGTTTATAAAATATGACTAGAGATTCGATCTTCAGCCATTTTGACTATGAAACGTTTCTTTAAAGTTTAAGCTTGAGTGTAAGTAATTGTGATTATGAAATACTTACCAGCCACCGAATAAATCAATCAATCTACAAAATGCAACGACAGCATCGATTCGAAGCAGGCTTACTTTTGGAGGACTTAGCCTAAAATGACCTGACAAAAATTTACGAACTGCAGTATTAAGCAGTAAATTCCTTTGGGAATATTTTCAACTACATATGCACAAACTGCTACGCAAAAATAAAATTTGACGGAAAGGATCATTTAGCAGCGAAACTCTTAAAAATTCTTTGCAATTTTGATTTAAACTTAGCGTAAAGAAAAGCGTATTTACTGAAGCTTCAAAGATGATATCCATTAACGTGACGGTCTTGAGAATTGCTGAATATTTCATATCCTCTTTTGCAGAAAGGCTCTTTTAAGTGAAAGATGCAAAATTCAAAACTGAAGGACGCTTACATGCAACCTTCAGCCGCCGGCGTTGAACAACGATTGCTATCATAGTATATCGCCTATATTTTCTGACTAAAGAGTGCTTATAATTAGAAAAATAGGGTTATATTATTTTGTATTGCGTAGCAACAAAGAAGCACAATTTTGCACAATTTGGTAATTTATTTATCATATCTTTTGATAAAATTCAACTTGATCAGTGGTATTATGGAGAATGAAAAATGGGCCGAAATTGTTACATAGTCCGATTGTCATAGAAACACAAAGACACTGCAAAATACGAATGAATAATGAACGATCAGTCACAAATTCTATCTTGCCATTACGGCTAACATGATATCGCTTACCGGCTTCTCGTCTAACTCACAACCCCAAATGAGACACAGAAGATCACATTTGTTCCTGCGAACTCACAGTTAGAAAGAGCACAGATCTTCTATGTTTCATCCACTCTTGTTCGTACTTCTACCAGTATTGTACAAATGCTGTCTGACTGCATGACTGAGCTTTTTTTTTGAAATTGCTGGCGTGGCTAACCTTTTGACACTACACCTGCTGACAAATATAAGAATTTACTGTTAACAAAACGCACAAATCCTCTGTATTTACGTAGCAGCATGTCCCATAATGGGGTTTTTTCATCTGTTTTCTCCGCAGTCTAGATTGATTGATGGTTAACTTTTCTACCATAGAATGGCGTGGATCATCACAGACGTAGCGTGGACCTAGGTGAGGTTTGGAGTAAAATGGCTCCTTTGATTTTAAAGACTGTCAGCATGTGCAATGCTGAAATCTAAGTGATCCTATGTCAAAAATCGTACTGGCTATGTGGTCAAACCTCTCCAAAACAATGACTTAATAATACGTCCTCCCATTCCTCGTTTCTGTAGCACTAATGTGCCATGATGAAAAAGTTAGGGATAACTCGGTCGCTAAATTTTATACATGAAGAAGTTCTGGATATTCAAGAAAGAGGATCTAAAGGGACCCATTTTATATGCTTAAGACGGATTGAAAGTAGCTTTTCAAATGTTAATGACTTTTAAATTCTCACATATAATTAAGGGTTCCGGGAAAAAGATCGCATTTTATGAGTTTAGAATTCCAATATATGAATTTCTATTTGACAGCGCTAAGCACATTCACTGGCGAAAAGAAAATGAAGAGCGCAATCATCCTTGCGTAGCACAGATGTTTTTTTTAATATAAATGGTGTGGCGCGGTGGAAAAGCCCCCGTAATCTTTTTCTTTTATGCTTCTATTCATTGCAGATCGCTTTAAAAAACCTGAAAGCGTTTTATGTAAAATGAAATGCATCGGGAAAACCGAACATCGCTAATCGAAATATCTTCAGACACATGCCGCCAAGGATTTGCTAATAGGCCGCTCTCAACAACTCGTAATCAGACTATGCTGGCATGCGGAGTGCCCTATGGGAAATCATTCATAACAATTGCTGCACGACCTAGCGCATCGCACAACATTGATATCCATAGATACATAATTAACGGACATCGAGTGTAGGTCGACCACGCATCGGCAGTTGCAATTTGATTTACCCATAGTATTCTTCCTAATTTACTGTTAGTGCCTTATCCGAGCTTCAAAATGTATAAAGTGCAAGTCACTTAAGTTAAAAACCTTAAATATTCCGCTTATCGTTATCCACTAAACTCCCAGAAGTTCAAAGCATACCTGAAGTGCCACATGCAACTGGGGAAGCAGGGCACTTGAGCACTCCTTCGAATGTGCAAAGGTTAGCGAGATTCAATTCCTCTTGTGCAGTGCTCTAAAGTTAAAAGAAGCACCCCGCGTTGCAAGACAGAAAAGTGATAACGCTCGGATTTAAGAATACTTTCTAAAAGATGTCAGCGTTCTTCTGCAAGCTCATCCCGAGTCTCGACAAATTATCCATAAACAGAAGCCTCTTTATTGAGCGGTGTAATTTCCTGCTTGAATTCTGATGAAAAATAAATCTTTTCACAAGTTTGCTGACATTTGCAGAGTATGAGCTGGAGATGGAGCTTCAATAGTGGTCAGTTGATTGTTTACACGTTGCGGGATAAATGGAATGATTTAGAAATAAAGCCTACGATCAGAAATGTGATAACGATGCGTATGATATAATCCAAAAGCGTATTTCATCGATGTTTGCATCCGCGCTGTGATTCTATTGAAATTTTCTAGCGCAGCGTTACAGACAAATTTAATTCGGTGCTATTTCCTATTTGATGTTCCAACTCAATTCACGAACAACTCCGCATAGGACGTCTCACTTTCTAATTCCATTTCCCTCGCAAATGGATTTGTATCCTGACGTTGGCCTAATCTCCATCCGTCGTGCATCACACATTAACCACTCCAATAATTCCAACTTAGACGTAGAATTTTCAGTGAGAACATACTGACATAAAATCCCTTTTAAATTTCAGCATATTCATCCCCTCTAATTTTTTCTGGCGCTAGTAAACTTCCAGCCACAAGTAATATGCTGCGGTGCTCGCGGCGAGAATTCAAGAGGGCTATTTCAAAAACCATTCTGACGGTCTTCACTGAGGGGCTTCAAGCGCAACTATCACTTTGCTCCTTCAAATGTTAACATGTTTTAAAATTAAGAAACACGTAGGTGAGATATGGCTAGTTTATAGCTGGCTATCATTAAAGAAAAATTCTGCTTGCACAACGAAACTGCTGACATGTGACAGCTAGGCAATGTAAGCGTTGTTTACGTGCCAATGGGATGCTGAGTTGCGAAATGAGACGTCGCCTCCGAAATCAAACGCAGCAAAACGCCACCATGCTGACATATGGTTAATGATCACCCTTTTTGACTTCTACGCAAGAATGACCACTGCGCTAGCAACCCTCCAAAGACTGATTTGAGTTCTGCAGATGGCAGACTATTTCAACTAGCTAAGAGGTTAATAAATCGATAAAAATCATCGCTAGATTCCCGTTTCGTTAGGCCATACCTTTAAAAGTCACTTGCGCAGTTCAGTGCAATCTAATTTTTTTCTTGACCATAGTTGAAACCTAAAAAACCCACGACTCAACGTAGCAAACAGCTTCCGTCCGCAATGATATCAAATGATTTGTATAACATGTCACTGTCGGGAAAAACCATTTTAAAAGGATCCTGGCCTGAATAAATACCACTATGCGGATCGTGACTGCTCACACATTAGTTAGTGTTCACCTATTAGGCCATCAGATGTGCTGTTAAATCTCCATACTTGTTCAGCTAGGTGACTGGAAGGCCAGTCGATAAGCGCGAATTTCTTGGCAAGCCTGCTTTTGTACTTAAAGAAGATTCACCTTTTCGACTCCTCACTTCTATCAACGTTAGTAATTTCACTAAATACGTAAATGAAAAATGAATAGCGTGTGTGGTCGTTATTACCATTTACCCTTACCTCTATCACTTCCAGTGGTTTTAAGTAGCACCCAAAAGAATGGAGACTCGTTTAAAGCTAAAATTCATATGTTTGTATCGCAGTTCTTTACTGATTCATTATTACATAGAGTGGCATCTATACAGAACCAAGTATCTCTGAGTGCACGCATTACGCTGCCCATATCATAAAATGCATTCCTGCGCCAACGCATTCCTCTTAGCAATGCAACAAGCGCAAATCGTCTTTCGTTCATTTCTTCCTTTAAAAAATGGCTTTGTCATTTAAATCCACGCAAACCTTTCTAAACTATTCCCTCTTATTCGTTTACCTGTTCGTGGGTTTATTTATTACCTACCAGGCTGTAAAAGGCCGGTTACAGTACAACGCAACGGAACCCAAAGCAGCTTCATTTCCCCAGCAACCGTCACGGTTATAAAACTATACCAGTCAACCCGTATCTTCCATAAGCAAAGTTACCATATTTATTAGTTGTTTTATTCGGGTTATCTATGCAGTCAGTGTGAAAGACCTCTTTCAAAATAAAAGTAGTCATGCACTTCTCTGGCGTAATGATACTAATATGCACTGCAACTGCAGGCGACTTCATGTTTGAAAAACTCAAATATAGCAGAGTGCAAAATGTGAGACATTTTCCACGCTATTTTCGGAAAGCATTTTGCAACTATGCAATCTCAAAAGAGCCCTATCAACGCCACGTCGCACAAGTATTATCTGCATTGATGCAGTTGCTAGGCGGTTGCATATCGCATAAAGCGAATCGAGTTTTTTTTTTTTTTCGCAGCACACTGCGTTTGCTATGTTTTTGCTCAAGCTACCTCGCAGAAAAGTTCCACTCCATAACTTTAAAAACATAAACTTGAAACTTAAAAACTTAAGCTTCAACTCGGAAGTAACGGCGGAACATATAATTTAAAAAATTAAAGTGGTGCCGGAAGTACATTATGGAATTTTGAGTGTGTTTCATCTGGGAAGAAGACTGCTCATGAACGTCCAAAACTACCTACTAATATTTTGGATTATCATCAGTATGTTTTTCGATATAATGCCTGCGCGCTTTGAATATGCACCGGGCCAAAACTATAACTTCATACGAAAATGTTTCACATCCATCCCAAACTGCTCTCCCATTATCGTTATATTTTAAGAGGAACGAACCCCCATGAATATTTGCGTTATATTCTGAACAAGTGAGAATGTTAACATTGCAGTTAGTAGTTACGTGAGTTAGAAAGTTATCTTTCGACTAATTTTTGAAGTTATTTGTTACTAAATTGAATGTGAGGCATTTTGGACTGGAAGAAGTCGTTGCTGACTCCCTCTTGGTGCACGAATTAACGGCGACGCCTCATAAAGAAGGTACGAATAAATCCTATTTGATGCGATATTGCAACAACAATTACTAAATCGCTTTGCGCGCAATCAGTACGCATAATGCGTAAATCCCCTTCGCTATTGTGTGCACATCCATCACTGCTCAATGATGCCCAGCAGCCGATGATCAACCATGCGGCATTAACCCGGCCTCTATAATACAATAATATAGGAAGTACTTATTGAGCTTTCCCACTTAAATATTTTTGTCGTTGTAGTTTAAGGTTTGGGTCGTACAACGTTTGCAGCTTTCCAGAAATGATATGAATTCGAGGAAAGCCAGTGCATATTTTGGTGCTGCAATATGCTAAGATTTTCGTTATTGTTGAGACTTTACTGTGACAACCTCCCTCTCACCCGTCGGCTTGAAATAATTTTTAGTTCAGTTCAACCAGCTTAAGAACGGACTTGTCAATAGGGAAGGGTGTCTCTTCAAAATGCCTACTTTGATAACTGCATTTAAAATGCACATGACTGCCTACAACTAAGACTATGAGCATTAAATGTTTTTGTTAGTCATCAGGGACCAGTACGGGCGGTTATTCTTTAGAGATTGTTTTTTAGCAGCTTTTGATCTGCATGTAGTCTCAAATACAACAGTTTGACTAATTTTTAGGTTTTCAGTACAGAAATCGAGAAATCACTTATGGCCATCAGTTCCCGTAATCGGGATTATGACCGACCTAATTCACTTAGTCTCAGGACTTCCACACCAGAAGTTAGTGAATTTCCCAACTCCAGAAATGAATGTAACGTAGCAGTGGTTGCGAACTTTTCAGACTGCATCGTTTAGTCACCTATTCCTCTCTTCATAAATTCCACCTCGAAAACATCTCCATTTTCAAAAATTTAGATGGAGACAAGCTCAGGGAATATAAGCGAGAGCATTAGCTACGGAAGTATAGATGACCCAGAAGTGTTATTTACCTAAAACAGAAAGCAAAATAGCTGGCTTATTTGGGCAGCACAAGCCACAGCAGCCATAACAAGTCACAGAATTATTGCGTTGGAAGTTAGCAGCATAGCAATGCTGGAACATGGCTTGATCGGATTTACGAAATCGAAACTCTTCAGATTGCTCGATGAGTCGAAGTCACTATGAAGTCAAAAAATCAAATGCCTACCTCTTATCCTCTTCACTTAACACAACGTCCTCTAAAGACGTGTGCACTCTACAAACTCCTCTTTTCCCACTGAACAATGAATTCTTAGCGTTTCCGCTCAGATGATAACGTCGCCTACGTTTTCCCTCTGGAAGCTAGCATAAAAATAACTGTGCTAGGAAAACATTGTGCTACTGTGTAAGTGTTGCATGTGGTTTCGTTTTCCTAATCTTAAGATGCCGTTATCAGGCATGAGACGACCACTATACTAAAGTTTTCGAGCAAAATAATCAGAACCACCAATAATATAATTTAGAATAAAGGCCCTCTCTCATCAAGGTTCACCGTTTTAAATTACAGACCGCATCAGGGAAACCATTTCTATATAAGACCCCCCAAATAATGTCTATGTTCGCTGAATAATCGATGTTTTCAAGAGAGCACAATGCTTAGTTCGTGACTGAAAAGTTCGACGAAATTTTTTCTACCCAATAAGTATTTTTCTGATATTTTTCAGACAACTTTCGCATTGTCTTCGTTCCAATGTAGGAAAATATATTGATTTCACTTAACTATAATATTATGTTACACCCGTAGCTGCAACGAACCTTCTGTTACTTTTACTTCAAATTGTACGACGACAATGCAGAAAACAAGGAGAAGTATGACAAGGCAAACTAGATGCAAGAGTCACGTTTGTTCTCAAACTCCAACTAGAGATGCAAGCTAAGGCAAATGACAGCTACGTTTTCCATAGGGAATCAAAAGACTTCACTCGTCCTCATCATTATTTTATTTGCATTCTTCTAGCAAAATTTTTGGGACAAATGCATTTGCGAAGTAAAGAAGCTAAACGATCTGTACTTTCAACACAGTGACCAGTAAATCTGATGTGATGAAAGTTTGCAAACACTGTTAACGCTACGGGCTTTACATCTTGAATAGTTTACTTTAAGCCGGTCACCTTTTCTCATAAAATTTGCATATCCAAATGTCTTGCAGTCGGTGCACTTCCTTGAAAACGAGGCTTTTAATAAAAATTTGTGCAAATGATAAATCATAAAAGCAAAGATGAACGGCATTGTTTTAACGTTTTACTCTGAAATTTTCACGCATTTGCGTTTGGCCTTATGGATTTAACTGCCCAAAGTGCACATCGTGTCAACATTCCTAGCGCGCCTTCCCACTCCTGGTCTTCCCGTCTCACTTCATATTAAATATTTTACTTATACGACAGCAAGAGATAGGAACGTGAAAAATGCTCGAAACGTGGAAGAATTTCGTCATGCATATGTGTGAATTGCGCATAGAAATGAGTGAAATAAGCCTCTCAAGTACACTCACTGTATGTAATAATGACGCCATGAAACGAGCGTCAAATCGGAGAGTTACTAATGATCTAAGCAAAAAGTAGTAATTCTAATATGACGCACTTATCCTTCGAAAAGCTCTCACACTGACTGAAAGACAAGCAATATGGAGATAAGCAGCATGAAACCGATATTTCAACATAAATGTAAAACTGCTGAGGGTTTTCTCTTCAAGAAAAAAAAACTGAAAAGCATGAGAAAATCAACTGCATGCAGCGATCCTTTGCATAATTTAGTTTCATTATCAGTCGTCTTAATTTGTTGATAATTATGACTTTATGAGGATTTGTTTTAGGCACTTTATACAACGCTGAACCGAGTGAATCTAAACCTAAGTCCATCTGCCCACCTCATGGGTGTTACTATGCTACTCGCTAAGAATGCATCATAGATTTTGCAAAACCGCGATAAATCTTCGACTGGCAGCCACAGATGACAGATAGCAGTGAGGAATTTCAGGCCTACTGATGAAAAGGCTTCCTTAAAATTATGAGACGGTGAAATTCCCAGAGTCTTCTTAGACTGGAAATCATCTGGGCTTGAAAAAATTTGGACTTAAACGAAATTCTTATGAATCATGAGGAACAGATAGTTTCACAAAGGCGTCTCTCTTTCCAGTTATTTCTAATGATGCAGTTATCCTACAGAGCAACGCAACCTGAAATTATCACTGTTTCTGGTGTGATCATCGCTATTATAGTCGCGATCGTAGTCATTCGTCCTTGTAAACCACATGGGAAAAGTTTGTTGCACAACTGAACTTATGATGCTCACTGTATATATATAAAAGGTGCTGTATCTGCATTCTTTAAAAGCGTAGATTGTAACACCAAGTTAAGCAAGTACCACAAGTGGGATTAAATGAACAGCGCAAACACAAAACTGAGGTACTCCTTATTTACGCATTTATTTTTGCATGCCGGCACGCAAGTTCGAATTGACGCTTATGTTTAAAGTCGGAAAATTCTGAGGCATATGGGCCTAGATCCCACTTTTCTCAGAATCTTCATGAGATTTTTTAGAATTGTAATGGAAAAGCGATTTCTTGCGACATTTCCATTTCCATCGACTTACATCTCCGACCTATATTCCACTCTTTTCATCCCATCTCTCCCCCTTTCCTCCCCTCCCACGGAACGGTTTCAAATGGCGCAAAACTGCACGGAACGCGCGTGGAAAATTATGAATCACATCGAGAGGAACGAAATTAATCACTGAAGAGTCAAGTGCTGTGCAACGGTTGAAATTCCCTTCCGAGGATTTCCAAGGAAAGCACTTCCGCGGTCCTTTTTAATGTCGCATTACGTTGCTTCCTCATATTTACAATAACACAAAATCACTTCTCTGGACTTCTATAGAGGCGGATGTGATTAAAGAAAAAACAGATGTGGCTGTTAACTAAGACCAAAGCGTAAACATTATTCTATGGGAATCGGGATCTCCAATGGATAGACATTATTGTGTTGTTCGCTGCTGTCGAAAATGCAATGCCGACTTCTGTGATCCTCAAAACGCTCGCGTATAAGGTTGCAGAGAATTCTTAGGAGGTAAAGGCGTTCTTCTAGTAAAATATAGTCTTTGATGGTCGTAATAAGTAGGCATCTGTCACGGCATCAATGCGCTAACAAAAAATATTCTGATGTGACGAAGAGAAACTTCTATTATTGAGGCCGAATATGAAGGAACTTTACGCATAGATATACTAAATAAAACTTTAGCACACTAGGTGAAGAATAAAAAGCTTGAAAATTAAGAAAAAACCTTCTGACGTCGCATGCTATCCAAAATAACCTAACTGTCATCAAGAATATGGCAAACAAGAACCCATCTCAAACGCATACCTTGAAAAGCGACGGTTCTAGCTGACGACATTGAAGCCGAGAATATTACAACCATATATAAATGTAGGATGCTCATCTTCTCGTCTTCGGTGGAAGTCTTGATGTCACCTAAACATATCTGGTACAAGAGGCAAAGAAACAACAGGTAGCAGGTAATAGGCACTCAGCGCACTGGCAGGTGCTTTCTTTTCGTCACCTCTTCTTCCGCTCCCTCCTGTCACACCACTCTTCGGGCGTTGTCAAGGAGAGGGGGCGGTGCCGGTCGAGGAAGCTGGCCGGCTGGATTCAGGTCCGTTGAGTTGCCCGGTCAGCTACTCTACTATTGATCAGGCACAACACGTCAGCTGAACGCCACATAACATACGAACATTGGGGCAAGCACTCCTCTCCTCATACACACATGCATGTCAACCAGCAGGAGACACGCCCCATTTCAGCGAATCTCCTAATGTTCTTATCTAACGAGGAGGCAAAAATGATCATAGATACTTGCACCAGCCGGCTGATTCCTGACTTGCAACTTTCTGCACTCATTAGAAAATTGGCAAAAAGAATTATTGTAACAGTGAAATCTACTTGATAAATGGCGATACGATTAAAATCATATTCAACAGCTTCTGAGAACTTATGAGGACACGAAAATCACCTGTACAGTAAGATGCCGACTTGAAGGTAGCTCAATAAGGAGTGTTTTCTGAACCTGCGTTAAACGAAAAAGCAGAGTAAACGTTTAAAGCGACTAGCATAATGCCGAGAAAGGTTGTCAATGATTCATATGGGCGAGTAAAGCGATGACGAGAGTTTGACCGACCGCTGGCAGTGCAAAGCAAACGTTTTGCTCAACGCACCTGAATTAGGTGGATCAAGTCAGCAGTGGTGGACTTGTTGACGACTTTGCTATTGTAAGTATATGATGCAAGAACCTTGAGCGACGTTAATGCCACTTTGGTGGACGCAAGTTACTGACGCCGTATGCGCTAAAATAATCTTCCATAATTTGGTCGAAGTGAATGCTCGGAGATATGACTGTTGCTACAACGCCCTCGAACACACACAAAGAAACTGTTTGAAGAGTCGCAAATTCTCGCATCCTACACCACAGTGGAAATGTTGCTTGCAAACGACAACTGTCAACATTCTGACTCTGAAATGCTTTACTATACTTGCCGAGAAAGGCCACTCCTGCATTCCCTTTATGAAAATGCAGAACCACAAAAAATCCACTGTAATTCCAGACCCTCCGGATGAAACGACTGCTGCCTCTTACCAAGTGCAGAAGCGCGATGGAGAGAACTTATTGTAGCAAACGCCGACTCACTTCTGCTTCATCGCTACGTATGCAACATGTGTGCTGCAACATTTCTTTCTGTGTTACCTAAACAACGCAGCAACTGCTGTGCCGAAATCCCAGATGCAACTTTCGAAATGCACCTCAATGCAACCTCTCTGCCTTCAGAAGAACCATGACCAAAGACTGAACCAACCTTCCAGAGCTTAACGGCAACTGCCCATTTTCCTGCATTCAGTGTCCAGAAGCCTAACTGCTTTCTCCATGCAGACGAAACAAGAAGCGATCCATTTCGTCCGTTAAGCGCAACCGATTTGGGGTTTATGTTTGGAAAGAATTTTCTTCTAAACGAAAGTGCGCCAACCAATATTCTCTGTTTAGCAGATGAGAACTGGCTTTCACCTGCCGTTGTACAGTTTTTTCATCACACTGTGCACTTCTTATGCAAGCTTAATACCCTTCCTTCTCACACTTCGTCTCTGTTTGTCAGAAATCAATGCTGTGACAGTGACTGTCGTTAGAACTTCGCATTCTGTTGCAGGGAGACGTTTTGAACAACTGCAGTCGATCAGTCTGAGTGCACATTTCTTGCCTCACTCCCTCCCCTCCTTCATTCTCACTAATGGCATAAACTACCATCGAACTTTTAGGGTTACTGCATCCCCTTTAGCCCAAGCCCGCTACGGAACGTTCCGCAGCTCATAATCACTTCTCTGAAAGGCCATGGGGTACAGCCTGCGTCTTTCATTTTCCCTTCCCTTCGCTGTCCTCACGTTGCCTTCTGCTTCGTTTAGTTACACCCATTTCCAACACTCTTCGACTTGTTTGAAACATTTTGTGCCTATGTCCTTTGCATCAAGTGAACATTCCGTTATCAACATCCACCAAAAAAAGCTCACTTTACCGCAAATCGATGCCATGTATTTGTGGATACTTTGAAGCAAATGACGCCAAGTTACACCGGAAACTGCTCAGTAACAGTAACGAATCTTTAACAATAAACCCGTTCCATACTATGGAACCACAATCCTCCAACAATAAACCTCAAAAACAAGAGGCAACTGGCAAAGTCATGTTATGGGAAATTTGGGATTACATAATTAGAAATGCACTTTCTTTACTTGGCAACAAATCCTTCCCACATAAAAAATTCAACAACGTGAACACTCAGTCACCTACTCTACTAAAACTGTCAATAAACCACTCCCTTGGCAACTTAAAAAAGCAAAATGCTGTCCCTTTCAATCACAAAATCCTTTTCCCCTTCCAATCAAAAAAAGAAAAGCACACTCCATTTTGCTTTTAATCCTAACACAGCCGCTTCTGCGCAAGAAAAGAACGAGATCAGCACAAACTTAGTCACGATCACCTCCATCATTAATGCCATCAATCCGCGGCCCGCTGGAATGTCCCACCCCTTTAAATTTGGCGCTGCAACCTGCCAGCAACCTCCCCGGCACCGCCATCATCCTCTCCTTCTCCAAGCTGTTCATCGTCGTCAACTTGTCCTCCGTCAACGTCCTCTTCATCGTTATCGTCACAACCTTCGTTCAACTCCCCGGACTCTGCACTGCTCACAGAATCCTCACTTTCTCCGTCATGTGCGCCAAAATACGAACACTTCAGTACGTAAATGGAACGATTTCGCGCTCGACTGTTCACATACTTCATAAAGGGAAACACGTCAGGTTCTCGGTAGACAAGAGCAGCACTGTTGGCAACTGGATATACGCGCAGCACCTGAAATACCAGCTTTATGTAATGCAGTCCTGCAAACACCATATTCCTTTTTACTCGACCAGAAGTTTCCTTTCTAAAGTGGAAAATGGTGCCTTAATCTCCTCGAAAATATCAGACCAAAATGAGGACAAATATCGTTAGCAGTAGACAATTGCTGGTTCGCAACAGAGTGTGGGCAACTAGGATTTACACCCCGTGGGCATGGCAAAATCGAGGGGCCTCAAATATGGGTTAAAATAATGTTCATCACAGTCTTCACTTTGGCACTCGAAAGTGACCATCCTCCAAACAACATGTGGCATGTGGGCGTAAAATACTAGTGAAATTTCATCTTTGCTAAAGAAATCTCCACTTTCCTCAAATTCCGTACATCTTCTCATATCCTCTTGTACATGGACCACAAATGCCAACGATTTCCCCTTCTCAGGCAGAAATCGCGGGCTAGTACTGCAAAATACGTTCCACTAAATTCGCCTATAACACAATAGAGACCACGCAAAGAAAGCTCTAGGCTCGTAACATCCACATAGATCAGTCAACGACAAACACACATATATTCACCAGCAAAATTGCAATCAAAAAAAAAAAAAACGATGAAGAAAACAATGAGCTCACAGATATTCCACGGAATGGGGGACCCGTGATCCTCATCGAAGTGTAGTGCGATCCGCGTCCCCTTTTCTGAGTACCCCCTGCACAACGACATTATTCCTACTTCAACGCGCTGACATCATCCCACCGAGCTCTCCACTGTCACAGGCGTTAACTCGACAGTCTTTAGCACGAACAATCGTGCTGTCAAAGTTTTTATTCTACCGAAGTAGCTATTTGACATTTTGTCATGCAAATTTACGCGTCATCAATATTTTGGCAGCCTCAAACGAAATCGATTCCAGTCGACCCTCCATTTTTTTTTGGCAATTTTTCATCTCCTTTCTTTGCCTGAATTCATATACCCATTTCTTATGCGTACTTTCCATTGTCAAAACTGATGCTACTGTTCTGCCTTTTGTCGTCCGATTGCAATTTCGACAAAAGCAACGTCACACTGCCGAATTCTTTTAATTTCTCCGAGGACAGAAAGGCGAAGCAATATCAGAATCGATGCTACGGGTGATAGGCACAGTTTGTCTCCTACTCCAAACTTCATTCCTTGAGTCCATGAACCTGGACTCATTTCCCTTCTTTGCTCCAGCGTAAAACGGAAGAACCGCGAGCTATGAACAACTTTAATATGTTATGGTGTTTCAACTAATTCACTAGTTTCATGGTTTCCTGGTTTTCAGGAGTATGAAGCCAAGTGAACGAATCAGCTCACTTCCACATTTCGTTTATGCCTCGTTGCAACAAAATGCTCTGGCACATATTGATTAAAACAAATTTATCTAACGCTGGTTCGCTTCCTTGTACGGATTTTATCACTGGGGCAATTGAAATCTTCATTCTTAGACGATGTGAAGTCAAACCTGTTTTTTTTAACAAACCGACGCTGGTAGATGCCTGAAGCAGCACCTTCCTTCATTAATCCGAAAGAAATTTCTTCAATTTCTAGATGCAATTCGGATCGCTTAGATGAGCATAGGCAGTAAGACTCCACTTATTTCCCATCCTACCACTATCTTCGAATAGACCCTCTCACCTGTCGAGGAACTCACAAGGAACCTCAACCCTAAGATCACTTTATGTCCTCATAAGAAGAAGCGAAACAAACCTCCTTCTCTTCGTTTTCTGCAATATATGACGTGAAACCGCCGGCACTTTCGGGCCAGTCCTCCGATCCAAGGAACAACTGAAAGCAAACAATCACAAGCTGAACTATAAAGAAAATAGATTTCTAATTCTGTGATTTGTCATTTGGGCGGCCATCGATCGTGAACGAATAGCGAAAGAGATCTGAAAAACAACAAGTCTCGAAGGACTGGCCGTCACGGTAACGAAGTGGAAATCGTTTAAAGATCCTTCTTTCATACAGTGCATTAGTTCATTTCTTTACCAACTTGTCTACTACGATAAAGAATAGCATCATGAAGCAATTAATGGAGGAAACTGCTGAATATGTCCGGCAATTGCCGCTTTCCAAGATCTTGTCGCTCGCAAGTTACTGTTACCAATTCGTTACAACAGCCATGTTCAACACTGACGTTATGACGACAATTTCAAACAACTGTCTTTGCAATACGCAATTCTGTATAAGCAATGCCTATTACGCATTCCTCTGTTATGCTGCCTGCGACCCTTCACGGTGACCATCATTTCTGATGGGCCCGTAATCGCGACAATTAGTCTGCTATGAATGACGAACAACTAATCTGAGTGACGCGCGCATACTCAGCTACTAATTGTAAGCTTAAAACTACTACACAACTAAATACAATTTCCATTCCATAGAACACAATTTTTAAAGAAAGAACAATAGGCGAAAATATATTTCGCATGTCAAGGTCGACATCGAAACATGTTCAACAAGCTCCTTAAAACAGTGCGGTACAAAGAAAATACGTAATGCATTCCAATCTGAAACGAATGCAACGTAATGCTTCCCCTGCCCGACCAATGAATCCAAGTGCAGAGAACAAAACAAACTACTCACCTCTAGTCCTCTTCCTAACGAAATTTCACTCAACCACTAGTGTCATTATACCACATTTAACCTCGAAACTTTCACCACTACGGCAACGACGCCATCAAAAAAAAAATGCCATAAACAAAGCAAGCAAAATGACCCATACATGCACTTGCAGTCGTTTACCTACTTGGCAAGTATCACCTCCAATCTAGCCTATCAAAATTCTCCTTAGAATCACATTACTAATCACCTTTTGGCTAATCTTTTCACTTCTAGTAAAGCCGTAAATGCACCTGCTTCACTGACAACCTCTCCCACGGGATCACAGTGCCTTCACCACCTCCCGCCTTAGCTTCTTCCAATTACTTTCTGTAGCAACTATCTATTCCGTTCTTACCCAACCATTAACTACAACGTTTCAACGAATAATGCAATTCCACGAGTGAAACTAATGTTTAAAATATCAGCAACCACGTAGCCTTTCAGCTTTCCCGGAGAGAGATGAAAGGACTCCCCAGCGTCCCGCTACTACGGTGCAGAAAACCATCACCTCACAAAAAATGTATCTTCTGCGTCCTCAACGACGCATTTTCAACAAAAATAACGAGAATAAAGACGTGCGCAAGAAACCTGTAAGTCGAGCGTATATCCATTATTGTTCGCCTCGAACGCCAACTGATCATCTGCGATTGTATAACAACCGGCTGAAAGGCGCTTCATCTCTACCGTACAAGTGACACCTCAAAAAAATATACTATAGCATTTATCGCATGTGAATCTATAAGTGCAAATTTTCACCGAAAAGGTCATATTGCGTCATACTAACAATTAAATCTGCGATAAAGATGCAAGCGATGACTCAGAACCATCGTATGAAAAGTACTTCCAACAATAACGCTCTACAAAAATGTCCCAATAACGCTCCGCGTGATGTAACATTAGGCAACAGAACAATAACAATCTGTAGACACCAACACTCAGCTATATTAATGGTTCGTTTCGAAACGGCCGGCAACTGTTCCAACAAGGAGATTCATTAAACATTGTAATAAATGCTTACAATGCAGTGTGACAGTGCAATTTTTACTCGAAACATTAGTCTTCTAAGGTTCTAAACTTGTCACATACATCAGAATATAATGGAAAAAACTATCTTTGAAAATACAACTTTTTCATGCACTTCCCGTTGACAGCGACATCTCTGCCAACAAAATTAATGAAGTTATTTCACAACCCAACCCTTCCGTTTACTCACCTTCAACACATTTTGCTGAACGGTACATTGACAACTATCCATCACCAAACATGAACAAAAACTGAGACAAGGTCAACAAATCACAAAAAAGCACGAAAATAGAGCAAAATGTGATTGGCCACCTTTAGGATCGTTTCTGCCCGACTGCTCATCACCGCATTCAGGTTCCACCTCCATCGTTTTAGGATCTAAACTTTCATCCATTCAATTACAAACAATAACAATTAGGCAAAGCGTTTAACTACAGCGGTTTGTACTAAAACGAATGATGGAGCTTATATATCGGGACGCACTGCTTCATGCTTTAGTGGGTACGATAAAGCCCACTCTCGAAAACCTCAATTCCACAAAGCCGCGATGCCACAACAACAAACAGCTGACCTGTTGCCTTTTCCTGCTGAACAGACGTTCTCACGACCGTACCAACATCGACCTCAGTAAAGGCAAACTTTTTAAGGCATGCAACTGACTTTGGAGAACATCTTTGAAAACTGCTTTTAAACAGCGATGTGGTAGTGTGAAAGGTTTCGCCACTCATGAAATTCCCTTCATTTTCAGCTCAAAATCGACATCTGCTTCACTATTACTCATGTTGAGGTAAATTACCACTGCCCCATTCTATAGCAATGAATTCTTTTCACAATGAACTCTTTCGTAGCAGTAATTCTTTTCACAGGTCGTTTCTCATAATTCTTTCTTCTTGTCGTTCAGATGGTTAACTTATTCTGTGCAAGAAAGTTTGCTCAAAAAAAATTGTTAGCTAAAGTAGTACGGCCTTCTCCGTTCCCGATTTCCTTACACAACTGAAAATAGCGAAAGGCGCACTTTCGAAACTCCAACCTTTTCACTGACAGCTCACCTATGCCAACACCATTCATGACGTCATTTTACAACCCAAATCCCCCCTTATATTCACCCTCAAAAATTGGACGGACTTTGCTTCGAAACGTTCACGATTTCTTGCTTCATTTTCTTTACGAATAATCACATAAACCGATGGTGACGAAACCATTAACAGTGTATCATCTACCATTTCACTGGTTTGCTCACAACTGTTCATCACCAAAGAATGATAATAATTGGGACAAGACTAAAAGGAACGAAAATCAAGAACACGTGATGGCGCACCTTTAGAATCGTCGACGTCTGCTTCCTCAGCTATGTATTCCGAATCCAACTTCATCCTCTTAGGACCTAAACTTTAATCTATTCAATACAAGAAATAATAATCTGGTAATGAGTTTGATTATGGCGATGTAAGACCAGCAGCGAAAAACAACCTGTAACCATTCTTTTTCTCAGATTACACAACCGTAACATCTCCTAGTGTTCTTCTGTTCTACGGAATTAGCCCTATTGCAACACATCAGTGACAACATCAAACCGCTTCTGCTACAGAAAAAGCAGTGGGAATTGAGCTTTCGGTGTAAGTCCCGGCCGCAACTACTTAGTTTCCCAGGGAGAAGTATCTCTTTTTAGCTGTTATTTAACTATCAGTATGATATTATCTTGCCCCATAAAGCATACCGTCCAGAATGTTGAAAGCTACTGTTCACTAACAGACGTCCTTCATTCGATCATATAAATTAAACGCAGGTGAAAAGGTTTCTATGTTATCAGTAAACAACGATGGACGATCTCAATTATTTCACATCAAAAGCAAACTGCTACGAAAAATGTTACGAGCTTTATGGACGCGAGCCAAAAACGCGAAAATCCCAAGCGGTCGACGAGATGGATTATGCCAGAGCCCTCTCTCATTTAACAATATGGCTATACCCAAAAGCGAGGGAATGATCTGTTATGAGTGCAACTAGCTCACAGTATCTAACTTCGTACACAAGAATTAATGGAGTTTAAATGCGCTAATAACGAGATTTTCGTCAGTTCGCTCTACGCATCACTTCCCACTACGTTAAGATGCCACTTTTCAGAGAATTCACCAAAATGTGGCCACAGCAACAATTCTGCTGTTATGATCTCAAATGCCCCAGGAACCACAATTTACTTAAATGGTCGCATTGCATCCGCCTCATCAGACGGCGACCGCGCTTTATTCTCTGCAGACTGATTAGTACTGCGTTCTACTCAGTCCCCGATTATGGGAAACAGACCCTGTGCGATGCCAAAACAGTTCATATATTGGAAACTGAAAATACGCCAGACAGTAGCTGCAAAGGCAATCACTATGAGCTTGCAAGTGCAATGAAATATTTCACATGCAATAAGTGAGTTCAAGTGCCGCAGATTGCTTTTATAAAATAATGCAAACTAGAAAGTAACTTTCAAATTTTAGAAAGTAAATACATTCAACTCTCGAAACTGTTTTCATTCCATCAGCTAAATCTCGTCCTACTATTTATGAGAATAATAGTGAAACTTACTAGATTCACGTAGGTCGCTACCTGAGCTATCCCCCGATTCATCCCCATTGTTATCTTCGATGAGAGGATGAAGAGGAAGCCCCGTCCACTGCGATAAAAGCACCGTCATCGCACGTGAACTACAAAGACGCAGGAGTGAATCGACACATCCATTACGCTCAATTGAAGCCCTTTGTAGGTTCCACATCTGCCTAAAAGTTTGCTGATGAAATAACATGCTTTTAACAGTGGAGTTCTTTCTAAATAACACTGTGAATGTGTTTAAGAATTACCATATATTCATTAACACTTCGTCAAAAGAAGCCAATAAAGTAAACAATTAGAAGTTTGCTACCTCCTTGTACAAAGAGTAATATCTGCAATCCCCCGCATCCCATCCCCCTCCCCCCACACACACGTCAAAAAACAGCATATAGTCGAAGATAGGCACACCACAGTTATGAACTCAAGCTTGCTTCCCTTTGTCTATAAAGCTTACATCCACTGACACCTTAATACAGCAACAAATTTATTTCCCTAACTCAGCTGATTCCGCTCAATGGCCCTTCCACCTTGCGCTAGAAAGAATACCGTCAAAGCTTACATGGACTTCACTTAAGCGCACTTTTAAAAGTCCATTGGATGAGGCTTTCAACACAAACTACGTCGAGAGCATACTATATCAAACTGCACCATTTGCCAACGAGTGAACTCAAACTGTCAGTGCTGCATGATTTTTGCATTACGGACAGAAATCTACCAAACGTCAACCACAGTAATCACAACAACTGAAAAAAAAATGGAAAGACATGTTCATGCAGTGCCCGATGATGCCAATAAGACCAACAACAACAGGATTTTCACGAATGACACCACACTCTGATAGTTACTGAGACGTTGTGTTATTGCGCTTCCGATGACGGATAACCTAAACATGACAATGGTGCCATTGAAGAATTTCAAAACACTGATTTCACCAACGGGATGAGTGTATTTACTCGTTCTTACACAATGCTAGAAATACCCAAGCTTTACTTCTAGGTCTTTTCATCACTGAAAGACTGAAAACAGCGCTTGAACCATAACCCCTTTCTCCCTCCCCCCCCCCCCTTTCCCTGGTTCATGATGCGCGATTAGTTGAGGGCTGCAATGTTGTGAAGGATCGCAGTCCACCTCACTCAGAGAACTCAGTTTCAGTGGAAACGGCTTCAATTACCTTAACGATTTATTTCCAGTATGTACGTTGCTGAAAATCCCCACCGATGAACTCTTGGCATTTCGAGGTGGCAAATATGCCGCCAATTCCAAGCAAAACTTTTAATCACTTGCAATACCTTCAGCGCTAACCAACCAAGAGTTGCCCACAGCAATACCTTCTACGTTTACAGCTGAGGAACAACGAAGGCTTGTAGACGACGTGCAGACATATAGCCACAAACAACTGTATGGCTCCCGCATGTACCATCAATAGGGCGAAGTTATCTTACACAAAATATTTCAGTCCCAAGGAGATGACCCGTTTTGTGCGTTCAGGACCCGAGAGAGCAGTATGTCTGTTCGATCAAAAACTTCATCTAGAAAACAAATGCGACCACATAATTCCAGAGAGTAAGAAAATTAGCAGATGGGCGTACACAACATAGATGCTAGGCATTTTAATAGGAATAAGCAACGCTACGAAAATCTCCAAAAGTGCGTAAGGGTGCCCACAAAAAGACGAAGGCTTAGAAAATGGTTCAAAGAGAAGGCTAACGCTAACTCAACGGAAAATAGTTTGTCCATACATCTAAGCATTCAATTTATTCACTTTCAACGCTGCTGAAACAGCAAAAAGATTATATGGCCAATACACAGGACTCAAGTTTAGAAGAAATCGGTTGCCTCAGCTTTGAGACACTTGACTGCCGCGCTCAAGTTTACTAACTGATTCTCATTCTCCAAAGTGCAAGCTTTATTTCCTCCATATCTCCAGTCACCATCTACCTGAATCCCATCCTGCTACAACTGTTGTCAGCAGTGACTGATCGAGCAGTGTTTCAACCATGAAAGCCATTTGTAAACCACCATAGTGAATTTAAGCTTGAACGCACACTAAGCAACAGACTGCCTCGTAACTTAAGAGTTTCCGCTGTTAATAAAAACGTAAGAAACCTCCTGTTAGGTGGTCCCACCATATCGAATTGGCAGCCTTTCAACGCTTTCAAAACCTCGTCGTACTTTTCCTTCTATAACAAAAGAACAAATTGGCTTGTTCACTAGTGCTCAAAGCTGAAAAGCAACACTAAGTCACATGCGATATTATGGCTTAATAAAACTGAGCAACATCGACTATTCAGAATTTGGAGCTATTCGACCTCTTTGAACGTAAAAACCATCTTCAATTTCCAACTGCCACTTAGGTGATCCCATTGAATACGAAGTTGACATTGTGGCAGTAGAAACTTGTGGATTGAGAACGAACTGCTTTATGTCCCCTCCATTCCGCACTACTATATATCTGATCTGTAAATAAGCCGCCTGTTTCCCACCACTAACGGCGCGTTTTTACAAGACCAAAACGTGACGCGCAAATACGATACAAACTGCACACTAAGAAAAATCAGTGACACTACCTCACACTATCAAACAAGCTCATCACATGCACACTGACCCGTTCTTAATCACCAACTACCAACGGCTAGCATTCAACCAGCTCTACCAAGACGTAAGTGGTTTCTGCAAACACCCGATGGTTTGCCGAAAACGTTAAGTATTCAACTTCAACTTCGCGAGAATTTTTGGACGGACATCTCGGCGCTGAAATTTTTACCGATGACTTGGGACCCTCAATTTCGCGATTCGTTAGTTCTAAGAATCACTTTCGAAATCCGTATGACCAGATGTTCAAAAGTTTCCTTGCTAGTCTACCACTTTACTCAAATTTTATCTGCTCTGCACTCTACACAACTAATTTCCGAACTTCTGTGTGGAGCGAGGGCACCTCTTCTTCCCTTTCTACAGCTCCATATAACGTTGGTATTGCGCATTTCTGTTGTTCCTTCAAACAGACCTGCCCTGAAGATAAAATCAGAACCAGACCACTTCCTGGGAATATGGAAGCGGTGGGGAAGATGGATTCCTTGTTTCAACGGAAAAACACAAGTTCGAAAGGACGATACAATACTTCATCCTAGCCGTCGGCTTTGCATAAATTATTTAAGATATAGAAGTTTGCAAAATAACCCGAAGGAACTGAGTGAGATTAATTTCCGATCCCTCCTCGAACACGCGCCGCACTTTCATCTGCTCCTTTGAAGTGAGGTACAACGGGCTGATCCACTCTTCGATCTCTCTTAGCTGCAAGCGCTACCTCTTATGTTAGAAATATGAACGCATAAGGAAAACCAGAGTGCCAAGACAAAATCTCATTCGCTTGCGTCAGTAACCTCGCAGAGGGAAAGATAAAACAAAATAAAACGAAATAAACTGGAAGCAGGGGAAACTTGAAATAACTGCCCAACCGTAATGTTCATATGTGGCGTAATCACCGTCGGATTGTAGCTGCTAAGCAAAGGTGGAGTCGGTACAACGTCATCAGCATAAAACCATCCATTAATGGAGAGACGATTCGCACCCGGTGACAATACCTACAAATAATGCTGCTTCAAATCCATCTTACAGCACTTCTGACTTAGTTTACTGATTTGACATTCCTATAGCCGCTATATTCGGCGAAAAACAAAGCAGAAGATGTTTTCCTAGCAAAAAAATGCATCACTGAAACTGATAACGCATGTTTGACATTCCAAGCAGGTTCTGCGCTGAAGATGGATGATTCTGATCACATTTTATCGACTGTCGATCTTCCTAGCACCCTGCACCTAATCCCTGCGATGTGTTTTCCACGAAACTGCGACGATAAACTGCCACTTCGGTGAGCACTTTTCAGCCGGCTAATGACTATCGCCAAAACTGAATTCAACGAGGAACGCATGAGATCGATTAGTTCAAGATGCAGTCTGTGTAGGTGAACACATCAGAAGCCGAGATGGTAGAGGGGGAGTGAAGCAAAGAACAGAGAGACCAAAGAATCTGATTTCCGGGCGTTCAAATACCTATTTTTCGATGAGGCGCACTAATGAAGACAAGACTATAACAGAGCCATCAATTCCTCACAGTCTTACTATCCCCCTCTCCCCCCCCCCCCCTAAAAAAAGTTTTGCAACTAACGGTACCCACAGAAAATTTCATAAAAACTTTTCCGTGATGAAGAATGTCAACGAACCTCCGCCACCATATGCCACGAGCGAGGAGATACTTCGAAGATGTTGAACATATTGAACGCCGGTAAAATCTCCTTGGCTACGGAAACCGGATGATTCCTTTCTGAACGGAAAAATCTGTCAACGAAAATGCGAACTAGTATGCCGTATTGTGAGATCAGAGATCACGAAAGAAAAATTCTTGGCGCACGTGGACACCCCAAGTGGCTTCGAGAACACTGGTCAAAATAAACCTAAACTCAACAGGGCACTTTTTACATTTCTACTATAACTTTCATCTGATATGCGCTGATTATAAATGAAATTACGATCCACCTCAAAGATTCCACTCACTAAGAAAAATGAAATGCAGCAGCAGAGAAATAAATAAGTTAAAACCGAGACGAGCACAACTCTCACCTCCGCTTACATCAAGTTACTTGGGCACAAGTTGTCAGGGCAAACTCAAGTGAGAACGGATCAGCAGCACTTCGATCCGCATAGTGACAACAGCAATTACCCAAAGAAACGCCTTGTCCATGAGCCTGTGTGCCCATAAACCAATCATTCACACACTGCGGCTGCATTCAATCGGTTGCCCGCTAAGAAAGTTGCCACATCAACACATCACAAAGCTTGGGAGATATTGTTCAATTGTGAGCCCCGATACATTCTATTATTTATGCACAAGTCACCTGCCATACTAAAGACTGGCACAAAACAAAACTTTCAGAACGCCTTTGGGTTTCTGGAACAGAGGATGCGAAGAAAAGTAGTATGCGCTTACCTCATTCTCTTTTCTTTTTTTAAAGGAGAGGCTCCGAAAAAAGCGCTGCAACAGAAACTATCGTCATTACTATCACTGGCATAACACGAAGTGCGGTTAGCATATAGCTCATTTTACAAGCATAAATAAATTAGGCAAAGAATAAATAATATAGTCGACATTAGCGCTTAATGCAACAATAAACTAAAAAGCGTGTGCTAACTCTGGCAACCTAAATCGATTTAGTAATAGCATCGTTGTACCACGAAAACACCACATATCAATTCAAAAAACGATACCTGCCGCCTCAGACTCCTAGGCTGATAAGAGGTGAGTGGGGAATGGCTATATTTTCACTCCTTCAGCTGGCAACCGTTCCAAATATGAAACGATTGCAGCGACACATAAAGATAAAAAATTTTCCATCACCTCACAGGACTAACACGCTTTGCCACAAACGGCGAAGATGATTACACATCGGAAAAAAGACACATCGAACAAATAAACAAAAACAAATATGAATTTCACTACCAAAGTGTTTTAACTGCCAATGAGTCCGCTGATGTTTTAAATTGACGTTCGGAATCCATTCCCTAGCAATTTCCTTAAAAAGCCGATCTCTGTGCCTCAATCATAATTGAATTAACTGGTCGCCGTTGCAAAGAACAAGAAAATTAGATCATTTCTTCGTTTGCCCGTTTTCAAAAACCAATCGTCCTGTAAACGTTGCTGCCGTACAGCAGCAACCACATGTTTGCAACTGCATTCAGATCATAAAATATAACTACTAACGAGACTTACCATCACAATTATATATCTTCAGCTGACCGCCATCTTCCTCATGCCAATCGTTAACCAGATAGAGAATGAACGCGAATTTACGTCCTTCGAGCTGGTCATCATGTGGTAAGAGCAAGTCCGTGAACTTGTAGAGACTGCCAGTAAGTGACACCTTCTCGTTGAGTTTGATACCCGATGCTTCCTCAAGCCACCTACGAACGTCGTTAGCGATGAAGTCCCTGAAAGGAGACATCTTTCAACAATCATGAACTTTCAGAAGATTTGAAATCGAAATATCCGCATAGTTGACAGCAACGAAAACGTCGGACCCCCTCTTCCTTTATACTTCCGCCATTTGTAACGAAAAATATATAAGGTGAACAAAATTCGACTCTATCCCTTTTCCGATCTCCAGTTCCATAGAAACAAGCCAAGGGACAACTACCTTTGCAGACAGGACACGCTATAGTCTTTCAGCACCTACTACCACTTTCTTTTGGAAACCGATGCATTTCTTGCAAAAAGTCTCAAAGATCCTCCCAACTGGTTAATGGTGAATTTGAACAAAACAAAATTTATTCCACCTTACGTCATACGATGGCTAATTAGCACAGTAACGCGGGAAAGTCAATAGACAATTCTCTGGCTGCCTACAGTACTCACAAAAATTCGATCTATTGACCGGAATTCCTTTTTCGATTGCCAGTGATGAGATAACTCGCCTACAGTAACCTATGAATCTTTTAATTGTAATAGGGCCTGTGATTATTATTCTACAAGAAGTATATCGACATGCCTTTACCTGTGCAAACAGGACTTTATAAAGCTCCCATCAACGACCAAAAAACAAGACACGTCCTTCCGACACTACAACGGGAGTTCGACTACGAAAAAGAAGATCTCAATCATTCACCTACGAAATGAGAATATATGGATATTCACCTAGAGAAGCAATGATTAACGGATCTTTCAACTACAAAGATTTGAACTTATTTTCTACCTTCCGGGGTGCCAAAAATTGCTTTCATAGCGTTCTTTTATCTCGGGTTTGCTAAATGAAGGAAGGATATGTGGAAGAAATTATGAGCCAGACGGATATTCATAAAAAACACCACCCTCCGGTTGTTGATGCCATCAATTTTCAGCATTTTCAGCAGGCAAACAACGCTGTGTACATCAATCGAAATGAGAAATTTAAGAACTCCGTCCAAAAACGAATATATACTGGGGTGTAGACCAATAACACATAGGAAAATGTGGTACACGGCATCATTTGATAAAACTCTGGTCAGCCTCGCACGGCTAACCAACAGCTTGCCTGATTGATCGACTTATTAACGCGCTCATCACGAAAGTATCTTCACTTGCCCTCACCTCGACATAACTGCAGATGAAATAGTTGCTCTGCAGATTCCGCGCAGTCTCTCACAAAGAAGCACCAACCTGTAGCTGATCAGCGTTGGGAACTTATTCGCATCGAAACTGGAGAGGTCGCCAGTTTGACTCAATGAATAAAGATCATTCTCTTTGCGGCTCCATTCCGCCTTCAAAAGCTCAGCACGCAGGTTGACAGCAGATTTCTTATCCTTGAGAAAACTCGGAAGCGAAAAATGTGGAAAAGGAGCCGACATCTCCATGGAGCCTAAACGAAGCAGGTGCTCACCATGAAAACTTGGAATGACACAACAGCATTAACAAGGAATTATGGAAAAAGAAAAAACAAAATCTGGTACTTCCTAACAAAAAAAATACCTGGGGACCCCTAGTAATTTCCACAGAATATACCATAAAAGACCATCAGATTTGCTTATGTCGCCCGCATAGGCCCATCTGGTGGATTAACCACCAAATAGACTGAAGGTCATGATTTGAGATTCTTCCATGCATGTATTCGACTCAAAGCCTCAAACAGCGGGCAGTTGGCTTTATAAAACAGCCATCATTCCCAACCTGAATCTGAGCAAAGAGTTCACTTCAAGCACATCTTCAGCTCAACAATTGTGGGTACTGATTCAATGAGTTCACTTAAACATACAGTAAGGAATCTCAGTTAAAATTATTAAGACGGCAAACGCCCGTAACGGTCTCAATTCATCATTCGATGTTTGAATTCAAAATTCCTCAACTTTCGTTCATCAGAAAATAAGCAAATTTTGCACCACAAACCTTTAACGCCTCAAATGAAACATTATTAACCTAAGAGAATCGCTAAAGTATGTGACTTCAGGCTTAAGACCGGGAAGTTGACATCGTCGATTCAGTCAGTGCTGAGAAAGACAGTTATAACTAGCCTACGAATGAATCAAAAACTGTTCGTAGCAATTAGCTGATGTAATTCATCCCAATCCAGTTAAGAACAAAAACACATTTAGGAAATTGTCAACATTAATAACATAAATTCCATCAATAACCACTCGAAACGACCATTAACTTCTGCCCCACTCCTTCTTACCTTCACATATGAGCAAGATCAGTCCCTCAACGAAGAATGAACACTGTTTGCTGTAACCGTCAACGAGAATGTCTCAACATTTCTGAAGAAGAAGTATAACCCCTCCTCAAATGAGCGGATTTTTCCGATTCACTGGGACAGCAAATCTATCAATGGACGCGATTCTTGGCCAAATGACTCGTTGCATACACTGAACCTTGGCCAAAACTAATGGAACGTTGCCCAGAAATACGTCTCTTCCAGTCTAATTAACAGAAATAAACTTTCTGCAACAGAACGGAGCTTTCGAGACGCTACAATCCATCAAAGCAGAAAAAAATCAAATCGAGACCGTTTTTGCGAGAATAGAGTTCATTCTGTGGTCTGTGCTGCCGCAAGGATCAATTATGTCAGTGGATACCGACGAAATTTGTACAGTCAAGAAGGAATGCTAAAATAACTCCCACATCGAGATTCAGCCTTATGATAACTGCGGCTTTTCTCGAAACAATACAAGAAATATCTAATACAAAGGAAACAGCTCTCGCGTGTAGGAATCCGTGATGCCAGTTTACCACTTTATATTTCATCTTCTCAAAAAATGTGCTACAGTGCGCATGCATGAAAAATGGTTCATTAGAAGTTGGAAGCGTGGTCATAAGAGCATATATATTTGGAAAATCAATAGCACCAGACATCGGCGCTCCAACCGATCGTAAAACGCTCCGATAAATCTTGAATAGGTAAATTCGAGTCAGTGCCAAGCCCATTAAAAAGCATGCTACTTGCTTTGCGCAAAATCAAATTCGAGAAGGTCAACAGTACACGGCTACATCAAACAACCACCCGACATGTGTCAACAGCCTAGCAGAATGGGGAGGGTAAAAAACAGGTTGAGCGTGCTCACGTATTTACTTCAGCTTCTAGACTGACCTGAAGACCACCGAGTGCTTTTACGGGTAGCCATTAACGCACTAAAGGTGACCGCCGACAGCAAATAGTTCGACTGTGGGATCATGCGGGCGATTCAAGCTAACCTAGTGTCCTTGGTTTCTATCACGTTACTATGTAAATGTGATAAACTGTTCGCCTCTTATACCTGTGTTGTCCTGAACTTATTTGATCAGAGCTCGATAAAATGTGTAGATCCTGAAGGAGACTTAGACGGCATGACGAGTCAAGGGGGACCTCAGCCCCACAGATTAGCTGAACATAGTCAATAGCACTAAGTCGAAAATATTTCGCCAAACTGTTTGCCAAGTAATCAGAAGCAATAACGAATAAAGGAAATTCGCGACGAACGAAGAGACACAGCATGCCGACATTTGAATCACTTCCCCTGAGACGCTATAACATCAGCGACGAAAACAAACCTAAAAGCGTTCGCCTGAAACGCGCGCTGAATCCCTCTGATAAATAGAAAGGGCAGATCTCGAACTTCTCAACCTCGGTCCTCCCATTATTACGACCCGCGTTCGCCGCCATCTGTTAGCACAGTGCTGAAAGAACCGTTAAACCGGTTTATATCGTTGTAGCAAATCAACAGAAACGACGTCTAACGATTACAATAAATAAGCAACTCCCAGAAATGAAAATACACGAAAAAATGAAAATACAAAGAATGCATAACGTGTTGTGGAAAGGAAGCAGTATCGTACACCTCGAAAGAAACCTTGTGTGGCCATCGCATGTGGCATATAAATTACGACTCACAGTTCCTCTTAGATTGCAATTTGAGCACTAAAACAACAAACAATTCCTACGCTCAAAAACCTCCGGCACAGCTCCCCGTCTGAATGCAATACAGAAGCTAGGCCTCAATCGACCTAGTGGTCGAACATTCCAGCATTAATATCAAGACAGAGATTCAAATAAAGACGGCAACATAATCCGCTAGAAGCGATAAAATTGCTCGTTATATGAGCAAAAGAAAAAACGGAAAAAAAAGCAAACCCAGCCCCAAACATTCCATCGCCAGATAAAACAACAAATTAAAAACTGAATCACCTCACGCCTCAGCTTTGAGCTCGTCGAATAACCGCGCAACGAACGGTGGTGATGTCAGTTCGGATCACTACCGTAGTTCTTTGTTGCGAAGAATCTTTAGAGTGTTAGGATGTTGGCAAATGATTGAACTATGCTTGCCTGCTAATTGGGAACATTTTTCAGTGAACACTGAAATAAATAGTAAGGTGGAAGTTGGTCTGGAGAAATATGAATGAAGATGAACGGACTAATTCACCTGTGACCTGTAGGAAGAAATTACCGCTGTTGGCGATTCGTCAGCATTTCGAATGAGTTCACATACAAATCATGAATCAACGCTAATACTGCAACTCATTCAGCAATCAGGCTTATTAAGTATGAAACGGTGCAAATATACAAACAGACGCAAAAACCAATGAATAAAGACCCTCAGCGCCCCAGATCAGGAAAAGAGCAGGCACACGTCCCAGGCAAAACCTGAAATGGACCGGCAGCTTATTATCCGCTCTGGCTTCAAACCACAAACGACACTTCCGGCATTCCCATACTTCATATTTTTCAATTTTTATGAATTCCACCCTCCCCCTCCTCCTCTCATCAAGAGCAAAACGTTGCATCACAAAAAAGGAAAGCAAGTTAGAGCAAGGAATGTATGAATTATTTCTAAACTAGGTGCCTCACGCTACCATAACTTCTTAGAGACATTTTAAGACAGCAGGACATTAAATAAAATAGTCACCGATATAAACGAAACAAGAAATAACTACGAGCACATCTCCAATTACATAAACCACGACCTCTCGTACCCACAGCATTAAGACCGTAAAAGCCACACCTGACATAACACGCAACCACGCGTTAAACCGCCCACCGAGATCAGCCACCCACCCCACACACCACACCTCGAAACCACTGAGCACCCGAGGACACAACCGCTCGAAGAACTAACGCTAACGAAAACTGCACGAGCATGCAAACAATTCCCTTCGAGGATCAAATATTTAATGAGATCAAATTTCAACCGCCAAATGGGAACCAAGTTACGGTTTACCAATCCCACCACTGCTAGCGCTCACGCCGCGATTCCAACGTAAACGCCGATGATCTTGAAAAGCCCATTGGCCCGTGACAATCAGCGTTACAAGCGTCTCTTGCAAAACGGGTGGGCTCAGCCGGTGATCGAAACCGGGACCTCTCGCACCCAAAGCGAGAATCATACCACTAGACCACTGAGCCACTCACACCTTCCCCCCGTTTATTCGGCTGCTATTCCTGCAACGAACTCTATGAGACAAAGAAAATTTCTACGCATACCCCATTATAATCGCGTATTGACAGCGACTATACAAGGGGTTCACAAGAAACTCTCGAACGAGATAGAGAAGATAAAAATATACAGTCACATCAGAAAACTATGTCACGCGACAACCACAACGTCTTTAACGAATCTGCTGCGAACAAGAACGACGTTTGAATCATAGGACGGAAGGTGATACTTCAGGGTGAGGAGCTACCTATAAGTGGACTATTCCGCTAGCACAGCTAGAGTCGCAAAGCTGGACGGTTCGGTAGGCTGGCATAAGCTTGATTTCTTGAAAATGCCTTCGAAGAAGTCAATCCAAGCAACAGCGACTTCATGGTGTGTTACCAGTGTAATTTGAAGCTTCCCTTCAGAAAATCCGTAGGCAGTTTTACTGCACACAAAACAACTTTTCAATCAAATGAGAGAAGAAAGGCATGTCCCAATGCCAAAACCAAGACTTTTCTCGCCCAACATAGTCATGTTACGAAAACCTTTGGAGCATAGAAAAACCTTCGAAAAGATGGTCAACATCCAAAAATTTAATATTGTGTTTGGAAAGTTCAGACCAACAGGATTCGCAGCATTACCGGCAAATTTCCCCTGTGGACGCTTCTGGTTTTGGTGATGCCGAAAATTAGGTTTTCATAAAACTTCGGATTCATTTGTTCCGTCAGCGCGATTGGCATTTTCATGTTCTTAGGATACCTAATTCGACGACAGATTCCAAACTTTTTGGGATAGTAGGAGAAGTGATGATTGATCCGCAGTATTTTCAAGATGGGATTTGCGATGATGGAGGAAAAGGTGTGAAGGATGTGATGTATTCACATTTCTGCTATAAAGACGACGAAAAGTGAAGGAAAAAAATGAGCGGGTGGAAGAGAGCGTGAGCGATCAGCATTGTAAATGCCAATTCTGCGAGTGCCACATCCTTGGATGAATTCGCAAGTTTTTCTTGGATACACTTTCCAAGTATATTATTTAGCACGTTGCACGGAGTTCTCCTCACCTTCAAATATAACCTAATGTCACTGATAAAAATTTTAACTCAAATAAGACATATTGTCGCGTAATTTACGAAAGTGAAGTGGCTGCAGTACTTCGCGAACTTCGTGCTAACTGCAACTTCTTAATGCTGACCAAACATTGCTACTCTTCTTGCTTTCAACTGCAGAACTGATAATAACAGAAAGAGGAAAGACGGGTTGACAGGAAGAAACTTTTCCTAAGTCAGTTTATGGTTCATAGAGGCCCCCATTTTGTGTATCGTCGGAAATTTCTGAAGGTGTTTTCCTTCATTTGAAGTTTACTATCCATCAGCCGAACGAGTGTGTGCAGCTTGGCGGTGTTATACGCTTTAGGGATACGGCACTGAACAGCCCCCTTCCTTCACAAGAATCATCTCATCGATAAATTCGATTGATTACATCCGTGTTGAAATGTTTCTGCCGAAAGCTCGCCAAGAAAAGTGGCAGTGACGGCTGCGTTCAGATATGAAATTTGGTACAAACACGGAATTGAACTCGCAGGATTGGTGGACTATTGCTCTGTAATCTGTTCCGTTTCTCACATCGCCGTCGTTCGTTATGTGATGTTTACATTTGGATGTTTGGTTGCGTTAAAATGTTTCCGAGTTTAAAAGGTGCAGCTGAAGAGACACTACAGCTCTCGCATGATGCTCGTTCTTTTTCGACTTCACTGTAACCCTCTGGAACGCAGCCACACTGTTTAAGTGCATCTGTGTCGGCGACCATAGCACTTGTTTCTTTTAAAACAACCCCTGAGCGTCACATCTCTCCATAGCGCGTCATAGTCGAGTAAGCTCCCTCGTGGCTGTCTCCTCATGTCGCGACGACTTCCCGTCGAAAGGATCGCTTTGAAGAAATCCTCAATGACCGCCGAAGACTCCCGGAGAGCGTACACCCTCGTCCCCCAAGATCAAAGAATCACCTCCGCCAAATCGCCTCAACAATGGAAGCAGCGATGAGAACGACGCACCCCCACCATTACTTCATGACTCCAGTTCGACTACACAAGCTGTGATAAGTCACTCAAGACGCAACGCTTACACACGAAAGGCGTTTGTATTTACGCGGCACAATTGCCTGAATGAGGGATTGGCGCGCTTTCAAGCACTCTCTTGTTTACACTATTGATTGTGAGCAGTGTGCAAACGATTAGAGCGAGCGCGTTGCAGCGAGGCGGTCGGGTCCGCCTCAATAACAACGGCGTTGGGTGCTCGTTGCCTTCAGTGACTCGCAGCACGAGCAGTTGATGGGCGACGCAGCAGCATTCGCCTCTCCTTGTCTTCTATATGGGGTCGGAAAGTTGTGCTGCATCTCGCACCACCTACCTTCATTGGTTTCGTAACGCTTTTAGCAAATCCTAAGGAATCATTCATTTACCTGGATCCCTTGGCGGTTTTGCGGTGCGAGTAAATTGTGCTTTTCCGTGGCCGGATGCAGTTATTGCAGGTCGGATCGGCGACTCGGCGAACAGTAATTTAGTTCTATAAACTTTCTCGCTCTGTGAAGATGAATTTATTTGTGAGTGTGTCGAGCAGGATGAGGTGAAAGTGAATGTGCGGTTTTTTCGGATGGGGATTGATGGACGCAGGTAGGCTCTTAATCAGCGATGTGCCGATATAGGTTGTGCGAGCAGCTTCTGTTACTTCTACCCTTCCCACTGTTTTGATGCAGATCCTTAATAACTAGCTTGATGGAGGTGTTTCGTAAGTTCAGAGTTTGGAACACTTCCGGTCATCTGAGCGGTGATTAGCTCTCTTGTGAACTCCATCTTTCTCGTTTGCATTATGTGCCGTGCGTGTAAGGTCGTTGCGCATAAACCTTTCAGACACATTTTCTTCGACGTTGCGTTAAAGCTTAGTTCATCTTGTGCTTTTTTCTGTGGATATGTTGTGCAACCTGACGGCATTTTTTGGGGTTGTAGGTACTTTTGATTGTTGATTTATTCCAGGTCTTTTTCAACTCATTCGTTATTAGTGCAATGGCAAAGGCGAAGAAGGCATCCGGTTCGGGGAGTAAGAAGGTGAAGGACCCGAATGCACCAAAGCGTGCTATGTCGGCTTTCTTCTTTTGGATGCAGGAGAACCGCGAGCGCCTGAAGAAGCCAGGCATGGGAGTTGCTGACGTAGCTAAGGCGGCAGGAGTCGAATGGGCGAAACTTGCTGACAAAAGTGTAAGTTCCACTTGTAGTTTTCTTGTTCTGATGTCATTTTTATCGGGAAGTATAGTCTTTCCTGACTGCTTGCGGTTGCTTGCTGTTGATGAAAGAAGAGTGGTTATAGAGCAGTTTCACTCGTGAGATAAGATAGGTAAGTGGCTAAAAAACGTGGTATGAACGAAATCATCTTTTCGGTGGTCTTGACCACCCAACCTCCATTCGCCATTAGCTGCTGCTTCGTTACATTCTGGGGAAGATCGGTTTGTAAATAAGCAATAAAAAATACGCTTTTCTGCAAATGTGAATAAGCGGGATTTTTCAGAAATGGGAGAAGAAGGCGGCCGAGGACAAGAAGCGTTACGAGAGGGACCTTGCCGCATACAAGAAGGAGTGAGCCAATCTGTGAATGGGTCAGCCGCCCCCTTTCATGTAACAATTGTTCGTATTTCATTTTACTCTTCACGTTCGTTTCAGTATTACGCCGAGTGCGTTTCATATCTCATCTCTTTCGCAAGGTAACCTGTATGTTATGACTTCATGCACGTGTGGGACCCATCTCTTTTCTTGTACGTATTTTCCCTAACCCTGCTTACTGGCCTCTCCCGATCCAGGGATCTTGTTTTGTTTCGGGGAAATGATTCTAGCGTCTTCCAAAAGTAGTTTTTCGATTCTTTTCACATGGAAGTGAGCAGTGCGAAACCTCGGTTGGGGTGGGGATGAGGGGAAGGTGGAGAAGTTAAGAAAAGGACAGAAGTTTTTTAAAGTTAGTACGATGTGCAGTGGGAATGCATTAGTAGGTAAGGACTAGTGGTGCACAAAGCCTGGGAGTCACTTGCTTGGGGTTTGGCCAGTTTTGGAGCAATAAACATTAATGATGGGACCAGTGGCAGCTGGCTTTTCTACCATCGAAGTTGTTTGCTCCCAAGTTAGTGCTTTTTGTTCAATACTGAAGAAAACAAGTACCTCGATGTTTTGGTTTTTCGATGGCCGTGCGCGCACGTATTGTTTTATTACCGGCTCGGTCGCGGATGTTCATGCGATCTCTTCACCTCTTTTCGCGTGTATCTATGTATCCGTACAGTCTGTACATTAAACTGTGAATTGAATGCTTGCGTTCGGCATTGTATCCAGAAGTTGCACCTCGCCGTTTTCATTTTTTCCTAATTATTAGGACTGCATTCAGATAAAGTAATGAAGACCTAACTACAAGGGAAAGTTAGAAGGGCAGGGATAAGTGGAAGACATTGTCGGTGAGTGGATCGCGTTCATTTACTACCCGGGATGAGGGACAAATCGATGATGTGGTTGCGCAACAAGTGCTAAAAAATTGCTGACATCTAAAGCAGAGGGCTTAAAGAGACAGGGAGGGAAGTTGGTGGTAACTCATCTACCGTCGGCAAACTGTTCTATTCATTCTCGATTTGATCGATGTGGTCCGGTACGATGACGGAATGTGCGCTACGTGCATGTGAGGGATTGCGATAGAGGGTGCCGCTTGTTAAGTGTGCGACGCATCATGTGTCACCCCTGCCACTGCTTGACTTCGCACCTATTGATCGTTGTTGCGCACAGTTTTCTTTGCGTAATCAATCGCCATCGTGCTATGGCACAACGGTTCACGTTGCTGGATTGTATTGAGAGTTCTTCCGAGAATCTCCGTTTCGCATCCGAAGAGTGCGAACTTACTGAGCTAGTCGTGGGGACGGATAGAGCTCTACCTGAATGGGATTACAGGGAGCGGGTTCTCGAGGACGTATCTCCCTTTCTCTAACTTTCAACATCGGGGGATAAGGAAGGGGTGAGAGCGACACTGGGGAGTTGCGTCTGCTGGGTCGACCCGTGTTCTAGAGGTACCTTGAGGCGTAGTGGGATGAAAGTGTTGAAGCTTGCGAGGCCTTCCGCATTGGCAGGCGTTATGGCGCCCCATATGCGCCGTGGACTACTTTAAAGTCGAGGCGAAAGGGGAAGAGGAGTCGGTTCCTTGGTTGCATTGGGAACATATGGCGGTTTTTCAAAGTACTGCGGAAGTAGAAGTTCACGTGTAGGCGGTGAACTTTGCTGTTAGTCGAAAGTAGTTCCAACATTAGTTACCTATGCAGCTTGTTTCTGCCCGGTGGGCACTTTCGTCTTAGGTGGGGGGGGGGGGGGGGGGGGGAACTTTTATTGGAGAATTGCTATGGGAATGGTGGTTTGTGAGTCAGGGATTGTGACCGGCTGAAGTAGCACAACTCTTTCTCTGCAGCCATAGTGACCATGATGTGCCGCTGATGCTGAGTTGGGCCGTCTATTCGCTTGAATTGCCCTAACACGTCAGTTTCTAGTTCCAGATGTTGTCTGAGCTCGTGCTGGATTGTCAGGTGCACTGATGTGCAAGGCATAAGCATGTAAGTAACATCTAACGTCTATATTTGACCAACATTGTTGTCATTCGGCGTTTGTTCGTAAGTAGGTAGATGAGAGTTTCCTCCCGTCATTTTTGTAGATTCCATCGCTGCACGACTCAGCTAAGTGTCCCAGTTACTTCTTTCACTGAGACCCTTATTCCCTCTTTACTGAGTGCTGCCTGCGAACTTACTATACAATACTCTCAGCAGCATTGCACGTCTTCTCCTCTCTCGGGTTGTTCGCCGTTATAGCAGCGTGCATTGGCGCTCGTTTGCATTATTTGACCATATGCTATGAGAATGATGCCAACATGGAATAGGCCGCGCAATGGCGCCTTTTTTGGCCGAGCGCCGATCTCGCGAAACAGTGGGAGTGGTAGCGCGCGCGAAATGACCTGCGTGCACGCAGCGCCTCGTGTCCACATCGGCGAACGAGCACGTGCTGGCTCACGCTTTGAAGACAGGTGCTGCAGTTGCAGATTTAGCTGGGCTCGGGGAACTCTCTAATTGCACAAAAGGAATTGTGGGGGGGAGGAGTTCGTTTCGTTTCTCATTAAGATGTTCAACGTGAGGTCAGTAATCACACTGCGACCGCGAAATTTGCATACACATTACTCACACTGACTTCCAGGCACTAAGTGCATTTCTTTTCGTGTTCGATGAATACGTACGGAGAGCCATCAGCACCATTCGATTGTTTCGTTAGACTCCTATGCCATTATTGGGAAGTTCAGCATTTAAGCATCCACTTGATGTACTCTGGTTGAACTCCAGCCAGATCTACTTGGTAGCATCGACGTAGGCAAAGGAAATATTCACACTGCGGATCCGTACAAGAATATAGCAAATCTGTGTACCTACGACTATCTTATAGGGCTTCTTCAGTTCTGTGAAAGAATTACTTTGTAAATGTAGGGGAAGGTAAATCAAATAAACGGTATCGAGCAGGAGCGAGGAAAACGTTCGCACTTTTGGAAACTGTGAAGTGATCGAGAAGAATAAGACGGGTTTTTGCACTTTCAGTATACAGAATATAATTTAGAACGTGCAATGTTAATAATATAATGCTGACAAGGGAAATGCACAAAAAAATCCAGATGTACGGACTTGGATGGATGAGATTGCAAACGAAATGAGGCGTATTTTCATAGGCATAGCCTGCTGGATGAACCAATTTGTACTGGCTTGCACAGATGTTGAATGCCTCCGTAGCAGAGATATGCAATTGCGATTGAGACATTTTTGCCACTTTAAAACCCGCAGAAAAACAAATGACACCTACATAAGGTAAGGGATCATTTCGCATTGCGTACAGCAACTACGTGCTACATTTGTGTAAGCTTTGAACCGCTTCAGGGATGAATTCAGTCGTTCTAAATGGATTAGTCATGAAAAGAAAACCGCTTGGTGAGAGAGTTAAACATAGTAATCAAAGAGATGCCGCAGTCGTTTGGATGCGATTTTCTAGATGATAATGAGCGCAGTTCGATGTGTTGTGCTGGAATATTCAACAAATGGATCGCCTTTTGACGGTTTTGAAAGCATCTGGACAATCACGCGCACTCGGAAGCTTCGACTTCACTGCATATCGAGACCCATAGCTCTCGAAGTCGGACCTGAGGTTACCCATTTTCGAGAATGTCCGGACACGAAAATTATGCTTCCAAACGAGAACTGCCAATGTTTTGACTCTGAAATATTTGAGAGTGGATATTTCGCGATTGCTCTATATATATTTGCTTGTTCAGTAATTTTCAGGCGCATCTTAGTGAGCTCTCTGACGCTTCTCCTATGGTGAATCCTACCTTTCCGTTTCTGGTTTGCCTTGGGTGACCTCAGAATAATTGCGAGGAAATGGAGCTCTGTACATAGCGACGGATCAATGCCACTTCTATTTCCCTCTACAAATAATAGAAGGTAGGGAAAATTCTCTGCAACATTGCAGACTTTCTCAATGAGAGGTTCCTAGTTTTCGGCAGACTTACAAAGGCGACTACTGAGACTTCGCTGTAGGCAGGACGGATTCTGCTTAGCTGAATTAGGAGTTCTCACTTGTGAACCTATGAGTTGCAAATTTCACGAATGCCATACAAAATTTTCTCCAGTACTGGTTTGTGAATAAAACCTACGGGTTATAAAATCAAATCTCTTATATTACTGAAATTCTTCGGGCAAGTTGGAAAGGAGTTATCTAGGCGTTCACACCTTAGCCTGAAATGAGCTGAAGCCAAGTGATTGATTCGAGGTTCAGAGTCGAAAGAAGCCAACTGTCATCGTGACAGAATCGGAACCCACGACCTGGATTTTCGTTTTCATCGAAGCTGAAGTTTGAGTAATTTCATTTTGCCGAGTTTCACAAGTTAGTTGAAAATCTCAGGATGCATGGAAACCCTAGTGCAGGGATCACAAATATGCACGCATTCACCACATGCTTTTTGATTTAAGTGCTCAAAAACCGGGTTCGTTGTAGCAGCCGTTCAAATACTTGTGCACTACTTGCATAACAAAAAGCATACTTCCTGGAAATATTCTTTATATTTCTTTTCCTCTGTTTATTTCAGTCGAACGTCTATTGTAACAAATCGAACAAACCTTGCAGTATAGATAAGACGGAGGCCTTGATGGTTGTCGCCTAAAAAACAACTTGACATCGCTTGAGTTTACTTTTATTTCTGGCCACCCTCGAATCTACATATATGTAATTGGAAGTTCTTAAATGGATTCCTGTATGCGGTGCAGGAATGTATAGGACGTAGTGCAAGTGAAACTACAAAGACAGCCAACTCTGGATAACTTCTATCCTTGAGTGATGATCGCTAGTTTGTTCCTTGATGAGGGGGTGTGTTTTGCACCTCATATTTATTGTGACAGCGAAGGTCTTCCCCCTTCCATGTTCTTTCCTCATTACAAGATCAATTTCTTCCAGTAACCCGGCTAGAGAGTGTCTGGCTACCTTCAGTATTTTAGATATGTATCTGAAAAAAAAGCACTTGAAAAATGCAAAACTCACATACGAAGATGCAGTGAGATTGCAGATGGTGAATTTCTTGAATGAAAAGTACCTCTGATGAAAATGTCGAATTCGTTTCAGAAGGAAACTCCCGAATTATGCAAATACGCCTGAGTATTAGAAACACGCGACCCTGCAAATACTCACTAGCTTTAATATCGGCCAATTTAACGCTGTAATTCACTCGCGATTCCCATTTATTTATAACTGTAAGCAATGCAAACTGAGTTGTGAGAAACAGAACAAGGCTCATCTAACATCGTTCACAACATTACGGCCTACTCGGCATTAGGCTATTCGAAAAATGTATACTTGCGAAACGGTCATCATATTTTATGCGGCAATAACCCTTTCTCCTCTCGGTGCCTCACAAAGGTGGAATCCATATTATCAGTTATCTCTGCGAGAATGAAATCTAAAGGCACAAGAATATTGAAGATCTCAGCTTTTCTGCACTACACATGGAAGTAAATAGTGCATTTTTAAATGGTATGTGACTCAAATGCATACCGCGGCTTATATGTGCGCAGCTGGAGTGTGCATGAATTCACTGAAAGGCAATGATTTTTTATGCCTATAATGGTGCGAAGAAACCCATCAAAAGCCATTAGTGGAATTTTTAGCAACTACCGTTATTTATATCCATTCGAAACTGAACATTTTCCGACGCTTCTCGAGAACTTCAGCACCATTACTAAAATTCGTCTTTTTCGAAGTGAGATTCACCTGAACCTAAATTCTTCGGAATTGGCTTTTTCCGTGACCGATCTATTGTTACGAACCTAGAATTTTTAAACAATAAGCGGCCGTTCTTCTGGGCACTTTTGCTGAATAATTCTTAAATTTTTAGCATTTTTTAAAATATGCCTTCAGATTTGGTATTAGCAACGCATAACGGAATGCTCAAAGAAATGAAGCATGCTTGCTCCGCAAATTCGTGTGATATATTTTGCAAGGTTCAGGTCTTGAAGCTTTGGGGGAGGTGAAGGATTTGAAGGCTTTCAAGACTGCCGCTGGGAAATATTAGCAAAATGGGCCTATGCATCGATCTTCTGCCACTCGTCAATTTTAGTGAAGTGTACCTGAAGCCTCTGCAATATATTTTTACTAGCTAAAAATACTTACACAAACGAAGCGCGCACTGTGTTTGTTTCTCTGATGCCTTTTCACCTTTATTTGAAAGGAAACAGTGGTGTTGATAACTGGATCGACGGTGATGTCGAATAAGACGAACGAATTAAATTGTCATTCCGGCAGCACTTTTCAGCTCCCAAATGGAACGGGCATAGTAATTCAAATGACAGTGCTTTGAAGCACCTCATAAACCATTTCTTCTCGCGCGTTAATTATTTAACTTGAAATATATTCGGCGAAGAACGTACGAACAATTTCCCCATACGGAAAGAATTACCGAAGGGAAGAATATTCATCTGATGAGAAATATCTTACCATTGATGAATATCTCTGAGAGAAATAGTTGGTCCGTTAAGTAAAAAATGCCTAAAGCAGTCATCATATCAAGTTACGCTTCTGTTATAGCCTCGGGCATTAGTATGCTGAACATTTTATGATGAAAATTTGCTAAAGGACCACAGACTGTGATTGAAAACAGTAGTAGTTGAAGCAAGAACCATGCGAAGGGCAAGTCTGGATGCGACGACGAACAAGCAAGGATGCGGAGACCACCCACATCTGCCTGCCGATTCATTTCAATCCTCCCATATGGGAGAACACATTTTGACGAATTTGAGACATAAAAATCGAGAAGGAAGAAAAATTCAATAATGAGGAGAACGATGACTGAAACAATGACGAAAGCAAGTTTTCTTGTAAAATATCCGAAAAGCACCTCGTGAAGAGATATCAAACACCTCTCTTCTGTGGACAAGAGTACTGCTAATGTGAAAAACATGACTATTCCTAAGCACTTTCAACAATGAAGGAATGTTTGTGGGCACAAAGCGGACCCCAAGTTCATAGAACAAAAAAACACTGCTTCTCATGGAACACTCTGCGGCGAACCGGCACCGATATCCACGTCGACTCCAGAAAACCGGAAACCGAGACGTTTGTGAGGGTGGAATGTCGTGAAAGTTGCGCAGAATTTTATGATATATTGTGAGGCGAAATTTGAGCATCTAATGTCCCCACGATATTACTTTGAGGATTTCGACTTATTGATGTAAATTAGGCTAGTTGGAGCCATAACGAACTTCGAGAAAAACAGTTAGATTGCAGCACTTTTGGAAATCACCAAAAATTCAATAAGAGAAATCGAATAAGGAGATTACATAGGGACATAGTATTTCAATATGGAGCAATTAATGCAAACCCTTTCGTCATTTATGGTGCAATGCGCAGGAAATATAGCTTATAATTTTTGTAGGCTTACTGCAGTATTGCATCCTTTAATGAAGGTCGGATTATTTTAACACGATATTTGAATTGCTGCTGCAGAAGGACACTAATATTTTCGAAAATTTTGGCATCTGATGAGGCGTTCGAGAGGAACATAGCACTGGTCTTATTTGCTCTAAATAAATGCAGAATATAGGATATAGGATGCAAGGAATGCGTAAAATCTGGTAAGCTGCCATAGAATTTCATCAGTACGGCTATGTCCATTATCGGCTTATTCCCTTTTTGTGCGAGCTTGTACTAATTGGTTTGAATAAGCTCAGTTAGATTTCGGGTCATGAGGGGTTCAGTAAGTAGTAGAATGCAGTAGAGGATATGTCAAAGAATGTATGCAGATGAAAAGTGCACGCATCGCTCGCATATTCACCTGCTTATGAAACTTTCCTTTAACAGCTCATGTGAACCTGTTCTGTAGGATGTATCTTGTGCCTTCAAGATCGAGAGGATCAGGCGTTCACATCTGAATATTGGTCTGTGTTCGAAGGAGCTGAGAGCGGATCCTTCAATCGATGGAGTATGACATTAATTTTCTTTCTTTCGCAGCAAATTCCCAAACCCTCCCCTGTAGTTCTTCTCTGACTGCGAGGACAAATAAACATGCATCCTGCAGAACTAAAGCTGCCCACCTTCTCGCTTACCCGATACAGCAACCTCGCGCAACCCTTCTCCCATAGATCTACGGAATCACAGTCGGCGTTGGCTTCCTGCCAACCTGTGACGGTCTGAGTGCGACGCGTGCAGTACACATCAACGAACACATGTCGCGTGTGCCGTCTGCTCTTCTGTCTCTCTCAACACCCTCTCACCGTCTCACTGCCCGTTTCTGCACTCCGTGTTGTATTGCTTCGATTTTATCGACACTTTGGCGTTCGATTCTTTTCTTGAGGCATCTATTTTGTTCCACGAAGTCTTTTGTTGAGGGTATGCAATAGTCTTATGGGGGTTCGAGGTGTTTGAGGGGATCAAGAGGGAGGGGAGGGGGCGGACGTAATTTTTCATTTGTTAGGTCGGGCCTCGGGGACACAAAAATACATGCTAGCTCGATTTGTTGCTCGTCGTTAAGCTAAGACGTCACCGAAGGGTTTCGAGGGACGTTTTCCTGACTCGCCGAAATAGGACTGCAAGCTCTGTAACGTTAATCGTTGTCTATAAGTTTTGCATTGAAAGAAGCAATGAGTGAGTTTATCGCTGCGGAGCTTTCTTATTTGTTTCGTTCGTGCAGGCCGTTAGGTGTTGTCTAAAAATCTCTGTTAAGTTAGTTGCTGGGAAGTCCTTTAAATGCTGCATGGAGAATGAGTGGCACATGAGTCGTAAAACTAGGGATTATGGAAAAGATCGCTTCACGTTGCCGAAAAAACCTGCCTGCGTACATTTCTGCTCGAATACGGTCGCGTTGAACAGTACTTTCTTTTGCATGACCGGAATGTACCGTTTCCATTTTGGTCTTCGCATGCTGTTTGTTGTGGTCGGGATTATATTTGTTTGGATGGTCAGTGGAGCTAGGAGGAGAGGTGTGAGTTCTCACCCTTCGTGTGAGGTCATGCGTAGGTATCCCGCCAGGACTTCAAAAGGCGGAAGGCTGTGAAGAAAGCGAAGTCGTCTTAACTCCGAACGGGATAGTGAAACTTGTGCGAAAGGAATAAGGTTTCTAAAGGAAACGACTATTGCTATGTTTAAAATAGATTTTCTGCTGAAGCGAAAGAACTACCTTGAAAACTCCTCTGAAATACCGAGAGTGTGCGAACTGCCTGTCCGCATTCTTTTGCAGCTATGGAGCATCGGGGATTTCCCAAAGAAATTAACATGGCACGGCGTACGTGACGCTTAACTAAGTCCGGGTGTAGGGAGAGAGTCGAGTGATTAAGTAGGTGAATGATATGCTTTCAGCGAAGTCTTGAAATTAGTAAAGAAGACTTGGTGCAGAGGGGTTGCCTCAATTTGTTTTTTGTGTCCTCTTCCGTTAAACGAACCAGTTAAATCACTGTTCAAAACGAGAATATGTTTAGTGTGTTTGCTGTACGCAATACGAATTTTGCATTTTTGAATCGCCTCAAAGGAGCGTTATGTTTAGGTTTATGTTTTTGCTTGTTGTTGTTGTTGTTCGCACATTTAATTCTATATATTTTTCAACATCATCACTTTAAAAATAAATAAATGAGTGTGGTAACACTGTCACCGAACTCACCGCTTAACTAGACTTGGCTCCGTCAGTTTCGAGAGAAAGGAGCATATGCGTAAAATGCCTACAAGTTAAAGTATGGAAAGGCATTTTACCACCGGTGGTTAGCTAAGATCGAAAGCAGAGTCTCGGTGGAAGATGTGTTTACGAGCAGTCGATTCACTTCGAATATGAGTGAATTATTGCTCATATTTTATCATTCCTTAATAATTTATGAAATTGGCCGACATGACGGATGAGATCAGTAAAGCGCTTATCATCTCTGTTGTCTTCTTCCACATATCTGATTGCATTAATGATCTGAGGTGCAATTTATCCACTTAGATTCTCAGGGTGAGCGAAATCTCCTAGTTACTGCCACGCTGGGAAAAGCTCTCTCGGGATTTCTTGCATCTATTCTGAACCGCTTTCTTCCCTACATTTTCCTTATTCTGGTATCTATCGATGGCTCAGGCATTCTTCGCTTGCTGCCATGGTGGTTGCATGAGTCACTACGGCTGGTAATTATATCTCGTCATATGCACCTTAGACAGTCGGTTGTGAAAAACGAATGCATTGTTCACTGATTATATGTGGAATGCAAAAGTGACAAATCCTCATGAAGCATCAATCCCCCATTGTAGTAAACAATTTATGTAATGTTTAGTCCCGTTGATTATCTCCATTGGCTGCGGTTGGTGAGCTCACTGATCTCCAGTGCGCTGCGAGATTGAAGACCATTAGGTTGAAACACTTCTTTATATGCAGTTGTTATCCGTACTTCTATATCGGATAGTCGATACTTTTGTTGATCCAAAGAGATTTCCTCATACTAAAGTTAATTGTTATTATGTGCTCTTTAGTTCATAATAGATCTCCGTTTTGAAATAGTCCTTCGCCTTCTTCGCCATATATATATATATATGTAGATTTATATGTATATTTGAAAGCTTTTTGAAAGCTCTGAATCACATGCTGTCAGCGACAGACTTTCCGGTTGTAATATTACGTTTATTTTGAGCCTCGAAGTTTAAGCCGCAGAAAAACTGATATCCTTCATGACTTTCAAGTTTTTCAGATGTTTATATCAGGGTGATCAATTTTCGAATGATGGAGGTGGCAAGTACCAGCGGTATCCCAGGTCACCCTCATTTCATCTCGACAGGCACCGTGCAGGTGCCTGTCTTCTACCCATCGATGGAGGAAATGCGCGACTTTCCCTCTTTTCTAAGCAAAGTCGAACAACAGCACCATGCCCACCTCACGTGTGGAATAGCAAAGGTGAGTACATTTAAAGCTTAGTAAATGTATTTTTCTTCTCACGCGGTTTCTCTTTAAGCAGCAGTGTAAACTTCCGTTATCCAGACTATATATTTTGGAATGTTGCATAATTTAAGATGTGGCTAGTTGAGGATATCAGAGAGATTCACGTGAAAAATGTCGTCACAAATATTTTCGGGGGTATTTCTCAGATGCTATATTTTGAGATGGCGTGCTATTCTTCACGGTATATTTCCTAGATCTTGTTGCGCTTTATTGTGTCATCCTGGCGTTCTTTATTACTCTACCATCCTATACTCTGTTTTCGAAATGGCATACACTGTATTGTACTAGGTACTAGACTAGATGCATTTCAAGAAATGATACGCTCTGCAAAAAAAGGTTTTTGGAACATCGAAGGTGTTGACTAAAAGGGTAGATCCTGAAATGGATGTGACTTCATGGAGTCTGCCGCCTGAAATGGCCCGTAGCACCTTGCTTGATTTCTTCAAATTTATATACAAATATTGCTGTGTTAGAACGTCGTGATATAATGCAGTTTCTCAATTAGCATGCCTAATGCATAGGGAGCATCAGTCGCCAGCTTGAACAAGGAAGAAAGGCTCGAAAGAATGTATGAGTTTTCATCTGCACGACAATGGGGTCATAGCCTCGCTTGAGGCTTAACTTATTTTCCTTTAGTCGGCAGTGAATCTTGTGGCGCAATAAAGAAGTAATCTATGTTAGCAAAGGATACTCCAACAAAACCGTTCACTTTTCATTGACGCAATTGTCAGTTGACATGAAACCTTGGCGCTTATTTGTGTTGCATAATGAATTAACGAGGTGTATTGTATTCCACTGCTTAGTGTTCCTCTTTAAGGTCTGTAGTGGCGCAGTGCTATTTAATTTCTTATCAGCTAATGGGTGGAATAAGAATAAAGAATAAGATGATTTCCTTGCATATATTCTGCTAAATTTGTTGTGGTAGTAAAGCACCAATGTATTGCAAAATTATCGGTGCTACGAGCATGAATTTTTGCCCCTAAAGGCCAATATTGTCCGAATAAGTGTGCCTCTCGGATAGGTGTACTGCAGGTGTAGCCGCACTGCTAAGAATGGGATCATTTTTATATGCTTTTGCAGCTTAAGCAACATAATTCTCCTAAAGAAACCTTGCGTTTTCGTGTGCGATCCTCCAAATCAACGTCACAACATTGCTGCCTCACTTTGCGCAGTAAATTTCATCATTAGCTTTCTTATGATGCTCTCCGCTGCCACCTGGCAATTTTCATCGCCCACCTGTATCATTCTTACCGTCTTTGTCGTTCATATTTATCACCTGATTGAATTTTTATTGCTCATACGAAATTGGATTTGAGAATTTTTCGTGCGAAGAGCAGACGGTGACCAGGTTGAGGCATTTTTGGATACAGCTTTCGCTGAAGTTTCCGTCAGCTGCATTCTATGATGGTAATGAAATTAAGGTTGGGTAGGTTTTTAGCACAAGTGAATCTTTAATAAGAGGAGTTTTGTGTCAACGGACAAATAGTGAGATTGTGAGGAAATATTCGATGCTCCCTGGTTAATAAAATCCAGGTTTATCCCGGAAAATCGGAATATGCTTGTTGAAATAAGAGCTGGGTTTAGTACCAGCCATGAGACTTGTAAGAGGTGGGGCAGTTCGTAGCTGGCAGTTTTCGAAATCACCCGATTTTGAGTTATTTGAAGCGACAGAAATAACAACTGTCTTGATATATCCGTGTAGAGCTGACTTTCCATTTACTGAGAACTGCTGCAAGGGCTGTAGTCTCAGAGTCAGATAGTGAAGGTTTCCGGTGGACGAGGCCAGGCGGAATTCCTTAATTAATAGCTTGAAAGGTGTGCTGAAAACTTTTCAAATTAAACAGCAGAAATTTTTTCGAAGCGAATGAGAAAATATCTGTGATGGTGGCACCAAAACCAGGTTGGTTTAGCGTTAGTGGTGCAGCTGGTTGCAGAGGACTGATGAGAGCATTTCGATGTTGATTTATGCAAACTAGCATACGAGATTTTAGCCCGTGTTTTGCATAACTAAAATACCAAATGATGTTATAATAAAATCTGTATTCGATAGGAAGCATCTGTTCTTCTCCTCTACTTAAGAGGAAATTATATTTGAAGAGCTTCATTTAAATAAATGCTTCAATTCCTTCCTCTACATCCGCTATATTTTCCAGTCACTTCAGTTTCTTTAAACGATGTGGCCTAGTCGTGGTTACGGACAACTCCCAATAGGTTACAATTGATCCGAGATCCAAACAGATTTCCAGAAAACGCCGTAGAGATTAACGTAGAGTTTTGCATGCGTGGATGAAATTGGTAAGAGGAAAGCATGAGGAGTAGTTGGAGATCCTGTTTGCATTACAGACTGCTTGTTGCAGATTGTGCCTCCCCTGGAGTATTGTGCTCGCCAATCTGGAGATTACTCAGACGTCGATAACTACGTCATTGAGCAGTGAGCTCCCTCTTTGAGAAATATTTTGTTATTATGTGATGGCTTTTCTTTTCTTTTATCTCATTGCACAATTTGAGTTACTTTCGGTGAATCTGCTCGCGAGAAGTGGTCTGCGTGAAATGATATGACGATGACCGGATGGTGATAAAGTATGAAGGAGAGGGGATCGTGCTGAGTTGATCTCATACGGTCCCTCCATATGTCCTGCTCTCAGCGGTTTCCCGTTATGCGTGGGTATGCTTTTTCACATAGAACCACCTCTGTACTTCATCAAAGCAACCTGGTATTTTGGAAATGTTGGGGATGTAAAACGGTCGGGAATGAGGGCTCATTAAATACTGAAACATTGCAATACTAGAGCTCTGCTATGAAGGCTGTGCGCTTATGCAACAGTCATTGCTCAGCGCGCTGCGAATGCATTTTTTGACGTTTCCAAGGAGCCAGTCGAGAATGTAAGATTTCAAGAAGCCACCACGTTTATCTCAACTGTATGTCTCACCTAAGCTTGCTGCCACTAATCTAGTTTTGTAGCGTTGTCATTGTCTGTTCACTTTGTAATGTTACTAATCAAGGGATGCGAAATGCTGAATGAGCCTCTTCCCATGTAATTTTGCCTTGACAGATAATGCGTACGCTTCGTTTTGAATATTCAAAAAATGAGTTTTATTAGAGGAGAATATGCGCAGTTGTTGCAGCACTGTTGCCTTCCGGCCGAAACACTTCGTCCGAACGCCCTAAACGACTCGCAAGACCGAATACTTCAGATATCACCGGCTAGTAAAACTGTATGGAAAGAGCGTGTGAATTGATCAGTAAGAAGGCTTTAGAAAATGGCTCATAAAAATCTCAGTAAAGGCAAAGAATGGATGAAAAAAGTGGGTAATGATTTTTGTCACAGAAGAAAGTTTTGATGGTATATTTCATTGAGCAGCTACGGAATCTCCCGAATATCCTGTTAGGAATATGCTATTTTTTAAATCTTCAAAAAGTCTACATTCCTCAAACGACCATCTCAGTCATTGAATCGAACCATCTTGAAGCTTGCAGCTATCGTCTGGCGACCCTGTTTTCATACTGAAGTGGTTAGGTTAAGAACGCCTGATGCGTCGTTTCTTTTTCCACTCTTGCAAAATCAGTCGCTCAAATCGAGGCATTTGCCGAATACATGAAAGTTTAAAATATGTTAATTCATTTAGCTGCTGCGGATTCACTTTCTTAAGGTGGTTGTAAAGGTCATAATTTAGACCCGTGAAGGAAAAAGTCGAAGGACATGCAGGGGTCTACTGTAAGACGAACAAATTGTACCGTAGGTCGATGACGGTCAAAGAGTTCCGAGTACTGGCCAACAAAATGCGATTCCCGAAAGGGAAGCTTCCGCCGGAGGATGTCGAGAAGTAAGATTTTAATAGTTTGTATTTATTACCGTCCGCATCGATTCGTTTTGGAATCGTTTATCTCTTGTGTGCTTCATTTATCTTAAGTCTTTAGCATAAAACCATCTATCATTAAATCACCATCGGGGAAACAGTTTACCCACTGGGACTTCCCATGTTTCACGAAGTTCACCAAGTATATTCCACATTTGTTTGTTCAGTATGCGAAGCGATGTAAAATGATAAGATCTGATGGGTGATAGGATGGCAAATGGCCGTTATGGCCAGTTGCTCATAAGTGGAACTCTTACAACTCCTTTGTGTCTTGATTCAGATTGACAAAATTTTCCTGTCTCTAAGTGCTGAATCGTTTGTCTCTCAAGCTTTCAAAATCTGTGCATATTCGAGGGCAAGGGAGAGAGGGAACAAATAGATAGTATCTTGGAGGTGTGCCATTTCTGAACCTTAAGACGCGGCAAGAAAGCAAGGGCGAATCTGCAAGGAGTTACGCTTATGTCAGGAGGCCTGTACAGTAGAACAGATTGGAGGGTAGGAACGAGACAAAACTTGATGCGAGGGAAAGGCATCTTAGGTCCACAGCTCTTGAAAGTTAGCTTAAATAGGTGGCGGGGCTCCATGCTAAGAGAGCTTTTGAACTGAAAATGTGATATCCTATGTAGAAAGCAATTTACACTTCTCTCAACGAACATTTCTAAATTGCCTTTCATAACAGCATTTGGTCGACGAAATTTGAAAACTTCCAAAGAGATATTTATGCAGCATTTTTTTTTTTCAGACATTATTGGAAGACAGTACTGCAGGGTGAGCCGATTTACGGTGCTGATACGCCAGGATCGATTTGTGATCCCGATCTTAATGAATTCAACATGAATCATTTGGGCACTGTCCTAGACATGCTGGACGAATCAGGCGTATGCATTTCACTTCTTCACTCGGAAGTAACCGGTTTTACATTAATCTCTTTCTTCAGAAAGAATATTGAAGAGTTGTTGTTTGGTAATATTGAAAGTTAGGGGTGATCCTCCATCGCCTGACGACCGGGCAAATTGTTTTTCTATAATGCCCACTTTTGAGGAAGGCACTGAGAAAATATCACAAAATATTTCTGATGGCACAAACGCTGACCAAAGTTCACGCCACTTTTTCTCTATATGGGCGGTTATCGCTACACGGTTCCAGATATCCCTAAACTGTAAGGTAGAATGAAAGGATGCTCCATGCAGACCAGTGACTGGCCCGTCAAATATGAGGATCGAGAGATTCTCATTCTTTTCAACCAAGACGGAGGAAACTTGATTGAGAGGAAGGTGATTGTCCACAATTTGTTTGGTGTAGCGATGAATTGCCTCTGGAGTTATTGGCGATACTGCAACACATTCGGTTTTGAGCAGACGGGCTTTTGGGGCCTATTTCAAAGCAGAGCCCCCCGTAAACCACAACAACACAAAGCGCAAAAATGATCCATTGAATATCAAAAAGACGAATTAAAGTTCCTTTTTTCACGCTGCTGCTGAAGTGGCTGAAAGCATAGGAAAGGGCACGTCCAAATATTTGGTTATTTGGGGCAGTAAAAGGAGGAGTGACATGGAGGTTTGATGGCAGTTTGCAATAATAAACAAGGTGGTGCGACCTGTTCAAGAATTCAATGGAAGAATGGTTTTCTGAGCTTTTGAAAAGCGTATTTTGTCGAAGCCGAAGCTGCAACAAATAATCCTCAGAGGTGTACCGTGGGTGAGACTTCCATCGGTGCGCAAACATCGAGCGTTCGTCAGCGGTTACAGCAGAAAAAGAAAACATCAGGGAACGAGTAACCCCACCTTGTGCGGATTGTTATTTTGGTGAAATCTTCATTTGCTTTGAAAGTTCACTTCTCGGAGGCATTGTTGAAGGGTTCAGGAGCGCGATTCCTCCGCGAAAATTCTCAGCTGATTTGCAATTTTTCATTTTATATCGAAACTGTCCGGTAGGTTTTAAATAGCTCGTTTTCCCCCATAACGGGAAATCATTTCCTGTTGAATAACGGTGGTGGTTTCTTTAGACAAAATCCTCTCACCATGTTACCTTATGAGTCCCACCAAACCTGTAACCCGTTTTATTCTATCGCCGTCATTGTTTACCTCTCTTGCCTCGTGCATACTTCACAACTCGCTTAGATGCATTTCTTGATTCGAATAGTCGATTGTGACGAGTTAAACCTCCAGATCCTCGTATTTTCTCGTCGGGATTGTTGATTGCTTTGAAAGGATCTGCTGTTTTTTGCCGTTATCAAGAAGTTGCATTTAAGCCATAGATTTGAAGGGAGAGGGAAGCCATCTAAGAATGTTGCGTCGTTTTCTCCATTCCTTTGCGTTTATAGGTGAAAATCAAAGGTGTGAATACTGTTTACCTATATTTCGGGATGTGGAAGACGACCTTTCCGTGGCATACTGAAGATATGGACCTATATTCAATCAACTACGTTCATTTCGGTGAGCCGAAGGTAGCGTTTTCATCCTATGACGTCTATAACCGTCCAGTATACGTTTTGGTGTTGTTTACGCCACTGTTTAGTAGTATAATAATATTCCCCATTATTTTATATGCCGTTTTCCATGAACGGTCCATCAAGTTCACTGCGCTTCCATGTATTATTGCTCTGCGGATCTTTCTACAGATTGCTGTGCCATAGTATTCCGATGTAATGATGGATTAAGTTGTAACGCCTTGCTCCGCTCGACACCTGCCGAGTTTTCGTGCGAAGGAGAAGGGGGATAGGCATTTCGTTTTGTCAGCTAGTTTACCGTAGGGGAGTGGCTTGAAGTGGTGAGAGCTTAGTGGAAACAGGTTCATTTCGGCTAACATCGCAAGACATTTTCTTTTTTATCTTTATTCGTGTCTTGGAACGGATGAAAATTGTCAACTTCGCTGTCTTCGTGGGAATCTTCTCGTCAACTTTCATTGGTTATTTCTTGTTCATTTTTGTGTCTTTGCTTTATCTGCCAAAAGCATCTTAAAAGAAGTTGCCGGAAATAGGGATGATCCATATGGCTTCAGTGGAGATGCAGCGGCTTTGTTTCCTGGCACTTGTAGGAAGGAAGAGTTACCATCGAAAGAGAGATCTTACTGATGCGAAAGCAAAGTCATCCTATAGTGCGAAAATTCTAGCATTTTCAACATATTTTCGTTCTTTGGTTGCGAGCTGTGAAATGGCTAAAATGGTCTTTTATCGTATATTGGTCTAAAATAATAATTGGTGAGCCACAACATTTGGCTGGACATAATTGGTCTCGAAATTCCATGAGAATTGGGAGGAAATTTGTTTATCCGTGATGAAAGAGGCGATTGCACTCATTAGTTGTTTATCATAATGCGGTAGATCAGAAGAGGACTTATTGCGTCACATTCGTTGTGATTTTCGACTTTTAAGTGAGCATATGTGGGAAGGCCCTCATTTGCCGTAACCGTCGTCCTTGTTTGAATGGGAGTCGCATATTCGAATAACTGAATGTTCACAGTTATCGCTAATAGAGTTTTGTATTTCGTTTAGTTGTTGACGGGAATTTGACATGCAGAGAAGTGCATATATAATCTCCGTTATTTTCGGGAGGCCAATTATTGTTGATATGGTGTCGAAATATTGCAGTTTTGGTATGCAATAGCAACCGAATCGACGAGTCGTTTCGAACGTTTAGCGGCGCAGAGTTTTCCGACGGCGGCTAAATCATGCAAGTCGTTTATGCGACACAAGAACTTCTTGATCTCACCTCAGGTGCTCAGGAGGAACAATATCCACTTTGGCACAATGGTACAGTATGCGAACGAATTCATCATCACTTTCCCAAGGGTTAGTTACCTTTCTGCATGTAGACACGCTGGTGTTCCCGCCAGGTTGATATCGAAACGTTGCAGATTGGCTACTTACGGATCGTTGGGAGGTTTGGATTTTTGATGGGAATGTCATCTGGGGATAAAATGTTTTTCTTTCATCCTCTAACGTTAAAATTCGATTCGTAGGTTTTTGCTGTCTGCATTGTGCATGTTTTCGATCCATCGTTTACAATGTGTCCATTCCTAATGCATAACTGCTTGCTTAGTTGTGCAGTAAGTAGTGTATATGAGTACGGTTGCTATATTATGGCAGAAAGTACTTGCGGCCGATAAAATACTTAAATTCGAACTGAGAAATCCCACCAGATTATTCTCTTTGCAGTCTTCATTTTACAAAAGCTAATCTGTACATTATGCAAACGGCATGAATGACGTGATGTCTAGTGAATGGGCGGGTCAGATAATGCGCATCCACTATGAAACCACCGTTTTGCGTAGATCGTGGCTGAAATGGAATAAATGCGAAGTCAGTTGTGAGTGGCCAGTTTTTCAGTTTTTCATTGCAGGGCTATCATATGGGCTTCAACATGGGTTATAATTGTGCCGAATCGACGAACTTTGCATCAGATCGTTGGATTGATTTTGGTTATTTCTTTTTTTTTTTTTTGAAGCAGTTGTTCATTCCTCTCTTAAGGAGCATTCAGCGAAGGTGAAGCTTGTCAAGCAACCAGGTTATGCGCTGCGGTTGATTTTCAGAGGTTTTATACCTCATTCGGAATGGATTGACTTTTCACGGATATTCGCCGCTGAAGTTGGGTAGAGGAGGGTAATCGGGGATTTGCTCACATTCTTTTCTTTCTCCACTTTCTTAATATTCTATCCAACAGCCTCAAATGTTTCCCCTTCATTACGATGAAAAACAGTGATCCTACGAGAACGGAAGGTCCAATTCTTACCGTTTTTTTATGATTTAATGGTATCATTAACATCTCAGCGCGTTTAAAGAGTTCTGCTTCCGATAATGCTGCCTTCGCTTAGTGCGATGTAATGGTAGGCTGCAGCAGGCACTTTCTTTAAAAGTTCATCCACTGTGTAATAGATATCTGTGTAGGAGCACGATTACCATCGAGGTATCTCGTTAATCTGTTCCTTTGTTGACAGCCGCACATTTTATTGCCCATTCTCCTCCCTTCTTGTCTTTCGAATGTGAAATCTGGCTTAAAAGATCTTTGTGAAACTCTTTCATTCTTCAACTTCAGCTAGCATGTTTCCTCTCCCTAAACGGATTCAGTGAGAAGTGGGGTAAGGCGAGTATTGCAGTATTCATTAGTAAACTAGACTAAAAAGTAAATACTGGGCAATAACCCAACTACTTTTTTGCCCAAATATCCTGCCTCATCCAGATTTCATTCTTGAATATGTGTTGGCTTCCGAGATCCCTGCAAGTGGCATAGTCTACATTCTTTGCGACCCCTCTTGCTCTCCTCTCTCCCTCCCCTCAATGTGGTCTATCCCTCAAAATGCGTTGATTTCGGAAAATTGGGAGGTATAGCCTCGACTGTTTGGAAGTTGACAGGTAAAAATAAGTAGTTTGGAGAACTGCTGACGTATTCGTTCGTTAAATTGTCCAATTTAGGCAAAAATGCGATGGTCTGCGCATGCCGTCCTGACAGCGTTGAAATTGATATGCGTCCATTCATGAAGGCGTTTCGCCCCGACGAGTACGAAGAATGGCACCAATATTGGTACGGCGAACGAGTCGTCAAAGAGAAGAGTCAGTTGTTTTTCTTTCTTAATTTGTGTTTTTCTTCTGCCGTATTTCAGTTTTTTCGAGGTAGAGGTATGGGTTTTTCGCAGTGGATTAGATTATCGGATATTGTCGGCAGAAGCATATTGTAGTTTTGCTGGAGGTTAGGTCGGTCGGCATCTGTGTTTGCCACTTCGACTTTCCATATTGTGTAATGTCGGTCAGTTTTATTCTCTGAGGTCTTTTAGCTGTTGTGCTGAAGTCCCCTTTTTCGTTCTTCATGAGATTTTTTTCACCGTTCTTGCAAATTCTATGAAAAATGTGCGATCCTCTTCAGTTGTCATTAAATGTATTGCTTGTACGGTTCGGTTCATCGCCGAAGAGGGAATTGTGCTGTAGTAATTAAATGAGAACACAACGAATCCTCTTTTTACCAGGGGCGGTAATATTGAGCTCATTGCGCCGTCGGTTGTTGCTCCAGGGGAACCGCATTTTCTCGATGTGTGTGGACTGTGGCCTTCTGAGGTGCCGTGTTCTTTTCGGCAAATTGGCAGGAGAGCTGCAATAAAAACGAGGCGATTCGGCATTTTGAAGACTGCTAAAATTGGGAAATTATTTATGGAATTTTGAATTAATAGAGCGGAGCACAACGTCGAAACGTCAACCGATTCATGACGAAACCGGCGTTGAGAAAAAGAAACGTCGAAGCAGCGAGAAGAATGGTGGTGTGCGTGGCCCTTTGATTGGTGATGTGCACATCGGGGAGCAGACACCAGATGCCGGTTAGCTTTCTGCACATATCCCAACAATAATTAACCGGAGGCTGAAAATCTGCTAGCCTGTGGAGCTAGAGACGGCGGAACATAGGTATTTTGAGGTTCTCTTTAATGATGGGACATGCCGGTTGGCGTTTTAGGATAGGTTTATGTTACCGCTCCTGGAGCTGCGAGACCCGGACGAACCATCATGGGAAATTTTGCAACGTCTAATCGCATGAGGTGATTATATTCGGAGTGCTTTGTGTAGTTATTAGTCGACTTTTAATCTGAATCACTAATCATCCTTGTAGGCCGTTTGTCCGAAGATACTAGGTCTCAGAGTCACCGAAACAGATGGGTAAATTTATTGCGCTAAGATGAGCACAGTAGAATAGTGTGGGTTTGTGTGTAGGCATAGGTGCACAGTAGAAGTTGTGCTGTCTGTTTCAATGCGTGGTTCGTAGGACATCTGATGGAGCGTAGTCGTTGTTGATCTCTGCAGACGGCTAAGGTCACTGAGGTGCTTGGAAAGTGGAAGGGAAGGCAGATCTTATCACCTTTCTAAAGGTTGGATTTTTCTGGGGAATTAAAGCAGTGATTTTTCAGAGCACAATTCGTGGTTACTCCTTCAGCGCCCAGCTGTTATGAGGAAACATGAAAGCTGCCTTATGTATTTACTGTGAAAGATGAGGTTAAAGTTATAAGGGCCTTGTCGTTTGGCATGAACGTCAAGTGTAGTAGATGACAAGCCTTTAACCAGTCATAGAGGTAATATGCTACTTAGTTTTTCTTGGATCAGCTACACTGCAAGGTGTGCATGGAATTGCACTTTGCAGTGCATGTGAACTAAGAAATGCACTCATTAGGCCGCTCTGAAACCTTTTCCATTGAGTAGAGCCTTCGTAATCATTGTTCAGGGCCGGTCATTGGCACCTGTTCCATATTTCCCCATAATATGCTCATTATGAAGTTGGGAAGGTTGCGTAAGTGGCATTCACAAATTTCATGCGAAATCAACCTGTTCTTTAACATTTTAAGTGGCGATTGTAGTTTGGTGTTGACGTACTGCGTTTCAGAGATGATGGAAACGACAACGAACGATGCGGGTGCTCTGGTTGACATGATCGCTAACAATAGGTGGAAGAAAGAGGTGAAACATTTATGCTTCTCGGTTCTCAGATTTATCGTTGTAGAGTCGTGATGCAACTTTTAAAAAATGCTTGAAAGGAACCTTGTGCGCATCCGTTGTCTGGAAGAGGTCAGTCATTAAAGTGACGCCGTTAGCGCGTTTTTGTGTATCTTTGTCGTGTTCAAGGAGAGATTCTGATCGCAGATGAGCTGTTGTTATTGAAAATTAGTAAATATTTTTGGGGATCATAGTGCAGCTCCGTGGCCTCTCGACTAGATTACTGAGTGTTTCCTAATGTGGGTCTCCTGGAGTATTTCCTCTTGTCTTTTTTTGAACGAAATATGCTTCAAGTTATCTTTTAAAGGAAATTTCAGTGCTCTTTCCTCAGGTTGTCCTCTAAGCCCATCTTTGTAAGCATTTGATCTGTGTTAAGTCGTAAAGAAAGCGCTTGACTAAAAGCAGACGCACAGTTTCACCGGCGCGATTATGCTACAGTCATCAATGTATATGGAATTTTCTGAGTGAAACGTCATAAAACTCAACTGATGATTGTGTGTGGTTGTTTTCCCATCATCTTTATCGTTTCATTGCAGAAATGCGCTTCCTGGTGATACATAATGTTTGACGGATGAAGTCGTTAGATTTACGTGAATAACACATGCATGCATGGCGATGAAATGTGTGAATCGTTTTACGCGTAGAATGCAGCTCTGGGAAAAGGGAAGGGTGGAGACTAATGGATTGAAAGAGTTCATCAGAGAGATATTATTTGAATTCACTATATGGGCGGAGAGGTGGGGATTAGGACTCGAATTCGTGCCCCTTTCTAGGGAAATAAATGTTCGGTGAACTGGCGTTTTCGTTCGTGCTTCTCTCATAGCGCTTTTCCAAACTTCAAGATTCCTTGCAATTTTAAGTTTGTGGTCAATTTTTCTTTCTCATGGAGCCGTAGAGCGTCTATCTTGGTGTGCGGCGTTGGTGTTGTGAATTCATGTGTGGAACTGCTACGATTTTAACACAGTTGCCCGTAATATTCCCACTGTTAAGGCTGATTGGAGTGATTGTTTATTGTGATGCTGCTGGAATACTGGAAAGTGCACTTGGATAACAAAAGGCAGATTTTTGTGCATTTTATTTTTCTCTTCTTATAGTTGCTTTACCGAATAGCGTCAGAATTTATGAAAATGTCTGGAAGGTGTTGATACATATTGAGGTGCGCGATCTGTGGTCAAATCTGCCAGTGAATCTGTATGCGGAGAAGGAGTTTAATAATCGTCGAGCATGCGAATCGCCCCACTGTGCTGTGTGTCAGTATTTTGTTCCGAAGCCGCTTATGGAAAGACGCAAAACATTGCCTACTTCGTTAGTGTCTTCTTCATCACATTTTCCCGCTCTTTACTGCAGCTTTGCTCATTTCTTCGTCTCATCCAATTTCGATAATTTTGTATCAAACGATTCTTCAACCTTGTCGTTCTTTGCTGCAAGCTTCTTCATATTGAAGCCACTTTTTACAAAATTTCCCCTCAGGAGACCATGAAATACGCTTCATGGTTTCTTATTACTTGTTTGCTTTGCAAATTCGATCACCATGGAATGAAAAAATCTCTTCGATTACATCTCTGATGGAGGTCGACGAGTCGCATTTGTATCACAGCGTCAATGTGCAGGCAGGATGCATGAGATTTTGTTCTATTCTGTTCCATGATTGCAGCTCTCGGCGTGTAATAAGACGTTACCACTATGCAAAGGTTGATCCTCAGCGCTACCATATAAGGGAGAATGAAGGATCAGAGGATCGTCTGTTTCGATGCTCGAACTGCTTTGTCGTCGTGCATGAAGGGTGCTATCCCATTGGCCACGTTCCACCCGGTTCGTTCTGTTTTGCTGGGGGTAGAAGTGAAATGAGAGAGAATTATGCATTATTGGCCCAAGTTCATGATATGTTGAGAGTGCAGTATAGTTGTCTCTCAAATTGTTCCTTTGTTTTTTATTTCAATGATTGCATCTTTCCTCTTCATTAGCCTTTGTTTAGATTAAGCGTTCTGCCACACTACAATATCAGATGAGAGGAGTGTTTGCGTGTTTAGTGCGAGGTATTATTCAGGAAAGTGGGTGCGGAAAGAGGAAGAGGTAAGGAAAGCTAAAATTAATAAAGAAGAACGGATCTAGTTAAGTCGCATCTGTAGTATGGAGTCATCCATACACCTTTCATAATGAGCGTTGAGGATGAGGTCGAGAAGTAGAAAAGAGGCCTTTTTCCTATGAAATTGCATGTTTAGTGAGCATTGTGGAGCCGTTAAAAACCAGAAGATTGAATAAGCAGAAATTTTCCGGGAATTTTTTACTCATTTCGTAAAAACCTCTGGTATCAGTGAGATTTTCTTGATCACAATTGTTGAAAACAGCAACATCGCCCCAGAAACTACCGCCACTTTTGCCAGCCTTTTCATGTCATATGAATAAAAAGTAAGTATAAACTGTGGTTTGATTTACATGTTCTTGATGCTTTTCTATAATCTTAGAAGTTCATTTGCCATTGAATAATTTTCCTTTTAGTTGCGATTTCTCTATTCAGACGTCTTAATTAGGAAGATCACTCTTGACGTATCTTTGCATTTTTGTCGCAAAAAAATTAAATATTTGGAAGTTTGACGCTGCAGTGCATCGGTAATTGTTCACAAATTGAGTGCGAACTGTCGAATGTGGCATATCAGAACCGTTTTCTCTACACAGCTAATTGCAAAACCTCACCTCTAGTACTGAAATAAGTGAACGGTTGCGAAAGATATTAGTTTGGACAAGATGTGTTTGTTGATCTGTTTCGTCTAGAAAAATTTTTCAGCAATTTCAGCTGACGATCAGCAGGATGGTGGCTGAACTTTTACTGTATTTAAGTGGTAGCTCTATACGTACGGAAATTTTAGTCCTCCATTTTGTTCATTTGTGCTTTATATTGCCGAAAATTTCGCTAATGCCTTGAAATGGCCAATCCAAAATTTCATGTGCCGTGTCTGTGTAGTTTAAAAAGTGTTTTGTAGATATCGCTCAGTGGCGTTGTGTTCGATGTCGTCGCCGCGATGATTTGGCCGTTCGCTCGACCAGTTGTCATCTTTGCGAATTGAGAGGAGGCGCATTGATTCCAGCACAAGATGTGAGTTCAATCTGTTTTTGCTTCTGAAGAATGAAATTAGCGCATATCTTACCTGATGTGGTGCTGACCTGAGATTTGCAAAGAATAGGGAATGCCATGGGTCGCTTGGCGACGAGGATGGAATGGGGAGGGGAAGAGAGATTATAATTTTAAAGTAATTGAATTGGGCTAATAAGTTGTCGAATAATTCTTCTCTTTTGAGGGAAGTTTTGCGATTTTTAAAGTGTGAGGATTATATGAAAAAGTTCCTATGGGTGATATATATATATATATATATATATATATATATATATATATATAACTAATTCATGTATTTAGAGCGGTGGCGATTTTGTACACGTCATATGTGCTCTTATGAATCGTCGCACCATCTTCCCAGATCCGATTGCACTTAATTCGGCATACACACGGCCGTTACTGAAGCTTCAGTCGCCAATTAAATATGCGGATCGTCCGGATTCGGAATATTTATCTGCTTTCGGGATCATGCAAGAACGTGGCAAGTTTCAGTGCGAGTATTGTAAAAACAGTCGTGAAGGTGAGCCGCTCGTTGCTGTTTTCATGTTCCACTTTTGTGCTTTGGCCCATTACGTTCTCATTGCAGAGCGTGCGCCACATCCGCTACGCTTGTTTGAACAAAGTGTTCCGCGTGCGTGCTCAAGTCCATTCCAGGTTTCAGATTTTCTTCCGTTCTGCGCCTAAAAATTTTCCTTTCTGCCTAAACTCTAAGAATGTGCTATTTTGTGCGCATCTCGGTGCCATGAATAAACCTTGCAGCCGTTACCTCTGCGATATTAAAGCATTCGCTCGTTGCCGAAAGCAATGGTGGCGCGTTGCCGAATATTTCAGAACCTCGTAACTCTTACTGTGATTTGGCTGTAGTCATTATGAAAATGAATTTTGTGCAGGAGTAAATCTCTGAACATGTTAAGAACATGGCGGATGAGTACCGTTGTTTTAAATATGATTTCCCCTTGTTCAGGCAGTCAGCCGATTCTGAGGAAGGCAAACGGTTGTTTTTGCTGAGACGTTTTCATTTAGAGGGATGAGTAGGGATGCCTCACTCCAATATTTTCGGCATTCTTAGTTAAAAGCATCCATAAGGCGGTGTCTTACCGGTGTTGTGCATTTAACATTCAGAGCCTTCTGAAGGAGAGGGTAAAGTGGGGTGTTGATGGATGCATTTCTCCATTATTTGTAGCCGTAATTTGCGTCAGTTGTTCACAACAACTTTTCAAATGACACATTGTTGTATATTGAATGTGTGGCAGTTGAGCCGTTTGTAAAATAGAATTCGCGTGTAATCGGTATAACATGTTTATATTTGTCCATATACAATGGATTTCGGTGTCTCATCTTCTCAGCGGAAACATTCTTACTGGATCAAACAGGTGTGTAAGCGTTGGGTGGAGGGTGGAGGGTATTTGCAGCAGAAATGTGCGATGCCGATTTTTCAAGTCTCAAAAGTGCTGCTAAGGTAGTGTAATATTGGGCGGATGGAAGGAGGGGTTGGGAGGAGGGAAGAAACTTGGAACATAACATTGCTGTTGAAAATAACGTGAAACCTGAACATAAATAACGTTGTTGGAAAAATTAGTATAGCATTTCTCTTTGAAATGCGAAGAATTTCGTATTAAAATATCTGGCGTCTTGCGTTTGGTGCATAATATTTTATTGTTTACCTTCATAACACAGAAAGTATAACCACAGTGGTAGGGAGAGATTTGAGTTTTCGACATAGTGGCAGTGCTGACTTGAAACTTACCTTTAGAAGTGATTGTGCATCACTGAAAAACTTCGTGTCTAAGCAGAAGTCAGGTTTAATCAGGTGAAGCTTGCACGCCGTTGTCCCGCTGCAACTTCTTCAAGTCTCGCTAAAGTGAAAAGAAAATTTGAAGCAGATGGTTGGTCTAACGAACTTATTTCATAGTAAATTGCGAAATGGGAAGTTTCATTAAAGGTCTCCTGAAGTGTCTTGTATGCGAGGAAACGTTATTCCACGCGACGTGCGGTCGTATGGCCGGAGTGTCGTTCGAGTTTCGCAACTGGCCGGATCTCACGGTGGCAGTATGTCCGGATCATAATGAAGGTTGTCATGTCTCTCGCGTTTGATCTTCGCTGAAGTTTTCCTACACATCGCATAGTACTATGCCAGTAAAATGATGAGGGCTCCACGTGATTAGTAAAGGGTCTAAACTTTCGGCACCCTCCTCTTTCTGCACGCCTTCATTCATCCATTTCTAAAAATTCCCTGGGTTGCCGTGGTTCAGAGGGATCATATCAAGGCATTTTGACTAGAGCTTTTCCCATATTTTTGCTTGATAATCCAACTCATGACATTTCTCTTTAAAAAAAATTTTTCTTGTATTTACTATCTACGTATAGCAAGGAGGGCGTAGAAGAAAAAAGAATTGGCGTGCCATTTGATCAGTCCACCAATTTCTTCGTGGTTAAAGTTTAGCTGAAATGGGTAGTTGTCCTAAATTTGTAATTCATAGCTTCCTCTGTACGGTTTTATTTGTGGCGAATGCTTGTGTTTTTGTTTGGTAATCTTTCGACATAACCAGGAGTATGGCTGGGCTTATCTATTCACCAGAGGGATTGTTCCGTACTCGTTTTAAGTGAACACGAAAATCCGTTGTGGTAGTAAATGTAATCCTTATGTGATTTTATTCAATGTCTCAAATGTCTGTGACTGTGGAACTGAAACTCTTGACGTAGTGCACAAAAGTTGAAGGGATGTGGTCTCATATCTGACAAAAGGGTGTACACGTGGCGTCCTTTCGAGTATTATATTTAGAACCTTATTAGCTCCATTGGATACCTCTCCTGTTGCTAATTTGAGCATGAACTAAGCGATGAATCTTAACATGTGGGGATTTATTGGAACTGAAGTAGGGAGCAGACTTCTTAAAAATTATTTCGTCATCGAGCGTCCTCAACTGCACCAGTAATCTGCAACTGTCATTTTCCAATTTCGAACGTTTACTTTTAATAAATTCCTTCATAGGTCATGTTCTTTTGGAGATGGAAGATTGATTTGTAAAACTACTTGTGTTTCGAGGATGTTAAGTCTTGGTGGGTCGTAGCATTAAAGATATCATAGTGAGCAAATTAATGCCCGCAAGCTGTTCAGCTAGCTGTATTATGGTCAATTTCGAAGGTGTCTATAAACCTGAGAAATGAGGTTTTGATAGTGCTCTAAACTGCCAACTGTTTAAGCTGAATGAGCATAACTTCGCATTTCGCTGTTTAAGGTCGTCGCACATACTGGCGTGCCATAGGAAACATTTCTGAAGTGTGCAACGAGTTTCGCTTGCTATATAGTCGAAGGTTATCATACGTTGAATGAAAATATGCAGTAGAATAAAAACGCATCGTCAGAATTTAGATCATCGCCGCCGTCAGTCATTCTAACCAGTGCAGCCGCCATTTTTTGACAGTAAAGTTACTTAAAATGGTGTTTGGTAAAAAAAAACGGGAAGTTAACGCCTGAAGAAAGATAATGACGTGCACATTTCAGTGACAGCTTCAAAGCATGGCTTGATCTTAACTATTTGCCGAAGAAGCACCTTTGATGGTCGAGTGGTTGACGATTTAGATGCGTTGAGGTGACAGGAATCATTTCAGTGACGGATGAATCTGCGACCGTGTCAGTGGGAGAGAAAGTTAGGGTATATCTGGCGCAGTGTCCCAATCGCCTGCCGAAAGGAGTTGTAACAGCGGTCAAAACACAGGAATATTGCACCGTAAATTTCATGGACCGTAATTGGAGTGACGATATGCAGCCCGAAGATATAATCGAATGCGAGTGCTCACGTATTCAGTGCAACGGGTGGCATGTTCCAGGTGCAAAGGTGAGCTTTAGAGAGTAAGAATTTGAAGTGCCGTGATTACGGTTCACTGGTTCAGCATCGGGATGAATAGAACAAATGTTGTCTTGTTCGCCGTGGTTGTTTTCTTTTTAAATTTCATCTAGTTCTTCTTGGAATCATTTTCACCTTTTCTGCATACCTCTATGCCGTGAAAAGAATACCTTATTTTTTTCTTTTCCTTCCCGTTCAAACACTTCTGCCCTTGCAAATAGAGCTAGCTGTACGGTCGTTCTAGCGGTAGTCTGTTCATAATTCCGGTCCCCATCCCATTAATGATGCATCGGAGCTCAACCTCTTATTCCTTTCCTTTTATTGATCCGTTTTTGTAACTAGAACAAAACAGCGTTTCCCTTTTATCTCATCCGCCTTTGTGAGACATCTGCCTCGCTGTGCGGTGGTCTCATTGATGAACTGTTGAAGCTGGAGTCCAGAAATTTCCTGAGTATGGTAGTCGTCAACGAGCGATCCGGTTATACGACCTTCAGTTTTCATCTGTTGGGTTGGGAAGAAGCTGCAGTCGGTCGAATACGCCAAAACGCATTTGTGCATTTTTATTGCTGAACTTTCATGTCACTCTGATGCGGCCACAGAGTAGAGAAGCGTACCTGAAGAACTGATACGGTGTGTGCATTTTGCTCGCTTGACCAGCCGTTTCAACAAAACTATAGTCGAAACAAAACGAGTGTTTGCATTTCAATAAGAGATACTTGATCTAGATAATGGGCGTTGCTGTTCGTCTCACATATTCTTGTGGCCGGAAGCTTTGATAATATATGAGAAAAAATAAAACTATGACGCCACGCATGGTTTTTAGCGTTTGGTAGATGTGATTATATGGTGCTGTTTTCGAATTTTGCAGGAAGTCTTGGCTTTTAGAAAGGTAGCATTGTTTAATTGAGTGCGGTCAGCTTTAAGAAAGGGGGAGGAGGCGGGAGGGAAGGAGGGGGAGTAGGTACACGAACTCTCGTGAGATCTGCTGATATGGATTAGAACTGGCGAGTGAGCAAAATCTACCCGCGGTTACTTCTTATACTCACATAGAAACGCCAAAGAAACGGCCCTTATCCTATTTCTTTCCCCTGATGGAGAAATGCAACCAGGGTGACTTCGCATGCGTTTATGTGATTATGGTCTAAAATATTTATTCTTAGCATTTATGCATCGGTTTTTATCTCGGCTGTTTATGTGGCATTTACAGATGACCCCACGCGCTTCTGGCAACCTCATCTGGTTGTGTCTCAAGTAGTGGCGTGATGGATGAAGGCGGTTTCTTTTTTCGCGGATATTATTATCTTTATCCTATCGTTCCACTCTACTTGAAAATGAGAAACGTCAGCCTATGGGTGGTCGCATTCTTTACCTGTGTGGATCTGTCGTGGTACATTTTAGTTTTCGAGAAATTCTTTCCATCCTGTCTTTATCTCTCTAATGAGCAAGTCTCTCGAAGTCCTTCATGTGCTCATCATAGGGCAGAAAAAAAAATCATTGTTGTGAGTGACGTCGTACATCTTTTTATAGATAAAGATGAAGTGGGATGATGGTACACTGTACGAGGGTGTGTTCCGCAATCGTTACATCAGCACATTAGTGACGGTGGAGCTGTCATCGAAGCAGTGTTCGAATCACCTCCCCAATGTGGTCACCGTTAAGCGGGAAGCTGTATTTGCTCGTGGTGAGAGGCCTGCTGAAGCAGCACAATTGTCGCCTTCGTAGTTGTTTTTTGTTTGCTCTAAATTTTAAACGCTGCTGCGAACTTGATTCCATCCCAAAAGGAGAGCCCTCTTCTCCAACCTTTTTGCGGGTTGCCTCCAAGCGGTCTAATTTCTGACATATTTTGGCCTTCAGTTCGATATGTTAAAGCAAAAAAACTGATATTTTCTTGTTGGGGCTTTTTGAAATATTTTAAAGTGAGGCAGTTTGGGGAGTGGGTCAGTGGCAAAAAGAGATTACTTGAAAAATGACTTGGTGGATGTTGTATTTCTCCTCAGAACTCTCTCCGAACAGCGTATCTCATATTCGGAATTTTCAGGTGTTTGCTCTGTTGTAGAAAGAGTCATTGAATGTTTTTTTATCATATTGCTTCTCCTCACAAATAATTTTTTTATTATAATCTTATGTTTCGTTTTATTCTGTTCGAAGTCCCTTCCTGTCCAGGTTCATTGCCTCATTCCGAGGTAATCAATCGAACATTGCCCTTATTTGGTTAAAGCACTTTCTTAACAATGGTCATTCCTTGACGAGAAGTTTTTCGTGCATATTGGTCCTTTTCTTTGTTATGAGACCCTTAGAGGATATGACCCTCTTAAGGTAGATTTAATAAAGAAGATTAGTTGAGTATTTACGAAAAGATGTTACTTCTGTTTTGCATAGTTTATCTGCTGTAGTTGCTTATTCAGTCTAGGTGGAGTGAGGATTATTCTGGAGATTTCGAAATGTGCTGAAAATGGCTGTGGAGCTGACTTGAATATTCCGCCTCATGAGATTCTTCTGTGCTGTGCAGGGAACGTATGCCGATATTGGGTACAGCTCGAATTCCTTGCTGTAAATTCGTGCCTACTTATTCGTTTCAAGGAGCTTACTGAAAATGTTACCCATTGGCCGCTAAGAGAGCAGGTGTCGTGGCAGAGAGGAGTCGACGTCCGTTGTAAGGCAAAGGAACTCTTCAGCACTAACCATTCTTGATTGTTTATCGTTGTCTGTAACACTTTATGGTTGAGCAGTTTTATTCGTTGTGTATAATTCGTAATTCTAGCACATATTGTTTGTTTTATATTGCTAAGCACCAAGACTGCTTATTTTTCCGAATTTTCCTTTGCACCGATATTTAAATCGTGATATCCATCGGCATCGCCTTCTACTCCACACAGACAATTTAATAATTGACATTCCTGACCTCAGCAGCCAGAGTTCGTAAAAACAGCTGTAATACTTCCAGGAGAATATCAAGTTTACAACTTGAAAAGTGTAGTACTAAATCTTAGGGCTCGTACCGATCTCTTAAAAAGTTCCTTCCACTGACTCCCGAAAACTGTTTGGCGTGTTTCGTAGGTGCCCGAAAATCATTCGGAGACATCGTCGAGAATTGTCCAGAGGCTAATTACTTCCGAACTGCGAAAGTTCCCGAGTTTTTGCGGACTTCCAGAAGCCATTTGAGCGCCGAAAGCTAGTTTTACTCAACATGGCTTATACTTCTTGAAAGTGGTAATTATCACTCCAGCTGAATATGGAAATGGATAATAAAATGCATATAGAACTGTTTGCTGTTCTGTAGAGGAGTGGTGTATTTTCCCACAGGCTTTTCCTTCTCTGGTCTCCTATAATGCAGTTGATATGCTGACATTTGTGACGCAGATTACTGCAACATCTTCAAAATTCTTTGCTATCGAGGTTATTAAGCAATCCCCAAACCTTATTCCGCAAAAAAAGTAATTTTTTAAACGTTGGAACTCCACCATAATGGTGGAATATTTTACGGCTGCAGAGAACATTGAAGAAGTGATATCCAGATGGGCTGGTTGCCTGTAAAAAGAGAGTTCAAGCGAACGAGCACCATCTCGACTCTTGCAGTAACGCTTCTTCGCGTCTTCGTCGTCTACACTCTTTTCTTCCACCTTCTCTTCTGGAGTAAAACTATTTATGAATGTCTCGCAATGAGTTTTCAGTGGTGGGATTTCTTTGGGGACAAATTTTGTTATCCAGTGTTTCGTTAATTATTCAAGCTTATTATGTTCTGTCTTTTGTTTTAGTCGCAGTTCTAACCGACAATTTCTTCGTGTTTCTCGATACACGCTATGTCTCATTAGCAGTTCTCCTTTCCATAGAGTTCTCTCAGAAACAGTAGCTGTGAGCTTATGTGATCTCATTTCGTTCAGCAGGAAATCCAAACTCCACTTTATGGGAAGTCGATATTTTCTACTCGACTTGATCGACAAGTCAACAGTGAAGCTGACTGAACAGATAAAAGACACTTTTGTAGTCTACGGTCGAACTGATTGTATGACCCTCACTTCTCCATTCATCCGTTCATTAGGTTGCGAATTAATAATAATGTAATTCGACATACACTCAAAAAACTAAGTGGTCGTAAGCACGGCTGCTGATTTTTTCAATCAACACTTGCACCGGTGGTGATACATCCAGTTTCTTCTACAGTAATCCGTTCAATCGCCAAAATGTGCACGTCGCAGTGGATGGAAACAATATCCAACACAGCTGAACACTCCAAAGTTCGCTTTCGACTCCAGCACAATTTTCTCTGCAGTAATATCTGTATAGCCATGGGGTTATCGTTGTATGTGTTACATATGCCGTATTTTGGCTGTACCATATCCCATGCGCCACTGATGTATCTAATAAGATTCAGTGCAAAATGCTGACAGTGAAGGATGACACCAATGTTAACACAGCTGGGTGTTTAGTCTGCTTTCTCTCCCCTCCTCCCCTTCCCCTCCCCCTGGTTTTTAGAAGGTTTCATGTATCAAGATTTTAGGCAAAGTTGCCATCGTTGTCATCAACTTGTACCACTAACTGTTACAAATTTGGAAGTGGTCTTACTGTTCATTAACTGAAGCAGTCCGTTTCAGCGTTGACTGGTCACTCGTCTACCAAGTTGCTGTGTTGATGGAGGTTATTTTTGAAGATAGCCTTTATTTTTCGACGTGGACATTTTTCAGTGGATTCATTTATGGCCGTCATATCATTATATTGCTATGATGAATCTGTTCATTTACAAGCAGTCGGGATGAAAAGGACACCTCAAATGATTAACCGGACGCAACAGATAACGAAGGGGGAAGTTGTAAATTGTAGAAATCCGGATAGCAAGTCGTTGCTGTAACTGACTGCGATTTAAAAAACGCCATATGATTGAATTTAATTGCCTCTGTCTTCATTTTAAAAGTACCCTGCAAATATTTTGCTCACTGAGTTCCCATAACAGAAGAAAATATTTTATGTGGTTATTACTCTTATTTTTTTTATTCTCCTTTGTTCGATTTCCTATTTGATTTTTGAGAGGAATCCGTTCTGTTTTGTTTTGTAGGCATGCGAAACGCTGCTTTTTAAACTGTAACCCGCCTCTTACGATAGTTGTTTAAGCAAATCTGCTGCAAGTGGAGATTAAAAAGACGAAAATCCAGAATAATGCCTCAATAGTACTTTTTATGCCGACGCTTAAAGCAATCTCACGGATCCAACCACAAGAGCCCAAGGAGTGAAGATTTCATGTAACCTTCACCCCCCATAGGATATCCCTATCTTTTATGAGATATGGGGCATCATATATCCATCGAAAGAGTAGCCTCCAGTAGCTATTTCTAAACATCGGGATTTTGCTAATGACGTGGGAGAAAATGCCAGTTGTCGGGCTCCATAAATCTTAGTTCATAAAGCAGACTGCTTAGCACTTGAGGTATCTAATCGGAAAGCAGACACATTCCTGCAGACGCCTACTTTGATGCAGACAATTTTCAAAGTTGTTCTAGTTGCAGCGGCTTTAGAGGATGTTTAACTTCACTCGTTTCACGATAGCGCCATAAATTGCTCGGAAATAAATCGTGAGCGACTGAAGTCAGATTTCAACGTACTGAGGAGCTGTGTTTTTGAAAGGAATTCTGCCACATTTCGCATCTTACGAACATGACCTATTAGCTAGTATGATTTATTAACGTTCGAGATATGCTCGTTGAGAAATGGCTTCAAAAACTTTAATTCGAAGCTTCGTATTTTAGAGAAGTGGAAGTTGGAGACACGGCACCATAAATTTTTGATGTCGTACGCCGATCCGAAACAGCATGTTGCCAGCAGTTAAGCACAGAGTCTTGTTCAGTCCTCAGCAGGTATGCCATTCTCCTCTGCTAGTTGTTCATTGCAGTTTGTCTTCTGTCACTCGTCAGTGAGTGTTTAAAAGTCTGAACAGATAATGTGAAAGCAAAGAGTCGAATTTTGTTAGGTACCTACGATTATTATAATTCACTTTTTTGGTGCATATGAATGTGGGTAGGACGTCTTATTTTGACGCTTCAAATCATGCCACTGAAAAATTTCATAAGAACTGGATGTGACCAACTGAGAGCGAATGTTTGAGTTCGTTATTCGAATGCGCAGCATCATAGATCGAAGTAGTGAACAAGGCATGAACTTTACACGCCTCCCATTGGTTTCTTGAAATGGAACAAACTTAGACTACTGGTAAGATATTTCCGAAAAAAGGTTGCCCAAAGGGTTAGTTAGATAAATTATCTCAGTAACAGCAGCTACTGTCCAGTTTTACACATCTTGAAAGCACGTCGGAGATGTTGGCACTGTATGTGCCTTCTACACCTCGACTTTTGGCTCACGTTGCAGTTCCACTAGTTGAGAAATAATTCTGGTCGAGTTATCTTAAACTTCAGCTGTATAGTGTGAAGAAATATTTGTTCATAACAAATATTTTGTCGACTAAAATAACGTAAAATAAAGAGGGAACTTTCGCACCTTTCAAAGTATGTGTAGCCCTTGCCGAACTTAAATGAAAAGAATTGAAAGGTGGATGGGCGGATGATCGTTTCGTGCAAATTCTAGTGTAAGTTGTAATTCTCCCACACCAAATTTCATAACACCGTTAACTTCATTGTTCCCCTATTTGCAACTGTTGGACAAACAAACTAGTAGACATCCTTATAAACAAGCATCTGACGTCACTACCACAGCATTTCAAAAGTCACTTCATAACAGCGCCTTAAAAGTCAGTAAATGAAAGGTTAGTCAGTTGCTTTGAAAGAGATTAGTAAACAAGAAGACAAATGACTGGTGCGTTTTCAGTTTCTCATTGTTTAGATCTCATTAGTCTTGGATCGTTTATAACGTAAATTTCGTGTCGAACCGTGCGAAAACACTTAGATAAGCGATTTTATACGAGCAACGAGGAGATTTTAGAGATTTGAGGAGGACTTCAGTCATCCCAGTTCGAAAATTTCCGCATTAATTGCATTCCTGAAGGTTCTGGAAGAAAGGAAAACCCAATTTCCACGAAGTAGACAACGACGAGCTTCAACAACACAACAGTGGACTATTTCCAGGTTGAATGCGCCAAGGGAGAACGGCAGCTACTACGGCTAACCTGAGCAGCAATACACAGGTAAGTTTGTTATAAACAGTTATTGTCGAGCCTTACTTGTTTTCCTAGCCGTATATTACCCCGTTTCGTGCAACTTCACCACTGTTTAACCTGCCCGCATGTGCGCGTGCTGTGATTTATTTAAACGCCATTGACGAATTTCTTTCGCAGAAAGATTGGATACTTGTTGGCAATTCCAGGAACGAGTACAGGAGAGAAGGAGAAGGGGAGGGGGAGAAACAGTGGAAGGAGCATATTTCCAAAAAGCTCAAACTTGTATACTACGCAGAAATGAACAGCACCTTTCTAAGATTTCAACGCTGATATCTGAAGGGCACTGAAAGTAGGAGCTAATTTCTAACCTTCAAAAGTTCTTAAACGCTAAAAAGTGAAACCAGCCAAAAAAAAACGTTCTAGTCAAATGCGTTTGTAGATCGTCTAATAGGCGCGTAAGTATGAGGTTCTGATGCTTTCGCCTATATGATCAATGCTTTTTTTTCGCCGATACGCATTCGCATTCGATGCCTCATCAACAGTCTTTTCACTAATGTTCACTTTCGCTGACCAATCGCCCTCTGCCGATTAGTTCTTTCACGATATACATTTCATTACCTCTACAAATGACCATCTTTATTTATTTGTTCGTTTATTTATCTATTTGTTTATTTATTTATTCGTTTGTTTGTGCGCACAATAGTGAAATGAGTTTGCGTCATTTTCATAATGTCTATTTTTGCGAAAATCCTAATCGACAGGTCGTCGTCGGTCGTACGACTCAGTGTAGTCTGTTGTAGTTTTTGTAGAGCACTTATCCTGTTCAGGCAAACAAGGACCCAGAAGGCGTAAATGAGCTGTAGTTAGTTTGCAAGTAGGGTAAATATTTTCATGTTGCAACTAATAGGCAGCCGACTTTTTTTGCACCTTCGACAATTTCCTCGTATCGAGGAAATATTAGTTCTAAAAGGAGGAATATTTAACTCTCATCGGTTTTTTATTCAGCCTATTTTCCGTTCGGTATTTCTCCATAAAGAACTCTCTGAACCTTCTGTTCTATTCTCGACCTTCGTATAAAACTTATTATTGTCGTTAAAAGGGAGCCCACTCAAGAAAAGCCGAATTCTTTCCACATTTGAGCACAAAAATAGATAGCCAATGTTTGATTTGCTCACTTTACTTTGAAGCATTCTAAGTGCTGTTATTAGGGTGAGGGAATGCTTCTGGCTGCGTGCGAATTCCATAATATCTCCTTTCGAAAAACTTTCACTTCGAGCAGCGTCACTTCCCCGTGGATGAGTAAGTCGGAAGGATTACGTGAAATGCCTGTTTATGCGTATAAAAAAAAGGTACTAAGGTTCTGCAAACCATGCATTCATTAGTTAAGTGCTTGGTGACGAAAACAAGTAAAAAAGAGACCGGCAACGGTGATCACTCATTCACAAGGAAAGAAGTACATACCACGGAGTGGCGCATTTTCTGATAAATTGAGTTTCCTCATTTCGCCCATTGGTATCAACGGACCTAGAAGACCTCGTATGCAGAAGTAAGAAAACAGAAATGAAAAGGCTCTAAATTATGAAATTCGAGTGCACGCAAGGCAAAATCATTCGACAAACGTCTAAACAAAATGCATTGCCTTCAGCAGCTGCGTATAAATGTGAAAATGCAAAAGTTGTCTATAAAACATCTTTTGCGTCAGCTGTCGAGTAACAAAGCAACTTAGTAGAAGCAACTGCTGTCTAGTGGTAGGAGAAGATGAAAGTGGAAATGAATGGATGTGATAAATACGTAAGGAAAATGAGCATATGATAGGTTAGACAAAAAATAGACCGACTGCTAGGACCTTACAATTGATTTTCTTTGCTGTCATATTCCAGAATAGACGAAAAAGCAAAAAAGTCACTGTGATTGGGGGGTGGGTGCGAAATCATCCTTGGCTACATCTGTACTGTCGAGCGGTTGTCAAAATGAAGAAGGTAGTATGTAGTGTTTTATTTACAGCTGCACAGCATGCGATTCAGTGCTTCATTTTATTCAATAGCAAATTATGAGTTCTGCGATTGCAGATGTATTTATTTCGTTTGCTGCATTGGACTTTATTAGGCTATTTGGTATGCTAAACGCACAGGACATCGGTTTCCATTCTTGTTTTCACGCATCCCCTGCTGCCTCTGGAGAAGTGTGATTATGCTCTATCTGTTCATCGCAAGTCGAAGAACTATCATCACTTTTCTATTCAGCACCGCTCTTTGATGTATAATTTTCAGTCTCAAATAGTTTTGAACGAATAATGTCCAACAACATGAGGCGGCTTTTGCTTGCGACAGGAAACCTGGTAATAAGAAATATGGCCTGCTCTCCGATCGACCGGTTGCCATGCGGACTTTCGGTATCTGGGTGAGCGTTGCTTCATGCGCATTTATTATACTCGACTACTTTTCATCTGCATCAGAATTGCGCATAAAGAGGAACATTTCCAGTGATCTGTTATCTGTTTATAGCTGCCGTTTCGTTGTGGTGAAACTTGTTGCCTATTTGGATGAGCTAGTGATCGAAATGCCGGCAGTGCTATTTGTTGAAGGGACGATGGAAATTCCGAACAGTCACCTACTAAGTGCAGACGTTCAAAGCATCCGCTGAACGACTTCGTTGGCTGTTTTTTTTTTAATGTCCCTGGAGCGTCGAATGTGAGCCGTTAATGACGGAAATGCCATTCAGTGTATTTCTCTCACACATTTTTATTGGATTATCCACCTTACCTGGTCGCATCACCTTTTTGGTCACTTTGATGACGCTGCTCAAGTCTTTCATTTACCTTGCACTTACGTACCTCCTCGTCTGTCCACGATTATAATTTCATTCTCTCGTGAGGAATCCTTCATCATATGAAGTTCAGCTATAACAACCGGTTAATACGATGTGCTAAGAAGCTTCGCATGTATTTTCTACAGCTAGTTAGCATTCAATGCAAAGGCAACTAAAAGTGCACATAATAACGAGCGCAGTGGATGTAAACACTTTGAGAGAAAGCATTGTCCTGTAAGATGGGTGGTTCATCTGTATGCAACAGGTATGAGTTCCCAACGTTTCGTTAACTTCCATAACCAGCGTTATTTATGATTTATAAGCGGAGTGATATCTGGAAAAATCTAAAGCGTTTCGCAGCCAACCAGGTCACAACTCTTTCCAAATGAAAATGACCTTTTTCATATAGCACTGCATCTTTACTTTAAAGCATTAGAAATTTGTTATTATTCTTTTCACTGTTAAGTTATGGTCTAACTAATTACATACTTGAAATATTGTATGGTGCAATACATTTGTGGAGGATACTATCAAGGAAGAGAATGAAGTGCCGATGAATGATCAGTGTGGAAGTTTGTTGCCCATGAGTGTAGAGAATTGAATTTTAATCCATTGCAGTTATCCTATTAGGAATGTTTAGTCTCACTGTTGCAAGGCGCTTGTCTTATTTGTTTAATGGAATGATAATGTAGTGGCGATATGTTTGTGCACCGATTTTCGTGCACGCTTATTGCTTTGCAATTTGAGTGTGCAGAATCATTTTTCATTCCCCATATTTTAAACTGTCTCCACTCAGTCGCATTCAGCTGTTCACTTCCGTTATTTCGCTGTAAGTCTGTTCTCCACTTCCATTCGCTATAGACTTCCTCCAGTAGTAATGACACTTCATCCAATCGGTCATAAATTTATGGTACTAAGCTGTGATCGAAATGGGACTGCATCTGAATAGGCTTCAAAAACGAGCGGCGATTGCAATAAATTCGTCTAACTTTTGATCTAGCAGTAGAGATTTTGAATGCTCACCATTAACCATAGCTGCTATTGATTTGATCGGAAGAGAGCCAGCAGGAGTGAATAGAGAATTGCTTCTGTTGAGGATAAAATAGATATACTAAATGAAGCTTGCGTTTCTACGAGAACTTTGAATAAAAGAGACCATTTTTCGTTGAAATGCTCTCCACAGATGCGTTCATTTATTAACCAAATTTTTTTGGGATGCGCGCTGCGATGTGCTATAAAAAGATATTTCTTCGAATAACAACTAGCATATTTCATTATTTCGATCTACGAATAACCGTGCAGAGCACATCACAACTGTTGTCTGCTTATTGCCTCCCAATAGCAGTGCCATATTGTTCGTAACAGTTTTCGAATCACTCACCATCACCGATATTTCTTGCTTACTATCTACCCTCGTGATTAGAACAATCGTGTTGTGTTGGAAGGCGATCATTCTCGCACCATTTGTTTTCAGCGCGCGTGCTCTGTTCCATAGCACACATTAACGTGATCTCACCAAACACAATCTGCTGCTTGTTCGTCCCTGTTATTCAGTCCATTTGTCGCTGTATTGGGTGCGTTGGGCGGTTTGTGTTTCTTTGTTATCGCTATCCTATCCAGACTTTCGTGTTGTCGTTAACAGAATATATCGTGGCCTCTTCATTAGTATTTATCACATAGCAGGTCATATATTAAGTCGTAAGATGTGTTGGTATGATGCATTAGCAGTTGTTTTTCTTTTCCTTCAGTTCATTATGAACCATCATCTATGAATCCTAATATTCTACTGGCAGTACTTATTAACAAACCGTATCACGCAGATTTAGCGGGCTGCTTGCTTTATATGGTGCTTTCGACACGAAGTTAGGTATGCCTGGGGTTTCGCGCAAGTTGTTAGTCATGCAGAGGAAAGGAAAAATATGAGACACGCTGACGACATCAGAAGTGTAGCGATGAGTCTCTCTTTTCTTCCCAGTCACCTTCCTCAGTGATTTGATCGAGTGATCGCTATAGAACACCCGTTGCTTCCATACTTACGGCTGCACCCACTTTTTTGTGGAGTGAACCCGGCGAAAGATCCCGTGAAGAAGTTCACTGGTATATTTCGGTGCGACATTTAAGCAAATGTGTGTTGATCCCCAGTGCCCAAGGCAGTACACTGGAGAGCGATCTCCTTTCCTTGCTGAAAGCGTAAACTTTTTCACACCTTCTCAAAACCTACTTTTATAATCCTTGTACCGTCGTTGTGCCTATACATCCTTATAAATTCATATCTGCTCTCTGCTGGTCGTTACCACTGACGGACCAATATTTCTTAGGTGAGCGTCGTGATGCTCTTGAAAGTCTCACTGGTGTCAGCAGGAAATCAAACCTTTTAAGTTAACGGCGCTTCTATCCCCGATTATATTACGACATATTCACCCACATCAAAGTCACATGAAGTTCAACTAGAATAACGTTTCAGTATTGAGTAGTGGAGAAATTATAGCCTCCTTTCGTTGAGTACCTTGCACTGTTTGTTTGGACTAGCTTCTATTTCCATTGATTTTTCCTATTTCTCAACCAAGAAATGTCACTACGATGGGCATAATTCATCGATCGGGTCGCGGTTGTTTTCGCACAAAGACATGTGAGGACGAAGCTCTTCGAGTGCCCTTCGGGCACACTTTTATCCACTCTTCATCATGTTCGCCTCATTCATTGTTTCAGTGCGTCGCGCACATTTCACCACTTGCAGCGGGCCCTGCGTTCCTTCTTACTTTCGAACAGCGTATAAAAAGTCGCTGCGCTGCTGATAGATCCCTAAAGTAGTCAGCCGTAGCACTTAGCAAGGTTCGGGCCGTATTTTCCATGCGATTTTAAAGTCTGGGACAAACATGAATTAGGGATCTTCAAAAAAAAAGCCGTACGAAACCGCTGTGAGAATGATGATGATGCCGCCAGAAATATTTCGCACAACTTAGGTCATTGCGCCATTGTATGAGAACGATGGCTGAGGTTTTATCAAGGCTGTATGTTACATACAACTTTTCTGTGTAATACGCCAAGTCATTTGCACTTCCTATGGTGAATTTGCAAAACCGTTTTTACGAGTTTTTACTATGCAAAGTTGAAAAGTGAGTATTGATCTCTGCGAAATGAAAAGGATATAGGGCTGATTGTCGGTAACATGTTCCAAACTGAGTTATTTTATAAAATCGTGCCTTTAAATGATGCCCCTTATCTGTTACTGACTTTTGAAACAGATATCTCTCTCCTAGACGAGGAAGGCGAGTAATCTTCTGGGCACTAAGTTAATTAACCTACCTATTATTGGGAACTTCTGGTGTTTCACTTTCTAGGTGCGTTGGACAATTCGGACAGAGCTCGGTTCTCAGCTTATGTCTGCTCTGTTCGCACTAGGAACCATACCTACAAGTGGTTGGTGAACGAAGCCGGAACCGAGAAAATGTAAGTTGAACATGTAATCATATCATCGCTGTATCTTTTAATTTGAAGCCAGTAGGCAGCCACTGGGATAAATAAATGGCGTTACGTTGCATGATTCTAGCCGTAAAAGATGCTGCCAGGGCGTATGCGTATGTTCTCATACTGAAGTTGCTTTATGAATGCGAGCGCAATCAGAGCTGCAAATGTGACATCCGTATAGGTAGGAATGAGAAGCTTGTTGAACGAAACAGTGAGGTCTACAGTAATCCTCTCTGTTATATTCTGAGAGAGCTTTAAACGTAAATGTTGCAGTGGCGGTGGTGAAATCTTGCAGTGGCCACGATGACCTTTCCGATGTCAACGGCCGTACTGTTCGTAGTCTTTTTCTAAATGTAAAAAGCGAGTAATAAGAATGAATATCAGTGCGAAGTCAGTTGATTTATCGAGTGATGCGGACAGGATGTTTATCGAGTAAATTCGAAATTTGAGGAAGGTCGATGAAAAATTCGGAGGATGCAACAGTTGGAATGCGAGCGCAATCAGAGCTGCAAATACGACTTCCAGATTCTCAGGTGATTTCCAGTTTCCCTCCCTATTTGCTTGGAATGCGTCAATTTGAGTTATCAGACTTTAGCGCGACGCCTGAAGATGCTGCCTTTTTTATTGGCCCATTATTGCACTTTATGTAAACATTTTTTTGCGGTTCTGCTTACTTTGACCGATCCTTGATTAGCTGACGATTTTGTACTTCCCAGCGTGATGCAACTTATGCTTATGCGTAGCCTTAAACGCAGTCTTGTTTTATTTAGTGGCATTTCTTGTGTCTTCACTTCGCTGCTCAAGAGCACCTCTTTCAGTTCTCATATGAGTAAAGACTGTATACTGTTGCTCTTATTTCTGTCACTACCAGTGCTATTAGTGCTGCCATTACTAAATTTTCATTCATGCTTATGAAATGTCAGATGAAGCAAAAAAGAAAAATGCTCCTCTCTGCACAAATTGTTTTTCGTTGTGTGCAGGAGAATAATTATACCTGAGCACGTAACACATTAATCCAGTTATATTCATTCCAAATTATGTAGTAGTTTCGATTACCCACACCGGCCTGACTAATTGACTGATATTTCACTTTTCTTCGGTATCTGTGTCTACTTTCTTCAATTTCTAATGACTTTCTTCATTCTAAGGTGTTTCTTCGAGCTGGTCTCGTTCTCCTATCTCTCTCCCACTAACTAACTCACTCATTCACTCTTTAGCTCGTCAGAAGAATACTTTATGCAGTGCTGCTGCTTCTTGCTGAGCACCACTGAGAAGGGATGAAGACCCAGTGTAGAAGAAATTGCTGATTCAGTTCAGTTTCACAAACAAAGATAGGCGTTCATGTTTCCTTTGGGTTAATTAACTCTGCAAATTAATCGAATTTATGCATTCTGACGTTCCATTTACGTTCGACGCCTATTTTGCTGGTCTCGGAGGTGAAACGGGTGAATAAAATAAATGCCAGCCAGTCGCTCTTGCTCTTTTCTTTACTCAATGTGCTGAATATGAATTTCTAAATTTCGCACATGCTTGCTTTCAGGCCGTTTCCGTGCAATATTAGGAGTGATCACGTTTTGGGATGAACGTCTAACGGTCATCGGCATTTGGCTGCGCTGCTTGATTACGCTTGCACACTTGTTCCATATCTGCATAACAGTGCATTGCGTTAGCTTAGTGCTTATGTTTCACTCATTTCGGTGTGAAAGCTTCAGTGAGATGGGGATCATATAACACAAAATGGCAGATACCCAGCACAACCGCGAAAGCATCTCCGAAGAGATTAAAGTTCCCCATCTCAGGTGTAGCGGATATTTCCTTGTTTATAAAGGCTCAACTACCAAGATTTTTGACCGTCTTTCACTGGCTATGTAAATGCCCTTTCAAAAGTCTTCATTAAGTCATTCAAGCTTTCGGGTGTAATGAAACTCCCACTGCGCCGTTGGCGGCTATTGTTCGATCTGCTCGCCCGACTTGAGCGCACCGCAATTTCTGGCAGTGACGTCATGTAGAATTTGCACTTACTGTGCTTTGGATATGCTGGAGCTGTGTCCACTGTCTGTTAATTGTATCATGTTTTCTCTTGACCCGTTGCCACCTTAATCATCGTTTTTTGGTTTTCTGCTCCGAGTGCTACCTTCAAACTCACTACTACATTCGAGGACGGGTTGTTACACTGGCATTATTTCCTCAGTTGTTCTCGAATCTGCTAAGAAAATCAACTTCACCTGCATGAGAGAGTGGAAGTATTGATTGTTACTTATTGTTCAAATAGTGAAGCCTGTAAGGGAAGTCAGGGTTGAATTTTAACATCCTCTTCTTTTGTTTTTTATTGTTTTTGCCGAAGTGGGCTGTGGAAGAAAACTCGAGTGGGCTTCGGATGCCTACGTCCGTAGGCATGATTGTATTATTCCGAGTAATGATTGGACAAAGATACTCTCTATCAGGATTCGGATGCGAAGGATTGAAATAGCTTTATTAACAGCAATATTTGTTGTTAGATTATATTTTCAGTCCACAACAAACCGAGCAAAATATAAGCAGAAAAATTAGTTCAGTAGAAAGAATGAAAAAGATCAGGGATAAAAAAGAAAAAATAGGACATATACAATGGCACTGCAACACGATGCAATTTTAAAAAAATTCAAAAAGAAGAGGTGAAGGGTGTCCCACAAAAAATCCTTAGGAGCATGGAACGGAGCTGGATTAGAAAGTGAGGGGAAAAAAATGCAAGGGTTTCCACTTCAGAAACGCCATGTATGGCGCATTCTTCACACTTATGAGATTATGTGCGAAGAAGTATATCGCTTAATGAGTATGTAGGATAGATGAATCAAGCATGACCTCCATGCAGCTACCCACCATTTCGAAAAACATGTCTGTTTTTTCAGAAAATGGATAGGTTTTTCAAGGAAGTGCCGAGTCGAACCACAAAAAACAAAACTGCGAAGGTTTCTTGATGGTGGTGATTATTGATAACTCAGTGAAGGCTTCGTCACTGTTTACACTTCTGGGAAAAACTCCTTGCACATTTTCAAATTCGTGAGAACCCAGAACAGATGCATTCCAGAAAATATTCCCTCCTCTATCTTTTTTAGTTGAGGCAAGGTGCGCATAACGGTGCAGTTCGAAAGATATGCTGTCATTCCTTAATCTACTTAATTTCTGATGTTTTATGAAGACAGTGACATTTCTTGCCTAGACATCAGTTGATTCACTACTCCCACTTCTTTACTAGTGCTTGCACATCAGCATGTCAGTAGTGCCTGTTGTAGATGTAATAATAGTACCCGGATAGTGGTGCATCGGAGGAGCTCGGAGTTCCGAGATTTACGGCACCCCTCGTCAGAGCTGAATGGCGGAAAAATTATTTGGGAGCGTTTTGGTACCAAAACGGGCTTTGTCATTGGCTTAATGGTGGAGACCGAGGCGCTCTACCTCAAGCATATATGCAATGAAGCAGAAGATAAAGAGGAGATGGCATCAAGAAAAATTCCCCTTCATCCCCCTGTATTTCTTGTTAGAATCTTCAGTTCCGTTTCTGCATAAGTCCTAAATCTAAACCTGAACGGTCAGTGAAGCTTCATGAAGAGCAGTAACCGTTAACTTGGATCTTCAGTGTTCCTCTTTTTAATGAGCATTAACGCAATCGCGAGTTGCTTTCCTGTACTTCATTGTTCGATGATAAGGCAACAAAATGAAGCAGCGGTAACAATGAGGAGCTTTTGTTGAAGTCGCGTTTACTGAAGTTAGACTACTTGCGGGAAAGGTAATGAGGCGAGAGAGTATGTTTGCAGAAGTCTCTTTCCTCTTCTTTTTGTGATTTTGCGATCTATGAAGCATGACGGGTACGTTTTTCCTCTTTTTTCTTACCTAAACCATTTTGTATGATAATTTTATTTTCTGTCTTCCTTGCGCATCGTAGGCCCAGTAAGTGCTGTGATCAACGCTCCGTTTCAAACTGTGGCATGTAATTTCAACTGTTGTGCAAATAGCGGGCACACGTTTATGCAGTCAATAAGAATCATAATGAAAGGCAAGCGTTAATGAAGGATGATGACCAGAAATCGCTTTCGCTTAAAAAACCGTGAAAAAAAGAAGGGCGGGCTGTAGGACTCTTCTGTGAATGGTAGTCGACGAACGCCAGAAAGCACTTGTCGGTTTCTCTTGCTCTCCACTATGAAAGCCGTCATGAAGTGTGTTTCATGGTGAAGCCTCTTTGAGTCCAGGCTAGCATTCATCTTTTTGCATGTACATACCCAACCGAAAATAAAACATTTAAAATAAGTTTGAACCCTTTCATTTTAGAACCCTCTCATTTTATATATTTCCGCTTCATTTAGCTTTAAATTATTCGCTGCGCACTAGATTCATGTTTCGGGTCCACTGGGTGTTGGAGTCTTTGTGAAGAGCAAAGGAAGTCAACGAAATTCGTAGTTTCCTGGTCATCGGACAGCGTCGCTTTTCGTCAACAAATATTAGATCATTCGGGGTGGTTTTGCATTGAAAGTGAGCGGGTTTGACGAGGAACGCATTTGCAGAAAGTTTTGTATCAGCCTAAGAAAATCATTAAAAGGTGTTTGCAGTATTATTTAGGGATTCTTCGCATTTGCGCGGCCTGTTTTCTGATCATCTCTGGCACTATCGCATTTTTTATTTCCTTAATTAAGAAATTCGTTCAGAAGGCGGTATTTTGACTCGGTAATAGAAAAGTAGCCAGCTAGACTATGCAACGTCCTGAAAAAAGTCTTCCAAATATGTTTCAAAAGACCAAAAAAGCCGCTGCCAGCAATATTCATAAAGTAAGTGGAAGTAGGTTAAAGGACGCAACGCTGAGCAGTTTTCTGACTTAAGTGAAAAAATTTCGATGAAAACTTTTGAACGCCTTCTGAAAAGTCATATATATGTGAAAGGGGCGCCTTAAATGCCATAATACTTTGACGGGTATGCCAATTTTATTTTTCCTACTTCCAGTTTGTTTGAGTGCCTCCGTCTTCCAAGATATTGAAGGGAGGGGATGGAGGAGCACATTCAAACGAATGCTGTTATTTTAAAAGTTTTTTGTGCATTGCCGCATTTTCATATCGTAAACTGCCTTGACGCTGCCACTTGCTGCGCTTTCGCATTCGTCTTTATGCTGGATACTTGGGGAAAATCTAAAGTTATGCTAGCCACCCTTGCAAGCCTTTAGTTATGATTAATTACGACGAGAAATTGCACATATTTCTATGTATTGCAAAAGTTTTCTTCGAACTGTGAAGGCAAGCACGAACGGCTCGTTCACCTACTGAAGTCACCAAATGTATTTAAGCTTTTGCCTCGAAACTTGTTATTTTCTAGCGGCGTCTCCTTGACTCCTTTCTACTTCCTTATTTCCTTGTTACAAGGAGCAGAGGTTTAAACAAGTTATGTGTTTAGCTAGAGTTTTAAGATTGCTCATCAATAGCAACCCGTCTTTCGCATTTCGCGAGTTTCGCGAAACAGGGACGCGGATTGCCGAGCGAAGTGGTAATTATGACGTTTCCGTAAACATTCTGCATAGTAAGAACGCGACTGTGAATACCCGTCGGAATCACTTTCCCCCGTCAGAATCCTATTCTCTTTTTTCGTCTTTTCGTTTATGCTGTGCTAGGCGATATCACCACTTCGCCACAACGGTGATCCATTCAAACCACTCAACACATGGTCATCAAAAACTTCTACTTTCATGAAATTAGAATATTGTGCTGAGTATAGTTTGTGGCGTAAATCTCTTTGAAGATTCGTGGGAGGCCATTTTTGAGGAGCGCACAAAACCTCACAGTAATATTGACAGCATGATTTGTTATTATAACACTGGCAGTTAATTTTTTTGCTCCACGAAATCTCTTCCTTGCGATGCCGAGGCTTTATAGTATGATTAGTTTGTTGCGTGACCTAATCAGAACGCGCATATATGAGGTAGGGGGAGGATAGGGGAAGAGGAAGGGAGAGCGAAGTGAGCACACTCAACATTTGTTGTACGCTTTCCGGTTCATTTTCTGTTGTTTCGCCACTGAAATAAAATTTGCGATGGACTTTGAGAGACGACATTTGTCGCCGTTGTTTACGAAGATGCTCAGTACAGCAACTACCACTGATCACTGCAACAGTTTTGTGAGAATCCCGCTTCAAGTCATGCTAGTTTAAATTTTATTAGTAGTTTGTCAGGTTAAAAGACTCGGTGGTAGTTCGTTTTTTCCCTAGCAGTCAGAAAGTGCAGTTGCAGAGAACCTGCTCCTGCTGGAAATTATTCTGATAAAAGGTGTGATTTGGAGAACTGCCTCTTTCAATTTTAAAAATTGTTGGGTTATTGACGTAAGCTTAACATGAAGTCCACGATCGTGTATTGGAGCGAAGTAGGAAATAGAATAACCACACAGTATATGTAAGGAATATTCGACTCGGTGCAATGTGCGTGCAAATTTGATTGTCTGTAACTTTTATTCCAAAACTAAAGTTGGAATTCTTCAAAGTCGTCGGAGTACTGGAGGTCACCTAGTAGCGTCTCACTTTGTTTCATAAATTCGCCATTTTGCTTATATGCCGTTCTTTGTATATGGATGTTCTCCCGCTCAGTAACTAAACGTCGTGAAGTATATAGCATTCGCCGACGAAAACTCGTTCATCCGCAGTCTTGTTGCTGTTTGCTAGAGAACTTCCCAAGCACAGCCATACTATTTATAGGTCCAATTTTTTCTTACATCGGCCATGAATGAAGGAATCTGTTCTTTGCACGTGCGTCTCAGATGTTTGTACAAGCAAAACCAATTCTGTAGCTATCGTCCTGTTTGTGTTTCCACTCCACCAAATCACTCACAGCGACCACGCATAAAACAGCATAAAACAAAACATTTATTTTATTCTGCCTTATTGCATTTTATGTTATGTTATATTATTTTATTACATTTAATCCCTTTAATACATTTTTTGCTTCATTATGGTACCTAATCCTAGATTTTGATCTGTCCTTCCTTTCGTCTTCCCTTTTTCTCACTTTGTTTGATTTTGTTCTTGCCTTATCTTGATCTACGACGGTTTTAATCCACCCACGTTCCACCTTAACTGACCTTGACCTTGCTTGATTTTGGTGTTTCTTCATTTCGGCTTTCCAAAGATCCCCATCTTGCCCAATTTTGATCTACCCTGATTCTAACCTTCTCATTTTAAAGTACCCCGCATTTCGTCACGGTTCATCTTGTTCCACCTTTATTTCCATCTCCTGTGATTTTGGTCTTCCTGCATTCTCATCTCAGTTCACTTTCATCTTGCTTTATTTTGGTCTTGCTTCTCGATTTTGATCACGCCTTATTTTTTCACTCACCCTTTCTGATCCACCTGATTTTGATTTTCCCTCATTTTGTTCATCTCCTATTTCGATCTTCACCGACCTTGATCTAGCCGGTTTCCCATTTTCGCCGATTTTGATGTAGCGCGGAATTGATCTTTCCTAATTCCGGATTCCCCCATTCAATCTTGTCTGAATTTCTTCTTTCCCCATTTTAATCAGCCTAGACTTTGATATTCCATCACTCTGATCTAACCTGATTTTGATCCGTCTTCATTCTGACCACCTGTGATTTTGGTCTCCCCCGATTTTGGCCCTCCCTCGCTTGACCCCCCTCAAGTTGCGTTATGCCCGACTTTGATCTACTTGGATTTTGGCTCTCCTTGACTTTGGTCTTCTTTTGCTATGATCTTGTGTGGTTTCGTCTTGATTGTTTTTGATTCACCGTGATTTTGAGTGAGCCTGATTTTGATATAGCCTGATTCTCATCTTCACCGATTTTGATCTAAGCAGATTTTGACCAACCACGGTTCTCATTTTGCTTGATTCTGGTCTTCGACCGTCCGGTCTTGCCGGAATTCTATCTTACTCGACTCCGAGCTACTCTAATTTCGGTCCCGCTCGATTTTCGTCTCCCCGTCTTGTCCTCTTCCGCTCTCTTTGTTTTTCCCCATTTTCATCAACCTATGCTTTGACATCCTTTCTTTTTGATCTACCCCCGATTTGGACCTCCCATGACTTGGCCTTCGTCTTTTGATCTATCGTGGTTCTGTCCTACCCTGCTCTTTGGTCATCAGGCGAGACGACTACCACGGTAGATCAAAATTAGGGTATATGGAAAGTGACTTTCGATCATCGCCGGTTTCGGAGTTTTTAGACTTTTATCTACCTTCATTTTGACCTCCCATGATATTTTGATCTATCTTCACTTTCCTCCCATGACTTTAGTCTTTCTCTGCACTTTTTGATCTACCATGATTTCAGTCTTCACTGATTTTGACCATCGCCGATTTCAAAGCTTTTAGAATTTGAAGCACGAAGGAAGCACGAAAAGCTGTTGCCGGTACGATAATTTCAGATTAAACATTGTTAACCGAGATCTATGAGAGCATAAATGCGTAGTGCTGTATGAGTTTTTGTGATGCTAAATAAGTAAAACTTTTTTGAACTTTTCGAATGAGAAGCACATCTGAAATCAGAGGTTAAGGGTATTTACGAGGATACTGAGTGGCAGAATATTATAAAACAATTTGTCATAGTGTTACTAATGTTGCACTTGAGAAATTTCAGTAAACTTTTTGCCATCACGAATGGCATCTCTATGAATTCTTTACAACGTTGATATCATTAAAGATTTTCAGACCGACATTATAAATGCAAATTTCAGTAAATGAACAGTGTATATCAGCAGTTCTAGTACAAATGACTGCAAGTTTCACATAATTGTTTTCGCAATTCGTCCTCTTGCCATTAATTTGTATTCTGGAGTTCAAACAGATAACGCCTTGAGGACCGTTTTCTTTGCGGCTGGAAATACCTCCAAGAAAATACCCTTCAGTAGATATGATCAGCCTGTCACTATACTTATCATTATTCAAATTTCATAAGCAATACGAGACTGCAAACTACAACAGCAAGACGGACGGGTCGCAGATAAACAATGCAAATGTACATAGGGCATGCTCAAGTGAAAAAACTGGGAGATCGACGCCGATAGATGCGATCTGGTAGGAAATTTTCGGTGCTCGCCAGTACAGTGCTGCTTACCTTATGACAGTTCATCCCTTCCATGTTGTTTTTAACAGTTTGAACATAAGAATACTTGCTACCGGTTGCGGTAAGGTAAGAAAAGCGTTGTCACAGCAACGAACATTTAATTAGCGGATAAGCTATCAGAAAACCCTCACGTCTTGAAACTATGAATGTACCTCAGCTGGCATGACTGCCGGACAGATAGAAGTAATTTTGCCTATTTCCGACTTTCGGATTTCCAGCAGCTTGTGGGACTTCCTTAATCCCTCTCTCCCTTTCTCCCCATACTCCCAACCGTAAACGATAGCAGACGATCCCCACATCACAAATGACAACGATGACTTTCGTTCACCGGCAATCGCACCACCACGTTGTTTTATTTGTTATTTATGCGAAATTGTCGAACCTTTGGAGAGCAGACTATTCGCATGCTAAAGGAGACGATATTGGGCATTTAAAGGACGCTTCGCTTGGAGAAGTTTCACTTCTGAAAGAATTCATGAATCCATAAAGGAGTTCCAAATTTTTCTCATATGGAGGTCTTTCGTCGGAACATATATTTTTAGTTCTTCACTTAGGTTCCCATGCTAAATCCGTAATGGCGCAAATTACTTTTGTTTTGAATTCGGTAGATCAAAACTCGAAGTACTACAGACAACAGTGAGGAAGCGTATCCCTTTCGAAATTATCTAAGGTGCGTTTATGGCTGCAATCTTTGAGGTGACTAATTTGGATGCAGTTTGAACAAACTTCTATTGGTCAGTGATGCCATAAATACCATCACTGAGCAATGGAAGTTCTAGTTCCATTCAACACCAACTGCACTTCCAAATTCGCTTTCATTTTTCTCCCCTTGAGTTTATTTCTTGTTCGCTCATTTCCACTATTCACTCTCTCTCATTCCCATCGTCAGCATTATACAAGCTATATGCGTACTGCATCAATATTTGCCCAACGAAATCGAGAATTCGGCTAAGGGCCCATGTTAAAAATGTTCACACCAATGCAATACTAAAGAAAGCGATTTCGCAAATTTAAGCATCGGAACGGGCATACTCACGGAAATCTGCTGCTGGCTGCTTAAACTAAATGATACCTCGGAACGTCCACTCTTGCTGCTTTTCGCAATACGATCATACATTTCCATCTAATTTTCTTTCCTTTATATTTTATAAAGAAAAAAGGGAATGTAAACAGTCTTTTGTAAAATATTTCAACTCCAGAAGAAACAAACGCAGAGATACAAGCAATAGACCACTGTTAGAAGACTAGATGCTAACAATGCAAGACTAAAGCATGGGTAAATTACCTATGTCAGTGAGCTGTGTTCAGTTTCGGCCCATATTCGTTGACTTGTGCATCCACGTTGTGCGCAGACCATCGTCAGAACGATACGCCTGACCCTGTTAGTACGAGAAAATTGCATAGATAGATTAATTATGGACGAAGAAGTCGATTAAAAAACGAAAATAAAAAGAAAAGTTTGGATAAAATGTCTGCTAAGAATCCGCAATAAACACAAAAGTCATATAATGCAGAGCCTACCTCATCACTGCGATCCGTTTTTCTTCGTTTTCTCCACAACCGCTGCTTGAGAGTTGGAGCTGGGGTATCTTTTGCCGGCGCTTTCCACTTTTATTCTACAAAGAAATTTCATTCGAAGACACAAAGAAGAGTTATGTGTACACAACAGCAGTGCGGTAATAAGGAAAAACACGAGAAAAAGCCGTATGATATTAGCAATTAATAAAATCACGGCTACAAATAAACTTATACACTTATCTACTAATGTACACTTGCCTAGTAGTGAATGCATAACTACTCTGCAAGTTTGGAATACTCCTGACAGGAACTGAAAACGCGAATGTAATCTGCTGAGGACAGTATGGGAGATTCTACCAAATTGTAAGAGTAGAGAATAAACATTAATGATAAAGGTGAGTCAAAAGCTAAAGATCTGTTCGAAGGTTTGTTTGTTCGAGGTTTGTTCGAAGTATACTTACGAAGAAACATTCAAACATTACAAGCAAACGACATCGAGATAACATCTACAGTTCAATCCCGATACAGCGCCACATAAACGATCCTCACAGCCACACGCGATGAGACTAAATGAGAACCCTGATGCTGAGGTCACTACCCTTACTGTTGGTGCCGCGTAAAGATCAATAATCAACTGCTTCTTACCTGCCTTTGGATCTTATTCAAACAAAGCTGAAACATCCCGCGCCAATGTACGAAACTAAACAAAATTTGAAGGCATTTCGTGTGTGTAGGTTGGTGACCAAATCTTAGGAATAATTGTTCCATAATCCGTTAAATGTATCAACTGTATGTACGCAAGACATGCTAAGATATTCCCTTCGCAGTTTTGGATAATCAACTCTGTGTCAGTCACATAAAAGCTAGTCTCGCTATTAGGGGATATTTCAGCCCCATATAATATTCCATTTCCTTATCGTTACTGCGTTACTGCAGTAAGGTTAGTTCTGCAACTTATATTACTCTCTCTGTTCACTTGTGCTATCACCGGTGAAAATCATTATTTCGGCGCTTTTCGACCAGCTTTTATATAAGCCCTTCATATACTTAAGCGCATGTTTTGCAACGCATCTGATATAATATCGATTGTATGCAGCCCCCCAAATATTGACGGCGGTGGCAACCAACGTTTCCTTTAAAGCTTTCTTATTTTTTGCTTCGTTTGCGATCGTGCATGTGCACGTGATATATCAACAGTCAGTGGGAAGGGTGACATCGGATTGTTGCGGTTGTATGTGCACTTGTTGAGGCCTTGCTTCCCTGCATTCAGAGGCTGAAAAGCTTCTGCCTGGAAAAAAATAAACTAGAAAGCGCCGTTGTTGGATTGGCGGATAGATGAGATGATCCTATCGATTTCCATGCAGGCTGCAACCGTAATAAGTCCTTCTCAGGTTCTGTTGCCGGAGTCCATATAAGATGCTCAAATCGACACATTCAGTGACCGGAATTCACGAATGTGGGTTTGAGAACTTCAGCGAGTTCGTGAAGGTATGCTCAGGTATCTATGGTGGAATTTATAGTAAAGTTTGCGCGTTAAGTTTAATCAGAATTATTGATCGCTTCGGACCAATACTTTTCGTTTGGAAATCAAGTTAATGTATACAACTAGAAAATTCTTTTGCTCACTGTGAAGCCCTTATGGCCGCGTTCGAGCACATACGGTTGCGGACACATGTTGCTCCTGATTGGTGAACTTCACGAAGAAAAATAGCTCTTGCCTTTTTAAAAATTTGCAAAAATTCGTAGCCCATAAGCTGTTTGTTCGAAAATGGTACATGGGGGCAGTTGTATGTAGGTTCAACAGAAATCCGATTAGCATAAATCGCAGACATCTTCGAGTATCAGATGACTTGTTCACGAACCGATTGAATGGCTTGTTGCTACTCCCTCCTCTTCTGCAACTGGGGAAGGTGGGAGGGGGAAGAGGTGCATAACATAAAAATATTTTAAAAAGGATAAACGGGAAAGAAAAATTGCTGCGACGTCTTTACCAATGGCCCATGTCATTCGCGTATTCTTTCACCATCTTCAGTTTTCATGTTCGATAATTTTGTTATGTGAGGATCTCACTTACGTCACCCTCCTTTCCTCCCTATCTCTTTTCAAGAAAATTCTCCTCGTTCACCAAAAGATCCTCCCTCGCGTTTAATAAAACAGAGGAATTAGAGCTACTGGCTTTTCTACTGACCTCTACCTTAAAGAGTTGCGGAATGGAAAATGAAGTCTCAAAAGGCTGCACTTAGTGGAATTAGGTTGAATTTTTAATTTACCTGCAGGGAAACGGCAGAGAGCACTTTTCCACGCAAAAAGGAGTGCGCAGTTCTCCATACCAAATATTGAAAGGAACGCGTCATATCCTCCCAGTTTCTACAAAAGTGCAGTGCCTTCCTATTATATATAGCGAAAAGAAAGGCTGTATTATGTATGATGCTTTCAATTCTTGGAAATTTAGTAGTCTGTCGATGAGGAGGAAATAGCTCGGAGGAAAAGGCCCCAAAAACTCAAAACAAAAGTTAAAGTCGCCGATGAGCATTACTCGCCGGAGACTGCCCCTTTAGTAGGCCTTCTAGTTAATATGTGGATGTGAGCAAAATTAATTCCAGGCTTCATCAGCGGCCAACCAGAAATATGCGATATTTTTTAGAATTTCCAACTGATTAATAGCAGTGACCGGTTTCTTACTTATAAATGATGTTCTAATCTCACTGCCCTCTATTTGAGATTGCTTTTTTCTGTAGTTTCTCAGAAAAAAAATGACTTGTAAAATTGTAAAAACGTTGAAAATAAATGAGAGTTTTACTGAAAGCAGAAGGTGGAGATTTTTCGCAGATGGATGCAGCTGTGGGAAATTTTGAGGAGACGTGAATCGAAAACCACCCATAAATCTGAAATCTTTGATTTTTCCAGCGCAAATTAAGAAGCCACCAAAGCGTTTCCCTTTTAAAAGTAAATGATAATGGAAATGCAAATCTAAAACACCACCGCTAGCAACGTTCTCGAAATTGGTCTCTGAAAAAGTGTAAATTTTTTGCTTTCATTTCTCTTACGTTTTCACGTAAAACGCTTCTTCTATTCAAATGCCACAAAACTGATACCCGCAAGCTTTCGATAAAAGCTCATAAAAAATTTCGTTCGCTTCGACAGACAATTTTCAAGTTTCCGTTTAAGTCCATAAATGCGATCTTCCTCATCTGCATTCGATTCCTGACATAACATCATGATACTTCCAGATTGCGTCATTTATACCTGTAGGACTTGGTTCAACTCTCTGTAACGGTGTCATAATTGCCGCCATTCTATCTCAAAAAAATATTCGTCAAAGACGCGAATTTCAAATAATAAGCGCATTGGCGATCGCCGACTTCGTCGAAGGTATATCTAGCTTATTCGATCCTCAGTTTACCTTGCAATAACACTGACAAGCAGACGGGCATGCTCATGCAGTTTCGATATGTGAACGACAGCAACGGAACAGCGAATTATTTCTAGAACAGCACAGTGATATCTAGTTTGAAAATAATCTCTAAGCTCCATCCTCCATATTATCGATGGAATAAATTAATTTTTTGCTACTTCATTGGCTGTTCTACGCGGTTGCCATATAAAAGTAAATGCAAATGTCTCCAATTTGCTAAAAGGGACTAAATTTTTTTAAAGAGCTACATGACCATATTCACAACCTTTGAAACCTGCGTTTCGTTTTTCTGCTCCGGAAGATGACATTGATAGGAGAAGAAGGAAAGGGAACGAAAAGATTAAAAGAGAAGAAAGGAGTGCATATCTGGTAAACTTCTATCTCCGTCGACCCTACATGTCCAGATTTTAGACTTACTCCTCTTTTATCATTCTCTTTTAAGTTTTGCATTACGCACAACGAAGACATGGAGTGAAATATTCTCATTTGCTTACTGCTTAGAATAAATGCTGAAATACTTCCTTCGAATAAATTATTTGTCTTTCCTTGCAACCAGTATTCCCCACCGACAAGTTTTTTTAAAAGAGAAATGCATAATTCCAGGTTTTTCAACGATGATTGGCGGTGTCTATCGAGTTGCAGTAATAAAGGCCGGCTTAAAAAATGCGCAATTCTCATGCATCCAGTGCATGCTATTACCACATTCATGGCTTTGGCGTTGGGCTGATTTCTCCACCTCATTCATGCTTTTGGTGCTATCAGTCGACCGACTTATTTCCGTGGCAACACCGCTTGCATATTTTCGGCTTGGACCCACCTATTCAAAGATAATGGTCGGAACGGTAAACTCACATCAATTGTTGAAATTCATTTCATAAAACAAATAAGCCATCCGAATGAAACTAAATCCAAATGATGCATTATGCTCATATAAGAGGATTTATTGCCATCTGCAGCCGCAGCAATGAAGAATACCAAAATCATATGCCGAATGTCACTGATCTGTATGAACAATTAGATGTATCTCTGAGGTTTTTAGCGAAACGCACTGCAAGGCTACAATGAATGCATACCTTAATTAGCCTATACTGTTTGTATTGACATCACTGGCTTCACGGGCGTGTACAGGAACATGGTCGATCCGAATTTTCATGATCTAGCAAACTTTTACCCTTTTGCACTAGCAGACAGAACACGGCGTCAGTGGAGATGTTGACCAGTAGATTCATTCTGAAGAGAATACTAATTCCTCGGGAAACATGCCATGGCACGGCTCTGAACATTGTTGCAGCTCATTCACTTACTAGAAACATCAGTGTAATGTGCAGTGCTTTGGGTAACTGCTGAGGTGTTGTAATTTCCAGCCGTATGGATTATCGTTGCTGTTCTCGATGTTCGCGTGGGTTCATCCGCTGTCAAGTGCTACGAAGATCTCAATGCTGTGCATGACACGAGAGTTTATTTCGGCCTCCTTTTATCAATACTCGAAATATTTGACAGCGACTGCTTCCGCATTGAGTGTTTTTGTGTATATTCCACTGTTAGTTGTTATGCGATCTCAAGTGGTCTATATATCACGCAGAGTCAGCCTAACTCAGGTTTCGTTCTTCATGACTTATATTAGTAGTTGAGTATGGTGATGACTCCACAGCGGATCAGAAAAGCTGTCGTATGAAAACAGAAGCTTATTCTTATAACACAGCGGAGGTAAGTGACGAAGAATCTGAAAAACATTTACCGTGTGGTGTGGGAACCATAGCCGTAGAGCAGTTGGAACTTGAGTGTTTGCTTCTTCGGTTTTCAGCTATGTAGTAGGGCAATATTTGCTCTCTGTGCTTTTGTGCATTAAGCAGAAAAACTGTAGGAGAGTAGCCACGGGAGCTTCGGAAGTGTTCGTCTTTTCAATGAAAAAAAAAATCTTTAATACTGCTGAGCGGATATGGAGAAAGAAGGAATACTACAAGTGGATATGTATTTAGGAAAGAAATAAGTGAACAAACATTTATTCACTACGAGTGGGAGATATGAACCGACATTTGTTTAGTACCGGAGGAGGGGAAAACTATTGAGCAAACGCAAGTGCAACGTGAAAATGGAAAGAAGAATATCATTCATCGCATGATTTGCCCCGCTTACCACACCACTAATATTTTTTGATCCAATGGATCGATCGCTCATATATCCATGCATGCTTTCATCCGAGCAAGGTGCTGTAGAGGCGTCCGCCACAAATCCATTTCGTACTGGTTCTAAAAAAAATTATGCATTATGAAAAGCATATCATCCGGCTTCAAATAGGTGCAACGAGACTTCACTTGTGGCGATATATCAATAGATGAGACAAGACTGGTACACTAATTTGCAATTTTGGGCGGCAGAGCAATCCAATTATGAACTCATTAAATGAGCCTAATTAAACAAACGTACGACGACACAAGCATACGCGAAAGCAATTATCAGTATGCAAAAATTTAGGAAACAAATTTCTTTTTAAAAAGAGAATGTCTACGTACGTACGTGACCACTTCCGTGAAAATTACAACATATAATGTGCACACACATGGGACCAAATTTAAAAGTCATGTAACTACGAATCAGTGAGCGGAATCAAAATTCCCTCGACGAACTTCCCCTAGGGTCAAAACCCCGAGTGGAGCATCCGTTCATTCTCAATTGAAACATAAGGAGATTCCATCTACAACGTTGCATCCGACGGCTTTTTACAGTACGGTCATGCACGTACAGTGTTAATAACTTATTGATGATTATTCGTACTGAATGATTTCCCAGTTAAACAATATTACATAACGAATTTCTTCGAAACTATAGAGCTCGTTAGAAGTGCTATTTTATTCGCCATTCGTGGACTGTACTAAAGACCCGAGTACGGAATACCTTAAACGATGATCCCTTGGTGCTTTAATAAAGTATTTTGAAGCCATCATTCAAACGGATGAAATCTCCACAATCAATACGAATATTCCTCGATAAATAACGTTTCAAGCTTTTCTTTGAGCTTGTGTTTTATCACTAAAAACATGGATGTGATTGCGATAGGTTATACAGCAATCATAGCCGACGTAAAGAGATCGAGCTTTTGATCTTTTATGTTAATTCTTCGAAAAAAAAGGAGAGTGGATTGAGGTAAATAAAACGTTAAAGTTCCATATTGGTACACGAATCGCTATGGGAAGGTGACGATACCATTTTTCTTTCGCGAACCATATGAGCCATACTAACTAAAGGGGAGAACGCAACTGAACTTAGCTTATTTAGCTTCATTTATGCAGCCTCACATTCAATCGTCGTTCAAGAGGTCCTAAGCTTTTAGAATTCCTTTTTGCGTAATTCTCCGAGCAGAATAAAAGCTTTATTGAGTGCGGTTATTTCTTTGTACTTTAAAATGTGCCCGTCACCTCGCTACTACTATTTCTTTTATTTACCTCGATCGTACGTTACTCACTTCCGAAAACATGAAGCAAACGTTTTGATATCGATGCAAATAAACTACAGAGTGATCGAAAACGACGAAGTCAGTTACGTGTGACGAAGACTATCGCCTTCTCCAGTCTCTCCACGTTACTACTGGATGCTATTCCGCGCGCAGTCGGGATGTACGGTAATGCCTTACTAATCAAATTCACGTGAAATGGCACTACTGCTTCCAAAAATCGAAATCAAAGCGCTTTCCAAGAAATTATCTGTTATGCCCTTCTGCTTAGAGAGAATTTCCAAATCCATCTATAAGTGACCCTTCCAGAATGAGATAATACGAATAAATTGACAATGCGCCGTTTATTACTTCTCAAATACCTAAGACGGTTTTCGCCTCAAACTATATAAGCTAGGGAAAACGAAAAATCTGAATGTGAAATCGGAAGGTGGAGGTATAGCATGGACAGCGAAGAAGCAATTACTGCAAGTATCTTCAGTAACAGAAAGCGTAGTGCTTCACTAATTATTACATTATAATGGTGACTGCTACTTGCGTGATTGTTTGCTAGATTCTGTACAAAACAAAAAAACGAAAAAAATTGTGATCCCATCGTTAATGTTTTCAAAAGACGCTTAAAAATACCCTAATGAACGTTTCTGAATATCGGCTACTCATCTGTTAACCGTTCGTTCATCCGGATAAGCCCAGTGCCAATGGAGAATAGATAGCAACAGAGTGACGATAGCAAACTTCCCAAGTCGTTTGTATTATAGTTCTTCGAATTTCAGTAGTTTAGCACTGAAGTGATTTAGGTGGCCTGAAAAGAATAATTATATAAGGAAAAACAGAAAATGTCGAAATCGTGCTGCAGCAAAAACTAAGTTCTTAGCCTTGCAGTGCTTCACCGCGGCTGATTTTAGACAAAAATGTAATGCGCCACTAGTGAGGTTCAGCTGGCCATGGAAGGGTTTTCACGTAATCCCAATCTGAAAAGGTCACGTATAAAGGGAAGAAAAGGAGAGAGACAGAGTGCATGAATATTAGTGTCGCCCATACTTTAATGAAAATAACTGAGAAAAGGTTTAGATGATTCTACTGCACTAGAAATGATTCTAATCTAGTAGCTAAAATGCAACCGCCAATGAAGATATAACTTTTAAGGAATGATGGAGGAAATGAAAGCTGCAGATCAAAAGTGCGATAGCCTATTCCTTTACCTTTTTCACCTGACAAAGCTGAATTCGATGCTCAACGTTTGCCTTTATTACACGCGTCACAAACAGATGCGCACAGCTATGCGCCATCTCCTCCATTATTCTGCGCCTCCACCAGCGCAGAGATAAAGCTTGAAGCTCGATCAGCGAAATTGTCGAAACGACTTTTCGCGCTTCCAGCGAGTGCCACATCTTCGAAGGTGTGAATTTCACATCATTTGGTTATTATCTGTAATGTAACAGACGATATACAGTCAGGAAGTAAGCGATAACATGCTTCTATTTTAACGAATTATGCACGTTCTATTCTAAATTTCTCTCCATGACTTCTTAATACGGCAGATTTTTATAATATTGTACACAATCACACTGATATTTATTCTTTCTTCAAGAGTTACACAAGAGTACAAACGTGTCACCTTGAAATTGGATCTGCGATCGAAACACCTAGGAGTTCCAAGAATTTGAAAACGGTCGCTTATTTCGAATTATCCCATTTTTTAGAAAAGCGACCGTAAAAATGCCTCCGAGGGCCATTTTTCGCCCATTTGTTGGTACTCACCGTCTTCATAAAAAACCTGAACTGTTAACAGCCTCCCCGACGAGAAACCCTGAAGTTTGCGCACCAAACAGATGTGAGGACTACCACCGCAATGCCGTCGTCATTTAGTGACGACCTATTTTGGGACACCGTATCCTATGTGGTCCCCTCACTTGACTTTTGATATCTAAACTGTTGGGAAAGGCTAAAAAAGTTCTGTCGTAGTCGCTTTTCATAAAGTTCATCATGGTCATATTAAGCGAACAGATTTACCAGCACAAAAATCTTTACCTCGGATAATTGCTACACTGCAAGATCATCTTTCAGCTGAATCTATTGCACAAAGTTGTGTATCGCTTCCTGAATCCTGCAATTTGCCTCTTGTTGCAGACGACGCGGACATCCGTCTCGGCTCACCAACAAATGTTGCGCGAGTATAATTTGCAGCATCACTTTCTATGAACCCGTTCCTTAGTAATGCCGTCAGCGGATCCACCCCTTTATTTTTCAAGGTCCACTTGCGTGGGTTAATGGTTACAAAACTATTTCCCTTCCGCGATGAATCCCCAGGTGACAGATGTCTGTTCATCCGGACATTTCACGGACCGGTTGCTTTTTCAATCCTACTGTCTCCTATCGTCCGCTTTCTTGCCCATTTTCATATTCGTAATGGCATATTTTCGAGATGTTCAAACAAAGACAAATAAAAAATAAAACAAAAAGCGTACACAAAAACATCACGCTGAACTGTCCACTCACACTACCTACCCGGCATATTCTCAATGGTGCCAATAACAGGATGCACTTTAAGGGTCGAGGGGGAGGGGAGGGGGGAGGTAGAGTAAGCATTTGCCTGGGACAGAATCTGTCATCAACTGAAAAGTATTAACAAGCATGAATAAAGTTTTATAATCTTCATATAAGTGAACAATGCATACACGCAACCAACATTTAGAGGTGAAATGTAATCAAGCGTTGCACAACTTCTTGGAAGAACGAAACGCTTAAAATCAACAATTCTGCGCACAATCGAAATCCATCAGAAAAGGCCATTTTGAAACAGATCAGCACTATCAGGACAACTATCAAATATACAATTAGGAAATAAAGATAAGGGTTTTGTTTTCTGAAAACATAAGAAATGAACATCTTGAGCGAGAAAGCTTGTTGAGAAACCAAATTAAGTTATGTTAAGATAACAAAATGATGCGTATAAAGAACGCAACTTGGAGCACAAATGCAACTTATCCACTGTATGAAATTCAATAAAAATACAAATTTTGGAAACGACGGCTTTAATCTCACTTCTGCATTTCGAATTCGACAGCATCAAACGATTTGCGCTAGGAATTGAACGTTATGTGATTTTATTAACACTGACCTTCACTAAATTAAACAGCTATGCTTTTTGGATTTTATTTACCTCGTAACAATCGTTTTCAGAGTGAGCGACCATTATCGCTTCCCATTTCCTTCACTGAACAATTCGACCATTTATTGAATACAGTCTTCATTCAGTCTCAAAAACCACGAGGTAACCATCTTACCATAAAGCAAGTTTCACAAAATACTAGCACCATGCTGACTTAAAAAAAACTGTTGAGCTCTTAAAGGAAAGGACTAAGATATATGCACAATACATGCAAACCTTCCTAGGAAACTAGTGATGACTAGGACTGAGCAACCAAGACGAAAGATATCACTTAATCCTCATCAAAAATTGGACTCAAAAAGGCGTATTATCTATCGGTGAGTGACACAAATACACCGACCAATCAGTCAATAAACGAAAAGTTGTTTCTTATCCGCTGAGCTGACTGCATCAGTCAATGCCTTCTCCCAATCTTCCAGTTTCCTTTTTTGAAAATGCGGTGTCCTGAAACGACCACTTCGCACCATTTCACCCAACTCCCTGAACATGTCCTCACGCTGCTGAAAGCAAGACAACGGTTAGAAAAGATGGATAATCCTTATCCATGGCTCAAAGTGACTAACGTTCTCTAGGTTTGCTTTCATGGAGAAAAATGGAAGAAAATGTACAATGTTACGAATCATCGACTAAAGATTTATGATCTGCCTGCCGCGCCGGATCACTCGTAAATGAAGATTTTACGAACAAATCTCTCATAAACCCTTCACAAGTGGGAGAATCAGAACAAAAAAAGAGGAACAGAGCAATAGCGCAGAAAACTTCTTTCAAGATTTACTAGCCTAATTTCGATGTTTTGCCGATTAACCTATTGGATAGAAAGAGAAATATGTATTTTTTTAAACAGAAAAGAAATGACAAAAACTTGCAGATTTATGCTCGGGATAGGTGTACCAATGTGACATCCAGAATCCAACCAATTTGATATCCTTGAATATCAGTGGCCCAGTGGGTACCTTTAAGGTAGCGCAAATCTGGTGAGCATAGTATATAAGCACCATTTTGAATCAGAAGATATCAACAAATTTAAACCTATACCCACAGTAACAAATCTAACCAATTTTTGAAGGAACCAATTTTATCACAAATCCGATCACTCGCTTTATTTCAATCAATAACGCCAATAAAATTCACCAAGCATAATTTCACCGTCTGCCTATACCCAACTCTAATCCCATCGCTATATGCTTCAATCACGTCGTCCCCATGACCGAAATCGATCCGAATTTCACTCACAGCTTCCCTCCTTGCCGCTTCCCCTCTCATCTCAATTTAAAACATATTTGAAATAAACGCGACTGAGAGTTACAATGGAGATCGACCTCAAATACGTATAAAACACGTTGCTTCATGCCGAAGAGGCATGCAAAAACATATTAAGGAACGATTATAGGTAATGAGCAATTCGGCCAATTCTTCTTTCCACTTTGATACCATGCTAAATTCGCACGACATACTACTTTATGGAGCCTACAACGTGACAAATAAAACTGCAAGAAAATATCAGAAGTGACGTAAAGAACAACTAAAATGTACACTTTCGGAAATCGGTTAAGATCTAGTGTTCTACGTAAAACTCATGGAAAAACTGCACCAATTCGAACTAAACTGACCCTCTTTGTAAAATTTATTCTTTTATTCTCGCAGATATCCGAATTAATTGCCACTTTCAATTCATTGAATTCACAAGACAAATTAATAGGGCTGTGGCTTGTAACACAAGTATCTCATGAACAAATCCACAAACTTACTGTATAAAGGGAAAGAAAAAATTACAATAAAACTGCTAACGACCTAATTAATAAGCGAGTAGAAATACCTGGAGAGGTTGCTTGCTCATACCGCCATACGTAACCATAACGCCCTTTTTGGTAAGACAACTAGCTAACATTAGTGCACTTCTGCCACCGACACAATTGAGCGCCAATTTGGCGCCCTTCGCCTGCAACAGCAACTTCATTCACGTCTCTTGCATTTTCTATTCCCAAAATTTACCGACTGTCGATTACAACGATGCTGGTTGGCCGAACGACTAAGCTTGCAAATATCCTGAGAAAAATCGCATTTCAACCTCGACAGCTGACTCCAGTTCTTAAATGTCCATGACGACACTGAGATAAGTCCATGCCCAACCGAATCCTATGAAAGATAACAACTGCTGCTTGCGATGGTAACAATTAACGGCCGTATAACAAAAACGACGTCATAGTCAACATCAAACAAGAAACAGATTCACTCAGAAAAATTGCCTCATCTCCGCAACTTCAAAGGAACAGGCCATAATGGCAATAACGTTTTTGAATGAATTGAGCAATTCTTTTTTTTTCCAACAAAATGACTGTAATTCTTTAATATTGCTGCCAAAACTACAAGAACGATCATACAAGCACATGAATAGCTTGTTCAGATGCGAACAGGAAAGTAAATAATCAAAAGTTTCGCTCACAAGCAAACATCGCTACCAATTTCGCGAACGTACACATGCAACCGATTTACCTATATCAAAAAAGTCAAGATTTTAAACGCCGTCTATTAAAGAAAGCCAACCGAACGAATATATACAACTGAATATTGCCAATGAGGGTAACAAACCAAGTTCATTATCAACCAATCGCAACGCATAATCAGATCGTTTAAGAGATGCCGTTTCAAGGCCAGAATTTAGTTGCGACCACATCCACTGTTCCTGTTCTCAGAGAATCTGCTCTGCTATGCCTTTATTGAGGTTTCTTCTAATGACTTCATTGAAAATATCACTCATAATAGTGTATATCACAAAATCGGTTAGTATTCACTTGTGATAGGTCAGTCGTTATACTGGTGTGATCGGAAGAAAAACTGAAGCATGACCTTTCCTTTAATCTCCTTTAACATCTGTTCCTCTGTAAAAACCTCGTCAGCTCCTAACGATTTCAACTCAGCAACCAGTTCATCAATATTCGGTCGCTTACGAACAACGTTCACTGTACGTATGCGTCGCGCATGAGCTATCTAAAAAACATTTGCTGATAGCCGTCACGGCATAAGTTGCTGAAAAAATTTTTTAACGATAGAGCAACCCTTCACGCAAATGTTAGAGCAATTATGCGAAGAATTCGTTACCTTTTCAAGTAAATCCTCACTTGTGGTGGACTGAAATACGGCCTTCATTCTTCTTTTGCACCTTGCAAGTATCATCCACAGCTTCAGAAACGCTACCCTAAGACTTTAGCTGATCGAATCGTCCGCCTTCTAAGCAGTCGCTTTATACGCATACACATATGCTCTATCTTCTATAGGACACATACAGGCCACCGACGTCTCCCTGCACCACCGATACTAATATCCTCATGATCCGCAAACGTATTTTCATTCCATTGTTCGGTACGTAGTCAGAGCAACATATACATAACATTTTTCCTATCTTAATCCGCACTATAACACCAGTTTTTTTTGCTATCTGTCTTCTATAGAGTTCAAGATTCACAGCGACTGCAGGAAAATTGCGTCCCAATTATTTATTCAAAGTGAGCTCGTACTCGAGTCCTACCATGGCAATGAGCTAAGAAGTAAGCTCGTTAACATCAATTTTATAAAATTCTACTTAGTATGAATCTGTACACTCCTGCATCCACTCACATTCCGTACTTATTTCTCCATGAACAAAGAACCGCAAATAGCAAAGACTATCGCTAAGTTCGTTCCTAACAGTAAACTGACAGCACCGTATAGGTGGACAGACAAGCTGCGCACAAGCCCGCCGCAACTCTGGGTGATAATAAGATACAAACGTTCAGCAATTGAAGTAGGCGCATCTGCTGCAGCGACATGAAAGTAAAATCAACTACCAAACGCCTCTCCCTCCCCCTGTATTAAACTCCATCTCGGGTTGACCAGGTTTCAGTTCCCCAACTACATTTGACAGCTAACGCATATACTACGAAACACATTTTAATGCAAATATAACACCAGCCTGGATGACCGCTCTTCCGACAGCAGAATTGGCAGCATTCTGAACGACAAGATCACCCGATCTGAGATCCACGAAATCCTTCAGCATCCGATACGCTGTAGGAGGGTTCACCTAAAATTCGTAACATTGTGCGGATATCTCTTGAAAGACATTTAAATCCAAATGGATTAGTGTTACAACATCAAAATTTCAACAAACAGCTTGCGAACGACTTTTTAGACACTGAGTGCGTATCAAAGGGGTTTTAAGCCGTATTGCTCTGCCTCTACGAAAAGGCAAACACAACAATAAGGATTTAAAAAAATCTTTTCTCGCCTAAAAAATTCGCCTCCTCTCCAAGCATTCCTACCATAGTGGTGAAGGTGCGAAGATATATCACACGAACGTTCCTATCCACATTTTCACAAGTAAATTTTTAAGTTCTCATTTAATAATGCGAATAAGAAAACATAATATCAACTTAATTGACGACTTAGCAAACTGTCAAGCGCAGTGTTCAAAGTGAGGTAACTCACATCTTAGAAAGCATTTACAGAAATCAATGATACGTACGATGGGCAATATTTATAGCACCTGCATGGCATGCCTCAAGCGCTAAGCAATGGACCCACTCATTCGCGGAAAAACTGGCGTTTCGTTGCGCCTTATTGTTGCTGCTATGTGGCTGAAGTGAACATTTCAAATAACGACTCAGCAAAATGTTATTCTATTGCTTATGATTTGCACAAACGGCATTACACTTATATTCCTCACCCCGCAGTTTACTGCCCTATCACAAGTAAAGTTTATACTGGTTGACGCAGCACCACTGACTGCTCAGACCCTTATATCATAACTTCTAGATTTACCAATGTGATCAGGTAATCGGAACTTTTATTCCTCATTGTCTTAGAAATATCATCGCAATTAATTTCCAACAGTTGCATATCTAGAAAATACGATTCCCTTGATATTTTAAGCACATATAATATTATCAAGATTCCCTGAACTTAAAAAAGTGGTCAGGTTCGACCCTATCAAACATAAAGAGTTCTGTAAATTTCAAGCGGCTGCGTCTCAAACTCGTTAGGCTATAGCGTCAAGCTTTAACAGCTGCAAAAACCTACGAAAGACATAAGGCGCCGCAAAAACTGATGTTTCGTGCAGCCCAAATCACCAAGGTGGCATTTATCGCAAAACACTCATTAACCAATAATGAATCAATGATCAATGTGGATGCAGAGAAAACCAGAAACGGAACGCAAACAGAAAAGAAACGAGTGCCCATCATTCAGTCCTCGAGAAAATAAAGTAACGGTGCAAAAAAACAACAACGATGAAATGCGTTTAAAAATAGACTTGACGCAACGCATTATCCAGAACATGTTCAAATAACAAACAGTGGAATATAGCGCATATTATCAACGAAAGTGGACAGAGAAACGGATACCGCAAACGGTTACCGCTTCGTACATTTTACTAACGTATCTTCCCACCCTCCCCCCTCCCCCATGCCTAGCTCCCCATCTCCTGCCAACATCCCCATGTTTACTTAAGAACGCACAGGAAATTTACCTGAAAGGTTGCTGCAGCCTCAAACGGTATGTCCTTCCCAATCTTGATTACATCATTCTCGGCGTAAACAGCACGCGTGCGCCAGCAACCAAGTCCTGAATGTGCAGCGACCACCCAATCACCAGGCTGCAGATCGACCACACCTGCTCCCACCTGAAATTAACGAATATTCTCTTCAAATGGCCTTCTAAATGAGTAAACTTTAAAAGGTATGCGTCATCTACATCAAGTAGCAAACCCCGACAGCGTTTAAATATGACACCACTTTAATCTAGCATGAAAAGTCCCTCTACCCATCCACCCACCACCACCTAGGATTTCTGCTGACGGATTATGTCGTCATACAATTACGCCATATGCTCCTAGTCTTTCTGAATGCTCATGTGAGAAAAATAGCAAAACTGAAACTGCTGACAGTCGGTAAACATCATTGACAAGGACAAACCTGGACCTTAAAAACAATCGGAAATTGTCACAGAACTTATCCGAACAAGAAACTACTCCTGAATGAGTTCAAAAGAATTGGTTTAGTCCTCTTTTCTTTCGCTCCTTCAAATGACGTAATATGGTTCGAAGAACTTCAAGATAAACAGTGAACAAAGAAGCAACTAAATATAGGTTATGAATGGGAATGGCTAATTGTCTGCCAGAGTGGACACGACGTAATACTGAAGAAATATATTGAATAGTGAAGAAATAAGTCTTGGTAATGCAAAGTCGAGAAAAAAGCTTTAATGCTGAACTAATTTTCCTAGTTAAACAATGATGAACATTCATCAATTGTGATTTCTTAGCAGCCTGGCAAAAAAGAGACTAAAATGAGTATATAAGAGTGTAAGGCAGATGTGAACAAAAGGTAAAGCAGTCTATAAATTTTGCGAACAGATCTAGAAGAATCCAGAATTTCAACTGCAGGTACAGGAGGGCGGCAGTGGGCGCAGTCACTTCAGTCGTGTTGCATTTTCCAAGAGTTCTTGAAAAAACGCTATGGCATCATCCCCAATGCACATCTCATACCAAATTTTATAAGCGTATGATTTTCAGCACGCATCAATCACAGCCTCGTGTCTCCCGTGTCAGGTAAGCGTTTCAACAGCATACTCTCAACATACCGCTTCGACTTCGGCGAACCCTTCACTACCACCAACGGCCGGAAGAGGTGGTTTGATCGGATAAACTCCTTGCACCTGATTGATGTCGGCCGGATTTATTGGTGCTGCCAGCCATTTCACTCTGATCTCGTTCACCTCCAGCCTCTCTGGGACCTCAACGGTCTTCAGCTCAAGTACCTAAATAAATATGCACATGGAATTCTAAGAACGATGAGTGCGATGAAAGAAGGAAATCATCGTGCCGCTGTAAACTTGTGCCACATCATGGTGGCAAGACAGTCACAGTTAACTTCCACATTAACTTTGCAGCTTCTATAAATGAGGGAGTGGAATAAGCTTCAAAACAATTGTGAAAGCTGTTGCAGCCATTCCCTGTGAAAACTGCATATGCAACTGACTATGCGGCATTTTTGCTACATCACTTTCGTCATACAGCACTCCGACGCAACATATCACAGCTCCCAACAAAAATAAGTGTGGTAATTTTGCGGCGCCTATCTACTTCTCCAAATTTGTAATGTTTCAGCAAGCGGTGTGGAATGAAGCCCACAACTTGTAGTGCTCTCCGTCAGGAATCCTGTTATGCTGAAGTTCTCCAAATTTTAAGGTTTGCTTCCCTCCTCTAACAAAACTGCCATTCACAGGGAACTTTTCCGATTCTCCTTGACCTTTTTAGCCGGACATTCAATCCGCACAACCACCACAACGGCTCCTCAATAAGGTTTGTTTGCTTTTACGTTGCAACATAAAGTCCATATGAGTTCAAATATTTTGTTATCAGACTGCATCGGTCTTCACAACTGACTTACAACATCATTCTGTTAACTTCAGCCAATTCTGCCAGCCGAATAGGACGCTCCTCTCTTGTTTTACAGCTTCCGAACAGAACTGCTGGAATTCTCGTAGCTGCAATGCTGGGAAGCTAATGCTTGCGGCGAAAACCTCAGCAAACAATACGGCTAAGATACTGGATGCGTATGTCGGACTAAGAGCAAGGTCACAGATTGAGCGGCAGTTTTGTATGAATGCTGGCTTCAACAAGTATCCACCTAAAGGTTCGGGTTGAGTTGTAGCAGGTGAGCTGGAGATCTGAACCTTACAAGTAGCAACTAGAGGCAAAGGTCTTTATAGATCTCACCTTGCTCTCGCAACCCTTTCTCCTCACGCACGCTCGCCTTTCATTTTGGCGCATCTGTCTCTTAATAGCGGGGCCAGTTTTACACTTCGCACTACCGGCACATTGTGAGATGTGCTTGTGGTATCTTGCTAAGGCTTGCTGGTTTGATTAGTCAGTCGTTCACCATTCCACAGGTGAAATTACGCTTACGCAAATTCCGGAAACGGTGAAACCATCATTCACAATCATTTCACCAGAAGACACCCAATGAAGTATGAACTCATTCATTTCGTTTAGACAAAATCTTTGAGCTGAATCGCAGATACATTTGCGCAACATGTGCTATTACCATATAGTATCTCAAAGACGTTTACAGCTCTACCTATAAGGAGCAGAGTTCGTCAATAAAGCACAACACCGAACCCATATAATATGGCCAACAATTCAAAATTTCCATTTTACATTTGAAACAGGATGGGATGCTCTAAAAGAAAAATATTGCGCTTTATGGATTGAAGAAAAATATCAAAAATGCGGTCGACTGCGTCGTAGCAATCCCTGAAACCCACGATAACAGGAAATTGGCGAAGAGAAATGAGCTGATAGCAAATACAGAACGTTTACCTTTAGTGGGTCGCCGTACTTCTCATACATAAGTTGTTTCGATGTGAGGCATCTTCGTGAAATGTTCGCCAGCGACCGACTAATAAAAGATAGAGTTGAGACCAACATCTGGAATTATTGCCTACGCTGATTCTTTCTTCAAATTTGTTTTGATAACGTGACATGTGAGAAAATGGTGACGCTGATTCCTCGGTTCGCGGTTCAAAAATTTTGGCCACGTACCCAATGCTTCGCTGTGACCGATATGACTGGTCCTTAACCCTCATTCTTTATATGCTCGGATTCTTGCGCGAGCTCACTTTGACAGTGTCTCTGGAAACCAAAACATTACCACTAGATATTTTCAAAACACATCTATAAGCACTACTCGTACTGCAACATTTCAGGCAATCACATCAACTGACAGCTGACTCCATTCACCGTTCCGACGACCGGTTTCGTGAATGGCGACGCGCGCAAAAACATACACCTCTTCCCCTCCTCCGTCCCAAACCACAAAATAAAGGTGGAACACGCCTCCCACGTTTGCACAAAACTACCGTCTTTATAGACCAAAGCTTTCGAATATTCATCACTCTAATCGATGCTGTAATTTCCAATAGTGCAGCCAAATGACTTGGCCTGTCCCATAGTGAAGGTTGAGCGCTCTGAAGACGTCCGCTGACCGCAGTAGTTGTTGATAAAATCAATTCAACTTGACATGAATACCTGGGATTCAAATTCAACAGATGTGAAAGGCGCGTTTTTTTAGAAGAGGAAAAAACAGACGGAACTTCTTTTGGTACGAACATCCCTGAAAAAAATCTGCTTAAGAAAGCTGGTCCCCCGATACAACTTTCCTTTGTCGTGCTAACCGCAAAATCAGGGTCAGATCCACCCTCGCTGGTTCTTCTAACACTCAGATCCTCTCTTCAATGAATACAAACAAACAAGACGTTCACGACTAAGCATCAACTGTCGTCGCATGGTGAATGTTACCTCGGCGACGAAACGCATGCAACATCATTCGAGCAATAAAGCAAAACGACCTGAAGTAACGATCGCTGTGTCGGTGAACGCATTCCCAACATATCACGCACCTCATCTGCCCGCTGTTTTATTTCCTCCACACATGGAATTAAAGGTAAGAGAAATTAAACGCTGTAGTGCAAAAATGAGACATGTAGAAATGACGACAACAAATGAAACAGTCAATTATACACGCATATTTCATAATCGGGATAACAGTTATATATCAGTTTAAGATCTCAAAAAAGGACTCCAACAACACAACACATCAATTCAAAATCCAAGCGATTCAAAAATCACAAAATACCAACTTAAAAACATAGCAGAATGTGGAAATTTCAGAACGGTAAATATGATAGCCTAGCAGCACTTCACAAACGAAGTGGATCAAGAGGAAAGTGTGTGGGCTCGGTCGTCATTAAGCCGCGCCTTCTTCTGACGAACAACGACGACCACAGGTGTTTGCTATCTGAAGGACTTAACAACGAAGTTAGACATTCGGCAGTTACCGCCTCCAATTAAGGACAAACGAAGAGTAAACTTACATCTCTGCGAAAACTCGCTATTCGTATAAAGGACTTCGCAAAAGGCACTCTACCGCACAAGAAGCTCTTGTAACTCAAATGTTGCAATCTTTTCCGGGCATCTTAGGTGCAAAACATCATGGGAGGTAGGGAAGAGCCGGGTATAAATGCGAAGAGCACCGAAACCATTCCGGTGGGGCACTCGCACACACACACAATGAAACATACACCACTTAGAAAAAGGAAACTCTCAATACATTTAACTAAATCCTACCACTGATCTACTCAGCAAAGCTTAACGGGAAACAAATTCAGCACAACATATGAAATCAACAATAAGAGCAACGAATAAAAACATATAAAACTTAGACGACATAAAAAAAAACACTTCTTATCCCCCCAATTTGAGTTGCTGAGTCGAGATTTTTCAACATCCGTGTCGAGATGAGTTTTCTGCACTCTTTTTAACCACCCAACATTTTTCCACTGAGTAAACACTACGAAGTACATACTGAAAAACAAAGAGCACAAAAAGCAACAAATACTGAACGAAGAAAGCCAACCACTGTGGTCCACCACGGCAACGAGATCCTATAAACATCGACTGATTAACTAACTCTAAAGAAGTGCACAACGCCTGCAAGACAACAAAAAGAAGTGGGACCCCACAAATCACCCACTGAAGCAAGCAACACACGTAGCGCTTTCAACCACAGTCCACTAGCATCTAAAGACAAGTATTCAATTCTTGTTCCCATAACCCTTGAGCAATCTCCACACAAATTAGCGGTTCTCACAACAGCTTCCACAACATCAACAGGAAACAGTACCATGCACTCCTCATGTGGCCGCCGCTCATTCATCCATTCAACCATCCACTGCTCGATAAGTAGTGAGGGTGAAAAAAACGACTTCACTTTTCATATATGATAAACGAGTCCATAATTTCTAAACGGCAGAAAATGTTAATCCGATTCCGACGAAGGCGAGGTTGTTGACGACGATGAACTTTGACGTTGCCTATTTTTCTTTCTTCTCGGGGAACTCTCTTCATCGCTAGCTGCTCGATTCCCGTCCTCTCTTCAAAAAAATAATCCTCTTATCATTCGAAAAACGACACAATTAACTTAAATCAGATATAAAGCATCACCAATTATTATCAGAAGTAATTAGAGGCTAAAGTTAGGCATATCATTTTAACAGTCACTCCACTCTTCCCATATGACGGTGCCACCCCTTCAATGTGACCACCGCCCATAACTGCCTTGGGGGATACCAAAACATGAACATATTGGACAACTTTCGTCCTGTCTAGGACGGATGGCAATGCACTGATACCGAATCTTACGGTAAAGGCTTCGAAAATGCTGATGCAAAAAAGTGCAATGATAGGCGTGAATTACATCTCCCACAAGAGAAATACGGGTGCACTCCCTTGATTCAGACATGTCATTGCAGGTTGAATATGAGCAAGATCTCTAAAGGAGATTTCCTAAGGAGAAAAAAGAGCAGTCACAAAGTGGGGAGGCGCTATAAACACGCCTACAGGATATGAGTTCTCGGAGTCCGCTTAGTTACTTCGCTTAGTCCGCTTAGTTACAACGAGTTACTTCCACAGCTTACTCTATAGAAAAAAAAGTGCACCAGTGCTTTCATTGTTGAATGACCCGAATGCTTTTACAAACCCCATAATAAAAGATCCTTATTTTGTTGTCCAATGATCGCGAAATTAAAAAGGAGAATCTGAAGAGGTGCAAAAAGCGCGGAGGATTATGTTTCTAACTTCTTTCGATTTCAGTGATGGACGCGAACTTTATGTTGGCACCGTTATGACATTAATTACACCTGGAAGCTTTCGTAATTTCAGCACAAGCGACTATAAAGTTGCAACTACGAGAGCTCGAGATGGAAACCCACAACCATGGACAATGTTGCTATAATTCACTTTACATGTGAAACAAAAATCGGTCTACGCAAGCGTACCAAAAAAGATCAGCTTACTTTTCTTCGCCATCTTCATCCTTACGCTCGCTCGGCACCTCGTCTTCCTCCTTCTTACCGCCACCATTCCTCGCCATAACCTTCTCCAAAAGACGCTCCCTTATTCTCGACTCTTCAGTGCTGGATGCCGTCACATCCATTTCCATCCCTTCGCCCTTAAATCCGATATGAAAGTATCACCGATCAGTCCGCTATAATCCATTGAAAAGACACACTGATATAATCGCGAAATCCGAATGGATTGGAATCCCACTCACTCCAAGCATTCGAGAACGAAAATTTTTTTCTTTTCTTCCGTTGGAAAATAAAAATAGAGTCTGATGGTAAAGAAAAGAAAGCTTTAAGCCTGAAATCAAACTGACACCGAAATTAAGAAATGATCCTTCGAAATCAGGTGGTTACAAAAAATGCAAACTAGAATGACCTTCCTTTTTCAGGATTACAAATGAAAAAAAAGCGAAACGCGAACTAACGTCTTCGATTTGTAATTTCACGTCTGTTCTTGCTGGAGCACTCTTTGTACTCACGCTTCTCTTCCTACTCTTCTCTTCACGTTCCTCCTTGTCCTTCGAGCTCTTCTTATCAGCCTCCTTCTCTTTCTCACGATCCTTATCTTTCTCTCGGCGACCTTTCTCACTTTTGCTTTCGCGCCTCTTATCCTTTTCCTTTTCCTTCCTCCGTTCACTTTCCCTCTCCTTTTCCTTCTTGCGATCCTGGAAACAATAAATTAAGACTACAGGTGAGCAGTTAGAGACAATGTGAACGGTCATCGCTGGAATTCCTTCACTGAATGACGACAGAATCCTTTCGAGAAACATAAGGCGATAAGCCTGCGGATGGAGTGCAGGAAACCGATAACACATGCGGCATTCAATTGTCGTGGCAGACGCTAGTACTGCCTCATGAGAAAAATGATCGACATTTCCTCATTCATGTGTAATCGGGCTGTGAATGAGAACATGATCTGAAAACTAACTGAAAATTCCAATTCAGTTGTTAGACCAAGAAGTTACCGTAGTTCCCGACAATTTTTTCCAAAAATTTATCGGGCACTGCAACAGATCACTTTCACTAAGAAAGCGCAGAGCTTGGAAATGGGGCAAAGACTGGAAATCAAAAGATATGTGTAACATGAAGGGCACATACTACTGATTTTCGTGTGACAAAGCATAGTTACATTAAAGCATCTCTGTCAACTCTCTGCTGCCCTAGCCATACAACTCCTTCCACTTTTAAGCCTCAACCCCACATAACTGAGGAACCGATTCGAAGATATGGTCAAAAAGTGGCCGGAAGCCAACGATTCGGATGTTAGATATCAGTATGTCGATTCCCTGAGACAAGGCTACTCGGTTACTATACCACAAGAATATAGATAGGGATATAAATAGGCACAAAAAAAGATACACGTATATTACACGAAGACGGCAAAAAAAGTGGCTTAGAGTGCTTCTTGGTTGGCAGTGCTTTTAAGAAAAGACCGAACCACTTAAACTTTGCCAACCAATGACCATGGTCTACTTAAGTGAAAAAAAAATGTGTCGAATGGGACAAATACCAATCCAAAACAATAACTTGTCATAATAGAAACATAACACGATGATGAAACATGAACTCGATTCCCTGACTTTCTATTCCCCATAAAAGCTGACAGTGTATATCATAAAGCAGCATAATTCCATATGAATACAATTTCACTTCACCTTATGGACATAACCAGTGACGACGATCCCACATTTTCTACCAAAATAGCACAATCCTCATTTCTGCGAAAAGAAAAGGTCATTTTTCTTTTCGACGGAACGCACAATGGAAAAAAGAATATCTTCCAAGATATGTTCAAGGACAGACTAACCTCAACTCACAGAATTTCCATTCCGGTCAGCTGTTTTCTCCTGTGTAGAAAAAAGAAACCTACGTTTCTTTTCATCTCAGATGTACCCAATTTGGTGGGCATCCCTTGGGTAACGCCGCCAGAGCCAAATATGTACAAAAAAATCATTTACTCACTAGCAGAGAGGGCTTCATTACCTTATCCTTGTCCTTCTCCTCTTTCCTTTTGGGAGTTTTGCTTCGACTGCGCTTCCGTTCCTTTTTCTCTTTATCTTTATCCCTTCCTCGATCTTTGTCTTTTCCGTGACGATCCTGAACAAACATTACGTAAGCAACCAGCTATGAAGCAAGACTTTTGACTAAAGGCAGTGATGCCAGTCGAAAGTGCAATGCCAATCTCAGAAACTTGCCGGTAATCCGAAACCAAAATCGACATTTCTTCTCAGAAAATTGGAGGGCACATTTTACCGCCACAATAAATGACTGCACCTTCAGATTTAGCATAAATTAGAGTTCAAACGAAACGAAAAAACAAACTCGCAGACAGATTAACCTTTCGTGTATCGGCTAGTACCGCTTGTAGCTCCACATAGCTTCACCAACTTGTCTACTGCCATCACAAAATGCACCGATAGAGATCGCATACTTTATAGAACCGAAAAAGTAAAAATACTCGTCCTAGCTGGCTTTAACAACTAATTTGTGTGTTTTGTGGAAAGGTTCTGGAGCATGGCATAAATAAACGCTCCGTAGGTTCACTCCCAAATGAAGAAAAAACGGAGCAGTCGTCTTTGCCTATTTAAACGATCCATAAAAATATCTTCAAGGTCCTTATCCTGCTTCTTTTGGAACATAACTCCAATTCCGCTAACGTAATATTGAAAAAGATTCAAACCACACGGAAAAATGAGTTCGAAAAACCGCCGAAGTGGGAATTTAATTGTGTGATTGAACAAGTTAACGAAAAATAACCTTGTCTTTGCGATCCTTTGACCGAGAACGGCGTTTCTCCCGATCGCGTGAGCGTGAAGGCCGCCGACGATCACTGCAAATGGCAAACGAATCATAACAGTTATTTAATGACAAACGAATGAGGAATTTACACGCATGAAGGCATAAACAAGCGCATTTGTGTAACAGTACCGTTGCCTCGTCCTCAAAACAGCTGACATTACCTGTGGCAATTTTGACCACTTCGTTCACTTTCTAACAGTGGATAGATTCAACACAGACAACCTTGTTTCCCAATTTTTCAGCAGCGTTGAACACAGACCCTGACTAGGAGAAATGTGACACTTTTACGAGGAGGCCAACAAGATAAGGGCAACGCATATTTATGCTTACCACTTTTTTTTACTTCGACGAGTGAAATAAACGTAAGACGAAGGAAAACGACATCAACAAAAAAACACCTGCTGCACTTAAGCAGGTAACTGTTTCTTTTCTGCAGCCAACAACACTGTCAGAAAGGAAATATGGAAAAGAAGTGATAGACAAAAAATCATGCACGTAACATACTCAGAGACAGAGACAAAAGAGAGATATTTTTTATAAAATTTCCCTATTCCACCTGTAAGGCCGTTCATAACAACTGTGTCAACATACCGGGAACGACTCCTGCGATCCCTGGAACGGCTACGCCGACGTCGGGACCTAAATAAAAAAACATTTTATCAAACACGACCACCCATCAAGACATTTAAATCTCTTCCAGTCGTCTGTCTTCAAACTGGGCTAGCATGCCTCTAATATAAGGACACGTAATGTAGTTGATAATCTTGTTATAGCTAAACAAAAAATTTCTGATATCGCACACACGCGAGCATCCAACAAAATAACCTTGATCTAGAACGAGATCGTCTCCTTCTATCACGAGATCTGCTGCGACGGCGGATCGGTGAGAGTGAACGTCGTATAGGCGAATATGCTCGATCGATGCCTGAAATTAATCGAGAAAATAAGCACAAAGCGAAAAAAAGAAAAAATACAAAGACAAACCGACCCGAACGTCTCAAATACTCCATCAGCTCCTCTCTAGTCATAGCACTTCCCTGGCCTCCTACACTTGTAATATGTGCCTTTGGTATTTTATAATAATGCTACTTTCGCATGTTTCCTCTACGTGCTTGTGCAACTCAAAAAAACACTCGATCGGATTCGTGACACATCCAGCCGTCACATAAGGACAACAGTATTGTGCTCTTACTAAAATTCAATAATATAAACGAGGCAAACTAATTAACGTATCAAAAGACGAAATAATTAAATAAAAGTAATTATGTGCACTCTCACATATCACCAACCTAATCCTTGATTCAGTTTGTTGAGGGCACTGGACGACTTCTCCGGGTTTTGATTTACCCGAATGGCCTCTTCGACCTCTTGAAGCGCCATGTCCGTGGTTTTACGCTCCGGTTTAATTATAGCGACACGTGAATGTTGAATACTATAAATGCAATTCATTAGTCCCCTTAATTTAAAATCACTTCAACATTTACAACAAATTCTGGACCTGAGTTCTTTTCGCCAACAGCTACCTCCAACCGCAGTATAATTATTTACAACAAGACTTCGTGTAAGACCACTCAATATACCAGTTTTATGTACACTGCTCATTAACAAAACCGAACAGCTGATTTCGCGAGAAATTACTCAAATGCGCAAAATAGGCTTCTTTTCACATTATACGACCACTGAGTGGAAAATATATGACGGAATCTCTATACTATTAAAGGAAGGACTGCTAATCTACACTGCTAATTCCTTATTAGCGAGAAAACACATCAACGAACAACCTTTCCTCCACACCTCGTCTTCAAAAACTTCTTTTTTTTACGCTCTAGTTTAAAGCACACTTCTAATCCTCTTATCTCGTCCAATGGCACATCAACCCAGACACCTCAACATATCTCAAAAATCGACCATCAGCAATCTTTCTTGATCACCTAAAAATTTTCTAAATAGCACCCACTTGTCCTCATTAACAATTTGAACTACCTAGGTGGTGCAAAGGCAGCACTTCACTGTCTGCAGGATAATGAACTATAGAAATTATTTCATTAGAGGTAAAATGAAGGCGTAACGAAGAGATGACGAAAAGGGAAAAAAGCATAAACCCACTACACATGTGAGCCAAGATTATGACAACAACCTCAAATTGAAGACATACCGTAGACATCTGCCTTGGAATTCGATGCCATTATTTTGTACAGCAATCGGCACGGTTGGCTGATTGGTAAACTCGACATAGGCATATGCACACGGCAAATTTTCATTGCTAGCTGCCATACGTAAATACATTACCTGTAATAACCGACATTCTCTTCAACACTACTGATCGCTGATAGTGAAATTGGAAACTTGGCCGAATCTCAGCAACTACTGCAGCAAGTGGCTGAAATGCAACCAAAATATCTCACTTCTCAAAAAAAGCGTGACCACTAGCAACCTGCCTCTTCATCAACTGTCCCTCATCCACCTTTTGTCTAATGCGATAAGCTTCAAAAAAAGCTGAAAGAACACGAAAGGATTTTTAATGCCGAGTCCATTCATCCATACCTATCCCAAAAAATTTCACCCACTGACGCTACCAGACAATTCGGTTGAACAAATCCCATCAGTACAATAAAGCAAAAATTTGCGCCGCATCCTGCGAAAGCACTCGCCCAAAGAAAAACTCGGTTTGGGAGACGAATCCTCAACGGGAATTCTGAAAGGCTTTGCTAGTGAAGGACCAAAACAGACGTGATCCCAAAAGGCTATACTGGAAAGTCAAGATTTCCATAAAAATTTTCAAATTCACGAGCTCCTGCTTCACAAGGCTGTCTCTGCCTGATCTCTTTGTTCAAATTACCTAGAAACTGCTTCCGCTCAGTAATGTTCTCCAGCTTTCGGTTCTTTCTTAAGTTTGACATCTTCAAACAAGAGGCATATTGCTGTGTTATACATGACGAGAATGTACTCTTTTGACGTACCTCTCCAATGTTGTTGTTGAAGAATTGCATGACTTCTTGCGGATCGCAGTCCTTTGGTAGATTGCCCACGTAAACAGTGCGTCGAATCTCCTCCACTTTCGACGGGTCGGTGTTCGCGCTCAACGCCGGGTACGGTGGAAGACCAAGCGCCGTCAACGTCGGGTCCACTGTAAGCAACTGAAAATAGCATGATACCTTAGACGGATCGATTTATTCTAAACGGGGCATGCCAAGTCCTTGTTTTATCTTATAAGTTATTTCCTGTACCCACATGGGCAGCACACAGCGACTTGTGAAACCGTCGAGGAACTCAAAGGCAAACTGTTTCAGCAGCCTTTACTGGGTGAATGACCAGTACCGGCGATTGGCTCAGCATGTCTGCCGAGTAGATGATGCATCCAAATGCCAAACAAGGTTATAAAATTTCATACTTATTCCCCGTTTGGCATTTGAAGGAAATCAAAGATTCATTCACTTCACGAATTCTTTCCCTTATGAATTCTTAAACAGAATAGAACCATGTGAAAATGCTAAACCGCTGACAACTATTTCTGAAGTATAAATGTATTATTAGAGAATCGTCGGTAATGACACCAAGAATGAAGACCTCTCTGAGTATCAAACTATAGAAATTTTAACGACTTATTTCACTCATCAAGGAGACCGATTAGGACAACCAGTGCATTTTCTCTAAGTTGGTTTATAAAATTTTTAAAAAGGGCAGACGGGAGACAAGAAATGGCCTAAATCGCATGGACTCATATAAAGGGATCCCCATATTGACGACATATGTCGACCCATAATTCAGTATTATAAAACGAAACAGCAACCAGTATAGCCCTTATCCTTCACAGAGGCCGAGCAAATAAGTTAATTCACTGTGATCGACGCGCCACATCTGACATGACTATGATCGATCAGTGAGAATTGTGCACAGCTAAACAATGCGAACTGCAAAAGCATCTCAGACCTTTCTATTTTTGAGCAATTTCGACTGAACGATTTCAGACAACGAACTTTCTCAATGCGGTTTCACAATTCCACCCAGTGCCACCCGAATGAGATACGTTGCAAAGTAATAATAGTTGACAAAAAAGAGCAAGAGTAGACATCTACGACGGTAAACATAGAGAAGAGGGACGAATGATATCACTGATAACAGCAGCAGATATCACTGATAACAAACCAGGCCAAATGCGGTGGCACAAGCATCGAGTGGGATTCTCTCTGAGGTCACTCTAATTCAAGCGATGACTGAAATTAACCATATAATGCCGTAATCATATCGCACTGTACAATATCGATGGCAGTTCCTCCTTAAATTCACTCTCAAGCAACAACTCTCAACACCGACTGCCACACACCATTACATCACTCCGAATGAAGTCCAATAAGAAAGTTAATGATACAAACCACTTTCAGAGAATTTTTTTTTAATTCCAGCTCTTCAAACTATCTGGTATGTTCCCAAGCCAACTAAATATGATCCGATACGAAAGTGTGACTGACGCAGCTTGCTCCTACATTTTCCGACCCTAGGATTTGGAAAAATAGGCAAAATATTCCCCCCCCCCCCCCCCTCTTCACTCCATCCCTCTCTATTATACGGCATTTGCCACAAGAAAGTTACCGATGGAAACCTCATTTCTGACGAATATTTTGCCTATTCCTCTTAAAGTATTTCCCATTTATAGCATTCCAATGGTTTATGGCCAATTTCATAGAGCATACAGACAGTAATATTTCTATAGAAGGCTGCCGGCCGCCGTCGTCTTTCGTGCACATATAAATCTAAAATAGAAGAAAACTTATTAGTTTTTTTCTCACTATTCTCCTCTTTAAATTTAAACAATATCATTATATGATTCATTGTTCCCATAGTGAAGGGAAGTACGCTGCGCCGTTCCACATACAGACACGCTGAAAAATAAGAAAAGTAATTTCATTCACATTCGAATCTTCTTTGTGCATTGATACGCGTCCAAAACGAACCAACTAGCTATTGATGCAAATCAATAAAACGATAACTGCTTTTCTTCGTAAATCGGTAAGAAATGGAGAAAAATTACCCGAGTAAAAATTAAACAAAAATAAAAATGAACCGAAGCGTTTCGGCGAAATTCCACCCCCCCCCCCCCCCTATTTTCAGATCGCTTAGAAGCAACCATGAGTCAAAAGCTTCGATGCAGGACACTCTTTTCTGATGGTCGCTAGTATCAGAAGGGCAAGTGGAACTTATCTGAACATCAAATAAATTTTCCGAAATTATAACCTGCAGCTTAAATACTTATTTCAGGGAATAGCAGAAGGTCATGTCAAACAAGCGCTGAACAACGTCGTTATGGAAACAACGAAATTCACAACCTGGTCTAATACTACAATATTTTTAGGCCATAAAGTTACTCGCCAATCCTACTCGCTTTGTGAAGATTGTATCTACTCACTTCGAACAATGTGATTTTTTTAGGGTACGGATGGGAAGCAAAAAACTGTATGGAGATGACTACATCAACAGAATACGAAAAAACCAGTTTGAATGTTAACGGAGCAACTAAGAACAGTTGGCCACATGTTGAAGAATTTCGTTGAAGCAACTAAGAAAAGCCATTAGTTGTGAATGATGCACCTCAAGATAAAATAGTGGGGTACTACTGCGCTCGTCAGTACGTCCTAGGCCGAGATTTGAGGACTTTCGAAAATGTCTCAACTGCAAATTACAAGGCCATATAGTGCTCGTTTTGAACTCGTTTCATTCGAACAGAAAATTCATCTCGTTTCCGGTGGGAATCGGAGTTCAGTAGAAAAATAACGGAAGCTTAAGTTGAAGTTCGCAAAATATTTCATTTTTAAAATTTAATATACATCTGCCTCTTAAAAACTGTTGCTCAGACCTAAACATCTTAGAAAAAAGTGAACGAAGAAAAATAACTATAACCATTTGTTGGCCATCGCCGAGATCCTGGATCTGATTGACCACGTTCGGTGGTAACTGTCGTTGGCCAGGCCACGCCGGCCCACCAGTCTTCAACGCCGTTTCTTCATCTGGGACCGCATCTAAAAGAAACGAAAACGCTGTAACTAAAAAAGAGCGACTTGGATATAGCCTCATCATAGCACTGAAGGGTTTGTGATGCTCGCTGAGTAGAAAAAGTCAGAAGACATTTAAGGAAATTGATTCCTTACTCGAAGCAAGTTTTCAACACCAAAATTAATTCACTTGACTCTGGCAACAGGTCAAATGAAACAAGGAGGCAAAACCAAGGCGCCCACTCGTGCTCTTCAACCAGTAAAAAGTCATGCAGTCGTCATACATTTATTCTCAAGCACAGACTCCATCTAGTGAAATTGCAATCAGAAGGAGTTCTCGCTAAGCTCTATGGCTCTTCATCAAGCTAAAACGTTGGCACTGCCATCACTCCCAATAAAAGTATGTGAGACGATACAGCCGATTTTAGTCTTTTGCAGCATTCAGAAACATCATTCAAAGAGTAAGTGATATTCCACAGAGCGCATTTAGCCATATTATAAACGGCACCTGAAATAGAAGGTATGCAGACGAGTGCACGATCGATAAAAACCGTATTGGTCAAATGTTGTGCGACCTCCACCGACTTGGACTCTTCGAATTTCACATATGCAAATTTCTGTGTAAATGTTGACAGCTGTGGATGGTTGTCCGTTGGATACATCTAAAATATTTATGCAATAACAGCTCACAATATGACCTTAAGGATGATGAAACCGGCTACTGAAAGCAATCAGGTTTGGAGTAGTGCCTTGTCACAACAAGAAAACAACCTTCTGGGCAACATGCTGCTCATACAGCACTCAACCTCATGATCAGATATATCCCGTAACGGATCGTCAACAAATACAAAAATCGAGAAAAAAAATTCGCTATGGGAGTAAACAAATGAGGGGGAGTAGGAGGGGGAGGGAGGATGCTTGACCCTGGTTCTCAAAAAGATGAAGGGAAAAATGAACAACATCTGAAGTGTCACTGAAACCGTTCGAAAAAAGAAGTGGAGCGCCCAAATCTCTCGATGACTGGTGAAAATTCCGGCTGAATGTTTCACTGCCAACTGTTAGAAGACGGATCTATGCACAAATACTTCCAATGAGATGAAATCATAGTGCCTCAATTCCCAGCACAAGTGCTCATAAGAAAACATTCGTTTTACGTCACACCGGATTTACCCGGACTGCTCCTTAACAATGAAAAAAGAGCCATCATAACTAGAGCCTGAATCACCTCAACATGCCTACGAAGCAACAAATTTTTATCAATAACGTTTGCAATCTGAATGTCTCAAATCGTTAACGCAATGTTCCCATCGCATCTTCTCCACTTGATCGAGATTCGCTCAAGCAACTCCTCCACAGTGCAGTCAGATTCACAGTGGTCGAAACCAGTGTTACTTTTCATCAACATCCGGAAATGGTACTCTGCCAGTAGGATGGCGTTCTTAAAGAGGACTACCTCCTTCTCCTCACTCCTTTTTCTACAAATTATTGTCACTACAAAAGTATAAACGAATAGGTAACATCTTTAACCTTGAACTCATCGATTCTTCCAATAAACGCGAAGAGCTGATAAATCTGCTCTTTGGTGGCCGACATAGAAATATTGCTGACGTGAAGCACGCGGAAACGCGGTTCATCACCACCCATCTCTGTTTGCTGCCGTCCACTCCAATCGGCACCTTATTCTTCAGTAGTTATAACCGGAAAAGAATACAACCTTGTGCTACAGCCACAAATCGACCACGTAACTGCTGAATCGTAACGACACACCTCAGAACTTATTCGCAGCAATCATTACTTACCACTTATTTTCAGTTCGCTAGACGATGTCAAACAAAGGCAAAGAGAGACAAGCTGTCAGCCTTTCTGCAAAGGTCTGCGCTCACGCTTTGTTAGATTGTGGCGCAATAACACTGGGGTATTCTCCCTGCTTACGGGTAGCGAGTATATAACTGCAGCGTTCACCGTCAAAATCTTTCGAACTTAAATTGACGGTGTTTCCTAAGTTCCCGGCCTCAAACTAAATTTCAACAAGCACGGTGCTGAGGCGACTTTTTACAGCAATCTCCCTCTATCGCCGCTCACCCACAAAGCACGGCACCTCGCAAAAGATCAAGGAAACACAACTTGACAGGAGCACCCAGATCAGCAACTAACTACCTGCTGATGACAGCAAGAGGTATGCACAAGCACGTGGAACGGATTCATAGGATAAATATAGTAATAATACGAGAAGTGATATATCCATGAGGATAACTGTCATGTTTACTTAAAGAGAACTCCTCCTTCTTCAACGCTTACAATGAAGAAATTCCCTTTCTGTGGGATAGACAGAGAACTTAAGAGTCCATCGAAAGACCTCATTTGCCAATCTCGAAGAGACCATTTGAAGAACAGCAAATCACTTACTAGAATCGGCCTCATTTGGAGTTACCGGGTGAGGGTCACACTTGAGCCCCTCTTTTATAGGTGATCAAAATTTGAAACAATAACAGTGCTTCCTCGAAGACGATGAAAAATTTCAAAGCTTCACTACACTGAGTATGCATTAGGGTTTTGATGACAATGATTGCTGAGTCTGCGCGTATATACCCTCGCATAGAAGGAACAAAGAGCTGTATAGCAGAAGCAAAATCTGGTGAACGCAGGTAACAGTGAACATCACATATGTGCAAGGGTTACGACCAAACTAGAATGATGCATACATTCATATTGATGCATAAATCCTTGCCTGATTTCATAGATCTCAGGCCAGTTTGCGGAAAGCGGCCGCATTCGAATAGCAACTTGAAGTAATACTGCATTCAATGACAGATGATTTGGTGCATTCGGAAGAAGCTACTGTTTCCCACGATCCATTCAATCTGGACATTTCAAACCTCAGGTGGCTTAAGATTACTCGAGCACTTACTGCAACTCTCCGCTATTCCATCTGTCCACCACATATGGACCACTGGCTCGATTTAAACCTGAGCACGACAAAGTGTTGAAATAATGGGTTGTACTAAGGCTTGAGACCGACTAACCTCATCCCAAACTATAAACGACGCTTTATTATTGGTTTCTTTTTGGAAGGATTGCGAAGAACCGCTCTGGAATTTACTCTAGCGATCCTGACTTGTTACTAGCTTGATGACCGGAAAAGCCAATCGACGGAAGCAGGCAAACGATTTTGCATATACGACCAATAAACATTTCGTGCGGCCACATTTCCACTTTCGATGCAGCGGGACGCTGAAATATTCGAGTGAACGAACTACCTCAAAGTTCTAAGCGCAGAAAAGCTGTTAGAGCGGAACAGTGCAGCTAGAGAAGAGGAAAAGGAAATCGACGCAGAAAAGCCTTGCTAGGCAATAGAATGAGAAGCCATCTAGCAAACTTCAGAACATCATGCTGAACGGAGCCTCGTCCTTTCTTCGATTTATGTCCAATAAATTTTAACGGACTCAACGCTGGGGTGGGGCCTCATGTGGAGGAGAGGGAAAAAACAAGGACAGTAAATGCCTGAGAAAGCTCCGAACCCATCCTCATCCTCCGATCTCTGACCGCAAATTTCAGACGGAAAGACCACCCGGCGACCGTCGATCGGGAAGTGCACAGGGCGCGCGCACATATACGCCATACGCACAGCGCGAGGCGTCATCTTGCGAACGCGGTCCCTAGGAGCGTTCGCAACGTTCGCAGAGAAGCCGCGACGCCTTGAGTGACCGCGTTTGAAGCTGGCCTTATCGATGGGAACGAAAGGAACTCGCGCCCGCGAAATTGCTTTGGGCAACTCATCGAATCAGCCCCCCCCCCCAACCGTCGCGCTCACCCCTGGGGAGATACACAGCACTACAGTAATCCTCGCCACCCGCAGTTTCTGCCAACGGTGCAAGAGTGCGTTGCGGCACGCCCCAAATTCCGACGTAAATGGCTGAAGCGTTCGCCTTAGAATGTTAAATCATGCGATTTCCAGCTGAGTGAAGACGTCGGAAGTAATTCTGTGGAAGTGCACTGCCTGTGAGGACGCAGCGTTCCACGGGCATGGTTGAGTGAGAATCGCAAGAGCTTGCTGGTCGGTGGTGTTACTGCGTCGAAAGTTATTGCTTCCATTCAACCAGTTAAGCTATACTCGAAGGCCAAGGAATTTCAAATTGAAAATAAAGTGGGGGCGAAGGGGATGCGGTTTATAATAAATATCAGAAAACATGAAATATGAAGAAAATTGGAAAAAGAATGCAGTGGCGCTTCATTAGCGCGGCTTCAAGAAAAACGTTTCATGAGATATTTCAGGTAACTGCGGTAACGGACCGGAGTTCCTACTTCAGAGGCGGCTCTTTGAGGGTTACTCCACCTCCCGTTTGTACCATCGAATCGTTGGAAGTTTTTTTCGACTCCCATATTTTTTCCCTCACAAAAGCTTCACCGCATCCGGAGAAATACTGTTTTTGTTTTTTCATATCCGAGGCATGACAGAGATTCGAATTGACGTGCCCAATTCACTTGCTTCCCTCATTGTTTATTTTTGGAATTCATTACCGTGTTACCCGTTTACCGCCGCTAATTTCAGATGTTATAGCAAGGTGATCGTTCATAATACAGTGCCCACAAGCGGTTTAAGCTACCTCTGCAAGACAAATTTGAGCATTTTCACACTCCTTCGACCCTTATGGTCGCTCATTTTCTCCTCTTGTGAAGCTTTCAACGCTCAACTCTGTCCCTTACAATAATATACAACGTAGTATTACATAATACCCAATAATATTGTAGCATATAGTAAAATATAATATAGTAATATAAACACTATTACAGTAATATTGTAGAAATGAATTGTCACTGAAGACGTTTTACCCATGTTTTATCGTATTAGCAAATCCATGCCGGTTTAATAATTTCCCGCCTCAATGTTGCATTCTCAGTTGCATATTTGCGTAGAGGTGATTTCTTATACCTGTTACATGGTGCGAAGTCCCAATTCCTTATAAATTGCTGGCTGAACAATGTGAAACTTCAAATATGCCAATAAAAAACCCATTTGTTGCGCTCCTTGTTCGGAAGGGTGTCGATAATGGCTCTTTGCTCACTTGAGATGTATTGGGCGTTCCACAAACCTATTTGTTGTCATCTCTCCTTCCTAGTTTTTCCACCTCTTCGTAGCTTCACCCTCAACCGTCGTCGCTGCTACTACATTCTATCACATGTATTTCCTCTGCCTCAGATCGTCGTATTATGGGAAATAAAATTCATCGTGACGTGCCTATTGTAGATGAAACTTATGTTGCCAGACAGTCTTCTAAAAGTTTTCCCGTCTTTAGTATAAGATTGCTGATCGGCTTACGTCCTCCGCACCAATAAATTTTATCGTCTCGTCGACTGAATGATGTACAAGGAGAAACCTCAGAGACGACACTGATGGCTTCATTTATTGCCTGATCGCCGATGTTGTGAGAATTTTAGTCGCAGTTTAGCGTTATCGAAACATTTTGCTTACTTACGCTCTTCATATCATTTCAAGCAACGAATCTTCCGCTGCATGATGTTTTGATTGATCTCATCAACTCGAGTTTTAGGTTATGAGGCGCTGTCACCAACTCGAACTCTCAATTTCGCGGTGTAATTTTGAAGCGAAATGACGTCTCTACCATTCCGTTGAAACTTCTTGCTGCCTTAATGGTATATGCTCTTTCACAGTAGTCTCACGGTGTTGTCCTTCTTCGTCATGAAATACTGAAACTTCCTTTAATTGCCGTTCACTTTCCGGATCATTTCGAATCGAAGACTGTCAGGAAAAGTCCAACGTTATCGAATTTATCATTTATTTAGCTATTTCATGCTTTTCTCGGTTTTCTTAATCTGCATTAAAAGGTTGCAGTTCTTTCGCACATATACTTTGTGTCATTGCTGTCTATCTATTTCTCTGGTGATTTTACTTGGGAGGATTGTCACAATACCGCCCAACTTTCAGCACTGTCACTCAACAGTTAAACTCACAAATGAAGTCGGTTAGCATTGTTTAGCAAAAATCATGTTTTATTTAAATTGTACGAGAAAATGAGATACAATTTAGGCATCACAGTGCGGCAAATGTATAAAATCTTATTGACAAATCTTCATAAGCGGACAATTTTCCAACAAGCATATGACGATAAAATAGAAGCAAGCAATAAACACTACTTCCATCGCAGCCGTCCGAGCCTATGAAGAGTGTGTTCAACTAGGCGTTGCAATCAGTCTGCCTCAACTTCATTTGGATCGAAAAGGCGAAATAGCTCGGGCAATATCAAAACAGTATGGGAACTTTTCCACCTAGAAGTAATAAATTTTACAGAAACGCACCGGTATCTTTAGGTCTTCCTTCAACGTCCTTTCTCTCCTTCTATGCTGAAAGCATGTTCCCATAAGCCATGGCGAATTTATTCACGCTTGGGAGATTATAGTTTGAACGAATAGCTAAAAACAAGGCTTTTCATTGTTTGGCATATGGATACTCCTTTTCAAAATACATTATTCGACTAGGAATAGTCGAGCTTTAAAAAATCCTCAGTGTTTACTAAGTTTGCTCATTAAAAAAAACTGAGTAAATCCATCGCGGACGAGGTGCTCTTCTGGAGGTTTCCGTCATGAAATATCTAACTGCAGAACAATCACCTTCATCTTTCTATTCAATGATATAAAGCTTTAAATGGGGATGCCGTCAACGCGACATTCGTTATATATTTTGCGACAAATTGAGACTCTTTCCGCCGAATACGAAAACAGTCGTATAGAATGAAATCTGTTCGCAAGTGATTTCACTTATTCATATTGTCATTTAGAAGATTAGAATGAGGTATCGATCCATCCATCGCAAACTTAGGTGATGATAGCTGTTGACGAGATTGTTGCGATTTTTACCGGCAACATCACACCAATATCCCAAACTTTGTTGTTGAACAGCACTTGGTTGATCCCCTGAAATAAATATTGCAACAGTATCGTCATCATCATGTAAACTGCCTCTCCATCTTATTAACAATAATGAAATTACAGTTTTTATTATTTCTTCTTCCTCAAATCCTCAACGCATGCAGTGAAAGCAATTTTCCCATCAAAGAAATATCTGTTTATTCGGACAAAATGTTTGAAAAACGGTAAAATGCACAATGACGAAAAAGAGCCATGAGCTACGTTGTGACTCTCCAAGAGTTATTCCATTAAAAGGAGACGTGAGCAAACTTGAGCACGGAACGCCGGAAAATATCACCCAACTTCAGTGGATTTCCATTATGATTTGTCAGTGCAATCGAGGAGACAATTCGTTCCGTTTAGTTTATCTTGGATTTCCCACGTCAAGTGAGGTCGTCGATGCAGTAAAGTTTTTTCCATAATTCCGGTGGAAAAGTATTTCAGTGCACGCGTCAGAAGGATGTGAGGAGGTGAGCGAATTATGTCACTCATAGCTCATCACTCATTCAGCGATGCATGTGTAAAATAAAATCTATTTTTGCATTTCGATGGAAATATTGTTGAATAAATTCTTATATTTCAAATCTGCTCATATGCGGAATCGATACATAGTGTACGCTACTCAGCGAGCGAATAAAATAAATGAGATGCAACATTCATTCTCGAAACGAGTCTTAATCGTCAAGGTTCTCAAGCAAAACATTAAAAATTCCATACTTCTCAGGATAGAATTAAATTTTGCCGATCAATCAATGCATTTAAAACTTCTTTCCGGGAAATAATGACGAAAAAAACTAAAATTACGAGAAGTGTTCCATGAATAAACTTTAGAAAATGAAGAAAACTTGCGCGCTATGTGCTTTTTGCGTTTCAGCTCATCAGACCAATCGGCTGCAACGAAAACAAATGAAACACACCCGGCATTCTACCATCTCGCATGAACCTTCTAAAAAAATGGTTCATTTCCCTGCACCCCAATAAATTTTGCTTACAGTCTTCACTATATATTTGGTAGTTACAACTCCTCAGGGAGTGGGTATATTGGATTGAAGTTCGATTTTATGCTATCTCACTGCAGTAAGTTTTATCGTAATAAGCACCTAAATTTCACTGCTTTAATTAAATTCAACTTTTATCATTGAATCGTTTAGGCGTCCAGAATTGAAAAATCTAATCGAAGGCAGAAGCAGGCAAAAACATACATAAGCACATGACGACCTTTCCCATTACACACAAGCTTGTGGAAATTACGAAAGATGGCAGATTTTGAAACGCCGTTCGCCTTAACTATGAGAGATATATCTGCGCGGATAGAGTGTCAATAAGTAGGAAAAATTTCCCTTCTATAAGCAAAAACTCCCCCACCTGACTGGAGCGGATACGCAGCAAATGACTCGCTTTCCTCTTGACATACGCTTTACATTTCACCACCGAATATATCATTGCTAACTGCGCGCATATGCAAAATGGAATCGACAAAATGACGACACGAGCGATTTTATTTCTATCTTCTATGTGTGCACTCTGCAAGCGTAATAAATTCAGCACTGGTTAAATTTTATCTGATCCATTAATTAGCAATAAGGTTTCAAATGGTAAATATATAGGACATCTCTTCGACGATTTCCTATGAAATACACGGAGAAATATTCAGTTAGTCTTACGAGTTAAAGTTAATTAACGTTACATCTGCAAATAAGTGTACATCTGAAAGAAATAACCTATAGAACGTCGGATGAAATGATTTAATTTGGGATTGTTAAGATGAACATAAAGGCTCCTAATGAGCTCTCGAATTTCAACTCTCACAATGGAGTGAATCATCGAAACCGTCTTTAGTGCAGCTGACTGCCTATTTTATCTGAATGAACGCACATGCCTTTGCGTTCATTCTTCTACCTGGAAGTATCAAGTCGAGACTAAGAAAATTCATACAACAGGGTGGTCCTGCAAGGTCATATGAACGGCATTGTTTCGAGGGGCTATATTCCATTCAAGAGGCCCTTGAGAACTTGCTGAACACCACAGTTTGTGGGCAGAGGTGAAAAGCAAGCGAACTTCAGATATTCGTTCTCGAGGTGGATTGTGCCTCCAAAGAGGCCCTGGCTCCTGACTGTTAATCCAACGAGAAAAGTGGACGGTTTCAGAGCAGGATCGTGACTGTTAACTGCAAGATCATGCGAAACAAACATTAAAAAAGCACCTGATTCGAGACGAGTTCACCGACTGCTGTTAGTGCAATGATTATTTCCAAAATAACGGAGAATGTCTGGAAGATGAGAAACGGATTCATAAACTTAACCTGAAGAAAGCTTTGTTACACCGAACTTAGAGATAAACTGTTATCGCTTGTAACCATCATATTTCACGCATCTTATCGGTAATATTTCTATCTTAGAGAAGTTTATAACTCTATGATAACACAAGGAAACAGGCAAAAATGACAACAAATTCCCTTTCTCAATTTTATTTCCTCATCCTCCGAGAAAAACGGAAGAAATTACCTATTTGAATAAATAAGCAAACAGAAGAAAGGGTTCATTTTTAGATAATAAGAGGAAAAAAGAAAGAGAAAACTGTAACGTTGCTATTGATGGATGTCGCAGCTAAAACTGTAAGCATGAAAGACATGGAAAAATCGTGAAGTTGAGGATGGTCTTAAATTTGAAGAGATCCATTATAAAGAGAACGGCGAGAGTCACTAAATAATGAGATGAATACGTTTTTTTTCCCCTCTCTAAATGACTTGACTCATTTTATTTTCCCTCCTCGGTGATTTTTCAACTCGCATACCTTCTACTTCCTCTGTTTCTTGAATTTCGGAAGGAAAAGATGGGAAAATGGAGTAGGAACCTTTCTTTTTTTCCAATCGTCTGCTTGATGCATACCAGAGTGACCAATTTTTCGGTTAAACCTCAAAAGTTTCACCTTTGGTCAACACAACTGAGAAAGCCGATCTCTGAGTATGCCTTGGTCTTTCCAAAAAAAATTTCATTACACTCCCAATCTCAAAATCGACCTAAATTAGTGCACTGATCAATTTGTCCAATAAAAATGTTAAGATGCAATAAAATAAATAAACGAGCCTTTGTAGTCTGTATGGCGTAGAGTACAGCATAGTGGACAGTAACTCCCGAAAGTAGAAAAAGGCCAAATCCTCCTAGCGTTACTCCATCGATGACCGTCTCGTAGAGGTACCATTCGAAATGAACCACCGAAACCGCAAATAATGTCAACACATAAAATTCCAATCAACGCACTCAACATTGCCGCATATTTACAGTGTACAAGCGAGAGTAAATAGAATGATGCATTATTCTCACTGAAGTCGTCGTTCATTTTCGTGGTTTCACACCTCTCATCATCACATACAATAGCCACTTTGAGAATTTCTTCTCGCTTTCTCAAAGAATAACGATAAGATGATAGAGCCAAGAACTGACATCAAGTTAGTGACGATCTCAAATTATCATCGCTACTCCTGCAGAGTACATGAGGCAGACTCAGTGGTGACCCGATATAACTTACACCCCTATAGCATTGATGAACTTTATGACTTTTCTGGGTTACGGATTCCTCAAGACTTCTGGTGAAGATCCTATGCAAACAAAGGGCACTTTTGTTCAAAAAATACTGAGGAGGTAAAACAAGAGCAAACAACACTACAGAAGTGGGGGCATGAGTTACTGGTAAGATTTTATGGACACAGTTTTTTTATCTCATAAGATTTTAGACGGAGTTGTTCCAAAAGAAGACAAATCAATCTAACGTGTGAAAAGAGGTTTTCGAAGTTGCAGGCGACGCAAGACTGGCTTGACAGACAAACTGGAAGATATGGCGACGCCAGTACAGAAATGAGTATTCGTAACGCGGACGTCTGATAATCATGCTTGTCGTACAACATACTCAACTCAATGACTCCTACAGTTTCGCTCTTAGCGTCCCCATCGATAGGTAGGGAAGGATATCGTATCGTTTCATTTGCACCCTCAAAACTAGATCCGAAGTGGACTTCTATAACAGGGTACAGCCCATATCAATAACTAAACAAAAGGAGATTTGAAACGTTGAAACCGTTCTAACAGTCTCCAGATTTTCGATACACACATTTCTGTGTGCTTATGATAGAAGAAGTTTTTAAAAGTTGAGCTTATACGTTGTCGAAACTGCCTTCGTTCAAAAAAAGAAAAAGAAACCAGATTGTCTTTCCAACAGTTTATTTCCGGGTATTTGTGATATGAGCAATACAAAACACTTCGGCCCGAAGGACGGCATTCCTTCTGCAGGAAAAAGGTAGAAAGAAGAGAGTGATGAAAGGAGAGATATGCGAGCGAAGCTGCATTTGTCGTTGTAAACTGTTGCATGAGCCAATATTGCAGATTGCCAAATAACGCAATGAAATTTTGCGCGAAGCAGTGATAATACTTTAATGAGAAGAAAACTGCCCCGAAAATACAAGAGCGAAAACTCCATTAGAAATAATACCTGTTGTCCACGATAAAATTATTAAACGACCCCGAGAACTGTGTCCTCTCGGCTGGAAGTCCAAGGGAAAGTCTCCAACTGAAGTGTTCGTTTTGAACGGCAAAGAAGTTTTCAATAGTTCGGGACAAACTCAACGTGGATTTATTTACTTCCCCTCTACAGATCTTGGTACATAAAAACTGTGGAGGAGGTGAGGTTGAGTGCTGGCGACTTTCAAACGCTCATTTAGGGTAGTCGTGGAGTGATCTACAAACATATTCGCAAAAATGCGAAGATACGAACAAACGCGAGGGCAGAGATGTTTTTTCCTAAGCAGAAACAATAAAAAAGAGTCGTCAAGTACCTGTTGCAGAATGTGCAAGTGTTGACGCAGGTAGTGACAAAATATTAATAAAGGAGTAGAGAGGACTCTAAAATTTTACACTGTTGACCACTGCGAAGTGAACTGCCTTTTTGTAAAACTGCAAGCATATCGTCAAATGATGAATCGGCGCTTACGCTGGCTCATTTTATCGTGCATAGTTGTTACTTTTCGTTTCCGCGAAGAACGATTTCAAGATAAATTGAAGGTGGGAGCTGATGTAGGGGTTCGCTGAACACAATGAATTATCTGTCGAAAAGTGATCCCCACTTAAACTTGAAACAGTATCATAACACCCAAAAGTGCTTAAATATGGAATAAATTTATAATACTATTGAAAGAAGTGCCCGAGGAGAAAAAAGATCCGGACATAATATTCAGTGATCCATCGCAGTTGTCAAAAACTCACTTTGGAATTGCTGCCGCCCACTCAAAACATTTCAATGCGACATAGCAGCAACACGTCGCCAACTGCAGCCAGAAATGACGACTGAAGACGTCGAATTCTTAGCAAACGCTCAAAAGTGTGAGCAATTCGAAAATAAGGTACCTTTGGTTTATGGAATACTCCATTCGACATTTAGCAAAGACCTTTTTCAAGAAAACACTTTTCAGCGAAATCCTGAAGAAATTTTTCTCACCTCGATACAGAGCTATTTGGATAGACGGATGGAATTTTATGAAAGTATGGCATGTGCGATTGGTCGTCACTTTTGTATGAAAAGTAACCGTGAAATTAGTCAGATGTGATGTTATCATTTAGTGCGCTAAGAACAACGCTCAGAACGCTGAAAGGCAGCGAAGTGACGCAACAAGTAATGTGAGCATAACGAGCGGGCAACTGTTAAATTGGGCAATAGAAGGCAAACAGTTTTGGAACTCGACTTTTATACGATAAAAGGATGAGGAGCGAGGAGAAATTAACCTGCACCGGTGAAGCACATTTCGCGCTTTTCTGCTATGGCATGCACCCGCACTCGCCTTCCATGTGAGACCTCATTTGCTCCAATTTGTGCCCTCATTCCTTACTGCTCTGAGATCAAAAGGCAGCAAGTCATTACACCACTTTTTTTTAGCGTTTGATGGCATTGGCGTAACTTTTTTAGCCCTTCGAATTATGGGGCTAACAGCTACAACTTTTCAAGGTGTGAAGGCGTTGAACAACACAAAATGCATCTCTGAGGAACTCTAGTTAAAGGTACTGCAACTGCAACTGTCAAGTAATAGAAATTTTACTATTTCGTTGAATGATGCGAAAGGAACAATTGAGCGTCAACTTGCAACGCACTTGAAATGAACACCAATCATCATACTGTTATTCGAGCAGACAACTACCAATGAACACAATGATAAAATGCACTGATTCAATCAGCCCAGTTAAAATTATAGCAGCTAAAGGTGAAAAATCCTCTGTAACTTCTCTTTCAATAAATGAAAGTCTAAGAACGCTAAACGTTCGAATAGACGACATATCTCGTTAATGGGGGCTATGAAAAGGCGTGCAAGCGTTGTTGAGCAAAAAGAACGGAATGAGAAACAGTAAACGCGTAACGAAATTAGATGCAACGACGTTGCCATAGGAATCGACTCCGCTCACATGGAGCAGCTGGAGAACATTGGCCATCGAGATGTGAACTTGCCTCACTATCGAGTGTCGCACTCATGACGCTCGAAACAAGCTGTCTCTCTCCGCATCGCGTGTGCAAAACTGAGTCACACACTGGAGGGACTCATAACCACATCCCCTAAGGAAAATACATCTTTTTCCAGACGGACATCTGATTCCTTTAAATCATTCCGTTCATCCATTCGTAACTGTTGTCAAATTCCTGAGAGAGGAGTGGCTTTATTTAGTGGCTGCCTGTGCTCTTCCTAAGACCGTAGATAAGTCAACGTATTTCTCTGAAAATACCACTACAGTTACAGAGCAATTCTTATCGTCATTAGTCATACCTGTGATACCCCGCTTTGACAGCATCACTATGCCAGATTCTATTTTTTCGGAGAAATCCTTTGCCAGAGAAAGTCGCTTTGCGGATGATTTTTACAGCTCTTAAAGTGAGAGGCATTCAATGTCAAGAAATTCCCTAATGGATAGTTCAATTAAGAGTGGAGGGAAATGGAGCAATCAGTGCAGCATTAAACAAAGCGGGAACATAGAGACGACATCTGAACTCCTCTGAACGTATTGAAAGCTGGAAGCAAATTGTGGGAAAGTAACAAGTAACTGGCATCATAAGCAACTCAGTAAGTTCCAACTTTGGTATATCGAAGATACTGCGAAGTGATAGCGACTTTATGATAACTTTTCCAAAAATGTCCTCGGGGTCTAAGATGTACAATATTTCCATGGGAGTGTCACTAAACTCTCATATAATGTAATAAGTTTGTTAACTCTATTGAAAGTTTGAGATGCCCAGCGAGGACACGTTGTGCATTCATCGTAGAGCCTCAGCATTCCCCTCATGAGTCGTAACCGGACATAGTTCACAACACTTCAGATACACTCAAATACAATGAAAAGCTAAATAACGAAAGCACTCTTGAATGCAACGCGCAATTCGAGAAAGCGGAGCATTTACTGGATCGACAGGTGAACGGACCAGCGAAATACTGACATCACTGATGCAAATAGTGGCGATAAACGTTTACCGCTTCGCATTTGCTTGTGATCTGCTGATGTGAGTGCGGATGTGAAAAATGAGCGAAACGAGTGAGAGCTACGTTGGCAAATAAATTCTCTTCTCTAATGTGATGAAAACTTTTTCAGCCCTGACAACTCCATTCGCAGAAAATTCCGATCGAATGAATATACCGGTCAGCGGTGCAACCGACATCGGGTACCGAGCAGTTCCCGAACTCTTCGCACTTCTCAATGATGGCACTGGAAGTAGCGCCACATTACGTGACATGAACGAGCGGTAATAATGGCGTAAAGTAAAACACGTTCTCGTAATAAGGTCAGATTCTACGAAAGTAATTTTCGAGCGGTGCAGCTAATGGCGGTATGCAAATGGCGGGGCGAAGTATTTCTTTGGCTGTACCTTATTCGTATTAGAAGCAAGCGGCAGCAATGATATTTCAGCACTGTGAGTGCCTACAAAACTATTTTAATTTTTCATATACTCTTGAAAAGGAATATAAATTCAAAAGAAGAGAACACTGCTCTGAGGACACACGTCTTGAAGTTCCGCTCATTGCAGGAGGGAGCCTAAGGCAACAGCAACCCACACATGTTTAATTTCCTCCTTTCCAACGTCACACTGACCACTTTCTTCGTCCATTTCTTCAGGTGGCCGTAGCTTAAAGGTGTATTTCTTGCCGAATTTTGAATATGCAAACGACAAAAAAACTTCCTTTGTACGCCTATATAACGTGAACTAAGGGCAATACTACAGGTGCAAAGCAGAAGCACTGATCGAAGAGAAACCCTTTCGAGGTGTTAAGTGTGATAAGTGAGCACCGCACACCACGACAACAAATAATCTTCTCTACGGCTCATCTGACGTAATCCAACAAACGCAGAATACCCAATGGGATTCTGCGAAATGAACAAAGATGGAGCTCACTTCTGGTGTTTGAATTTGTGTCATAATACGATAAGAGGATTGCTTGACAGGACAAAAAGTATAGAACTCCTTGGAAACATCAAGCCCGTGTTGGCGTCCGGCTGATGTGCTCGCCGAATTCACTTTTCTCCATAAGCTTCAATCTCTTCCACTACCTTTTATCGCATTGGCCGCCGATAAAACCTTACTTCGTTTCCACCCTACTAGTTTATATTCTGTCATAAGTTAAGGAGGTCATATAAACTTCGATGACCAAAGAAGCTTGGGACTTTAGAAGAAAGAAAGTTGTAGAACTCCCCCTCCCTCCCCCCAAGGATTTAAGGATTTGCACTAGGTTTGCGACTGCGGATTAACTATTCTAAAAAACACCCCGAGAACTTCAACTCCACAGCATTCGTGACTTCAGACTTTTGTTAACTTTGTAGGCATAAAAGGCTCATAGTAAGCACTGATCTCAGTCGAGCAATCGAGAAATGCCGTACACCTCTCACTCGCTGTTATATTTACCGCAAGTGAAATTTGATAAGCGCGCAATATGTGCGTGGAAAAGAGCATGAGTCCAAGGTTTCCTGTATTCGAATGAGTTAATAACGACCTGCTGGTACCGACTCCAGAACTAGAATCCTGGTTACGAGGAGGGAAGACCTACCTCTGGGAACGACTCTCACACTCCGCTACTCTTCTTTTGAGATGAAAATGTGAATACATGCAAAAGAAAGAGGCGATATTAGTCGAAACGAACGCGTAAAACGAAATGCAAAATTATATAGATGATGCGACGAGTGAGTTCGCGAATCGAAAATTCCAATTAACTCAACATTCAACAGTGGGGTATACGATAGAACTTCGTATAATAAACGGATACGGTAACGACTCTAAGACCGAGTTTTCTTCTCTTGTTACGTGACAGTATTATACAGATCAACCAAGGTTCAATGAATGGAATGTCCGGTGGGGTTTCGGAACCATCGCGTCTCTTCCCAGAAGCGCAAGACACCTGCCGCCGAGTCACCTCACAGATGCAGCGAAAACCTTCGATACTTCCAAGGCAACCGTTCCCGATGTATATGGTAACGCAGATAGTCTCTGGGAAAAGCCTCTTGGATAAGGTTCCAGTAACATTTCTGCAGTACTTCTTCTCTGATCACTCAAAACTCCTAACTTTCATTGTTTTTTACCCTCCCTTCTAAATGGGCTGCATTCCTTTGTGTTATGCTCTCTCCGTCAGTAATCACTTCAGGTAAACGGTGAAAGGAACAACGGCAAGAAATGAACTGCAAAAGAGCAACTGCAAGTAAGCAAATGTTAAAAAAAGAATCAAAACTCAAGAGAGGCTCAAAATATGATTATTTAAAGAGAAGAAAGCGTTCACGAACGATTCGCAGGATAGTGGGGATCACAAATCAAAGGAAACCTGCCTTCTGAAACAAAGTTACGGCACTCAGAGAAACTCCGAAGTGGCACCAAAGAAAGGCCCATAAAATATGGAATGAACCTCTCAAAAGTTTACTGAACCCTAATCGAATGAACACAAACAAAGACAAAGAAGATCTTAAAAACGATATCACCACAGATGAAATCAATCGACATGACTAACTCCAATAAAGGTGGTGGGCTCATCACTTAGTAACAACACTTTCCGTCCACGGATTTTAACAAATGCAATGGCTAAAACATCGGCGAAAACGATCAGCCGAAGAGAAAATTGGAGGCGTAAGGATTTGAAGAGTTGGACTCGGCTTTGAACTACCTCGATAAGCTACCGTTCCCCTCCAGCTTCCAAATCTCCGATCTAAATGCAAGCACAACTGCCCAATTTCCCATCGAGAAAACAGATCAGTGTAACGCAAAAGAATTCATAAGTGTACGGGAGCGCCACTCCGTGCCTCTGTGATCATTCGATACGCAAATAAACTTTCAGGAGATGCAGCCGGAAATGAAGTAAAGAGAAGATTAGCAGCAAAGTTGCAGCCGTCTATATTTTGACGCGTCACTTCTTCCTCGATCTTAGAGGAAGATAATTGTTAAACAAGGAAGCTTCGTGATCAAACGCTGATCCTGGCGCCTCAACGTGAAATTCGCCGCGCGTAGTTCGACGATCAGCTGCCACGAGCAGTGACACGGATTCCGCCCACATTTTGACAAAACGACTCTGCTTGAAGTTCCCATACGAATATTCACACAGTGCTTAGCGTGCGCTTTTAAACAAAACACAGCTTGCTTAGTTACTATTGTAACAACAACGAAGACGACATTTAAGCGCTCATCGCAGAGCACTCACTGAATATGCCAGCCAGCTTCACGTGTAAGAAGGTACTTCGTGCAGACTTTCTCACTCAACTACCGCAGAAGAATCTCTGCCCTTTCGATGAAATATGCACTTAAAAACTATTTACCTTTCATCCATCCATATTTAGTAAGAATTAGAATTCCTAACCAAACCCCCCTTCCAATAACTGGGCACTAAAATCAACGGCTACTAAAGCGATTAAAATTCTAAAACTTCCAATATCAGTAAAACTACTTTAATTTTCCACCACCCTCCCTCTCTACTCCCTCCTTTTGATCCCCCCCCCCCCCATATTTTGAGATCACCACAGAGAAACTTGCCACCTGTCCAATAATTTCGTCAAATCTGCGTGGCAAATAAATTCAAGATCTCATTGCAACCAAATCAAAACGCGGCGAGTTTAAAGTTAAGGCGAATAACGAGTTAGTGATTGGAAAGCTCTATCTGTTCGACAGCGTTACGATCCGACTGTCGCCACCTCCGTTTTGCACCAAGTGCGCGCTCACGGTCCAACGTTGCGCTCATGTATTCCTTAAAGTTAAGCACAGGTTACCCGACTGAGCTTGCGCTGAAGCAACTTAGATACAGCCAACATCACAATCCAGAAAAATTGTTCGGCTTACTGGAGCCGTTGGACTGGCCGAACCTCAACGAAACCTGGCGGGAAAAGAATGAAGCGTCCAGACGCTTATAATGAGATGCACATCGCCATACGACGTAAGAACACTCCTATTCATAGTAAACTGAGAGACAGTGCACAAAGCGTGAAGGCTGATCGGCAAAAGAACTCCCCAGTTTCGGAAGATGCGGTAACCCACCTCGACCAGCGACAATCTGTCCCACGCTCTTCCGCACAGGTTTTCCTCGATTACGTCCCTTAGAGACAGGTTACCCACCGTGCAACTTTAGTTAGGGTTCAAGGAACCAACGGCGTCACATATTACTCTTCCAGTGGGATAACATCACCCTTAATTTACCCATCATGAAAAACACGAGAGAGTATCGACGACTCATTTTCCAATGAACTGGCTTCCGAGAACGTCATTCTGTCATTCCGCCTTAACATGTAAAGAACAAAACGGTTATAAAATACGAATATTCACAAACAGTCTCAAAGCAAAAGCTCGAAACCAATTTAAAGGTTTTGGGATGAGATTAATTTATGGCCTCGATTACTGCGAAGGAAGGATAGAAGCAATATAAGATTTCGAAAACCAACAGAGCCCTAAGACAGAGAGAGGATGTTAATCAGTGACTGCTGATCGAAAAATAAATTAGAGCACCAGAGATTTGAAAGACACTGCTCTTCTCAATTTCTCAAACCTTCTTTCACTTCAAACAGAAAAATTAAACAAGTGAGATAATATTGAAATACCTTAAAGTGTACGTCGACATAATCCTCCGATCCTTTGCTTTTCGTCACGTTATCGTTGTCGTGCGCGAAGCACAAGAAAAGCGTATCGATAACCATTTCAATAACTGAGAGGAAGCACGATGCGGATATATAGGCCACTACAGCCACTATACCCGCCGCTATCATCCAGTAGTTAAGCGCCAGTTGGAACTAAAATTTTTTAGAACGCTAAGCGAATGCTGCGAACCAGTATGCTAAAATAGCCGCTAGAGGGAACTTCACAGATTTTTGCGATTAAAAGATGTCGCCTCGCTGTATTAACACAGTTTATTCACGCCATCAGTACCACCTCAACCAACTGTAACTATAATGAAGAAGGTAATTATACTTCTCATACTATACAGCACCATTCATACTTCTCTCCTTAAACAGTTCGAGAGGCATTCCGAGAGATAACTGTAGCTCTCCACCATCTTAACAATTCTCGACTACATCTGACCATCACCAAACATATAACATTGCGAAGGTCGTCATTCTGCACAAGTCTGGAAGTTTTTCCATCGTGCTAGTTGGCCGGCAGAATTTGTGGCTACAAAATCAGAACTCGGCAACTTGGACCCATAAAAGAGTTTCACTAATGTGCGAAAATCAACGATAACGAACTTTGAATCTAAAAATCGCCATCGCCAAACACACAGCTGCGATGATGCATTTTGCGAGGAACAAAACAAAATCGCCCACAGTGTTGATGGTGGCCACGTCGACAGCATTATCCAACAGTACATTCACTGCCTGCAATAGGTTAAATTCAATTATCTGCAACAACCGGATCCTGTCCACTTTTGCATCTACCTTACTGGTCGGCGGTCACAGAGTGGTATCCGTTTATTCTGAAACGATGTCCACTGATTTCTTTATCAGACCACGTATATACACCTATATTTGTCCACATGAGTTGCGACCTCCATAACAGCCCTTTAGTTTTGATCATTCCCTGTGTTTAAAAATGCTCGACTGCTACTCCTGTGCTGCTATACTACTCAGACTATATCTGTGGTTTTGGGTTTGGGAGTGGCTCACTTTTACCAGTGGGAAAGAGAAGCATGCCTAGTACAAACAAATTTGCTTGTCGAATGCTGCTCAGCCATTCCATTACTCAATATGAAATCAACACCTTAAAATAGGCATACATTTACACTTTATAAACTCGCATACCCCAAAGCAGTACATCTGTACACAAAAAGAAAATGATGTTATTCAACCTATGTAAAACGCAAGCTCTTTAACAGGAGCATACTTATAATAGAACAAATTAAGGGCAAAAAGGCGGAGAAGTCATCTCCAACAGCACAATCCATGTATAAACCCATCAATGCCCACTAATATTGACTTCTGTCCAAGCTGAGTGGATTTCTATACCTATTCAGTGGTGAATGAGGACAATCCACTCACCATACGGGCTGCTGGCCAGAAGCTCTGACCATTTATGGCGATAACTGTATAGGCATTATGATGAATATAGCGTAAACATCCCTCGACGCAACGCAAGAGCACAATCATACAGCGCAGAATATACTTCGCGATGAAATTATTGGACTCCTTTAGCCTATGAAAGAACGAAATGGATAAAAGCATAGTGAACAGCTAGCAATTGAACAAGTGAAAACGAACTGAACATGCGGCCCGCTCTAAAATAAGCTTTCTTCAAGTGATTCAACTCCGACTTGAGTGCAGCTTGCGAATACGCTTCACTGAGGTGATTGATTATGTGTAAGATATCTCACAAAGTACGCCCGAAACTCACATTTCTTTTGCAGTAGTTGTCATGAGCGTATGGATTCTCCCACTGCCTATAGTTTCCACTCAGATAATTTGACAAAGAGAATAATGGAAATGCTAACATAAAGAATGACATAAGCAAGCTGACATCTCAGTGGTCAATCACCCCCAATTCGTTTACTTCCGGTTCCCAATAAACAACATGAGGCTGTATTACTCGGACTGCTATGGCTGTTCCTGCTATGATCGCAACATAATCGCGTCAGCCGTTTCCGGCTTCGTTTTCTACACGCTTTCGCATACCACATACTAAACTTTAAAATTTACTTCGGGATGAAAAGCATGCAAAGAAAAAATGTGCGAATATGAAGCAAATAAGGGAACAGCCAAAGGACGTACTTTGCATGAATGTACATGAAGACATAGCGCGGTAACTTCACCAACGTTATAATAAAGGATCCCAATGCGACCGAACCGAGGTGATAGCCAATGAGATTGCACAACGACGAACAACAAGGAGAAGGGGCCTTCCTAAATAAATGTACTCATCTCCTGCTGCAACACCTTTCTTCCACACCTTCGCGGCTTTCTTCGAATTTAGCCTCCGAGAAAAGGGGAATTATTCTGCGTCCCTGAACAGCGATCTAACCCTTACAAAAGAAAATCCCAACATGAGTTTCGCTGCTACTTTACGTAATGCTAACACATTTGTAAATATTGCCAGGAATCAAATAGGTGTGCTGCGCAAGAGGTCAATGGTCTCTCGGAATCTCCTGAACTTCTCGAACAACCACTTTTCCGCTCCAGCGTCAAAAAAACACCCATATTTTTGAACCCATATTTACATATTAGTGAAAACGTCATCTCCGTAGCAAAAACATAAGGCAAAACGAATGTCATTAAACGAGTTAAAAAAAAAGCATAAAATGCAGTCAATAAAACTATAAATTCACTTCAAGTGGTCACAAGTTCTCGTTTTATCGAGAAATGCAAATAGGATACGTACCGCTTAAAGTACCAAGTTGCCACCGCACCGGCTACCACCATTCGGTGACATGCGAAGATGAATTCGGTTGTCCATATGAGGCCAACGAAATGATACCAACCCATATACCGAATCTCATCGGTCACATTGAATGTCACCGCATCTATTATCTCCCCATTCGAGAGTGTAATCACCGATGGCACTGGGGGCGCTAAAAAAATAAAAATGCGTTAAAAAAGCATGTGTTATCACAATGGAAAACCATGCGTTAGAACTAAATACAAATAACAGCGCCTTGCTTGAAACCACCACCGCCATGGTCAACCACTGTAGTATTGTGGTGATGCTATCTCGATCTCAAAACTGAGAGAGAGAAAAAAAAAGAAACTGATCGCAAAATAGAAAATCCAAAGACAGATGGCATGCAGTAGGCTTGCTAAGTGGTCGTGTCCACACCATCGACAGCAGTGTTGTTAGGTAGTTGCTGCTCATAGGTTAGCGGTAATTTTCTCATGAAAGCCTCCAACACCTTTCCCCAAATATAGAGGTTAATGCATTGACACAGCCTTGCAGAGTCAACTTAACTAATGCATGCCACCCAATAAAAAAGAAACACTGTTACGCAATCGGGGACAGAAACAGTGAATAGGAGATGGAAAAAAGAAAAAAAGCTGATGCAAAATACAATACTAAATAACACAGCAGAGAGCACAAATCTGCATAACCACACCGACAGCAGCCAAGTACAACAACTGCACCGTGCTTACTTGCAGCTGTTGAAGCGACTGCCCCTCTACCACACTGCACATCAAACTCCGAAAGCGAACACTTATTCACTTAACACAAATGCACACACACTATAACACTCTTGCTCACCCTCACTTAATGACCCAACGTGTACGCCAAGCCGAAACCCGCTTCGCTGAATATCATTAATCGGCGTTCACAGTTCGCGGTGACTGTCCACTCCTATTAAGAGTAACATAGAAGAGCAGTGAACTGAACACCAAACTGCAATCTAAATAGAAACAAAACCCGCTTACAAGGTATCAGAAATCGCATGACCACCTCTCTGCATATATAAAGCTTAAATTTGGTGCAGAGAGCCACACCTTCCCCAAAACATTATTTTCGAGAACTAGTGATAGAGGCTCGGCACCCTGTCCCTAGAAGTTTAAGTTATGATGTCTGATAACGTTGTTAGCATTGTAATAATGAAAATGATAAGCGGGGGAGTGAAACTACGATGAAATCGTACTCAAAATTTGAAAGGGGTGAACACCCATGAAAACGTCGACGAATCATGAGAGGAAATTTCCAGGGGTGAAAGCAAGATCGCGGTGGTATTAAAATCTGGACCTTCACCTGTACACTAAGGATAATGAGTTGAAACCTGTCCCATCGGGAATAACCGCTTCACATGATGATTAGCGTCATTGGAGCCCGTATTCGTTGCGGAGACTCACCATCCTCAAATGGGGAACTCACAGCAACAAAAAAAAAACACCTCGTTTTACCACCGTCTGAAATCGTAATGGGGATTTACATCGAAGTATAAAATCTTTACTCAAAAGCCAACGAAATACATTTGGCAGTTATGCAATATGACTAAATACTCAGATTGTTGTCACGTCAAAAATGAGGCGCAGTGACGTTCCAATAAAATGAAATATGTTCACGACAGCGGCACTCAGCTGCCAATAGAAACAATTCCTTACCTTGATTGTTCCCTACACTCAAATCAAATCACTGACCAGATGTATAGAGATATACAGCAATGACGGCCCAAGATGCAACAAATGCGACGATGATGGCACACGTCAGAAGTGGTTGCAGGAGCAGAAAGGGCATCGCTGCTAAAGCGCGTCCCGCCTCATGGAACAGATCCACAACTAGTGCGCCTCTTGGCCAAACACACCATATTGCAGCAAACAGAAGCATCTGAAAGTACAGCGACACAATTCAAAAAAAAGAAAGAAAGAACTAGGAGATGGCGCTATGCCTAAAAACTCGTTCGGAAACACGTAAATCGTCAAATGTCGAAGATGGCTTCTGATCTCAGCTCACCATCATCCGAAGCTGATCTCAGAGCTTCGCGTATTCCTCAACTCCTATATACATACCAAAATAAATGCACGAATATTAAAAGAAATTCACTCAAAGAAGGATTCCTTCCAACACATCCTAGCAAATTCTTTTGCTGTGCATGTTAGAAAAAAGTCTCACCGTAATGATGGACATCGCAACGGCACTGATAGCCAATGTTTGAGGACTAAGCTGAGGGAACGCAATCAGTTCTTGGGCATTGATTGTTGTCGCCAGCGATGTTTCGTTACGGCTGTATACTATATAGAATCCATACCACAAAGCTGAGGAAAAACCTAAACAAATGAAAACGCATTCCCATATCGGAAAAGTCGCATAAGCCGAAAATTACGAGAAAAAAAAAACAGATTCACTGAAGTCATATATATGGGAAATCTCGGGAAGTTGGAGCAAAAAGTTGAATAATTATAAAGACTGCAGGTGCCTAATCAGCTGTGTGTATCCAGCATAAGTACTGCGTCAGAAATATGCGCCTATCAAGAGCACAAAATCAACGGCTCTTGTTCCATTGCCACCTTCTCCGATCTCTCGTTTTTCATTATATATTATCCCACTATTCTAACATTCACGACCAGACTAGCTTTTCATAGAGAAACTCACTCTGAACGTATTAGGAGAGCCCTTGAAGTCTGATAGCCTCTTGAAGTTGTTCACAAAACGTCAAGTCTAGCATGAAGCCAATTCGCTAGTTCCCTTCCCTCCCTCCTCATCCGTTTCTTCCCCTATGAATTTAGCATTTCTCAACAATTTCGGATATGAATGTCATTCGAACAGCTCACCTGTTGCCAGAAGAATGACGACAATATAGATGAAATAAACAATTACTGGAGCAAGAAATCGAATCAGAAATACGCCAATCAATGATAATCCTGTAAAGTATGCACCTGACACAATACGTAATATATACTGCGACAATAAAATTGTGTAGTAAAGTAACAATTCTATTTCTACCATATTCATCGACTGCCGCCATTATCAGAGCCCATATCCACCATTAAAGGTATATATCTGCTGCGTCAAACTGCTCGATTTACAGAACGGAGGACTTAAGATGAGTTACACTGCATCTGAAGCCTTCCTCCGCCTTCCCCCAAAGATGAGGGGGAAGACTTCTCAACTCTTAGTCTGCAACCACACTAGAAAATATGCAACCTGTGTGTAGCAATGCATAGACCTGCCTACAAATAATAAATACAGTGAAACTGAACACAAACGAAGACGTTTTCATGAAGGTCACAATACAATGACTTAAATATTGCTGAGAAGTAGCTATTTCAAAGAACACCATGAGTCGCCCACGAAGCACGAAGAATCTTCTTATTGCATGCGACTAAACGATCTCCTGCACATTCCCCTTGGATCCACGAAGGAACATACAAGGCAAACACACATCTATTCCCAAATGGCAATAATAAAATCTGTAGTCTATTTCATTGAAGAAAACCACTTCCGACGGCCCAACAAAAGTTCTCTTAGGCTCTTATAACTGGGGATCATTACTGATCAGCAAAGCAGCAACAGCCACCTCTCACCTACGAACTTCCCTCAATCACAACCTTTGTAATGCGTTTACAGCAATTTTTAACAGATATTGCTTGGTGAAATAGTGGGTGGATAGGTTGGATAATAAATGAGCATCATTCCTCTCCAGTCGACGGTTTCTACTCAATCGTCTACTCCTCCCTATCCCTCTCCCTTAGGACCCCCCTCCCCTCAAAAAAGTTCTCCCTCCAAAATTAAACTCGAACAGAACAACTAACCGACAGAAAGGAGACAAAGGGCACCGATTTCGGCTCTCACTGAAAGCACCTCTTCAACTATCTTCCTAATCCAATCTTGATCCTGAATAAATTCGTGCAATGACGATAACATATCGATCGCCATTGCTAAAAAATCGTTCGGGATACAACGCGAGAGTACTGATCCGTCACTGAAGATTATGGAAAATCATTAGGAGCCGCTTCATAACTCAGGCTTTTAGCTAATTTGCAATTAACCTCTCTCGATTTACAGGGTGGACTCTTGTGCAGAAAATCGTAAATTTCACATCTATTCGGCTGCAAAATGTTGCAACCATCCCGCATTGCACCAGTAGGTAAAGTCAGCAAAGTACAGGAAAAAACTAGTGATCACGCCAGTAGCATCTGAATAAAGAACCGGAGTCCTTTAAGCAAACTAAAAATCAGAGGATACCGATTCCCATATCACTTCAATCCCTCATAATCCGCCATCAAATCAGCCTGACATCAAAGAAGCTTTCTCAGAAATAACCGATAAAAACAACAATAGGAGTTACGCGTAAATCCATAATCTTTTCTGCATTTCTCGAAATAATAATGAGAATTCAGATCGTCCACCTCTCATAAATAGTTCCGATAGGGCAATAACGTTTCAGCGCGATATCATCAAATCCAACGGGTGCTGAGCAATACGAATAATTTGTTTGTGCATGAAATTCAGCAAAACTGCTGGCCACCGTACGATTTGGGCAAACGTTTACACAAATCCACGCCGAATTAAACGGATGACGAATATCAAGTGGGAACAAAAATCTGCAAAACAAGAAGAAAAATGAGGAGCGCATTCTCTATCAAATTTATTCCCTCAACAAATAAGTAAATAAATAAAATGTTGACAATAAACGCGTATTAGTGTAAAAAAGGTTCCGATATACGAACTTTTCATTCCCCTCCAACCAGGATAAAGAAATAAAATCACCGCACAATGGGAACGATAGGGAAGAAAGTTAGAAAAGTGCAGCAACGAAACTTCAAAAGATACGATTCCGCCGTCAAGTGTTCGGACCTCAGAACAACCCATCCACGGAGGAGTGTGACATCATTACAGATCTCGGAACAATAAACCTGTCACCGAGAACTAGGTCTCTTATCGCTTCAGATATATGCGGATATTACGCTCATGCCCACAATTAACAGGAAGGAAATGCACAGAACTTCTCCCTTCGTAAAAAGGCTACGGGTAAATGAGGAGTCCGAAGTAGTCTTATTAAGACCAATGATCAAGTGAACCTTCATTGGATAATGTCGACTGCTATTAGAACAAACACTTCGTTCGACTACAAAATATTCGTCTCGCATCTCACCACTAATTTTTAAGCTCTGCTAAAGAAATCCTTATTTTCTCCGCTGCACAGACCGTTCTAAGATGTAGTAACTACCACTTTTTGTCAGTAGTTGCACTCCGATATGATGGCGAGCGGAGGGAGGACTGCGTACAGTACTCGATATTTTCCCCTACCAGTTATATACACATAAACTACAAATAAAAAGGATATGATGGGATATGAAATATACTTATCATCAAGATATGAGTTTTATGAGCCGTGAGACATTCATGTCATCTAGTCCGTAAGGCGGTTAAAATATGGCACTCAAAAACGCATCAAAAATCTGGTGATTAAATGCGAAATAAGGCAAATTTAAAAACATTCAACACCTTCCGGCAGTCAAACGCAATCAAATTCATGTATCAGCCATCCAATTCTTCCATTCCCATCAAGCGTTCTCATCAAGCACAACAGGACCGAAGCACTTACTTTTTATCGCTCATATCCTGTCCGGAGAGCGGGAAGAATACCGGATCTGTGGTAGAGTTAGTCCACAGAACCAACGGCATGTTTTTACGACCACAAGTATTCCCAAAAGTGTCAACTCCATTCACTAAACGAAACGCATCTCCGCGCAGTATTGCGAATGCAGCAACTAATACCTCAAATCAGTACGCTTATGAGTAGGGAGTCAAAAAGCAAGCAAAACAAAAAAGAATACGTTATAAACGGGACTATCAATTTAAATAGATGTGATTATGACCAATAAAATGCTTCACAATATATGCAATTTGTTTTCTTGCAAGCTTCAAGACCCAACCAAACGGAACACATGCATCTCAGTAATGCAACCGTTGAGATAATATCTGCAGCTCTGCTTCTGCATGAATATGACACCCCTCCCTCCTTCAGCACACTTCGAGCTCTTTTTCCTGGAAAATGCGGGCCACGTAACTGCAGCGCATATAAGACTTCAATATTTCTTCAAATTATTCTTCCACCTCGTGTTTTACCAGAATAAACACTGGATACCAAGTGGCACACTGAAAAGTCCGCAAGCGATAAGTAAAGGAAGGATTGCCCCGGTGAACTATTGCAGCTCTCTGATGCAATTAACCTATTTGAGAGGAAAGTTATGACAACTGAAGCGAGTTTTGGATACGCACCATTTAAGGCTGGCAACTTTCAAATAAAACCGCTTGCCAAGGATGTCAAATTGCACAATGCCCGTCAATCATCGAAGATGGGAAATCAAAATCGGACATTTCATATAAGCATGCATAAATATTTGCAGAAATATCCTCTCAAGCAGCATTAAAAACAACTGATTTCCGTACCACCGCAAGAAATATAATGCGGCGATTTGACTAACTGCTTTACTCAACGGACTACCCCTCCAAAATTCCCATCAACTAGCCTTCTTCCGGAGCCTAGAAGTCATCCGTTTACTGGTACTTATTGCCCGAAGTCTCCACAACGAAGGAAGCAGGCACCCATTCGCTTTATTAATTCCTCCGATCAAAACTGAACTCCTGGAGTACAGTGCTCGCAGCCATGCAGCGATGGTAGCAACCTTCTTTTGACAACTATCACAACCTAATAACAAAAAGCAAATGAGTCTAAGAGCTGGAAAAATGCTAGAAAATTTGCAAGATAAATAAGAAAAAAGCGAATTTAGTCGGCAGTATCGTTTATATTATTTTAAGCAAGGCGTTCCAGTGGGGCAACAATCTGCTTAATATACTCAACCACGATTCCTAACAAGTACGAAATGAATATTTCAGTCACACGCCATCTTCAATCTCTCTTCTACCGAACTGCAAAAATCACTATCCTTCCCCTAAGCAAACGATCCCTCAAATATTCAGCAACGACCATTCAGTTAACAGCAAGGAAATGAGATGTATACCATTCCACACCAGAACGCGAAGAAGCATGCCAACGATAGAAGATCCGTACATTGCCTCCTTGAACCGTTGAACGTCAATCTGGACATGCCCTTAAAAGCAATTTCTGAGAATGTTTAGATGTGAACGGAAGAAGGTTTTAACGATATTCTTGCTTCTTCAGCAGTTTGTACTCACATCTGCGTATATACGTACCATATAAACTTCAGCTGTACAAGTACCCCAACAGTAAGACATAAAAGGAAAATCACGTTCATGGATGAAATACATTTTTGAGTAAGTGATAGGCAAAACAGCCACACAGCTGCAGCTCGCGACTAGCACAAATCTCGAACCAACGTTTTTCTAGCCGGTCTGTGCGCGACTTTTTCAGTGGACCTCTCGTCTCCGACCAAAAACTGTAGCGGCAGGGGACGCTTAATCAACTTCAGGGAACCGGCAACGAATGAGTTGGGCAGTCCAAAAAAAGGCCCGCTTTTTGGCAGATGGCACTCCTTCACGACGCCGTACGACAGTGAAAAACTTGTCAAAGAGAAAGTTCCACGATGTTTCAGTATGGAGGAAAGTAGTTGGACCAGTTGGATGAAGTGGATCAGGCGAGTAGACGAAGCCGTGCTCTTTTCGAGATCACGCCATGTCTTGGACTTCTACTCCAGACCATCCCGGTTACGCTTCTTCGGCACCGTGTTGCACAAAGCGAGGTCACGCCCACGGTCCGCGGTCAAGCATACCATTTTCCTTCTCTCATCGTTTAGCTTCTTTCACTGATGCCCAGTTGTGTCAATACCAGTGAAGTCTCTCAGCAAAGTTCATAAAATTTTAAATGCATCCGTTACTTGTACTCGATGTTGTTTACGAGTAACTGAAACTTTTACGTAACTGCAACACACAAATTCCCCGACGAGTGTGATGTTCACTGCACCAACACCTCATTGTTTTAGAGAGCGTTCCTCCAAACTAACTGTGAAGTACTCTACAAAAAAGCCGAACTTAATGAAAGCATGATGGTGTATTTGACGTCTAACGGAAATGAACCTGACAAATATTCACAGGGATGAATGGATCGTGAAAATAAGCTCCACTCCGACGACGTGAAGCCCGTCCGAGTCAAACTTATATAAAAACGTCATGAAATTATATGGGCCTCAGATATCATCCAGCACAGCCTAAGAGCACATAAATCGATCAACGGCAATATGTGAAGAACACTGAGTGAGAATGGACTACACAAGTAAAAGTTAAAAGTGATCACTGCAATGTTACGCCATAAGTAGGTATTGCAGAGCAAGCGCACATGAGGAGAGGTGCTCATACCACCGGTTTTCACAGTGACTTCTCACTAACTCCATTTTTGACCGTGAATATTTCTTTTTAATCTTGAGAGCTGGCCTGAATCTGCCTATCATCGTGCCCGATGCTCGAGCTTTCCTCCCTCCTACACCGTGCAAGCGACGTTGCCATCCTGATTTGCTTTTCATCGCCCCCTTTACTACTTAGAGCTTTGATACGTTTGGCCAATAAGAAGAGAGGCGAATAAATAATCACGGATGAAGAAGTGATTGCCAATCAACCTATCAAGCAAACTGCTGCACGTCAAAAACAAACGTACGAAGAGACCACAGTCAGCCAGACAGTTAGTGTATTCGACGTTCGCCAGCCCACTTATGAAGAAATATATGTGCCTAAGCTGTGAGAGCGGTGGAAAATTGTCGATACATCCGATGGGATCTCTACTAATCAAATCGTGAATAATGCATACAAGCACATGCCCGTTCGAATACACAACGACCATCGAGCGACTCATTGCATGAATGTAATCCTCATCGCCGACTTCGAGCCTTTCTGACGTGTGACGAGGTAACAACGCTGGTTTACTCAGAGCAACAATAATAAGGAGGCAAACGCACTACTTAGTGAGCACGACCGCAACTTATCTATATCATCGGCGACGAATCCGAGGCCACTCATAGCGCACACTGAAGGATCAACACAGGTATAATAAAGAAAGCAAGCTGCTGATTAAAATGAGGACGACCAGAACTCAACCTATCACCATAACAATGCGGAAAGAACGTTGAGTTACTCGATTTCTGAATAGAGCTACGCTCGGAAGTTCCACTTGATCACACGCATGAAAAACATTAAAAACAGTACGTGCACGCTCGAAAACGAGCTCGTCCCCTGACACGCTCATGCATCCACCTCCACCTTGCGAAAACTTCATCGGCTTAACATTCGAATTCGTTCAATCTCAATGCGATCGCTGGCGGGGAGGCATAGTTAATGGGCGTTTTGTGAGGACAAGATTTATCCAAGAATGAAATGAACGTTAATGTGATTAATGGCCTGTGGGAATGTGATTTAAGCGGTCTAACGTGTTCACATGGAGGAAATAGATCCCAATAAGACGTAGATAGGTAAGGAGGTATGTCATCCACGTGTATAGGTGACAGCCGCTAGAAAAATGCGGAATTACCTTGTGAAGTGGAGGAGAGAGTATTTATTGAAGGATGAGGGGAGAGGATTAGGGTATTCGCCATGAATGTGCAAACGTACAAACGATGGCACCTAACGTAAGGCTCGATCCTGCAATATGTTTTTGTATTTGCAGAGGAACTCATTTATTGGCGAGTAAGTAGTGCTTAGAAGGCTCTCAAGAAGTAACGAGGAGTAGAGCAATAATGCTTGTGAGAATGCTTCCCAGTCTCTTTGCCAGTTCTCCTTTGCCCACCACTTATTCCCATATCGGTTCAATCAAGGTAGGCGCGCTTAGCCTAACGCAAGCGTTGCACGAGAAAGAGGAGCTCTCCCGCAACGAACTTCTAAGAGCGGTCGATTTCACCCATTCTCGTAAGTGCGAATAGCCTCTGCGAGCAGTCGAGTGAAACGCCTGTCAACAGCATTATTATAACGCATTTGGTCTCTGTCGAAGCAATGGGGATGAGGGAGAGGAGATGGTGTGCGGGTTGTGTTATGGGGAGGGAACGAGTCGTAGCCAGTTTGACAGCGTTATCGATGCAAAGGTGGTGAAAGCATCAAGTGAAATAGCGAACAGGAAGGCATAGTCGGTGACACGGCAGGGGGTGCAAATATCCTGTGCAGACTCCCTCAAACTTGCCAACGAACGCACCTAGGCTGTAGTGGTAGGTGATCTCTTTTGCTCGTAGGGGAGGCATATCGCGGTGATTTCTCTCCCTTTTTGCAGACTTCAACTTCAACTGTGGACTCCTGCAACGGTACGTTGCTATATTGCTCGCAGTTCTCATTTCCGATATTCCGTTGTGTCTTTTCCTACTGCGTTATCTTCCACCTTATCAACCCATCTGTGTTAGTCTCCGAACATCCTCAACCATTGTGCTGTCAGGTTAGAAGTCTTCAGCATCAACTAATTGAATGTCAAAAGCTCAAACTGCACTCCATCGTCCTCGTCGAGGCGGTGGGTAATCGTTCCGATTGGGCTCTTTTCAAGTTTCCTTGGAATTCCACCTAAACACGAAAATATATGTATGTATGTGTGTAGTCCTATAGATAGAGTCCTATTTACGTGGAAATAACGTATTTCATACTTAATTGTTCGAAATGCTTATCCGAGGATGCAAAGAAAGACTTGTAAAGTCACCCAAATGAGCGAAGATGGTTGTGGAGGTCGTTTAAGGGGAGACATTTCCTTCGGTTCGATTTGACTTGCAAAGTCGGTTTAGTTTTCACTCTCTTGTAGATGCTTTTAAAGGGAAGTTTTCTGCGAATAGCCGCTAGGCCACCTAGCAGAAAGACATCGTCAAATGGAAGCTGGCGAGCTTTGCTTCTTTTGCATCTTAAGGAAATAGTTCATATGGGAAATTAGGATATGCCATACCTGCTTCAAGTTAATTTCTTATGTATTCAGTTCCCCAACGAGTTTTCCAATATTCTCAATAACCAACAATCTCTGACCGTTGAGTTAAAGTGTGGAGCTGATGCCGAAAATTTCTCACGTAATCTGACTGAACACCTTATGCTGTGCTTTTCGCGTAAACTGCGCCGGTTAGTATCATACTTGCAAGGTAGATATCAGATGACTTCGGGGTCCCGAATAATATTTGTGCGGCGCAGGAACCAAAATATTTAATGGAATTATGGTCAGCCCGATGTTCAGGGATTTTCGAACGGAAATGTTCCGCTACCAGCAATGGAACCGCTGCAATTAACTTAGAAATTTGAAGCCACAGACGAAGCTTTCCCATAAGCCAATGTTGGCAAGCATTCGGTTCCGACATCTGTTAATCAAGCTCTGAAATCAGCTCCGCATTCGCTGACCCCACCTTTCAAGTTCGCTTTGCCAAGAGTGCTCATTGGCGGTTTCCAGGAACCGATTTTAGTGCCACAAGACATTTTCTCAATTATTTGTGGCAATCATTTTCATCTTCAACGGCTCTTTGTCTGTGTTACCGAGTTGTCGTTCATTTGCTGTACTTCTGGTCGATAAGGGTCGTGTTGTTGATGTTACTGCTACCGTTATGTTATAATCCTAGCTAGCGGGATCGGTTACCCACATCCACAGGGCATGCAGCTTCTCGAAATCACTCCCATCCGCCCTTTCTAGCCTTCCTTCCTCTCTTTCACAGTCTCCGTCATTTTTGTTTTTTCAGTTTTCAGGCGAGTTTTCATCCCTGATTTGCCACCTTTTAACAGTACAGAGTCCGACTTCGGAAATGATCGAGAATTTGTCGTCGAGAAATTTGCTATGAAGAGGGTTGGAGAAGAAGATCAGACAAAAGATCATTCTTCGTAACTCATCTATAAGTTCGAGAGGGTTGTGGAGAATTCCTCTGCCTCATGAAAGGTTTTTGGTCAAGTTAGTTCCGAAGAGCTGTTGGAAAGTGGGAAAATGCTCTCGCATTCGCGTATCTTGTGTCCACTTCAATATTTCATTCTTATATTTTTGTTTCATCCGTACCAATAGCAGAAGCTTATCTTTTCACATATAGTTGCGGTTCGATATTACACTCGACTAACAAAATTTCATCGATACTTCCTAATTACCAGTCTCCTCTTCTACATATATTACTTTACTTCTGCTTTCAATAGTCAGCGACAGCCGCCCTCCTCTTTATAATTCACTTACATAATTTATCTGTTTTATGTTTGCGATCGTTTTGCCACTATGCCATCTGCCGATGCGTTTTGGTGTTCACAATGAATTAAACTGGTTCGCAGGAACAGGTGGTTAGCGAGAATCGATGAAGCTTACCTTCTTATATATGCTGTTGTTTCGGTAGGAGCTTATTTCGATGCAGTCGTTATCGTTGAAAAGTTTGTTTGAGTAATATGTCCTGAGATACGATTATTTATATGGTTTTTTCTTGATTTTCTCGAACTCTTCCAACATCTTAGGCATGGGAAAGCGAATCCTCCAAAAGAGCGTGCAGTCGCATAGGTGGGACCGCTAAATGATCGAAAACTTCTGAGATAGAATTGCGTAGCAGGGAGCTCGTTAAATTTTGGCCTCATATCTCGAAACGACGCAACAGATGATGTTGCGTCGCTTTCGTTGTTCTCACGCAGGGCTCTGTTGTTGAGATTATTAGTTTTTTGTGGTCAAAAGTGATTGTAAGCATTGACCTCCGTCCTTTATTGCCATATAGATAGTCCACTTTGTCTTAAGAAGCGCCGAGCATTTTGTAAATGGTAATCGAGTTTCAGCAATGCTGTGTGCAAGGGAACGTGCCATCCTCGTCAGTTCTCTAGATATCTTCCGCAAGGAGCGCAGCGTTTTGCCTACGACTGCTTGAGATGTGTGGATTTTTTGATGAATTTTTTATAATCGTCGAACTGATGTCCTTTCCTCCTTCATTTGCCACCTTCAACCTCAAATCCGTGTATGCAACACGCTAATCCCGCAAATATTTATGCTGGACTGTTGAAGGTGCTTCAGTCGTTCCCTAAGCACTTTGTTCTCCCACTCACGCATGATATTGATAAAGCTGATTATATTCATCTCCTTATTTATACTCAGGTTTATAAACACGAAGTGAGGGGTACAAGGTATAAACCTCGTAGTGAAGCGTAAAGGCCGTGGTTGTTTAGAGCGATAGGAGGTTTTATTATACGAGAGAATATTGGAAAGTTGGCTGAATTTGTCGAAGATGTTCACATCCGTGACATCTGCCAGTCATTGATGCCCGCCAGTCCTTCGCTTTGCGTTGGGTGTTTCGTGCCTCTATATGCGCTCTCTGCCGATCCGAAAGCGGAAATTCGGACGGATTGTTTCTTCCTTCTTTTTTTGTTTCCGCTGAATGAGGCGCGGCAGTAAAAAGTTAAGGCAGTCTCTTGAATGCCTTTCTCACTTTTCTCTTCCCTTGCCTTAACCAATCGCGGTGCAACGTGACGATCCTCTTGCAAATTTGCGCACAACTTCTCTTTTGTCATTGACCTATTGTTTTATGTATCAAATCGAAGGGAGAAAAAACAGAGGGGAAAAATAGTAGGAGGGCTTGCCAATATGTGCTTTCCGAATAAATCACTTTCACCGACTTCTAATGGCGACAAGATGTGCGGTTATATTTTGGCTGATTTTACAGCTTATGCGAGTGTACAACGGAAGATATGTCATTTTAACCTGTTGAGGAGAAAATAACAGCCGAAATGATGCAGTATTCGTAAGATTTTTTGCCACCGTGATATCTTAAATCCTCTTGAAATTCAGTGAATCAACATAAGGCATATTGAAGTGAACTAGATTCATTCAATGCATCCGGCAGTGAATTGCCCGAAGTGTTGTTATTTTCCGCAGTTCTAGGAAAACTTTGCATATGAGCGTGCCTCTGTGTAGTTCACGAATTTGCCTAACGGTATGTTGGCAGATGGTGTATTCGCTTTGGAATAGGAATTTCTTCCCGAAGTTTAGGTTATGTTTGTCGTTTAATTCCACCATTCATACATTGTTTTAGCTGATTTCTCTGAATTCTTAAGGTGGTGCCCGAAAAGTTCATCCGAACAAATGCAGAAGTAGTCGTCATTGTTGCACCTAAGGCCTTCAGTAGTTGATTTAAGCTATGGAGAATTCGATATGTGATGAGGTCGCAGCGAAATTCCTATAAAATAAAATCTGATTGCCGCGTTGCCTATTGAAAAGCGCTAGAATCCAGTTGCCGTGTAGAAATCCCAACTCCACATTGGAAAATTTCGTTTTAAGATTCGATTGGAATTTTTCGCTTTATCAAAATTTATGCACTCCTTTCGCAGTAGACGAGAGTACTGTTCGTACCCTCTATTGAAGATCACCTAGAGGCTATAAGCTTTCCTTAATTTTCCCACTCAGGAATGAACCATCACTTTGATAGGGGAGGGATCGTAACCAAGTCTGGAACCGCTGCTTTTAAACATGATAACTTATACTGTGGTGGAATGCGTCGAGAATGTGTTCGTCAGTGGAGTCTGCGAGTGCCTTCTGGCCTAGTTATCCGGGAAGAGCTATCAGTTTTTCAGGTAAGGAGGAAGGATGCATCGGTAAGATGACACGACGGTTTAGAGGTTAAACATATGAGGGTAACATGCTGTAGAGGTTTTTTGCTCGAAAAAAATCGATTCATTGTCGATGCTAAACGTTTACTTGCCAACATCCGTCAACAAGTGTCTCTGGTGACGGTTCGTATCGACGAATATGTTCATTTGTGCGTCTCACTTATAGTCATGCTTCCATTTTCGATCCCCTTAATCGTCCTTTCCTTTTCATCCCCTTAATCGTCGTTCTCTTATTCTCCTCTTCGGCAGCAGAATTCCCGCCCTCAGTATTCTACATAGGTGATCTCGCATTCAGTGTTTGATCGCCGTGGCAGCAGAAGTGAATACAGCGATCCGTTCGTGTCGGTGCAAAAGCCATTTGAGTTTTTTGCGCATGCGGAGGGCGGTCGGCTGGTTGTTGGTGCGGAGTGCAGCGTTCGGCAAGGGAATCGTTTGGGCACTGGTTGAACGTTCGCATACACCTGTTACTTGTTTTAACGGTCATTGCTTTAAAGAACTCATTCTGTGACGTCATCAGTAGGGGTTTGAGGGAGGGGAAGAATGAGTGTGCGAGGGGTTAGAGGGCGGGGAGGGGGGGGGGGGAAGTAGGTGGTGGGAGCTGTTGAGGGTGGGAGGAGGAGAACGGACGGTTGTGGAGATAGGGAAGTCGCGAAAAGTTCGCTTCGGCATCTTTAAGTTAGTTAATTGTTTTGTTGGGTTTTGAGGGGAAAGTGCGCATTCAGTTACCGAGAGAAAGGAATATTTCGCTGATCGTTGAAGTCTTCTCAAATTGTGCTGAAATAATCGTATGAAATTGACATATGCATTGCTTTATCGTTTTCGAAATTGCCTCAGAGTGCGTCACGACGATATTTATGCTTCATTCCCCCTCCGACTGTTCAAGAATATTTTAGAGGGATAGTGCTTACCTCGTGTTATATGCACGCTCTTTCTTTAATCTTTTCTGTACAAACATAATATGCTCTGCGAGCCGAATATTAAGTAACGTTGCAGTGATTTCCTTTTAGAGTGCTATGAGTTGCTTGTAGTGCAAATTCGACGCGCATAGTACAGCGTGTATGTGTCGTCTGTGAGGTGTCACGCTCATTCGTTCTATTTCCCGACCGATCAATACGCGCTTAACGCATCCGAACTTTTTTTTTCATCCTACAGCTGATGATCGAATATTTATCGAACAAAATATGTATATATAGGTTTTTCTTTGCGTTGTGAATATGCCCACTGAGTATAACGATCTCTATGTATTAGTGCGCATGGGTGCCCCGTATGTATGTTTATCGTTATGCGTATATTAAAACGCTTTCGAGTATTTCTGTGTGCTTTGTATGCATTTCCCCTCTGAGTTGCCCGTCCCTTTCACAAAATCGGGTCTCAGATATCGTAACTGTTGTATGCACGAGTTTTTGATCCCCCTATTTCAGGTAAGAGTGGAGTTTTCCTTTTTTCTCTCTTGATTTGCACAGTTGCTGAGGGGCATCTCGCCATCGCTTTATAGTAATTGTGCGGCCGATGATGTGATTGCTATAGTACGTGTCGTGATAGGCGGTGTTGCACACCTTCATTGGTTTCGCTGCGTTGTAGGTGCTGAAGATTTTGTTCCTCCTAGATGCACTAGTTCCTTTCTTCTCAGTACTCCACTTATCTGCTTAGATTTTCGTTCGCACTGCATATGAACTCATTCTCGAAACCTTCATTTCCAGCGTTACCTGATGAAGCTATTGCAGGTATGAAAACACTGCGCCTCTTTTTTCGCTCATTGAATGTCTCTCTGACCTTGTTGGTACTGTTTTGTTTGTTTTTCTCTGTTTCTTTTTCCATCCGTTTATGCGTTATTCGACCCTTTTCCTTATGCAGTTCTCTGTCTGTCTGTCTCTGTCTCTCTCTCCCATCACCCTGTTGAATAAAAGTGCCAAAGTAAGGCAGTGATGAACAGCTCTTTTCGATTAGGAGAAAATAGCCAGCTGAAATATTGCATAATTATTTTGCATGGCACCGACGTTAAGGAAACGTCGAAGTCTTATAGGTTGTACATATAGTAGTCGTTAATTGATGACTTCCAGTTATATGTTTGCTTACATCTCGTGAATCATACCAATTAATAATTGGGCGATATTTGAGGGGTGGTTTTCCTTCTTCGTTTATTAGTAGGGAAATATTGGGGAGACCATTACAACCAAGTCGATCGTTGTTTCGCGACAATTGCAGAACTGCTTTTATCGCCACCATATTTCATAAGGTGAAAGTTTCGTTCGAAACCAAAAACACTGCTTGAGAGGTTAGGGGTGGGGGGGGGGGGGGGGGGGCAGTTAAAAGCGCTGAAGTGGTCACCGATTTTGCAATTTTTGACTGCGATTTTTCCGCTCAGAAATGCTTAACAAATGCTCCAGAAGTCAAATCGTGAAGATATGTTGAGCCCTTTGAAGATTTGCCTTCCGAACAAAATTTCGGAGTCGTTTCCAGTAAAGTTGCTATTATTTCGTATCGCCAGGGTGTCGAAAACTGTATGTGTCGATGAAATCGTGTAGGAAGGGGATTAGTATATATTGACGTTCGCTGATGAAGGCATTTCATTGGTCCTCTCCAGTGTTGTTTTGCTCGTGTGGAGCGTTGTCGTCCTTTTCATATCGTTTTCTTAACCACTTTTTTGCCTTCCTTTGCTTCTTAGATTGTAATAAAAGAAGGGATAAATTCAATTTTAGGCTGAATTCTTTCACACCATCTCATTTCTAAAATGGGATGCCAGCTTGTCTTGTAAAACACGCAGTGCAGGTTTTTTTATTCTTTGCACTAAGCCATTCGCACTTGAGTTCCTTGCTGGTTGCAAAGAACGATCGTTTTAAGGCCTTTATTTGGGGGCAAATATGAACCGCATCTCACTTCCTCGATTTGGCAATATGTTTGCGTTGTGCGAATTAACGCTAGCGTTGTCTGATCGAGTTTTATTCGTCGTTTTAGAAATGTTTCCTTTTCGTCATTCTGCATACATAGCTTTAAGGAAATAATTTCTTTGTCGCTCTTATTCGTTGTTTTCGGAGGAAATAGCACTTGCATTTCAGGACCGAGCATGAACAACATCGAAACGGTCTACCACGCAATCGCAGTACTTAACGGACAGGACAGTAGTGCATGTGGCAAGGCGAGCGTGTGGTTGGGGGAATTTCAAAAATCGGTAAATCTTCGTTGGTGGTCGCATTTATTGCTTTTGTTCCCAGATTCTCGCGCAGTTAGTGTCTTTTCTGTACGAAAATAATTTTAGCATTATTACCATCGCCCAAAAAATGTTCTCTTCTGGCGAACATTCAAAATTACATGTTCACTGTGCGTTGAATAAGGACGTTTGGCTTGTGGGCGGAAATGTTACGTGCCAGGACTTTATTTATTTCATAAAGGTTAGCTTATTGTTAACAAACGTTTCTTCAACGAAGATGTAGATTTATTTCTTAATATTTTGTTCTTAACATTTTAAAGAGCCCTATTGTGGAAGTGTAGAGAGGGAACCTTTTCTGTTGACAAACGAACCCAGAGTTTTGCAAAAAATTGCAGTGCTAAGGAGGCAACGAAGGAAAGGGTTCGTGTTGGACTGACCGCAGTACATGAGGGCTTTCCATAACATGATAGAGCACACTTATTGAGTGTATCATGTTGTCCCTGATTGTAAGACGGTTACCAACATGGCGCTTGATCGGATACATAGTACGAAGATTCGTTACCTTCGAGAAAGTCACGTTCTTGAAGCATTGTACATTCCATGTATCAGTTGTATAGTTGTTTTTTTTTTTTTTTTTTCTTCATAATGGTCGATAGCTGTATCGGCAGAGAACGGCGATGCGTCTTTAAAAGGACCGTGAAAAGCGCATAGATTTTACACTAATGATGTGGATTGAGTCGTCAGTGAGGAGTGAGTAGTCGTCTGCTTCTCGAAATTCACAGAATAAGCTCTCACCCATGCTGCACATTGAGACTGGCGGGCCGAGCGGATAGTTCTCCTGATATCCAATTTTCAGCGGAAATTTGGCAAGTTGTAACTTGAGTTGTAAGTTGTAGCTCACTTCCTGTTAGCTGAGGGATTTTGTGCTCTACTTAAAAGTTTTTCGTATCCTATGGAACATTTCTTGCTGATTGACGAAAATTTTCCACTATGTGCCATAACAATGTGCAAGCTGTTTATTTTCTCGTGCTTTCATCCCATTCCAGTACGCGACTGCTTGTCAGCCGACGTTTCTTAAGTAGTGGTGTTTACTCTTCTGCGTGCATATGACATACCAGCACTATTACTTTCCAGCGGTAATTAATTCAACGTTTCCAGGGATCTTTATTATTAGCTGAAATCGTCGCTCATATTTATTCGTTATCTGGAAACAATTAGTAGCAGCAAAGAGCAAACGGACAGCGCTTATAGAGTGATAGGAAAAGTAATTCAGCGTAGTGATGACGAGAGTGGGAAGCGACTTGACGTTATTATGCTGTTAGAAGAATGTGGGGGATGTTCAGCTGACTGAGGGAGCAATTGTTGGAAGGGGGAATAGATATGAACGCGTTTAGGTGTACGCCTGGACGATATGCGATCGAATGCTGGCTGAAAAGAGAGATGTGAATGCGTGCTACTTTGCTGCACAGACGATGCGTCAAAAACTTCTACATAGTATGAGGGAGTTGCCACGGATCGCCTATACTTCCCTTCGCGATTCACTCATCAGTCATATCAGGTATTCTTTTGGTAATTACTAGTTGTATTGAAATGTTTTTTAAACAGGCGTTCTTTAGTGCCTAGCTATTCTTATTGGTGATTAGTTATTCTTATCAGGTACCTAAATTAAACTTATTGGTCGATTGTGCTTCAAATTGCATATTTGAGATCCTTAGATATTGTATTGCAGAGGGGATATGATTTCTTTTCAGTGCGTTTTTGATATTAGTCTCTTAGATCCTACTCTTAACGGATCATTTCTGAATTGCGCTTTTTTAAAGGATTTTAAAAAATACGCGTTTTCAGTATCCTGTAATTTCCAACAGGATAGCTTAATCCAGTTATCGTAGTACTGATCATTCCTTCCTATTTGCGTTTTCTATGTTATGGAGTTGATGAAATTGAACATCATCATTTAAGAATCGGCACAGCGTGCAGGTTTATGAATTTTGATTAAGCGACCATGCTCTGCATCGGAGCGGAGAAATAGAGAAGAGGTAACGTTAATGTCGGAGAGACTAGAGGCGGATCATATCCTTTCTTATTTAACGGCAAAATCCTAGAACTGAAGAGACTTTCTAAAGGTTGGAAGCTTTGCGAGCTTCCAGTATCGCATTTTCTTTCTTGGTGGCGGTCCGTTATGTTTCCGAAACTGCGACAGCTTCTTGTTGAATGATGTCTGCTAACGTAAAGGGCTCACGTGAGTTTCCACTTCCCTCCGCTGTCGCATTTTCCGATTCTTCCATCAGTCTCATATTTGTGCTGTTTGAATAGGTAAGTAAAACTTATCTTTATTTAAACTTGAAATGTAACAATTTTCTTCCTCTTCCCATCAAAGTGCTTCAAAGGTAAATTGGAGTTTTGTGCAACGTCTCATTTTAGAATTGAAATTCGTCATTTTGAATCAGGAATGGAGTTTCATTTTCCTATTGTAGTGATGTTTGCCGGTTGTTCTTCGTCTCTATCTCGCCTTTTTTTCTAGCTCTTGTAGTTTTACAATCACGTTTTCTCATTGTCGCTCTCTTTTATATATGAACTGGTGAGAAGGCCCATAGATGTTTTAATAATCGTTTAATAATACCCAAATCAGGTTGCTTAGTGGTGTTGAGTGTGCCTGACAGAAGTAGGCGTGGTCATTTGAAATGTTGCCACATTAAACTACTAATTGAAGCATGCAGCATTCGTTTTATCATTGCTGTTTTCTCAGCGTGATCTTGTTGTGTTCTAGCAGCTTCGAGTGCTACCCAATTGAGAGGAATGGAGTGATCATAATGCAACTCTGCCTCACCCTTGCCGACCTCTACCTTCAAGTTGCTGAATGGACGGATTTCATCGCCGAAATTCTTGATAAGTCTGGTCTTTGATACGCATTTCTTTTGTTGCGTTGCTTTCTTTTAATATGCGTGCATGGAATCAGGGCACGCCTTCGACTATTGTTGCACATTTAATGGCAGAGCGCTTCGATTGTGAGGTACGATCGGTAATTTCATGGCGAGGAACAGAAATGAGCAGAATTGAGACCGTTTATCAATTCGAATTAGTGTGGTGATGCTTCATCCAGAGTTTGTGAGATGGTATCGTGTCATGCTACGTGAGAAAAAAGTCAAAAATTGTGAAAACGTAGGATGCAGAAATGGGTGTTTTGCATTTCGTAGGTGTTAGCCAACAGCAGATATCTGCAGTTTTGCTGATCGTTTGAGGGAATCTTCCATATAACTGTCAACCGAGCTTTGCAGCTGTTGCACTCAGAATTCTGTGCTTTTAGCCGAAACCTCCCCAATTTTTGCTTTGATCATAGTTAGTTTGAATGTGAAAGATGCGAAAGATGGGAATTACTTTTTGATATACGCGAAGGAAAACGAATCTTTTGAGGGAAATCCTACGTTTATACCATATTTTCAACTGAACCGGTGACAAGGCTATTAGATTGTTTCCGAAGTGCAAAGTAATGCGTTGACTTCGTTCCTTCAATGCTCATTTTGCGAGTTATGCGTAACAACTCAAAATTCATGGCGCCGTCGGTGAACGCCACATGCCGGCCTGCCTTGGTATCAGAGTGGTTTATTGTGCTCCGAATTAACGAAATTAAAGTGAAGAGGAATAGAAAATGTTTATAATAACAACATTAGTCTTCTTAGTTTCTCGGTAGACAATTTTCAGTTGGCAGTCGCATCAAAAATTATACGTTCCGATGAGCGAGCAAAACGTTGAGGGTAAATGAACTGAATCAGAAGTTCGGAGATGAGGTGAGAAAAATGGACGGAAATTTTATGCTAGAGCAGATGACGCAAGTTGATTTTTCTTTCCCTTTTTAGGTCTCCTTTGAAACGTTGGCGACTGTGATCGATGTAACCTTCGTGAGATTTGTCAGATATAACGCAGGAAAATTTTTCAAACAATTGCTGATGTCTTTCAAAAATAGCTGGTGTAAATAGTTGGGATTTATGTCATTTATTAGATATGATATCCGAAACTATAAGGAACTTTACAAGAAATACTTATACATCTTTGTTTGCCGAAGCGGTTAGCATGCGCTTCTTAGTTGTCATGACCGAATTGAGCCGATCGAGCTCATTAATTTCCACTACGTCATATTCAAGTGTAAGCTCTCAGTGAATTTTGTGGCGGCAGTTATTACCAGCAGAGGGCAGGATGGAGGTCTAATTTTAGTCGAGAGTAGTGGGATGGATGCCACGGGGCCTTTCGGTCGTCATAGACTATCCGACGGAAATCTACGCCAGGTTTAAGTGTTTTAGGGCCGTAACAGTTGATGTGAGATTCACGAAGCTGGCTTGGATAACAGGTGGAATTTCTGCGATGACACTCGGCACCTTAGAACTGTGGAGTTTTTCTTTGTTTCTCTTTTCTACATGTCCAGCCCAGGTGCGCAATGAAAACTTCGTGCACGTCGTCTGAACCAGTAGAGATAATGAATATTGTTTACTGGGCTCCAACCCTCCGTCCGCTTTATTACTGCGCTGATGCGGTTGTTTTGTGTTTGTGTTTTGTATCTGCCACCTTGCTGAATGCAGCTAGTCCATGACGCGCCGTCGCAGTCGTATAATGTGGAATTGGCTAAGGATCCTTCTGTTATATATTTTTTTGTTGTCATATATTTTCAGGTTTTCTTGCACTCGCTGTCTATTGATCAGTTCAACGATTTACACAGATTTTTGATCTTCTTCAGCACAAACTCGTTATTACATGCAAATTTTTTGAAGGTTTACAACAATGGCTGAGGACAAGACGCCCGTCCTTTTAAATCTTCTGAAGGTATTCCCAGAGGAGATCCAGAGCAGACACCTGCGAGTTGGCGAGAATAGACGTCGGGTAGTTAATGCAGAGCTCGCACGCCAAACTCATGCCGTCCTTCATTTTTTGGTTTGTTCATCCTTTTTGGTTTGTTCAGCTTCACAGTACAGTGGGAAAAGAATTGAAGTGCTGAAGTTGGGTTGTGCCTTTCAGAGTTGTTCCACTGTGCGACACCGTTAATGTTGTTTCGACTTTACCATCGGTAAAGTTGTCCCATCAGTAGTGTTTTAGTGCTGTTGCATATTCCACCTTCGGATACAAGTGTGGGACATTGTTGTTGTTGTTCTTATTGCCGCCGAGACTTTGTGTCAGTCGGTGAGCGTAACTCTTTTTGCAAAATTACACTGGTCGCGATTAAAACTGAGTTGGTTTTTTTGCATGCTGGTTGTCAAGGGTTGCGTTGAAACTTTATAGAATATGTTATTCGGATTTGCTGCCTGGAACGGCGACATGTTTGTTTACCGGCGGGATTCGGTCCGACTGGTCTTCTTGAGCTCCTGCTGGAGCGACCAGGTTTTGTTCACTGCAGCTAGATAACGTTTGACCATGTTTAGAGATACTTCATTAAATTGAAGTTTGTATTTTTATTCATTCGTTCACTTTGTCGCCCGGATAAGGTGGCGTTGGTCGTTGCAAAACACTAATTCGCTTTTTTTGCAGAGTGATGTGTGCGTGAAGAATACCAACGATGTGGACGTCGTGAGGAGGGTACTGAATTGCCTTTCCTCTTGGCTACTCAACCCATTAGTTCCAACCGACGAATTGGCTTCAAGTCAGCTTCTGCAGTCCGTCTACTTGTTGTTGGTGCGTCCTGTTGGTGCGGTTCTGTAATGCTGTTTTGCATTTTGGAACGAAAACATTTGGGTACATTCCCAGAGTTTGCGGATCGTCTTTTCGCCGTGGTTGTCTAAATATACCAAGATGTCCACTGTGTGTCAAGAGTGCACCGACTTCTTGGTTGATGCTGAGAACGACCATTAGCGTTTCTTTCTGACATTCGTGCCATTCCTATACCGATGCAGTAACTGCGCTGGCCGTAAATGTGAGGTGTGATCAGGTCTTTGTTTCTCTTTTGCGGTCGATATTTAGAATACATTAAAATATAACCTTTTTATGGTTGCAAGTGGATTGCTGCGCTCTTGATGCCATTAAGCTGAAACTTACTCTTGGTGCAGGAGGGGTTGGGAAATGGGGTATGTCGAAGACCGTAAGCTTTAGGATTTCTAAGTGGTACGCTTTGTTCTGGCAATAGCGGAAACGAGAGCGAAGTTTTTCGTTTAGAGTTTACAGAAACATTGCGATTGCTCGCGAACCATCAAAAATCAGTGGTGGTTCTCTTTCTTCGTCAGTGTGATTTGAACTGAGTGCGCTGTTGAAATAAACAGGATCCTAAACGTTGTTTTATTGCATGGAGAGGGCTCTGTGGAGCATTCTTGTTGAATATGTCGACGAGCAGAACTTGGCGTCGTTGCAGGCACGAATGTAACGTTGACCACAGTTGCAGCTAAAATAATTCACGAATGTTGTGCTTCGTAGGTGATTTTGTAATTATTTGTGCCTCTAGCTAACAGTACGCCTACCCTAATTTGGGTCTGTGCTTCGAAATAAAAATGTGCCATTAGGAAATCCAAAAATTCATTGTCGACCATCAGTGAAGATGCACCCAAGGGATATTTTTGTCATTTAGGAAGAAGTCATCAAGGCATTCCTCCTGCGTATGTAAAATGGACGGGTATTAACAGAAATTGTGGATGCAGCAAATGGCAGATTTTCCACGAGAACAGTTCTTATTTAATTGGGACTAATTTTCTTTCAGCAGAGCAGTGATTCGCCATCACAGCTACACGACGCAGCATGTGAGTGCATTGTATCGGCCCTATACCGTGCAGAAGATACAGAAGTGCATCGTTCGTTGGCACTCTCTTTACAGGCAGCCTGCTATTCTATGATCGATGGTTTCAATATGGCCGTTGCCCACGAGGATTGTGAAAAGTGCGTTAATATCTTTTTTATTGCGTTCCACCATTTAGTTGCTGGAGAGAGGGGATGGAATGAGGAGGTAGTTAAGTAAAAACAAATGCGCATAGTGGAATAGAATTTGCATATTCCACAGGTGTTTGTGTGTGAAATATTTAGCATCCAGGAAAAGCAGAGCATGTTTGGAGTTCATTTCACTCGAGTTGAAGGCTACCGATGTTTACTATAAATTGATGTTTTAGGTTGCAGAGCTATGCCCGAGTATTCAGTGAGCTTAACGAATCACTCTTGCAATCGATGGTTAGTACACCGGGTGTTGACCTTGGCGACTTGAAATCGCTAGAAATGCTTCTTCTCCTAGCCGGCTATCATGACTACTCGGTTGGTTTGTGCCAGCTTCTGATAATGTTAAGATTAAATGCTGGAATTCATATGATCATTCACAGTTTATATACTTGAGTTGATAATCCAGTCTTTAACCGGATTCTTTCGTAACTTCATCGTTTTTTTTTTTTATAATTCGAATGGAATTTATATGCGTGATCGCCGCCCACATCTCAATAGAATATTTAGACGTTTTCAAATGGAAATAAGAGGAAACGCATCGATTCAAGTTCTGTGAGCTGACATTAATTCTGAATTGTGTGAAGCGCTCTCTGTCTTCAGTATGGTGGGATGTAGGACTCCCACTGCGCCAATATTGTGTGATAAATGCGTTGGGTTTACAGTTGGTCGAGATGACGTTCAATGTATGGTATCGTCTCTCGGAGTTCCTCTATGAAAGGAACGACGACGATCTCATCTTCACATTTAAACCATATGTGGAAAGGTTGCTTATATGATTATTGCTAGGCTATGACAGCTTTGTGTTCATCAGCGTCGAATGTTTAGAAGAGGCAGCCGATCAGTGATTAAGAAGCTCACAGATAAATAATTCCACCCTAAGTCCTTCCCACTGCGTATTGTTCATTTGTGCAGCTTTTTCTCTCTCGTTGTGTTCTCACCCTTACTTATTGTTTTCTTAAATGTAACTGGCCATATCGTTCACAGTTCTTAATAATATTTGTAAAATTTCTTATAGCTGCATTATTTCCATAAACGGGTGATTTTATTCACTTACATAAACAGCAGCTTGAATCGTCTTCCTGCTATTGATCGTTCAATTTAAGAAATGCAGTATGTTTTGCCCCGGAAAATATGAATTTGATGATTCATAGTGACCCTTTCGGGGGGATCCAGGATGCTCTAACAGTGGTGAAATGCGTCAAAATTCTCTCCTACTCAAGTACAACGAGACGAAGACATGCACCTATGCATGTGGAAACACAGCAAAACTAACAAGAAACACTGCAAATTTTGGAGATAGTTCATACGATATTGCTTTTTGCATATGGGGTCTGACCTTCTTAGTCGTCGACGCTCCTTACTTCTCGCTCATTTGCGCGTTCTATCCACCCATACCTTCCCGCCTCCGCATGCGTTTTTGCATTCCACAATATCGATCCAACATAAATAAAAGCAGTCATCTTTCTGTTAGTAAATGTGCTGCCGAGACATCAGTTGAATATCTGTTGCGAACTGCTTAGGCACAAATAACGTTCTGTTTCAGGTACTTGATGGCTTTATACAAGCACTGTCGATTCGACGTCGATCACGAAGGCATCCCAGATGAAAACGACGATTTTGCAGAATTTCGAATGAAGGTTTCGGACACCATTAAGGATGTCGTCTTTATTATAGGAACTGATCATTGCATCAAAAATGTGAGCATTAACTTGCTTTTTTTTCACGTATAACAAAGATTACGTGAATGGGTACTTATAAGAGCGTGCTGCCATTTGAAGCGGGCCGTGTCCGCATATATGTGTGCATGACCGTGTTGCCATTTAAGTCCGAAGTAATGGCGCCTTAGTAAGGTTCATTTGTTGTGTTAAAGCACTTTCAAAATAAGTTTGTTACTTGACAAGTTTTCCTGTATTCACGTTGTCTTCTTTCTGGTGCTGCACGAAACGATGAACGGAAAAGTGGCAGAAACTGTGGGTTATTTGTCAAAAAATAGTTTAGTCGATAGTTACCTGCATCGGTTGACGGGCATTTCATTAGAAATGTCGAAACCTTCGAGGTGATGTGATCCCATGCTTAATTCGTCATAAATTCATCTGGTCCGTCGTACTCCTTGAACTTGTCCCTCTGTTCACCTTTTTCCGCGGTGGGTTTTGGGCCGCAGTTGTCCAGGTTATGATGCAGATTTCGAGCACTGAATAATTCAGTTTACTGTAACAATCTGAACCGACTTTTTCAAGCGTGTAATCAATCGAAGGCCTGGTAGAACATTGCGAGGTTGTGAGTAATGAACAAGAATAAGAGTGATTGGTTGTATGTTTTGTTCAAGTCCAAATAAAAGCTTTATAAACTCATATATAAGCACCACATTTTCGCTTAATACCGAATGCATTTTCTTATTAAAAGAACATTAAGGTACTGCAGGTGGGAGCTCCGCGCATCTGATAAGTCGAAAATTCAGCATGTATCACGTAAATGCCCTTCAGAAAACGGATCATATTGATTTTTGCGGACATTTAAAAAGTCGTCTCTTTAGAGTTAATGCAAACTTTCAGCCGGCTGCATGAAAACGACGATAATGGCCTTTTAATCAATTCGGTTACAGATGATGTCGGTGTTGCAGTCAGTAGCAAATGGGACTTGGGATGAGATGGAAGCAGCGCTCTATGTTATCTCAACCGTCGTTCACAACGTGCTCTCGTAAGTCTATTTAAATGATTCCGACCATTATCTGTTGTTCTTATTTTGAAAGCAGCAGGAGGGGTCATCTTATTGCCGCTGATGATCTTATGATTTCTTTTCTTTAATGCCGTCAGTGGAAGTCCTAATGTTAGATTCCCTGAACCTCTGCTCGAAGGCTTTTCCTTCCTTGCACTGCGTTTTCGGCTCTTTGACCTTGGATTTTGATTGGTAAAAGGACACTAAGGTTCATACCTGAAGTATATTCTTTAAGAGACAAGAAAGAATGGAAGCAGACAGCGTTGCTTCGATATGCTGCCAGGAAGTCCATTTTATTAACATTTTCCTCTAATTGTCCAGGTTCCACAAATTCGCTTGTGTAGTGTCGACGCTGTAAACTTATAATTAATGTCAACGGTGGAGACATTTCGAGACTCAAGACCCAAACTTGATACTAGGAAGGCGCAGTAGCACTAATCTCAGTCTGCTCTCAGTGGGAGACGTTTTTCGTACAAGTACAGTGAAAAAAGGATCAGACATCCATGTGCCCGGTTCAAGAAATCCGAGTTCCGTTTCACTTGAACCACCTTCCGAAAATAGTGCCCTACTCTGCTTCTGGTCTATTTGCAATTGTAAATTTATTTCAGTGCTCTACTGAGTCGGGTATAACTTCAAATTATAGTGCACTTCTGTGTCTATGACTGGGCGTTTGAATGTTGCAGAAAATTTCCCACTTTGACTCCATAGGTATCGATCAAGTTGTGCTTAAATGCCTCCTAAACGTATTGTTGAATTGATGAGTTTTTACAGAACAGAGGATACAGTAATACCATGCTTGGTAGAGTCGGTGCTTCATTTACCGTCAAATGTACATCCGGCTGTTGTATTTACATCCATTGAGCTTATCGGCAACCTAGTCGACTGGCTTCAGGAAAATAAAACCTTTCAAGGTTGGCCGCTATTTTTTGTTGATCTGTTAATGCCAGTTTATTCTTGATTCTAAAGTGGTGGATGGAATGGACCACTGTTGTTTTTGCTGGTGTGGATTTGGAACTAGATTTCAAATTTTTGAGGATAAGTTAAGACGTCTTTCTCGAGCCTTTAAAAGTTTTAATTGAGTGGCTTTGAGAGATTTAGAAAAGGAGGGGAAGGGAATAGAAGTAAATATTTCAGCTTATCACGGTATGTGAATTTGCGCCCCAAGAGTGAATGAGGTCTGCTATGTGCGGCGTATTTGATAAATGTCTTTCATTTTATGTCAGTCTAATGGGGCATTCATAGGTAGGCATTGGCAGGCACCTCGATGGACAACAGTGAGAACAAATTTGTAAAAACGTTCTCATCAGTTTCGTACATTAAATAGAGTGGTTGATGATTGCAGAGCTTTAACAAGCCTCAAGTTTAATATTTTGCTGGACTGCATTAATTTGTAGCATATTGAGAATACACCCGATATTAAAAATGCAACGAGGGGACAGTCTGTGCGACCGACTCTTTGATACCCTGAGCGAAAATGCTGTAGGTGTGGGGCATTCCGCTGTCATTACTCAAAATTTGCCCCTTCTTACTACTTTCGCTCTCCTGCTATTATGCGACGTAATGAATGATTGATTCCTTTTAGAAGTTTTTATGTGCATTTGAAGTTAAATAGTCTCTTTACGTTTGCGCGTTTTGCCGGAACAGAAAAAGAGAGTAATCTGGCCAAAGTGTATGCGATGTGACGAAAGTCAATGACGACTTCTAAAAAGTCCTCGAGGTATGGCAGGTCTCGATTAGAAAGTAAGGGGTTCTTCTGCCTTCGTCGCTAATATTGATATATTTTTGGTTCTTCTTCCTTTGAGATACACAGAGGTATAGAGGTGTTCTTCTCGAATACGAATGTTTCCGTGGGAGATAGATTAAACCTCATCCTTTCCAGATTTATTGAAATTCTTTGACTCTCAACATTCCCAGAATGCACTCAATACCTAGCGAAGTGGTAACAAGGGGATAGTCTTATTTCAACGGGTGTTTGTATGTGAGCGTGGAATTGCCTGGAGACCACGCTAAATCTAGCTTGCAGCAATAATACTGAACGACCGGTATTTGCATTTCCTTGTGTATTTTAAGATGCCTGCGTGGTTTGGCTATTAGAAAAGGCGCAGAGTGTTGTCTTCGTGAAAGTGGCATGCGAAGCGTTGGAGAACGTGTGCGAAAAATGTGGTAGTGTTTTGCTTCCGCATTTTGAAAAGCTTCTGTCACTGATCCCTGTGTTGGAATCGGCGCCTTCGAAGGGTCAGCAAATGGAAACGGCAGCTCTTTCGATCCTCAGAGGTACTGCTAATGTTATCCTTTCTTTCGTGAAACAAGGGACGTCCTCATCGTATTAATGGAATATTAGGCGACAATATTAGGCGTATTGCTTAGAAGTCGAAAGGCTGATCGTTATCTTGGAGACGTGCTGAGCTCAAAATCCCATTAGGTTCCCATCATATAAGTTTTTTTTTTCACTTGAAAGAAAGGTGAATGAATATCAGAAACGTTTCTGCGGATTATTCGTTAACTGAACAGTTCTATTCAATTCTCGTGGTATCTCTTCGTAATTGTTGTGGAAATTAGTATTAGAATCATCTTCTTTAGGGACATGCAACCGACCTTCTTGCAACAGTATTCGGTGGTAGAAATGTGATGTTTTCGTCCTTTTGGCGGAAATTCTGTTTGTTTTTTTCTTTTTTGTGAATTAACTGATGTCGGCTGTCTCGTACACTGGAAATGAAAGAAATTCGTTGAAGTCATTGCTCCATATTAGCCTATTTTCCTTGATTGCATTCAGTTTTCGTTGTTTGTTGTAGAAGTGGTCGGTCGTCGCTAAAGTGATGTTCTCACTAGGTAATACTTCTGCTGCTTATTCAGGAACCATGCGTAGAAGTACTAATGAAGTGTGAAGAAAGCGTTTTTCGTTCATTGTTCTTCGTCCGAAAAAAAAAGAAATTTCTGAGTATTGATTAAGAGGTTATGGGTTAGTTCTCCGTCGTGAGTGCTTTTACGACTCATTAGGAGGTTATATGTAAATGCGTCAACGCGTTAAGCAGTCTCTTTTATCTTTCAGCGAGCGCCTCACTCCTCAATGGGCTTTCGGGAGAAGAAATCGCCATTCGCCTGAAATTGCTGACAGAGCCAAATGCCCAGCGTTTAGCAGAGGTCGGTGATCTCGCAGAATTTTATTTTGCAACTAAATTTATATTTTATGTTTTATATTCTGTAGTAATTTAGTGTAGCGGTCGTTAAAAAGACTGTTCATTGTCACTGTGCTATTAATGTTCATGAAATGGGCGAGTCATTACGACGGGTACCGCCGGTTTCATAGAATGAAACGGCAGCGAGAAGAAAATTATTCACTGGCATGTAGGTGCATGTATGGAAGCTGAAGCTTTCGGAAAGGTGAGTGGTTGAGACCGTCTCGACATTTCCCTCCCCTCCTCTTTCCCTCCTCCCTTTCCCTTCTCTCACTTGATCCAAGAAGCACTGGGAAGAGAAGAAAAGTGTTGTCGGACTTTTTTCATCCGATTTCGCTCGCCCTACTTATGAAATTTTCGGCGTTGTTTGTTGATTTTCCGTTTGTTTCGATGTGGAAATTTTTTCTTCAGAGCCATTTAAGATCGTTTAATTTGTCTCCTTCGAAAATTTATGTGTTATTCCACCGTCTTCAACGTTAAAAGTGACTGCGTACTTTTCCCTAATGTGAAGTAGCAGCAGTCATGAAAATAAAATTTTATGAATGCTGAGAAGATGTTCAGCAGAAGTTTCGGCTTTCTTGTTTTGCAAAAAAGCCTCCATAAATCGGGTTAAGGAATGCATCTTCTGTAAGCCTTCTCCGGCGTTGCAAGAAACTCGTTTCTTCGCTTCCACTGATATAGAAGTTGATAGTTCTTGCGTCACACTCAGATGTTTGCGCCATTATCAGTTGTGGATGAACTGATTTATACAGATAACTATAAATGAGGTCACCTGTCAGTACTGGTCACCGAGATGAGTTGAATGGTGGTAGGCAACCGTTCTTCGCAGATAATTTGTGAAAAAAAAAGGCCATTTACGCATCTTATGCACTTTATAGTCTTGTCTTCCCTGTAGTCAATAGCAGCATGTGTAACTTGCAATCTGCAGAAGATTATTTGACCATTCGTTTTTATTTGTGATTGACGTATAGGTTGAAAAGTGAGTTTAGTGGCGTCGGAAGGTTCGGTGCCGCAGCTACTTGTGCGCTGTAAGTATTAACGAATTGTACACTCGCTCTTTCATTAAATTTTTTGATGCTTAGCGTTCTGAGAAATTTGGTTTTGTCTTTACGTTTTATTTTGCAGTATTCCTTTATTTTGTTGAAGTGATTTGTACTTGTTTATGGTCCCATTTTGCACTTTTCATAACATTTTGCTATATTCTCCATTCCAGTCTCATTGTAGGCTGTTTGGAATATTCGAGAGGCTCCCCATCTTACATAGCATAAATTTTGAATTTTTTCTGAGAATGGGCTGTTCTGAGTTTTGCTTCATTTTATGAAAGTTTTTAATTACAGATGTCATCTTGGGGTATGTGAAATTTTTTCAAAAATTAATAGAGAGCAGTCTGGATTTTTCATACTCTTGGGAATCGAGAACAAACGAAATCCGAACCATTCGTCATGTCACTGTTAGTTCGGTCATTTTTCTTATATGGAACACCGAAAATAATCACGATTATGTATGGACATATTTAATGTTCGCATTCCGAAACGACTATAATGCGGTGATAAAGATATCCAGTAAGTATTGCTTATTGCAGCTAATCAGCTCGACGTCTCAGACGTCGCAGAATGGAGCGACGGTTGAAGAACCAAATAACGAGAACGGGTCGGATTCTTGGACAAGATTGAGTCACGATCCAGTCCTATGGATTGACCGAATCGCAGCCGTGTTTAGACAGGTGCAGCCTTGGCAGAAACAAGTGGCCAACCCGAAAAATTCGCAACAGAAAGGTTTCTGAGTTTATACTTTGCTTTGCTCATGCATATCGGTATATCCTTTTGCGTCCAACTCTCTCTCTCAGCGCACTTCCACAGTAGTTCTAATCGGTAGGGGATGGCTCGTTTGGAAGAACCGGGTTGAGGTTACTGCACTGTCCCACAGTTGTCGACGAAGCCGGTCGAAGAATTATGAGGTCGAATGGGTTGCTTATTTATTTTTTTAACTCATTCTTCCCTTACTGTTCGCCGTTCTCCTAACGCTGTTTCGTTGAAAATCTGGCCGGCCCTAAACTGAGTTTTGTAAATCACCGAATTAGTTGTATGGTTGCAGGAGGAGTGTAATCGTATCGGTGCTTTCTGTTTACTCCTGTCGAATTCGTAGTGTTACTTTGAAGGCGACACGGAAGATGTGTTGGTGCCATGGTTGGATTCGGTAAATATCGTTTGGCCGGTGCTTTCGGCGGTATGCACGAAATACGAAAAGCATATTCGCATAATCGAGCATTGTTGTCGTGCCGTTCGGTTTCTTATTCGCTCTCTTGGCGTACAGTCGATTGTCTTCGTGGAACAGCTTGTCACTCAGGTACTGCTGCCTTATATTAAATTCTCTATTTTCTTAGCTCTCTGATCTTATTTGAGGAATCAGTTAATAACATGATTTAAATTGGCTGGGAGTAAGCGGTTTTTTAGATCTGCTAGTTTTAATCGTTACTGGTTGGAAGCATTGTATGGCTGAGTGCGTGCTCGGAAAGTGTCCGAATGCCTTTGATGAATGTTCTGTGCATAGTGTACTCGAAACTGGCGTTTTTAATCGGTCGTTGCGTTTGAAGCGCACACTTGATGAGTCATGACGTGAAGTATCGGGGAAAAGGCCCGTTGATATTTTAAAGTCATAAATTGGTTTGTAGTGGGCACCAGTTCGATTGTCTCGATACCAAGAGGAATCCGTGAGGCTGAATAACGTGATCGTTGCTTCTCATTTTTCACCAAATTCAGATTCTTAGCGGCCGATCAACAGCATTTGTGTTGTTGATTGCGATAAATATTCCATATTGTCGCTGTATACAGATTAGCATTATTTGTAGTGCATCTTATGATGTTTTATCATCTGTTCCAAGAGACATATGAATGCGGTCAGGAAGAGTTGGATTGCGTCATGGACGAAAGGCAATTTTCAGATGGTTGATATATATGGGCGTCATCCGCATTCGTGTTTCCTTTATTTGGCGAGTATACTCGTTGACGAGTACGGCCAACTGGAACATCTTCGCTCTGGACTTGTCTTTATGCTTAACGTATAATTTTAAACTTTACATTCTGCTGTCACTAAATCATATGATGATAAATCTCTTCTTTTCTTCCTTTTCTTTGTTTAAAATCAGAAGATTGAGATTTATTTTGCATTTTGGAGAGATGCTTGTTAGTCGAATACCTTGGTCGATCATTGTTTTCCTTCTCGCCAGAAATTATTTTTTGCGACTTATTTATGTTCACGAATCAGAAGATTATATCCACCAATAAGAAATGCAGGCAGAAACAATCATTCAGATTTTCATAGAAAACTTCTTTCTTGACTGATTGTTGACCCATTTCAGACTCTTTCTCAGGGATCATTCAAATTACTACAACAGGTGAATGGTTTTCGAGATCATCCCGATACAATCGACGACCTATTTAGGCTCGCTATAAGGTATACCCTTTTTGCTTTCTAGAGGAGGAAGAGGGTTAAGGAAGAGGGGATGAAGAGGGTCGGCTATTTAGATAAGTAAGGGATTGGATATGGAAATGTTGATTTTACATGATTTTCTTTGTGGTTTGCTCTCCCATGATATGCGCTTGCATCCTCAGCGTTGGCACGAATAGAGAAAATTGGTTCAATAAAAGGGCCGGCGATAAGTTGTGTTGGAAACACACTAAAGGTGTTGAAACGTGCGTATTCCACAGATTGGCTAACCCCGTTTTGTTCATATCTTAAGCATTTGTGGATAGTTGTTCGTTCGACTGTTCGCTTCAAGGGTTTTTACTTCTGCTCAATTTCAGGTTCATCCAGCGAGCTCCATCGACGTTTTTCCAGGAGCCAATCTGCGAGAATCTCTTTGAGTGCGGCATCGTGGCTCTCGACGTTGACCACACTGATGCGAATCGTTCGGTCACCAAATTTTTCACTGAATCTATCGAATCAATAATAAATGCTAGAAAGGTGAAAAGATTACCTGATCTTTCTTGTTGTTTTCTTTGGTGACTTTGCACTGTTCGCTTTTCACTTCACGCCATTGCTTGAATCGATTTATTTCACTTTGTGCAATTTCTCTTGCATAGTTACGTTGAGTTTTAATGAACGAGTGTGCCGGTCTAGGCACGATCGTTTTCGAGATGGAGCGGTGTCGGATTGAGGTGGGAAATGTGTTGATTATAAATTACTATCGTTATATGTAAATGATGGTTTCTTTGAGGAGGCTGATCGTTGCTTACCAATTGCACTATCATTTCGCCCATTTTGAAAAAATTCTTTAAAAATAATTTCTTCGACTATGTGAAGAATGAAGACAGAGTCTAAGAGGGACTTATTGTTAACTTATTGTTACCTCACCCTATCCCTCTTATAACACTTCGTTCCCACCTGAAATACGTCTACTTGAAAGTAAGTGTTTTCATGTACCAGTAAGTGACGAAATTAAAATCTCTTACGATACTATAGGTCAACTACCGTGATGCTGGAGTGGAAGGGGCAGAACGCTTGTTAACGAGGCATGGAGCACAACTGGTTGCTGGTTGTCTGCGGGCAGCAATATTTTCGGTCACCGGCTCGCTTAAAAGAGATATGGCCGATGTGATCTTTACGGTTGGAAAATTTTCGCAAGAGGTGAGAAAGTACGGCCTGTTCTTTTTACTGCAGATAATAATGAAGTTATTTAATTCACTGCATGTGGTAGTTGTCAACGTAGACGCTTATTTAAAGATGTTCCTTGGTTGAAGATATTCGAGTGGCATTTTTATTAGTGTACAAGCAGTTTCTTATGAACGTTTCTCACCTAATGGGGTATGGCTTGATCGTTATTTCAGAATCTTTCAACTTGGCTGCTGAATGCATTGGAGACCTTACCACAAGATGGTGGCTTATGCGCAACATCGGAACAATTGCAGCACTTCCACAAGAATGTTACTGAGTATGCTTTATTTTCGTTTTTAACAAACTTAATTGAGCGCATTATTCACCAGGTCGCTTCCTGCGATGGTATTATCTCTAGAAATGCATCGTCTTTGTTCGTTCGTTTCAACCGCCTAGTTCCCGGTTACGGCACAGCTTCTTGATTGATGAGTGCTTTCACCGTGGAATTAGGCGGAATTTATGACGGCTAGGATTTTTGCACTGCAAAAAGAATCATCTGAGGTTTGTAAATTGTCGATGAAGATTATAAATGTTTTGGGCTTTATCGCCATCATTTAACTATAATTTCTGCTTTATTCTTCGTGCCATTTTTCCATCCGCTCTCTGTTCTATCTGTCGGCTTCGTTTTGTTTAGAAGTCTTTCTCGTTAATTGAGTGATGACTAGGTTAAAGGTGCATTGTCTGTTGGATGTTATTTGCGAGGTGGCAACAGTTGCAATCAACGAAAAAAGTTTAAGCGCATTTAAAAGAAATGATTCGTATCACTCTTGATCAGTTAAGTCCGGTAACTGTAATTTCCAACTGCAGTGTCTGTGCTTTCATCCAAAGCTACTTAGACACGGATCAGATATCCCAATAATTTGTTTGACTGGTTTTCGGAATACCAACAAAACGCCGTTCCCACTTCCTCTCCCTCTCCTCCACCTTCTGTTTGAGTACTGAGGCTACTATCGAAGAGTATGACAACTAAAGATTGAAATACTCTGTGTACGCTCAATCATGCTTTCTTCTTGTTCATCCCAAATCCATGAACGGAATAGTCAGTCATGTACACTGCGAAGGCAAGGGTAAAGTTATGTGAAGCTGGAGTGAGCAGCTGCTCATGGCATGTGGTACACTCATTCACCTACTACATCGGTTAGGGTAATCAGCGATTGAGCTGACATAGGTGAGTGGATGTGCTTGGAAAAGTATAGCTACCAATGAAATACCTGTAAGACAACTTTCGTCATTCATTGAGGAGCGTTAAAGAGTCTTGAAAGGCCAAGCTGTAACTCGGTGTTATTATGGCGTTGTTACTTGCTGTTCAGCAGTATTTGAGGGGTTTCTGAACGTCCAAGAGGTTACAAGAAATGAGAGGGCAGTGTGTAGGCAAGTTTGCACAGGTGTGTGCTTACCGTCTAGCTCCATAATGACGCTTTAGTCGGCTCATACTCATATTTTATGAGGAGAAAGCCGCCAACCCAATACAGATTTCGACATAGGTTTATTAGTGGTTGTAAATCTTGTTCGCCAAGTGATAAGAATAAACTTTTTTTAGGGCGAAGGATCTGCGAACTGTTCATAGTCAGATCCGCGACCTCATTCGACTTTACATATAGGCGGTCGTGATGCAGGCCGGTCGTCATGTTTTTTGTCGCATGTTTATTTGAGTTTTAATATTTTCGCTTTACTTTTATTGTGCTTAAACATTTCGAAGTTATGGCGTCGTTGCTGTGTGCACAACATCAAGTACGATTGCCATTTTCTCTTAATTGTACTTCAGTGTTGTCAGCTGAGAAAGGATGATAGCTGACAAGTTACAATGGGTAATACGGCTAGAGAAAGTATACTTATATATCCATCTTCTTCGGATACTCACTCAGTGCTGAGTGTTTATGTGTCGCAGGAACACGGTAAAAATAAGCAAATGAGACTGAGAAAAGATCCTTGCACTAGTGCCACTGCGGAGTTGGCTTCACTGAACGCCTTCACTGTTGCTGTCGTTGTGCGTGATCGTCCCTGCTTATAGGACCGCTGTTTTTCGTATGTGAACAGTTTTGTGAATGCTATAGCTTGAACCACTTACCGCTTCGTTTTTTGAACGAACTATTTTAGCTAGGTCAAATCTCCCATCTTTTTACAAAAATCCGTTTTTGTGTTATTGAATAATGGAAACAAAATAATGTTTTGTTGTGCACTTATTACGTTCACTGTTAGCCTTCAGTGCTCTGTTGACAACTGTCGCTATTGTTCGTCGGTAATCGCTGGGCGTTAACGGTTACAGCCACAATTTAGTTTACACGACAGAAATGAATGCCGGACCCGAAATTGTCACTTCCCATATCGGGGACTTCGCGAAAAGTTGATGATAGAGCAGCAGATTGGGTACCGAACTTGTCAGTATCCCTAAATCCTTGGGTAATCTCTGTCGATGAAACTTGATAACGCATTGTTCGTCCCGCTCGTTTTACTAAGTTTCGTTCCCGGCTCGTACGCAAAAAAACAATGTTATTAGTTTCCATTGTTGATTTATCTTTTTGAAATGGTTTCAACGAAGCATTTATTCCTCAGTAAGCCGTGAGTATTAACAAATCCGTTCTCGTTACTCGGCCGACTAGTTTAGTGAGGAGAGGATGGTATGTTTGTCCGTCGATGGTACTTTATTTCGTTGGAGATCACCTAAAAGATGAGCAGTATTTTCCTTCGGAATTTTATGATTAAATGCATAAATCATTTGTCTTATAATTGGATAAGGAGAGGCTCACCCATCTGCTTCACAAATTTCTCTCTAATTGAGGACGAATTTTTATGATGCCAAAATATTTGCCATTTGAGGTGGACATAGTTTGAGATGTATTTTGCATAATGTGTTAACTTGGTCAAGTTTCATCGATGCCTGTAATCCGTTATTTCGGGATCACTCTTAGAGTATGTTGATGACTGTTTTTATCGTAAAGTTGCCTATGGCTTATGTATGCGGAGGTTTTAAATGAAGGGCCGTTGATAGCGTCTTCTCAATCGGTCTTCTATTGTTCTCCTCAGAAATGTCGGGTGATGCGTTTCTTTCAAATTCGTTCCACTCTTGCAATGCCCTACGCCGAACACTTCCCTTTTGTATTATAACTGCACTTGAAGGTTTGTCTTGCGCATCGTTTATTCGAACAATAATTCAGGGATCGATGAGCCCGTTTTATATGAAGCAGATGGTATTTCAGTCGGAACAAAGTCGATCGTTTTACTCCGTTGTTGGGCAGTGAGATTCGTAGGCAGTTGCTCCGAATGAAGGTTTCCTTGCGTTGAGCGGGTGTTGGGGAAAGTTGTCGCACTTCTAAACGTTGAACGCTCGAAATCCGCCTTGAAAAGTTCCGAAATATAGACATCCGTCATCGCCAGAATAGTTTGAAATATTCGAGCAGTGGGAATTTAGTTAAGAAAAAAGCATCGTGAGTTTACTATTTGGTGATGATTGCATGGCATTGCTCGAGTATGTTATTGTTTTAGTGCTATTTATTCTTAATTATTAAATGTCCTCAATATCTCAAATGAGAGGACCGATTTATGTCGAATGCGTTTTATATAATGCCAATAATGTCTTGGGATAGGCCGCATATCTGGTGACTTTGAATGAATAATGAAAGTGCTCATTGTTATAAGTACCGCTAATGAAGAATGATGATAAACGATCGAAAGCAATCGATTGCTATTGCTTCGTGATAGTTTATTCCAGTCTAATGAGTCATAAAAATAACACAGTGGAATTGTTCGGCCCAAGAGTTCAACATTTATGAATATAGCGTTAGCCGGAGAGGTTCATGGTTTATGTTCCTTCATTCGGAATTGGTAGCAAGAGACAGCATGCTTCGTTTCCTCATCGTCGAAGGTCAGCGTATAAGTTTAGAGAGGCAGTTGACGAAAAGCTTTTGGGATCGGTGGGTGTTTGCTGGTTTTTTCTCAGGGCAGCACATGGGGTTTTAAAAGGTGCAGTTGCCAGTGATAAGTTATCTGGGCTAAGTCACCCGTTCAGCGTTTTTGCCTACGTTCGATCAGGTAATAAAAGTGCCACGGGTGCTGTGGAATGGAAGACAAAAGAGAGGATAACGCTTTTGTGGCAGTGTTGTTTCGGCCATGACATCCCATAATGTCGTCAACATTGCAGTTTTCTACGGCGCGTATGGGTTGTCGCCATGGAATATCGCTACGCAAACTTTAGTGTTTTACTGTCCTGTGATATGTTATCAGTGCTACACGAAGGGTGACGATGCTTAATTTGCCGTCAGTCGGCACCTTTCGTCGTATTCAGCGCGCATATGAGGTGTCTTTTGCAGTGGTCCTTTCTTAACATAAAATAAATCTTTTTTGCATCAGATTCCTCTGTGTTTCTGAAGTAACGATTCTAGCTTAGAAGCGATGAAGACGTTTGCTTTGTGTATTGAGGGAATTCGTTGATGTGGTTTGAGCGAGTTCCGCACCCAGTAGGTAAGGACTCATTATGAGGTTACCCGAACTTGTTGCTAACCTGAGGCATTTTTAGGAAGGCTGCTATCGGTGATGTAGTTCGGATTATCATCATCTTTGTGGGGAACGTTGCGCCATTTATATGCGCATATGGTTCGTGGTTCGGGATGTTTTCACTGACATAGATCTACGTATGAACAAGCCACCGGTCTGTCTATAGTGAAGAATTGGAGACTTTCCTTTTTTTGGTGAAATAGGCTTGAGGTGTAGAATTAGACATAGGCCTGAATTTTTCTTTCCCACGGTGACTGTGATCTGAGACGTTACGAGAAGCCTATGTCGTATTTTCCATTCAACGTTTCATTCCACGAGGTATGCTACTGCGTGCGTGGAATGAGTGCGCAGCGTTGCTCTCACTTCTAGCCCATTCAGTACAACTCTTGTACCCCAAAGAGGGCGGTGACCAACCCTACTAGTGGTGATGAGTCACGCGCTTGAGAGTGTACTGACTTTTCCTCGAGTGCATTGGACAAATCGTTTCGCTGAGCGTTGTTGCACTGTGCGGTGTGTGTGGTGCGTCTTTTGTTTGCATCGTTGCCGAACAGCCTTTCAGCTGCAATAGGAGTAATAGAAAAAGCCGCCAGTTATAATCATGATGGCCCACTCAGTTCAGCGCCTAATCCAGTGCGGTTGTGCTCAAATTTTCTCCACGTTGGCGAGAGACCAGAAATGTTGGCTTGTGACTGACTGCAGGCACGATGGAGCCGGAATGCATTCCGGAAATGTCGGTTTGTTGCGGGCACAACGCTTTTGATAAAAGCCGAATTCCAGCATCAGTTGGAAAAGAGATGACCAGTATATTTCAGTTAGCGAAAAGGGATCAAAATTTCCAGTTTTAACAGTGGTCCCGAGTTCTATCATAAAATTTTGTGACAGCAGATGTATATTGTGTTTGATTAAGGCGCACATAATTCCATTTAATTTGTTCCAGTAACAACAGCTGGTGGATAATAATCACATTAGAACACGTTGTGCGAATGCAATCAAAATAAAATAAAGGGTGAGACAGCCCAGTCTAGTGGGCTGGCAGCAGAATAGGAGATAACCACCTTCTTTGGAAGAGCGCATAGAAGGGAAAGTACTGGAATAAGTTCCAGGAGAAAATATGGAGTAGAGGAGTTCATTGTTCATTTCATCAATTTTCCTAGATGAAAGGTGCCATGTAGGTTCTCACAGATGCTCCAAAGCAGGCGCAGAAATGCGCAAATCGAGTCGTGGAGTACAAGACCTCCGACACGTCCTACAAGTTTGTACCTTCATACGTTCCACAGGTATTTTCCTTTACGGTGCGAAGCATCTATTGAAGGGCAGGACCTTTTGCATTTAAAAGATCGTTGATGACAGGAAAGGCTTTCGTGGTCTGGCTCACATGGGGTATGCATCATTGCAGGACTCGCCTTGCAGGTGGTGTTGCATTGCTGTTTGATGTCGTGCATGTGCAAGGTCTATGTGAAGTTTCATTTAAAGTTGCTTCCCACTAATTTTCACTGTTCCGCTTCGCGTCTTTATTTTAGACCCATCCTTAGTGTTCTTCCGTTTCGTATGCAGCGCACCGTCATTCGCTGTTAACGTGATAACGGATCTGCAATTATGTGCACTTTTCTAATTGCACTCGTCGAACCAGCGATCCTTGTGCGTTGCCGGCGAATAGGTCGTTTGCACGCAGTAATTTGAGTCGATTCGGCCGTTTGTAAAAATTTGCGATAAATTTGTTTTCTTAAGCATTCCACTGCATTTGTGACAGTCAACTACACCTTTACGTTTAGCTGCGGGTCCGTCTGTCTTGTTGGCTACTTACCCTATGTCGACCTCCAAGCTGGTCATTCAACTTCGGAAAGAGCCATAGACGTGTAAAAATGTCAAGGGTTCTACCGTTTTCGATCGAAGAGGCTGTGAGAAAATCTAAAGCATCTTGTTTGGAGGACTGAGTCGTTGAAATTGTTTCGTGCTAGATGTTTCATTGTTTATTGGTGGTTCCTGAACTCAGTAGGATTGCTTATAAAAGCGCATGTTATTTCCTGTTGGTTTCATTATTCATTGATAGATGCCGAACCGGTTGGTCTAGTGAGAGGGATTGCGCAAGCCAATGCAGCAGATTCATTTATGTAGCGAGTGAGGAGGATGGTGTGCTTGTTGTTCAGGTATGATGTCTCTTGTATTGAGTTATTTGTTTCTTTCGTTTGCATCGTTTCACCTGTCCTTCCTCGTACTGTTACAATAAATCATGCTGCTTTCAGGTCACGGTAATGCATACGACGACAACTGAGCACATTGAACCTGTCCATAAAGGTTTGTGTTGTGCAGCTGTTATCGCAGTACGCACATTTTAAAATACTCTTAAGAGCATATTCCATAGAAATTTTTGACTCCGAAATGTGCTCTTTAGGAGTAGTTAAGGAAAGACTTCTATAGTCTAGTTTCCTGGGCGGAACTCAGATCCCATCGGCGACAGTCCGTAGAAATGCTCACTGCAATGGGTTTTTGTGTTATCATATTTTCTTGTTCAGCGCTCCAGAGTGTTTTACAGTTCATTTCATCTCTGAAGGAATTTTTTTGTAAAATTGTTCTTATAAAGTTGATGTTTTGCAGCTTTTCTATGGCAGTTTGGCTGATGCAAAACTTTTATAACCGTACGCAACGTTGAAGAGAACATCATCGCCTCCATATTCCTTTTTACTTTGGTTTCTAACTAATGAACGTTTTCATTAATGGCTGTAAGAGTTTGCTTACTTGCGATAGCAAATGAATGACAAGTTCAGTGGACACCGAGTTGAGAATATCTAAAGTAGTGAGCAAGTGCAGAAACAGACTACCAAGCTGCGAGTTTTACCTTATTATCGTTTTTACGACAAAGCTTTTAACGAATTCGGGTCTTTACTGGCAAATTCTTCGAGGTTTCACTAGAAAACGTGTGTGTTTGGTTTAATGAATCGACTTGATTTCTTAAAGTACAGGTGCCTTACATTGGAAGGTTTCAGTGGCATCAAGATTACGCAGCTATGAAGACTTCAACTTGGCCCAACGGCTTCAGGATGAAGAATTCGGACGTCACTATGCGTTAAATCGTATGGAACGTCGTCGAATGGGCATTGACCTGAGACAGTCGCTGCGAGAGCAAGCTATTGAGGATCGCATTGCAACCGAATGCCGTGCTCAGCAAAACAATTGCATGTTTGTCCTTCAGTAATTCAGAAGGTTTTTCTCTCGATTCTTCAAAAGTATCATTATAGTTACGGATGATTTACCAATTTCAGACTGTTGCAGTTCGTTTGGCATTGGTGCTTTTTAGCGCCACCAAATGTAACGCTGAGAATGCTTTCTGAAAATAATTGAAAATCGGAAGAAGCATCCCTGTGCACTCTAACTGCTATTCGTTTTTCGTGCTCAAACGAGGCGAATCAAGTCTACAGGTCATATGAAGCATCTGGTTATGAGCATCCAGAGTGTCTTTATGACGTTAAACATATTCCTGGTGGCCCTTCTCAAGCTTTCAATAATCATCTACCGGGGTAATGTCATAAGATGTTGATCGTCAACTCTGATGTCGTCGTCATCGTCAACTTGTTTTTGTAAATGAGCTTTTCGGTATTATACCAGAGCTATGTCAGTCAGCATCTTCCTCGAGCGGATGCCAATAGTCGCTAACAATTTGGCGTCTTTCGCTGAAGTTTCTGCATTCTAGTTATCTTTAGTACCGAGGAAAGGGGATCGAATCGTATAGAGGTATGCCTAAAGAGAATTATGACAAAATTGTGTCATCTAAGTCGCTGCTGAAATGCTAAACTTTCCTCTCCATTGTTTTTAAATTCGGATTATAGAGGTATCTTGTTTAACCCATTTTTCTGGGGAGCAGCTTTGCACTTTGCTTCCTGTTTACAGTAAAGAGATTGGGACAGACTCATGTAGGGTCCAGCCGAACAACTTCAGCAGCCAACCAAGAGGAATCTGGCAATGAAAAATCGCAGCTGTAATTTATGATATCAGTTTCTTGGCAAATTTGCAGGTGCACTGTTTGCGCGAACAGAAAATTTTTTTAATACAATGGTTTGTCAAGCTGTCGTTCTGCAGCAGAGTGCAACCTTTTCCGAATCAGTCAGGAATAGAAAAAATTTGTCGTTTGGTTGTGGGGTTTTTTAAAGCGATGAGTCTTGTAAGAATGTGTGGTATTTTGTTTCGTGTCTTACTTTCCGAGTAATTGTGGTGCCAGGTGGTGCAATAGATGAGATTATGCGAGGCCAAGTGCCGCAGATACATCGTCCAGTTTCCTGCGGTGTTGACGAAGCTCAGGATTCTTGGTCATTTCAGAACAGAAGCTGATGAAGCAATAGCGCGTCGTTTGCAACTGGAGTTTGAGCGTGAGGAGGCACTGAAAAAGGAATCGCAGGCACGTCTCGATGCTGAACTCGCGCGACGCCTGCAATTGAATGAAGAAATTCAGCGACAGGAGGTATGTAGACTTTGCTGAAACGTGCATTTACGTCTTTATTTCCTCTACCGATTTTAATTTCCAGTCTATGGCGTTTTGGAACATTTAATTTTCGCAACAAGGGTTCCGTCTGTGAACGCTTTACTATTTATGATTGATATGTGCACTTTTTTGACAACCATTAAATGTAATTCGCAAAGAAATATGACGGCTGTTTGCAGCGAATGTGGTGTTTGAAAACTGCGACGCTGCACAATATCTTGCACAAATAACTTGTGAACGGACTTTATCAATGATTTCTACATACATATTTGTTAGTCGAAGGGGCTTCTTTCCTGTGTTATTTTACTGGCTGCGTAAGCCATAAAAGAGATTCGAAATGAAGAGGGCATGAGATTGAGAGGAGGAGGAAGGCAACGGCAGGCTTTTAATGTATCACATTAGTGCGGGTGAGCACCCTAACCATCTCTATCTCCTGTGTCGCATATGAGACTAAAATGCGGATATGTAAGGATGCTAGTGACAGTAGTAACATACTTAATTGCGGCATAGGCTATTGGAGCTTTTAGCAGTCGCGTTCAGAAGATGAAGTTGAGGGAATATTCTTTGGATTTTAAATAATTTGGTGTGTAGCTTTTTGTTCATCCCGTAATGGGTGTTTGGCATAGAAAGCTCGTGAACATTTGGAGGCCGAAGATGAACGTCTTGCACGTTATCTACAGCAACAGCTCAGTGGAAGCCAACATGGAGGTGGCATACGATCCACTGAATCGTCGTCGAAGAAGGTGTTACCACTTCTGGCATCTGTGACACCTAAAATTCGGATAGGTACGTTCTTGTATTAGGCATATGCTAATCAGGAATTCCCACTCCATGACAAAATCATCTGGTTTGCATTGGATGGACTGTGCCTTTTGTCCCAATCTCCTCCCCAATCCTCTCCTCTCTCTTCATTTAAGTAAGTGTGGTCACCGCTTTTCCCGCTTTCAAATGCCTAACCATTTGGATGTGGTTGCCTTATGCCCGTTCAGTTATTTCTACGCCGCAATAAATGACTTACGCGAAAGATGCGTTGACTTACGCGTTTTATAAGACGTAAGTGGTATGCTGTACAGCATCATATATACTGGCTGAGACCGGTTATACCCCGACTGTTCACATAATACATGTTGCATTACGCACCTGCTAATGCCGACCGGACCTAAGTAAGAAATAAAGTCCAGCAGAAGCGCGCACATTAACTTAGTAGCAGAGCCTTTGCCGGCAACTAGAGCGGCAAAGGTTTACGTTCGTGTGCCGCACTTTTCCACCCGCAATCCATCTGTAGCACTTTTCTGGTAATGTTATGAAGGAAAGGAAAGAGTCGAAGTGGGATAGGGGAAAGGGATGAAGAGGAGCAGGAAAGGAACGGGACAGAGAAGGACAGGAAGGAAAAGAAACGAAGTGAGGCAGGAGGGGAAAAAGATGAAGAGGAAGGGAAAGGGACGAAAGGGAATAGGAAAGGAAAGGGGTAAGGAGGGAAAGAACTGCCTCAGAATCCTTGTCATACTGCAGAAATGCGAATCTCCATGCATGTTTCAACAAGAGGAAAATCGTCTTATGAAAGCAAAAAATAGCCGTTTTTCTCAGAAGGTTCTGCATTACCTTTATTTTTGCAGTTTGTTATTCATTGTGATATCTGCCAGCGATGTTTTGAAAATTCATTTTGAGCGTTAGTGCATACTCTTTTCTTTGAGTTGTTTACTGGGTACCCAGCAAGTACGATCATTCGCTGCGAAATTTTGCTTGGATCAGGTGAAGTCGCTCACTTGAAAGAAGGTTCGGAAATGTGTAAACGCAGAAAATGAGAAATGACGAGTCGCGATAAAAACTTTACAAATTGTGCAGTACGAAAAGACGAGGTTGATGGAACAGTGGCCCCCTTTGAATATTATCGCCAGTAACTATGAGCCTAATTTAATGTGTTGCACAGATGCGGAATCAAGTTAGATTCGCTCACATAAGTTACGCTGTTGACTGAATTACACTCAACTCGATCCGGGAGTAGGAGTTTATGAGTTTCTGCAGTGAAGAGCCTCGCTTCAGCATTTTGCCACAAAGTCCTTGTTCGTTTCGAAAAAATGCGATATGATGGGAACCGTTTTCTTTGGGAATTGCGTTCTCCAGATGTTCTTACCTTAGAAATACTCAAAAATGTTTCATATCCTCCCAGCTGTCCGTTTTCTTAGTTGAGATGTTTCGGTTATTTTCAGTTCGCTTTTTCTGTCCACATGCGGATGAGAAATGGATTCGGGCTGAATTTCATTTTTAATGGGATCAAGAAACGTGTATTTATGTAGGAGCACCTTGGGACGTTTGGTACTAAGTTGTAGCGATTAATACGTTGATTTTTAGCGGGGTTTATTGCGATGCGACGCCATACTCATGCTCCGCAGCATTTTATATACAAAGCACTTTTCCAGACGAAGCTTTTTTTTCTTAGTTAGTTGCTGGGAAAATGTACGCTAAGTTGATGAGCATCTTCTTTAATTGACCACATATTCTTTGAAAGTGCAACGACGATATTAATGTTGCTCTCGAACGAGAATCAGAAGGCGGCTTTTTTCATCATTAAATTGCTGAAAAGAAGGAAAGGCTAACCGGTCATTCCTTTGATTGTTGAAATTTCTTTGACCGGCTCTTCAGGTTGACGTTTTCTAAACCTGGTTTCGCAGACAAGCAGTGAATTTTTAGTGGTTTGTCATGTATATATATGAGCATAGAAGGACTTTTCATTAAGCGTGCTGGTTTCTTAGGAGGTTGGATACCATTAAAACGACGGAGCAACTCGGAGAGGAACGCCTCAGCGGATCCACAGTGGTGCGACAGAATTGATGAAAGGTCTCAAAACGAGCTGGTGAGCTCAAATTGTGTAGATCGATAGGTTGTGAGTTGAGATTTGAGGGCTTTTCCGCCTCTTATATATTCGGGTACATTAGCGGGTACGAGTAAACAAGTCCCTAATAGCGAATTTGCAGGCACGTCTTAAAGATCCATATGTTCATATATAGAGGTGTTTTTTTTTATTTAATTTAGCATCGAAACGGTGGAGCTTATCTTTAAAAGAAGTGTGCCAGTCGCATTGAACGTTTAAGAACAAAATTTCCCGTTGAAATTTGCGATACGGGTAAAATAAGCAGACGTAAGGGAGAAACATAAGAATGTTCCATAAATGTCGGTGCTTATGGATTGTCGATGTTCTATGCCCAGCATAAGTTCCATAAATGTCGGTGCTTATGGATTGTCGATGTTCTATGTCCAGCATAAATGTCGATGTTCCATAAACATAAATGGATGCTTACTTTGGTCAGATCCCACATATCGATGAATTTTTTGGCGAGATGCTTCTTTCTTTTTTCGAAGATGTCTTGAACGGTTGCAACGACTTATTACTGGGAGTGATTTGAACGTCCTAGCATTTTTCTTTCGACTTTTTGTGTTTCATTCGTTGATGCTTCTGTTGTCTTTTATGAACTTATCGTTGTTTATTCTGCATGTGAAGTTAGTAATTTCTCTTTATTTTTTGGTAGGTCATCCTTATGGGTAGTTTTTATCCTGTGGAACCTTCGAAGTTTTCTTCCAATAACTTTTATGGAGAGTTCAATCTGTGCGTTAGTTCTCTGTTTTTGATTTCGTAAAAGGGAGCTTGCGGATGGAAAATTGTGAAAAACCTTTATTTATCGACCTCATTTGTTTTATCTACTTATATCGAGTTTTATTCCTACTAATTGGGCTTATAATGACAGCAACGCTGAATTTTTCAGAGTATTTGATTGTTAAAGAAGTAATATTATTTAACGTTATAATTGCAAAGCACATAGGACCATAGAAGGTTTGCAAACTGGGCCACGCTTCGTGATCTTTTCGTATACTGAGCAGTTTTGCACCCCAGCAAGCCGAAGGTGAGTTTTGTCAATGGGAACGAAGTGGTGAGCTTCAGCATGTTTTATCTTCAGCAGTTGTGAGGTTTCTGATGCTTGCTTGTCATTAATTTCCTTAGCTTAGAATCTGCAAATGGCAACTGCGAGTGGGATTGCGGTCGAATCGGATGGGCCTGTACCTTCTCATATATCATCTCGATCAACTGTGATCGCAAGGAGTCGTACGCCTTTAGCAACCTTGGCTACTCGTGATCGACCCCAACCCTCAGGATCGGTCCAGAGGCCACCGCTGCTTAACTCAAAACAGGACCCTTTCGATAACTCTCAGCAGCGTATTTCTCATTACTTGTATAATGAGTGCGCGACAAGAAAAAACCAGCCAGTCTCTCGTGGCAATGCCCACAAGTTATCTATGGTCACAACGTCGTCTGCCACACCAAACAGCATTCCTTTCGACTCGGATGCCGACCTCATTCAGCTGCTCGTACCAGCATCTTCCGTTGCCTCTACTGCATGTGAAAATCAGGTTCCGGAGGAGGTGGGACGAGTAACAGCCCGTCAGCGTTCATCAGCTTTTGCTCTCAATGAAGTCGTTGAAGGCGGTTCTAAGCTTCCTGCCACCGGTTCGCAGACAGCAGTTGTGCGACTGCCCACAGCACGATTTCCTAGCTCGCAGCAAACAGCTGATATGCGACCTGCCACTTCTGGCGAAACAGTGACAGCCGACGCCACTGTCCGTCGATATATACCCTTTTCCAGACCACAAGTCTCTTTTGCGTTGGGAGAGGTGCCTTCGTCACTGCTCACTGCTACGACTGAAGCCTCCTTAGCTTTACCAGTTCCAACAACGGCTTCCATTACACGCATATCTGAGCCGCTTATACCAGAAAGAATTGGAAACGTACCACTACCTGCCCCATATCTCTCACAATCGGAGACAGCACCGGGAATGTTAGTAAAGTCTTCTGTGCAGCTGCTTGAAAAACGTTGCAGTGAGACGGTAAATACAGCTTCGTCTATCCCTCCTGATCCAATATCCGTAGTTCGGCAGCAGTCGGACGGTAATGTCTGTGAGCCGAACTCTCTCACTCATTTCACATCTCGTTCACGAAGTCTGCCATTTCCACAGGCACCGACACAATCTGTTTCAACTGATGCATCGGTTCGTACTGCATGCATGCCACAGTCCCCATATGGTCATATACAGTTGCTACAAACGAATTTGCCATCGACTTTACCTGGAGTAGCGTCGTTGCATGCAACAAATCCGTTCTTGAACGACCTCCAGTCGTTTATCGCGCCCATTTCGCGTGGAAATGCTCTGGCGCACGATGAAGCCATCGTAATGAACAGGGCTGCGAATGGGTTCGTTTACCATGCACTATTTATTCTTTTCGGGTTATGGTGAGTTGCCTCATATGCATGATATTCGAACTTCCCTGGGGTGCATGAAGGAAAGTCTCTGTGTTATTTCAACTATTTTCCATTCCTTTCTCTCTCTGTTGTTTCTAAAGGAATTCGGCATACGTTTCTGTTTGATTTTATCCTCAGGTTATGTTTAGATTTTATCCTCACGCTGTTTATTGATATACGAGTAGGGTTAGAATGTTCACATCTAATTAAGTAACGCCTTATTGATGCGGCCTAAGATCTCTTCGTGGAAATTTTCCTCCTTTACTTCTCAGTAGAAAAGGTTTTGTGGCAGTTCGCGACAACTTGTTAGGTACGTATAAATGGTGGGTTGAGGTACGATTTTAAACATTGCTGTTTGGCGTAACACAATTCTTTAAACAACGGTACGGTTACTCTGCGTGCATGAGAAAGTAAGCCTTGCCACATTCTCTGAAGTGGCTTGAATAGTAAGATGACTTAAAAGGAAAAATGAAACTGAAACTGATGGCTTGAAGTAGTTATTCAGGAGGTATCGGAGCAAAGTTGAGGATTGAGGTTAAGTCGAAGAATTTGATGAGAAGGGAAAGGAGCGAACAAAGTCGTGGATGCTTTTGAATCTGTGTTTGCACGTGTGATGTGATCAATTTTCAGGGGTCCTCAGACCACTGGAACTGTGTGCGATTTCGCGCCAGCATCAAGTGATATGTCTGTGCTGCAGCAGCGGTGACTGTCGTCAGTGACAGCGATTGCTGCTTGGAAGCGCAGTGTCGAGTGGCGCTTCTTATTTTTCATCGCGATTTGTGTCTTCTTATTTGTTAATAATATTTATTGTATTTGGTGGAATTGCAACAGCTTTCTGTACGAATAATCGCTCAACCCCCTGATTCGTCTTTACAGATTTCTTAGAAATAAATATCAGCTTCTCCAGGTACCTTTCCTAGGAGACGTTGCGCAATGCGGGTCGATCTTGCTAGTGCATCTAGGTATTCTCTGATTCGGTATTCATGTTATTTTTAACTTGGGCACAAACTTTTTATTAAAGTTTTACAATACCGCCAAAGATTCAGTAGAGCGTTATGGTGACCTCTTCAAAACGCTAAGGGAAATTGAGGGAATCCCGTTTCGTTTAGGAGTTATCTGTCATTCAAAAGTTCTCCCAGTTAGCCACGTGAAAGTGATTGGCCTGGGGTTTCTACTCAAGCAAGTGCGTTAATGTTTATCATACGCTGAGTGTCTGCAATTGTTCGTTTGTTAATGGGTTCGTAACAAAAGCCGTCGACCTTTCCTCTTCATTTCTCGATAAATAATATTTGGAAGTGTTGATGCAGTATGTGTTGCCGAGTTCAATGAACTCTTACGTAGAAGTGAGCATTGTTCGCGCATTTAATGCGCATGAAATTTTATTTCACTTTGTTTGGTGAGATTGGCCACGCCATACGAATCAACAAAATTCTTTCAGACGACCTTCCATTGCGTTAGAAATGTGCTGAATTTTAAGCATCGCGGCGTCAAATACTCATCGCTGGAAAATTTTACTCTGATAGATTGGACTACCTGTCATCCTTTCTCGACCGAAAGGGAACTGCAACAGATTTCGATGTTACTAGGCCAATTTTAGCGAATTACCGATGAGGAATATTTTGAAGCAGTGTTCTGAGCGTGGAAACTCGGAAATTTTGGGGGGGGGGGGGTCCAGGAAAGCTACTCGGGAATGCACTACTTTCGGTTTCTTGTTCTTCAGTGTCATTAAAGTATACTATAAGCGCGAAGTGTATCTGTTTTTGCGACGAGAGCGAGAACCGTAGCCAGATATTCTTGGCTACATACGGGGTTGTCGTCATAACTTGAAGCCAAGTAGGTGCGTTTATGCCATTTCCGCTAAAATAACGACGCGATGAGGGCTGAATGCCCTCCAGAATCTTCCCATCACCACTGCCACGAATGCACTCCATTTCCTCTCACTGTGATTATTCGAATCGTCTAGCCACCGAGTTTGCAACATTCTAGATATTTTCCCCATTCTAAGCCGTCTTTTCACATCAATTCAGTTTCGTTTTCACTCAGCTTTTTGTCCATTATTCCTCCGTATTCTGAGCCGTCACGTCGAGCAGCATTTTCTTTCGTTCACTTTGTCTCTGAGATTTAGCCTCCGTACTTAGCGAATCGAAATGCTTAATCTCTCTAGTTGTTAAATTTGGAGGATTTATGTCATTAAGGTTCATGTGAGCTTGAAAAAGAATGCGGTTGTTGAGTTGTCCTCAGCTCTACACAGAGAGGAAGTAGGTGGAACAGGTCAACGAGTTTCAGCGTTTCCGCCGCATTCAGTTCTACCACATCCTCCAGTTTGAGCGTTGCCTTGTGCGAAAAGTCGAGCGGTAAAAGTGCAATGAAGAATATTGAGCACTCGGGTCGACAATAAAAAGTGTTCTCATAGCTCAGAATTTCATAAATGGCAATGTTTCAGGCAAATTGTACAGCTGAGAAGAACTGTTTCCGGCCCGTTCGAATTCGAGGCGGGGAAGCACACCAGCGGAGTTGGGAGTTTAGGTGATTTTGCTTTCCGCTCGCGAAGCAGGCTGTTTCACTAACAGCGAGGAACAAGTTATGTTTGTGCATGGGTTCATGCGTTCGTGTTCTGACTGATCGAAACGTGTTCAAAACACCTCGCGCAACATCTCCCTACGGCATGGCAGGCATAGAGTGCGTACCATTTCTTGATGTATTCAGACACCCCGACTATTCAAAGTGGGTGGATTACAGTAAGGTGCTACATAAGAGGGCGCCATACTTTGCACGGTTTTCTGGCTGGAAAATGTTTATCCATTTTCTAATTTCGGTCCTCTAGCGTTGGTGCCATGCATGTGCGCCGTGCATATATATGAACGTATGTGTGTTGGGGGGTTGGGTTTACGTATGCTTATGAAAGAGTGTGTGTATCTGCATATATCGCATGCGCTCCAAAAAATGTCACCTAATTCAAGGCCTATACTATCGAGTTGCTTAACAAAGCAGCTTGATATGATGACTGAATGTAGAGTTCTCCCGCTTTTTGCTTCTGATGCAAATGTTCAGGATGTTCACTTCAAATGTGCCTATGTTGTGAAAGTGCCAAAGAAGAATAAATGATTTTTGTGCGGTAGTTTGTCATACATATGGACTGGATGCTAGAGGGGTGCTAGAAGCGAGAAGATAGCTGAAATGGTGAATGAGGTTTGCTTTCTTGAGAAAGCGATCGTTAACTAAAAATCCCTCATTATTTGAGATAATATAATTAGTATTCGAAATGCACTGTATGGAGCAGGTCATCGCACTCTTGCTAGGAAAAAAAATGAAAAAATAGGCTCTGTCAGCTTGAGCTAATACCATCTGAGCGATGCCCAAGAAGTATAAGGATAAAAATTTTTGGTGGAGAGTGGATTTCCGAAATGGACAACCTAATTCAAATTCAAGTGGGTTCCATCCGGCAGTTTCGTTCTCCCTCTGCAGTCCTCATGAAGGGCTGAGGTTTGGAGGCAGCCATGTAGCTGGTGGCCTGAAGTGACTTACCCAGCAACAGTGTGAAAGATTGGTATAAAAGTGACGCAGAAGTCGATTGTCTTAGGGCTGGCTGAATCAGTAATGAAGCATTGGATCACTACTTCTTTGAAATCTGTCGCTTGTTGTAAAAAAAATTCTAGCAGAAGCCTTTACTGAAATGGTCGCCTGACGTTTGCGGCCGTTTTTCGTGGTTTCTCATCTTCAGTCTAAGCTGAGTGTAGTGCAAAAAACGCAGTCTTTTACGGATAGGAGGGAAGACGTTTGCTGAAGAACTGTTGAAGTCACCAGAGTCAGTGTTGTGGTTCTGAAAACTGAAAGTGATGCTGGCGATTTAGGAAAAATTCAGTCCGCTCGGTTCCGTAGACTACTGTAAAGAATTTCTGAGAGGTTTCTTCTCGCAGGCGTTCACGTCAGTCTCTGGAAATCACCCTTCCCAGCTTAAGGCCCTGTGAATACTGTCATCTCATTTAATATGAGATTATACGTTATGCGAATGCGATAATTCATCTGCTAAAACGTGAGCGAAGTTAGAACCATTGGCAGTTTTCGGTCCGAAGATTACTAGAGAATGGAGTTTCATCTTCTGCCTCTAACTTTGGTTGTAGCATATGATATCGTTGAAAGTCAGGCAGAGAGGTGGTCACCAATTGACGGCTCGAAACAAACGCAGAGCTCACGTTACTCGATATAGTTATATGTTTGCCAGATCAGTGCAAATACAACACTGTAAGCAATTCAAGCGATCATCGAATCCATACAGTGATGAGAAGCGCTCCTGAAAAGGGATTTTGTTTATTCAGCAGACCATGCAGTGACGTCTGTCAGCCAGCTCTTCCCCGATTTGCATTCGCATCTGTTTCTCTCTCAAATCCCGCTCTACCTTTATTTCTTTCGGGATTGTTCTATTCGTTTGCTCATCACTTCATTCGCTGCTCATCTACTGCACAGCTACACAGCCTACTAATTTGTCGTCATTATAGATGTAAGGCGTTGCCTTCCCAAATCTGTGGATATCAGATATTATCGCCGGTTATTCAGTAACGCGCCTGAAAACTCGCTAATTAGATTTTGCTTCTTTTGCGTTTCCTTGAAATTGTTGACCGTTTCTTTCTTCGCCTAAAGAAGAGAAGTGATGCCAGTCACAGAGAAAGCCATTTTTGAACGTAGTGTGTTACGCCTTTAAACCTGAAATTATTCCACTTCCGGGTTGCGATCACTTTGACGCAAAGAAACAGAATTTCTCAATCAGCCTTCATCGCAGAAATTCCGCTCTATCAAGCTGGCAACGAATGTAGCTTCACTAAGCGGTTTTTCCGAGACATGGCATGGTGTTACTTCTCAAGACGAGCATGTTGTGCGGCTCAGACTTGAAACCTCTGTGAAGCAAACAACAGGTCCAAGTATATGAGCATGGTGCACTCCTAGAATTGATGTTCCGCAGGATTCTTTATGAGGTATTCATCCTGAAGGTGAGTTTCAGGTACTCGTACCACATTTCATCTCACCCAGTAACAGTTCTTTTGACCAAGATTGAAGGTTGATTTTGCTTGTTTCTGTTTGCTCGTAACGTACCATTGTTTCGCAAACGTTGTTGTATGCGAACTGCTACTGGTCAATCGACAATTTAGAACTCCTCTTTGACACATCCATTATTCACTAAAGAATCGTTTACCGCTTGGAGCTTTTTCCGTTTATAGTCTTCCAATCTATGCTTCATCTGGTAGCATTTCGGGAGTTAGTGATTCTTTAAGGCGATATATAGTGCACATAAGGCGCGATGATGATGTATTTTTGCAAGTACTGCATTACATAAAAGCAGAGTGTGAAAGGTAATGGTCACTCTATAGAAACAGAATATGACAAGCTGTGGTCGGTATATTGAAGTAGGACAAGAAAGGTTGTCGTTATTGCGTCGAAATTCTTTCACACAATTGTGTTCAAATGGACTCATTGGGGTGTCTTTTTGTGCTGCTGATTCTAAAATATACGGCATTCTTTTTTTAATGTGCTCTGCATTGTATTAATGCACACAATCCCTATTTTCGATAGAAGGTTGACTATCCTTCTTAAGTCTCTTTAGTTCGGATTACATGGAGCGTCGAAGAGCCTTCGAATATGTGAGCCCATTTGCAAGACCGGGCCAAGAGGAATTGGTGGAACCATGTTCAGTGGGACGTAAATAGTAGGGATGCGTTCTGATTCTTGATTTGGCGCATCTCCCTATGTCATGAAGTGTTTTCGACGGCCGGCTGGCTTAAAGCTGAATAGAAAATCAGCTCTGCCTGGTGCTCTATACTTTTTTCATCGTATTCGTTGTACTGTTCAGTTTTATCGTCTAACCATTTTCCATCAGATTTCGCTCAGTGGTTTTATTCATAGGTAAACAACAGGCGAATTTATCGCAATATGGACATAAATATCGTATGCTTTTGATGTTGTTAAATATTGTGCCTACATTAGGATAATCTGTTGAAAGCTAAAAGTAGATTACGAAAGCTAAAAGTCGGCGCATTCGACAGAATGGAAGGCTGTGATAATAGAATATAGTCTTGAATTTTCTAAGTTGCTCGTCGTTTCCAGTGTTCGATGGATCCGACGACAGCTTATGTCTCAGCATTTCAATATGGAAACTCTCTGCATTCCGTGATTTCTGCAGCGAGGTTATTGAAGCTACGAACTGGTAAGTTATTTTCACGGTATTTAATCGGCATATGCGGCGTTTGCGATACCACATATCATTTTAGTAATAGTAATAATTTACGATGCTAGCCTTAAACAAGTGACGTTGCACGTACTACGCTTTTTCAGTTAATAGAAACAGACACACGTCGTCGTTGGGAAACGCCCGAATTGGAACAAGCAGGTCATCCCCGGTCTTGCTTGGGCAGCGCCCTCTATAACGTACTCCATGCAAAAAACATGTTGCAATCGTAGTCATTATTGGGCTGCGGTAAAATGTAGTAAGAAGTAAAGAGTGCGCAGTAGTCTTATTGCAGAAATAGTTGAGACGACCGTCAACATCAGCAAACAGCAAAGCCAAATTCATGGAGGGTGCTCGCTTATGTTACGGCTACATCTACGCATTATGAACGTGCATTCAGTTAGGGACAATGAAAGTAAAGTTGAAACTGCAGCATTATGTAAACACTAAAACACTGAGTACTTACTTCGTGCATATGCCAGCAGTTAGACTTTTTATCTTTATTGCTGTCGGCCTCATCTGCCTATCCTTTAATGTCCCATAGTCGAACACTAAGAAAACCAACAATGACAAAAATGCAGTCTCTACGATTGACACTGCTAGAGACGAATGGAGGAAGGCGCTTGTGACAAGGGAAGCGATTTTAATTAGTGGAGAATCCTGGTCTGGCACTTTTATAACCCTAGGCATTCTGCTGTAGTTACGAACTAGTGAGCTGTATGATTAAAGGCGCAATGCAAACACCTAAAAGTTACATATTACAGCAGAATAAGAAGCGGCACTATGCAATAGTGACCTAAAATCTTCGCCATAGTTAAGACTTTAAACAGCGCCTCATTTGGGATGATTTATAGGCATTTGTTCTCAGAGACATCGCATTTGCTTTTTCTGTCAGCCAGTGCAAGTGCAGAATTATTTAACACCAACACACTTTCTTTAATGTTTATAGTCAACGGAAATAAGCAAGTCCATCTTCTTCTGGAACCTATCCTATGGTTCACTGTATTCGCTGTAGTCCTTCCTCCTCCAAACGACTGAAAAATATGCATATGGGGAGAGCCGCTCATGACAGCAGTAATTAAAGTACGCAAGAGCTTCTTTGTCGAGTGGAGTAAACCAGAATATGGCATTTTAATTCCTTGAGTTCTCGTTCTGTTCGACTTGTACCTCAGGCACTAAGAAGCGAATTAGCGCCTAACCTGCTATTCTGCTCTAGTGTTATCACTGTCTTGTTTTTTTTCTTCGAAACAAAGCTACTTCATTCATAACAGTTATCTGAGCGCCAGTTTCACCTTGACTGTATAGTCGCGAAACTTTATATGCTACCATAGTTCATTGCACAACCATATTTTTATCCGACGGAAGATCACGTGCAACGTTCAGTGCCCATTTTCTCTCATCCGCTAATCAGCGACTACTGAAAACGTAAAAACTGCCACATGTGTACCACAACTGTGGAAATAGATTACTCAGGAATGAGAATCGGCGAAGTCCATATTCGAGAAACAGACTGGTCCGATCATGGACGCCTGGTGAAAATTTTCGGAGGGAGCGAAACTGTGACGTTTTTTCCACTAAGGAGGAAAACTCCGCTCACTCATAGAAAATAGTCGTGGCAGAGTGGGTTGTGCAAGCTTCTTGAACAGGTTTCTGCAGGAGTTTTAATGCACGAAAACCAGGAGGATATTTGCTGATCACACCAATGTGAGTGAGGATTCCGTTAGACATTCCACTGTCCTTTCTCAGATGAGCGCTGAAAGAGGCAGCATCTGTTCTTTATCAAAGAATTGAAGGAAAATTGAAAGAAACTAAACGATTTCCAGGTGCACGGCTGATCAGTTTTTCAAAGTCTCTTGTAGAACTCGGGAATATCATCATTGCTTCCGCATGAAAGCCTATAATCCGATGTTAGTAGTGTTGAACTTGCATATCTCATTGATACATTATAGTTTCCTTCACATCAAATCGAAAGAACCGAGTGTTATAGTTTCCTTCACTTCTCAGGTTTTTGTAACTTCTGCCCTTTCACCCGAATCACATAAAATCTTTGCGAAATTTTGCAGCGAAAAACCGCGGTAATATGTGGGTGAAGCTTGTCCTTTTCGACAGAGAGATCAGAGGAGGGGCAGTAAGTATAGAGAGGTGAAATTTTCAGGAGCGATGAAATAGTCCTATTCTTCCCCGAAGGATGGGGTCTCGTATCTTTTATTTGCGGATCTGCACATGTAGAATTTCCGGATAGGTCAGTGCGACAGAGATATATATGCTTAGATTCTTGCTCATTTCAGCAACGACAACAAAAGAAGAGAAGCAACATGTGATCAGTCCGTTCTCGCCAGAGGCACGAGTGCCACTTCCTTGTGAGCTCAACGAGCAGTAAGCTTTGCCTTCTAAGAAACTAAATCCCCAAGTGAATCGTCGTTGTCGATTGAAGAGTGAACAGTGGCAGCAGAGGGAACTCACCTCGAAGAGAACAGCATCGAATCTAAGCGTTTATTTCAACAACGGATAATTTACATTGACAGATATAGAGAGTCACAAGATACAAGAGCGCAACCTCTCTTTCCTTTCCTTCTTCCTCCCTCTTGCTATATATATATATATATATATATATATATATATATATATATATCTGTATAGAGAGAGAGAGAAAGAAAGAAAAAAAGAGAAAGAATCATTTAGTTAAGCAGAAGGTCTTCCTCAGAATTAGGTTGAGATTTGTTGGTTCTGAATACAAGTATCTCTGGCCACATAGTTTCTGCAGTCGAGTAAACTAGCACCTTCACACCTTCCACGTAAACGAATACTGCTCACCGTCAATTCTGTTGCAGTAATTTCGGCACATCCGTTTGGAAACGGAACGAACGAGAGCGTTATCGCGTGCGGTGTGTGAACGATGGCTACGAACGACTTCGCGATCACTTGCCGCTCAATGAGAGGTGATGTCTTCTTAGTCAACGATACGGTTAAAACAGTTTTCGTTACAGTAGGCCACGTACAGTAGTCATTGTAGGAGAGGTTATAAAAATATGCCTGAAGTGAAAAAAATGCCTGGCAGAATATGCATAGCCCTCATTTATGCCAATCACATAGAAACCTCAGCTTTTGTTTGATTAATAAAAATTTGGAAACCTCGTAATTTCTCTTGTAACGTTGCACACGTTATGAAAGTTAACATTGAAATATATGATCGGAGACGATCAAGTTAATGAAATTGAACAGCTTATTCATGCAATAAACCCAGAGTATTTTCATCGCCGGTGTTTGAAACAAAAGACGGAGGTTATTCATAACGCTGGAAAATTAAAGGAGATAAGCTGAAGAACCTAAAGCAGTTAACTGTGATATAATTTTGAAGCACTTCTCATTCACTGCGTATATTCTTCGCCTGATGAATTAGCGACATTGCGGTTTCAGTTGAAGTTCTTTTTTCCTTGCTCTTTCAAATATATCATTAAAAAGTTACAGTTGCAGTGATCGGCGAATAAGCAAAGTCGATACACTTCGGCTCGCTATCCGTTATATCCGTCACCTTGAAGCGGTTCTTTGCAATGAAGATCACTGGGCGAAGTGCGACTGCTTCGATACGTTCAAAACAGAAAGTGAGGACAGTGCTGAAAGGAGTCAAAAACTAAGAGGAAGAAAGCGACATTACGATGCATGAAACATCTTCGAAGATTTGAATGGTTCGTTCGAAAGTGCCTCATTTGGTTTCCTCGCCCATTATTGTTCTTAATGGATCATCCCTACTCACCTTTTCATAGCAAACTTGAGTCCCATAGCATATTTAGTGCACATAATCGCAATTTGCATTCCTGGTTCTACGCACGATCCATGAGGCAAACATTTTTTTTGGGGGGTCAAGCTCGATTCTTCTTTCGCAACTCTCCATTTCCATAGATCGCCACCTAATAACTACTTATAGTTGAAATGATACGCGTTCATCGATGACCTCTGTAGATACTCGCAATGCAAATATTATATATATTGGTCAGCGAGGCAGTAAATTTGCCACTTTAGTCGGTTTGTATTGCCATTTTGCCACCCTTTCACACTTTCTTGGCTGCCCACTAGATGTGGCACGAGCTTTCTTGGGCTCGAGCTTGATGATGCCCTCATCCTGCACCTATCCTTGACATAAGTATTAGTCTCTGCTTCTTCTGTGAATCAGTACACGGGAAAAGAGGATTACGGGAGATGGCAGCGAGATCCTCGCACTACTGTTTTTTGAGCTGGGACATTCTTTTACAGCCACACTGTTTTAATGTTGGCAGGGCTGCGCAACAGATAAATGACTCGTGTAAGTAGTGCGTATAAATGAACCACTGAAAAAGATTCAATGCTGCCAGTTTGAACGGGAATTGTATTTGCCAACAACTTTTTGAGCAGAAATCTATCGCAACGACATAGTTTGCGTTCTCAAATGCCCGAATGTCGTGGGTAATCAGGAATCTAGGCCTCGAACAAGCATCAGTTGGATAGCTGGATATTAAATCAGTCAGTGCCTAACTGCATGGTTCGAAGGAATCAGAGTTGGTTTAATGACTCCAACTGCCGCAGAAATTTTATGCAATGTCGTCATGACAGTGAGAAGTTTACTTGCACTTCTACATCATCGGTGATTTGATTTTCTTGTAGGTAAGTGAACCTCTTTTTGTGTGTTGGCTTACGTTTCCAAAATTTTACGCTTCAGAAGACAGGCAGAATATAGGAAGAATATAGGCTTATTAGCAGATAGGCTTATATATGAACTTACAGTGATAAGAAGGATGGATATTCGATGGGATCGCATCTAAGTGATGTGATTAGTGCAAGGTTGGAATATTTAACTAGAATCTCGAACGTGTCCCATGCAAATGTGCTTTTATTTCCCAAAAGGATCCCAAATCCCAAATGTGCATTGTTGTGGATGTTGTATTGTCGCCATATTTCTCTTGCTTCTATTTAATTCGTTCATCGTCTCTAGTCAACAAGGTGATGCCTTTAATATGAAACGAGTATACCTGTATTTGTTAATGTTTGTGAGCCGAAAAGGAACTTACTTTCTGGTCGTCCTTTGCGATCAACTTACAAATGTAACAGTATATATAAAAGTGAGCTTATGCTCCTCATGCTGGTCTTTTTTTTGATGGGAGAGGGGAGGGGAGACAGCAACAAACAAAGACAAAAAAGTCACAGAACTCACCAAAAGCGCACAGCGAAGATGACGCCATATTCTACTGCGCTGATTTATGTGCTTTTGTCAGGAGCGTACTTCGTCATATTTCAATCCAGGGTTTTGCGTAAAAAATCTAACGAAATTCACATGTGGTTAAGTAGAACTCTGTGAATTCGGGCCTTCAGCTCCTGACTGCTAAGTAAACTATTTTAGATACTCGTTGATGCAACCTCGGCTCATATAATCATAGTGATCGCTCATAATCGTGGGTGAATAGTGTACTGATCCCATAACAACCATAGGTAGAGTAGGCCGTACTAGTAAATTGAGTAGCCAGCGAAAACACGGTTAATCTAAAATGAATAAGTGGAGACGTGAAAAAAATGATGCTTGAAGCGTCAGTGTCACGTGGCCTGTTGTTCGATCTCCTCTTCACATTTAGGATTATCGGCATGCGGAATTGCCCGGAAATTTTCCGAATATGGTTAGTCAGCAAGGAACCTTGACATAAAATGGTAGCTTCAATTTTTTTTCGAAATTTCGAAACTCGGATTCTTCCTGCAATAACTGTTAAGGTCCTTGACCGGCTTTTAGTTAATATTTATTGTCGCCTGAACCGGAACTGGGTCTGTTTCACCTGAAACTGTCAAATCGCCAGGTGGGAAGTTTTCATAGATTCGACAAACGAAGAGGAGGATAATATCACATGAGAGATGAAAAGCATCTTCCTTCTTTCTCCACTCTCGGAAGCCACTACATCTCTTCTTCCCACACTAACTCCCATCCGAAAATGATGAAGCAAAACTCCCATTTTTCATGTCAGTGCTTTTTTGTTCGCAGTATGCTTGCGGAGCGTCCACCCTACTTTTCAGGCCTGCCGCTATATACTGAAATTTACGGATGACCAGTAGTGGCATAGAAGTGAACTTTATTTAACAAACGGAACATGTCGAGCAACAAGTGCTATCCACATCAAGTAGCAACAGTAACAACAATACCATGAAGCACATCCAAAATTTTGGGTAGATAACGATAGTGGTGGTATGAAAGTCGAACACAGGCGGTGGTCCACGCAGCTGATAATGATTTTCTCATTTTAAGAACTCGAAACCCCCCGAGCTAAAACCGATATTTTTCTCTCTCACTGGCTTTAGACACTCTGTATCCGTTTTGTCGAAGGCACAGAAAACATACCCGAACACGTTTTCTGTGCAAGATCTTTGCGAACATCAAGGTAGGAGAAAAAGGCAGCACGTTTGCTTTGCAACAACTAACACAAAAAAATGTGAGCGTCATAGACACATATGTGAGCAAGGATGCTCATTTGAAGGTGATCTTCTCTTGGGGGAGATGGCCGATGTCGCCCAATGTACGCAAGGAGACATTTCCATTTGGACGAATCACAAGCCACGTTATCGAGCAGTTCCCAAGCGACATACGCAACCACCCTTCAACGGGGAACTGCAGCGCTCTAAATAAGCATAGGCTAGTACACTTCTGCATCTTCAATGCATACATCATTAGTTTAGCACTCACTTCTAACGGTTCTTTTTTAGACGCAAGCGCGTCACTTGTGGATATCTTAAATCCCTCGCCCCTCTCCATCATCTAACAGATATGCACAAGGCTCTAACTAACAAAGAATCCTGCCGATGAACTTAATCCAAGCGGAATGAACGTTAGAAAAGCCGGCATCACAAACAATCTGAACGTTTTGCAATCGTCCTTACGTAAAATCCACGCAACTGTGCGAGTTGAATGGAACTCTTCAGAGTGGGTGATCATTTAATTATGACTTCAAGAGTCAGGCTGCAAAGATGGTAGGAATGGAACGCTTTATGTACACTGGTCTTAGATGTATAGGTATAGTAATTTAACAGTTATATATCTAGAATTCATGTCATTCTTCGGTCGACTTTTCCGGCCTTTCAGATATAACTACCTCCTGGTGTTGAGCAACTCGCAGAGGAATTTTGGGAAGGTGTACACCCATCCTTCTATCCGCGAAACAGAGCTTAAGGGAAGCTTATTTTCGCATAACCCATCACAGCACAGAACTTCAGTCCTTCAGTGGTTTGCCACACGAGGGGCCTTTGAGGGCATGCTTTATATGTGCAGACAATATCTGCAGTTGGGTACTATAATAGTGGGCAAAATTTTGAATGCAGAGACTGTTGTGCATAAATGAGAAAACACTCAAGAGACCCTCTTCAATCACCATAACGATCCTAAGCGCACCCCATGTTTACAATAAGTGTTTCATGAGATAAGAATCTAGATGTACTTCTGAAACTGAGAGTGAATATCATCGGAAACCCTCTGAATTAATAATCTGTGAGTACTTTCAATGATTCATAAATGATGATGAATGAAGAGTGGCAAAATATCGTTAAGGGGAAGTACTGCGCGCATCTCCCCAAATGCACCTACCCCTCCTGTGTTGACTTCACCAGTGATGCACCAAAATCTTGTATTTACAGCAGAGACATTTGCGTATATTATGTCACATGCAAGTGATCGTTGCTTTCTGTGCCAAAAAATAGTGCAGCAGTCGAAATGGGATGGTGTACGCAATAAACCTTAATGTCTGACGCTGTAGACGTTATCCCACCTCAGATTACGATATTGTGGTCCTCACCAGTATAGGCGCTGTTCCCTATCGAATTCACCCAAGCATGAATCAGTAGGAGGAACCGCTACTGTCATCCCTTCATCTACTTGCGTAATGTCCAAGTTCCACACGGACATTTGCACAAACCCCGCAACCTCTCTATTGTGGATGTTAGCAAAATCAGGATCGGTTCAGACCTTGCAGAATATATCCATATGTAGGCAAACGCAAATAATCATTCGCGATTCCCTTACATATCGCAAAATAGCAAACCGACAGATGAAAACCGCCGCCATATATTAAAATGTGAAATTCAAAAACTTAGAGGAATTACCACTGCGCACGTTCAAATATTCTTCTTTTGAGAAATCGTTAAAAGTCCTACCTGCATACGAAGTAGCGGATGACATTCCCATGGCAGACAAAAAGTTCGTATGTATCTTGCTTCTGTTTTGGACTCGCTCGATGGATGTATTTCCGAAAAGCGGCCTCAATCCGTGAACCCTCCGCGAAGAATTTCAAAGAAAAAGAAAAGTTAGTCAATATGAAGAGAAACATTAACAGGCAAATAGCCGATATTCTAATGAGCCGTATTTCTCAGAATGGCTTTGGTTTCAATAAATTTCTACTAAAAACTCTCCTTTATGGTTGTAGGTAGCGGACGTGCAGTCGACAAGCACTGTCAATGCGCAGCTAACGAGCAATTTGCTCAACCTCCATTGTGACAACTTGAACAGAATTTAACATGGGCAAGTTCTGAATCATCGAATAGAATAAAAGGAAAAAGATAAGTCAAGTACAAGTGGTCTTTGAATACGTAAGTATCCTTATCACTACTAAAGTTGGTAGAGGACCTATCGATCAATATTCACACATTGCTACTACAGCATAGATATAATCACAATTCGGTTAAACCAAGTAATTAAATGGTTTAATCCGCAATCAATAACATCACATTAAGCCAAAAGTTTCAACGAAAAAGCCCAAATTGTGCCACAGCAGTATGTCTATATCAGACAAACTTTTTGAAGATTACTCCAACCATGGGGAATTTCCCCTCACAGGGGTTGATAAAACTGCACGCGCAATTCTACGCGTTAAAGCGTTAGCTTCAAGAGTTAAGAGGTTAAGTCCTCATAAATGCTTATAATTTTTTACCTTAAAAAATAGCTAAAGAACGATGAAGAGGTTACGAGAGGCGAGGATTATGAACGTGGCAGCACTTTTACGGCTCCTCTTCGATGACCGCACTTTCCAGTAGAGGCAGAAACGCTTTCAGGGTACACAAATCTGCTTTTGAGAGCCTCGCATGCTCCGATGAAAAGAAATGAATATCACTATTCTTTTATTTTAGGTTAGAGAAAAATTACTTTGCGTAAAATTCGGGCTGTTTTAGGCCGCAAAAGAGATAAACATGAAAGGTGCTCGAAAAAATACATTTTTAGAACCCGAAAAAGTTCTCGTTCTTCCCTTGCCTTTCCAACGCTCTAAAAAGCTCGACTTCATCTAGAAGACATATGGGCAACGTTGAAGGTCGTGCAGTTCGCGTTTGTTAAGCTAACCAATGGAAGGAATTCGCTAGAAGGCACCCACTAGAGGCGATCGCAGAAAACACGCTCACTTTTTGTTTGGGTCTCCAGTCCGTGATCGGTGGTTCAGGTGGATACGGAGCCCCCTCTTCAAGGATTGAATCGACTCTCGTTGCGAGCGGGGCCAATTCGTTAAGTACTAGATCTGCTGTTTCGGAAGCGCGTCGCATTGATGACGTAATCAAGACGTCAAATTTTTGACCGCTCTGCGCTAGGCGCTTCCCGAGGAGGACCGCTTGTTCTCGTCCTAAAAGCGCAAATACCTCTCAGCGCTATCATCACTGGGAAGCCACTATTGGTAAAACAATATGCAGAAAGAAGATCATCTATCCCCGTGTTCCTTAGGTTCAATTTAGCCACGAAAACCGTAATAGGCCAGAACACAGCAGCACCATAACCTATTCACATGTACAATATGAAACCGACGACAGTCTATAGCCGTTCATTTTCGCTATTTAACCCTTTTGGGATAAACAATCAATTAGGCCTAGGAATGGCCTCTCCATCTACATCCAAGATGCCATATCCGCGGATTTCAACAATGGAATCGCTTTTAGACGACAAAAATGTAAAATGAAAAGCTCATTTTTTGAGCAGGTTTCCGAGATCGGCTGGGCGGCTCAGGTGGATAGGGGGAGCCCTCATCGAGTATCGAGTCGGCGACTTTCCTTGGAATTGGCGCCATCAGAGATAGCATTAACTCGGTCGTTTCAATAGCGCGTTGCATTGAGGACGTCACCACAACGTCAAATTTAAGCTCGTTTTCCGCTAAACGTTTACCAAGTAGAAGTGCCTGTTCCCGTCCTAAAAGCAGCGCATTTTTCTCATCGGTCATGACTGACGCAAAAGAAACCCATTCAGAACGGGGAACAGTGCCTTGGTGGTCTGCCTCAGGGAGCGAAACTCTCCGCTTGCTATAATGGATAGCAGCCTAGTTCGACTTTATTGGCTGTCAGGAGCAGCAACCATTTTTCAGTGGAGGATTTAAGCGGACATAGGGTCGCGATGCGCCGTAACCCCTCAACAAACGTCATGTTGGAAAACTACTTAGTTGGTATGCGCTAAACACTCTCAACATACATCAGCAACGTCCGCCGTCGACAAAAGAAGAAACGCCGACCGGGTCTAGGCCATAGCGAGTTGCTGAATGTTTCCATTCTTCGGAAGTAGTAAATAAAAGGCTTAAAGAAGCAGTCGTATCAGACGAGTCAATGAGACCAAAAATCTTGTCGTCTCCATATTACGCACTTTCTTCTGCGCGGTCACAAGGAACGTATCGTTGCCAAGTGCTGCAGAGCAACAATTCGCCATACTGGACAGTCACTTTTCCGTTTTTGCTATAGTAGGGGAATTTTACGGAGGAATATAGTTAATCGCATTTATGGTACGGAGGACAGCTGAAGTGAGTCAAATAGTTGTTCGGTAGCATAAGCAAAAGCGATGGAAATCTTTTTGGGACGCTGTGGGTGTCGTTTAAGATTTTATCTGTTAGCAGTTACAGTCTGTACTATATGGAGAACCAAACGAACCAAACTTTTATGAAATTTAACGTGTTAACTTCCATGGAAGAGAAAAGGTAGGAGGTGACAGGCGATAGTGAGAGGGAGGCGTGCAATAGCCGTAGATGATTTCAGCAAAATTTGATTCCTACTTACCTTTGGCACTTTGCACACGACCCAGATGTCTTTTGGTTTCTCCGCTCTGTCCTTCTAATTTGCAATAATGAATTACCTACTTTGCGCCGTACTTACAAGCCTTGTGCAGTTTCCGCGAATTCCACGCTTAATTGCACTATACTTTGCGGGTAGGTTTCCACCACCCAATGTAATATCTGAAAGCTTTAAACTGCTTGTGTGGGACCTTTCGGCCTTATAATATGCATTCTTCGTAAGGCCACTTTGTGCCGACGAATTCACGATTTTTAAGTACCCTCTGGTAGGGTTTCATTTAAACGTCCCTAATCTTCTGCACAACGGCTGTAAGTTTTCGAGCTTTGCGGAGAATTGTATGTTTCAACCACAGATACCCTGCACACATTATTTCCAGTAAGCAATTTACACTAGAGCCACCGCGCATTTTCTATTAAATGACTGAGCAACATCCTCAATCCCCCGCACCTTTTCAGAAATACTTCGATGCCAACCGCCTCCGTCATACCAGCATTAAAACCAGCATCCGCACAGTAGGCGACCTACACTAATGTATAAGTTTCCTCTCCTATTGGCACCTTAGTAAAAAAGTAAAAGCTGACATTCACGTAGAACACTCAATCTCACCGCCTTTCTATTCGTCTCGCTGGAAAAAATCTCCTCAACCCCTTCCCTCTATTTTTCATTTGCAGCATTTCATACTTATTATGCGAGATCGTTCATAACTCTCACCCACTCAACCAGAACGGAATTCTCCTCAGAAGAGAGGGCCAAGATGAGCGCTGCTGAAATATGAATCGAAACAGAACGGCCGGTCGCACCCACATATCCCTACAGCGTTTTAATTCTTCGGAACACCTCGCTAAACCGGGAACAACGGCTGAGGACGACGATCTGGTTATTTCAGTCGAAACGCACATTCACTGCTTATTTATAACCGCTGTTCAGTTCACCTGCATGGAAACAAATAACCAAAACAACAACAACAAACGTATTTCCTTAACAGCTACCCACAAGGAAAAGGTAATCCCGTGAGAAATAAACTACGCTAAAATAATTCGGAGTACTGCATCCTATAAACTAGAAACACTAAACACGAGACTATCGTAGAAAATATGCTCGAGTAGAAACAGATCCATTGTTAAACTCCAAAGATGCATTTTCATAACCGAAAAGAGAGGAAAAAACTCGGAACTGAAAAAGAATCAACGAATTGGGAAAACCCTCAACGATTTGGGCAGAAAAGCTGCTGTGTTAAAGGTTGTACATTACAGCAGGCAAAATTAAACTGTGAGATGTGCATGAAACTAAAAGCATCGAATATTATTCACGCTACAAAGCATGAAGAAGACGCTGCTCATGAAACTAAAAATTGAGACTTTTCTTCCTACGCTCCATGCTGATATTGCGATGCGAATATTTCAGTTATTAGTGCTTTCACTGGGAGTGCTTGCTAGCATTGGACATTATACTATAGGGTGTGCCTATTTCGGGCTATAATCCAACGCAACTTAATTGTATCACTTCCACTGATGTGAGATTTTGAAAGACTCCACAGATTTTATGAATCACACTGACATTGCCAATGCCGTAAAATATTCGAGTCATACTAATACTCTCGCTAACAAAAAATTCGGTCCTTCCAAATTTACGCAAAAGCGTGGAAAGTTGTGTGGAATAAAATATATCCGACAACGTAAACACATCTGCCGATAAACACAACGAAAACAGCTTCAATAACGCAGCAGATACCTAACAGATTCAGCTTATTTCATATTGCACTGGGAAAGGCTGTCCATGATGCGCCTAAGTCGATAGCTAAGATTATTGTGTCTGTATTTGAGAAAGATGAAATGACAACAGTGGTACCTCCTTCCAAGATTTTCTAAGGTCTCGTGCAGAGATTGAATTCTTTTCTTTTCTTTTTGAGAACATTAATGCACTGGAATGAAGCAACCATATTACTTTATGGGGAAGAACTAGAAAATCCAAGAAAATGATACGCATTTCGAAGTTTTCACTGCTGACCGCCGTTCCATCAAAATGTCCTGGGACTGCTGACCGCAGTTCCATTAAGATGTCATGGGACAGCGAGGTATACAGTGAAGAGCAAAGCTCCGCAGCTGATTTTCACCACACCCTTCCATCTATTAGATCCCCACCACTCGTAGTATAACTGACGTCTGTGCAATTAGTAGGGCGTACGAATGAATTAATACACAACAAATAAAAACAAATGCTGCGACATGGCGAGATAGTGCGTTGCGCCGGAAAAAATACGGGCTGAGCTCAGCAGGCATTTCCATAAAACGATTCATTAATGCCACGGTTGAAATAACGTGAAGAGAACCTGAATAAGATCGCTGGTAGAACCCAGCATTCAGCACGAAACAGCGCTTTCAAGCAATCGTGGCTTTAGAAAAAGCCTATGAATATGCCGTCGAATTATAAATACGGCTAAAGAGTACATTACTGGCAACAGGTCTCCTCTTCTTCTCCTGGGTTTCTTTGCCTGACTACCTTGTCTCCGTATCACGTCTTCCATTATTACAGTATTACAGATCTCCAAGAAGTCTTGTATAATCGAGCGTAACGAACAAGACAGGAATTCAAGCGGTCAAATACACAACCCTCTTGGCGCTGGTAAGCGCTTTAAAACAGGAGATCGCTTTTACTTGAATATGGATGTGCCAAAGGCAAATGTGTTGTATCGATGTGTGCTCTCATAGAGGTACCACGAGCATACTACAGAAGTGCATCTTGTTGGTGACGGTTCGATGTTTCATTTGTTTCTGTTGGACATGAATCTGTGGAAATTATTTCCCCAAAAAAGAGAACTTCCATCCGACGACCTTTTAGCATGGCTGACATGCTCCTTATAAAGCGCACAACGGTATGAGCCTAAGAACAAAAAAATGGTTGTTCGCTTCTTATTATTTCTTTAAGTCATTTCTGCCTGAACTCCTTCCCCACTTCGCCTTTTTTATGGGGAGGTGACAACGAAGGATAATGGCATTTTCGGGGGCAAATGAATAAAAAACCTATAGTTGCGAACTTCCGGATCGTTTTAGATAATCTAAAGATAAACAGCTCAATCGTGTGACGATGCGGGCAAAAAAAAACTGGACATTGAGAGAAACTTCCGAGACTCACCTAAAGGAGTGAGGTTTTTTTCCTCTGTTTCCATAAAATATTGTCCATGACGAATTAAGAAAATATGACGGGTAGCAGTTGCTTTCACTTTCTGCAGCATCTCCTTACGAGAAGCCGGATCCGCGGCGTTGTACTCTTCTTGATCGACCAGTGAAAGGGGGTCACGACTAAATTCACGGCTCCATTATCGATTTAGATACGAACTAACATTCAGTACGATATATTCGTTATAATAAACGCTGTTGATACAACACCTCCTGACGGTGTCATTCGATCGTTATACATTCATTTATCACAGAGAGCCACGAAACAGCAGTATGTACCAGCAGTCCTACAAATACTTCAAACTAAGATCTGCATAACAAGCGACTCAACGAAACTTATACGAGAATTTAATTGTCACATCAAGCATCTGGCAAACGAGCACATTCTCATATTAGCCTTGAAATCTTTGCAAGTCTTCCTGTTTTAGTCTTTAAAACATATAAGAGGAGTTAAAACAACACATCGACGCTGTTCTAACCGACCATATACCTTCTCAGGAAGCGGATCGCCGAGAACTGACGGCGAATGAAAACTGCTGCTCTCCTAAACTCAACTTTAACACCACTCGAGCAAAAAAAACTTGAGAGCTGTGAAAACTGTAAAGGTAAGAGGGTTGACTTCTCGTCCAACCCGAACAACGTTGTTCTTCCATCGAGTGATCGAAAGCAGTTGGCGCTGGAGATACCAGTCATCAACAACGGAAAACGTGACTAATCTGTTCCACATTAACGACGCTCTGCCAGATCCCATCCTTCCCCAGCAATATATAATATATCTGTGTGCGTTCTTGGATGTTCATAAACTTCCGATTGATGATCGAAATTATATATATTTGCAGTGATTCGCTGAGTGTTGAAATTACGAACACTGCATCATAATTTCACCCCAATTTTCCACTGTAGCAGTAGACATTGTCCACTTCCGAAGCTTAGCATGACGCGATTGTCCACGGAGGCACTATCCCACAGTACAACGCAACGGCGACGAAGAGGCGGATGAAGAAACCATTACTTTTGCATCGGCGTGGCCGAGAGATTGATTCGCCTGCACGTAGGCCCGTGGTGACGTTCCGTCCAGCGCCGGAAATTGTAAGGGAAAAAGAAATAACAAGTGGAAGTCTAACCTGTCCCAATTTGAGTGCCACTTTTTCCGAGGAAATATGTCAGTGTCAGGAGGAGCAGAGGAAGTGGGAGGTAGAGGGACAAAGGGAGAAACGACTGGCTGCTCGGCTTTTACGCTGAATCGACCTCGTATATCGTCGTAAAACAACGCGCCCGCCGTGGCCGCCGCCACTGTTAGCGGGATACCGAGTTTGGCCATGCGTGAAAGGATGGCCATGGCGTCTGTCTTCGTTCTGAAACAACGAAACGTGACAAGCAGTGCACTTTTTCGACGAAGGACGCGAATTGCACTTGCGGACGACGCAACGGCGTCACGATGCGTGGTGTGTCTAAAGCCTATCATCAGACACTTTCTTACCTCATTAACGGCAGGTAACTGCGCCAAACGATGAAAAATGCCAGCAACCATACCACCTAATCCCAAGAGAGAGTTGAGGACGGTAGCTGAAGACGATGTACATGTAGTACCCATCGCTAGTCGCAACCGAAATGAGGGTTTAGCTCTGACGACTTTATGATACAGGTATTTGTTTGCTTTGTGTTGTGACCGATGCAGAAAACGAAGCTTGGGCACAGACTTCCCTCATTGTTGGCATCTTTCATCGTTGAGCACAGTAACCGACCTCCAAGGAGATGATGAAGTAAGTAAGGGGCTCATTCCACCAGCTATCTCCGATTTTTGACAGATTTTGTAGCGGGAAGAAGGGAACGTGAAGCGAATAGTCGCAAGGACGAATTGTTTGGTTCGAATTTTGAATGTTTAAAGTCGTCGACGCAACAGCTGTTCGTTCTTTATGAACAATGAATGAGGGGGAGTGTTGGCGGTATGTTTTTCATTTGCTTCCTATCTTTTATAAGGGGGCTGCATGCGTATGATACGTTCTGGCTTAGGCGACTCTTGCAGGAACAGTGTTTGGCGAGAAATTTTTCGGGCAGTCAACGGTGTCATCCGGAGATTCCATAGCTGTTTTTTATGGATGTGGAGATGGTGCCTTTCATCGGGAAAGTGCCCCAAAGTGCGTCATCTCCGTTATTTAGGACGACATCAGTGCATATTTCCACTGCGCTTCGTTACTTTTCTTTGAAAATGAAGCTTTGAGAGGTTTTTTGTTGACCTCACTATCGTCGTTCTGGGTTAAGTCTGAAACGCGATTGGGTTGTATCGAGGTAGATCCAACTGTCCCCGGTTTATTCTGCCGTTATTGCCCTTACCGACTGCAGCGTTCAGTTGAACTCCTTCCACTTCCTTAAATGCATTGTTGTCTATGAAAAAACCTTGCGGTGTTCAGTTGGAGGCGATTGAATTTGCGGTGCAGACAAACCGTAGAGAACGTGTAATGCAGATTCCATGTTGAATAGGGGAGAGAGGAGGACGTTTGAAGCTTGCGTTCGTTTTCGGCCACTATCGCAGTTAGAACTAAAGGTGATGATTTCGTGTGAAAAGGTCTCGGTCCACTGGAAACATGGAATACTATGTAAAGAGTGAGAAAATATGGCTGACCTTATGAAATGCGAGTGGATGTTAGCCACGAAGAAAGCACACATTTTCAGTTACGCAGTCAGCAGGTAGCACGACTTCATTTAATCTCTTCCTGCGGAAACAAGTTATCCATTATTCGTTAAAGACCCTTACTTGTTGTGACTGAGGTAGTCGAACTTCGCCTCTTTCTTCTGAGAATACATCGCCGATTTTACTGAAAGTGAGCGCTTGATGTAATCAGCCAATGTGGCTCATATGTGCGTGCTCCCGCGATGGACCAGTGATTTGTTGAGGATCGAAAGGACCGAATGAGATGGTTACTGTTCCAACAAAGACTCTCAATTCTGGCTACACAGTACCAGTTCTCGGTCTTGGCACCTGGCTGTCCCAGCCGGGAGAAGTTGGCAAGGCGGTAGAGTATGCTATTAAAAATGGCTACAGGCATATCGACTGCGCCTATGCCTATATGAATCAAAAAGAGGTGGGAGAAGCACTGAGTCGAGTATTCGCCGAAAAGATTGTTCAAGTAAGTGTTGCGTTTAGCATTTGGAAGATCGCATCGGCGAAGTTTTCGTGATCCCACGAAAGAGTTAGGTTTCTTTCAGTTAAGCAATTCCAGTTTCTGTTCTTTTCTCTGGCTTGGACGATTTCGCGTAGTAATCGAATGCCTAGGTGGAAGCGAACGTCGTTATCGCTTTAATGTATCGCCATTGCTGGAAACGTGAGAACGACGGAGTAAGGGAAGAGGAAACTGCGATGAGGGCATTGTGAAAGCACGAAAGTTCATATATGAATGGTGTGGTGAAAAATTTTTCTGTGGGCCAGTTTTTGTAGTGGAATTTTCCACTTCATAAAAGAATCATAAACCGTCACGTCTAACCGCGGTCTTCGTCTTCTCAGCCGATTATGCAAACGGGTATTGAATGTTTACATGTTTCATCTTGACTTGATTAATGCAACCTAAACATGACTGCTGTGAACCGATTTGCAGCTGCACTTTCCTTTTCGCACAGGCGCTTTATCTTCATCGTACTCCCAGTAGTGCCACTACATTGGCCAAGGCTTATTTGAGAATTAGGTGGATGTGAAGCAAACTTCACCTGCCAAGAAAACATAACGGTCCCTAGAGGCGTAAACAAGAAAAGCACCTGATCTCATTGGTCTCCTGTTCATTGCGGGTGTTTTTTAACAGCCATCAGTTGAATGAGAACCCGTTTAAATTATGTAAGTATATCATGCAATCTGGAAAGTGGTTCCTGTATGTTGTTTATGTGTTACCCTTGTCTTAATTGTTGGATTTCCATCTCCCAACAAAAACTTCCGTTAGATGTACCCAAATTGTCCGTATATATTAATGGTAGAACTACGCCAAATTGCATATTTACATCTGCATAGGTGTTTACTTTTTCCTACCTTAAGTTATGGGTAGGTAAAAATTTTGGTAGAGCAACTCATAATTGCTTCGAGAATCTTCCGGCTCTTCCAGATTTTCCCGTGGGAGGAGGAGTGATAAATTTTATTTCCTGTCAAAAACGCGTACTTTTAGTAAGAGATGGGGAAGGACTATTTTCAAGATTTCATGATAATTCAGATTTTGAAACGCGCTAATTATTCATAACAAAGACGGCAAGGGATGAAAGCAAAATAGGCGAGAAATTAACTGTTGCCTTCTGCGGAGTGGAAATAGAGAACGGGAGGGGAGAGCATTCTCTCCCACTAAATCACTTTCGATGTAAGTGTTCTCAGCATAGTTCTGCCGTTGAACTGAAAGATATGCGAGCAGCTCGAAAGCGTTTGAAAAGATGAAATTGGAGGTATCCTGGATATCCTGGTTTTGAATGGTATAACAGTGATGTTTGTGACGTTAGAAGAATTTTTCGCCTTCTTTGCCTTACTTAACCCATCAAACAGCGCATTACTTCGTCGGTGCACCAACTTTTATGGCACGCAAAATTACCATTACTAACTGCAAGTGTATGTGTGCTCATCCACACATCTATTTCCGTGTGCCTCGTGTGTGCGTATGTGTCTGTGCGCGTACCTCCTTGATACTATATGCTTATTTTATACAATGTGAGTGCGTTATTTCTTCTATGTGTGGTGCAGAGGTGCTTTGTTTCGAATATGTGGGCGTTCCTTTCTTTCCGCTTCCGCAAATTTCTGCCTAATAAAAAGAGTTCTTTTATTTCTTGTTCATTTCCTCTCATGAGAAGAAAGGTTTCGTTCTTTTTTTCTTTTTTTTTTTTAAATCTCTCTCTATGACAGAGTCGGAATCCTGCAAATCGGTGCCAGCGGCATCATTAACGGAGCAGTTTTCCAGACGTTGAAGATTCTGGTATCGGAATCCAGAAATGCACTCGAATTCTGGGGCCCGAAAAGACTCCTAGGGCAGCCCTAATTTTCACTTTCGATGTGCACAAATTGATGCCGAAGAGGTGAGAATGGGGAAAGGGGAGGGCCGGAAAATTTTTTCATTCCTATCAATTATTGCTTTCTGCAGCGAGATGAAATGTTCATAACATCGAAAGTGTGGAATACATTCCACTCGTACGAGCTGGCCAAGAAGTGTGTGGACGAAATTTTGGCTGATCTATCGTTGGATTATCTCGACTTGTGTCTTATCCATTGGCCACACGGATACGAGGAAGGAGGCGACATTTTTCCAAAGGTAAGGAGAGTGGCATTCACTTTGCTGATTGAAACTTTCGTTAAGTTACATCTAATTCTTCACGTCATACTAGATTCTTTAAAGTTTACCTTCCGTTTCTTTGAGTATTAGGTGCCTGCACATCCTTGATATTCGTTGTAGAGGTCGTGCCGTATATGGTTTGCGTAACATTTGCGGGTTTCGATTCTCGTACAGAAATTTCGAGTTTTGTGAGAAGATATTGGATATTAAGAAAGAGGTGAGGTTACGAACAGGACGGAATCCATTTAGAAACCCTTGTCTTGTTTATGTGTTACCCTTGTCTTAATTGTTGGATTTCCATCTCCCAACAAAAACTTCCGTATATAACTTTCATCTCCTAACTTCTAACTTTAACTTCTAATTTCTTCTAACTTTAACTTCTAACTTCTAATTTCCATCTCCTAACTTCCGTATATAACTTCCGTATATAACTAACTTCCGTATATAACTAACTTTCCAAATATAACTAACAGTTGAAGTATAGAGAAGATCAGATATGAATTGTGACAAAAGTGCCAAAGTGAAGCAAAGAAAACAGAATATTACATGCGTCTCTAATTATTGCAGTCAATAGTCATATTTTTTCTCCTTATTGCTGTTCTGTTTAAATGGCTGGAAAATGTGGGCAGGTCATATTAAGAGCTTGAGTGGTGACAGTTTAGTATATTTAATTTTGGAAAGTGTTGCCAGCATGTAGTTGACTTACTGACTTGACCTAATAGGAGTTTTTACGCATATGTCGATTCGATTTGTTGCAACAATTTTTTTTGTTTGAAGACTGAAGACGGGAAGAAGATGAAGTATTCGAATGTTGATTATTTGGAAACGTGGCGTGCTCTCGAGGATTGTGTTGCCATAGGAAAGATTAGGTCGTTGGGCGTCTCGAACTTCAATCATAAACAGATAGACCGGATCATCGAAAACTGCATTGTTAAACCTGCCATGTTGCAGGTTGGTTAGCCATGTTTCATGCCTCTCTTATGCTTACTGTTCTTTTAATTTGGCTTCCTCGTCCATGTTGGGAGGGGATGAGGGAGCACTGCTGAAAGTGGAGCAGTTATTAAGGGTCGAAAACTTGAGCATATGAAGTCTTTCCGTGCTCACGACAATACCGCGATATCTAGTCCTGATATTGGACGGTACATATTAGGGCCCGTTTAGCTTCAAACGGGTTAGGTAAGGATGGAGGTCTCGCTTAACCACACGATGGGTGGGGGAAAGTTTGGAAGCATATGAAAGATGCGAAATACTGGGCATTCTTGAGAAGCTCTTCGAAGTTTAATATGGAAATGGTTTTCAAATATTGAGGTGCTTTTTATAATCGCGTTTTAGAATTAGTGAGTTTGTCCTGTGTAATGGAAAACAAATTCCACTAGACTTGTGAAAGGAGCAGCTTTTAGGTCGAAGACGAGAAATCTGGGAGATTCTTGTTTACTTCGTCCGGGTTCCCCGAAAATCCTTCGGGTGATTATCCGCCGAAAAACCTCAAAATTTTTGCAAGCGATAGTAATTTGGCAGGTCTTTTATTGAGAAGCAGGAGTCACGATAACTGAAAGTGATTGCACTACTGTATTAACAAGTGCTCGTTTATTACATATTATAGTTATCGTAACGCTGCTCGCTGCTACTTCTGTTATTTCAGCATTTTATCAGGCGGCGGTACTGCCGGTGTTAGTAGTGGTCATTGTTAATAATGCCGGCAACAATTAACTACAGTGCCTGTAGAGTGACTGCAGTCATTAGCTTTAATAAGCGGTAAATGGTGGTTGTGCTGAGTTACTACGAACAGAACTAAGAGATATTTGATGAACGTTACTGGTATTGGCAGCTACCGATATCTGCTGCACATGCAGCAGAGTGAGTGATGGCGAAATGAATTCAGATTGAATGCGTTAAAGAAGTTTGAACCCACAGAATGCATTCCGCAGACAGACACAAACCAATTATGATTTTTGGTGCTGCCGTCTCTAAGCCGTTCGATTTCCAGCACGGTTTCAGTCTTTAAAATGTGGCTCAGATACATCCGTTTTTGACTTTCAGCTGCGCACTAAGAACTTGAAATTTCCAGGTTGAGCTGCATCCCTACTTCCAACAACGTAAGCTGAGGGAGTTTTGCCTAGCGCAAGGTATCACCATTACAGCGTATAGTCCACTTGGTAATCCTTCTATGCCTTTCCGAAGAGAAGGGGATGCGGTTGCACTCGAAGATGCGATAGTGAAGCAGATCGCAAAGAAACATGACAGGACTCCAGCTCAGGTACGAGTACTCGCGTCACTATTCCAAAAAGACTAGTTGAAAATACTCTGTACCATGCAATTGCGATCGGCGGCTCTTAGTGTGCAACATTGGGATAGGAATCCATAGGTGTTCAGGATTGCAAAAATTCATTTGAAGGCGTAATCTTCTTGGAAGATATGTAAAAAAATATAAAAATAAGAAAGACGCGTAGAATCCTCCAGAGCAGGTCATAGTTCAGCTCTGAAAATCTGCGGTTGGCCATATATAAGGAACTTCCCTCTCGCATCACATTGTGGTTGCAAATTTTAGGCCTTTATTTACGAGCTGTTATGGGAAGAAAGAAAATGCAAAGCCATTGTAAGGACATTTAAGCAGTACATTTTCACTTGTTTGGGGTTCAGTAAAAGTTGGCGCTGACTGTTGCTGAAGCGCATTTTATAAACGAACCAAACTGTAGTTAATTTAGCGGGTTGCCCGCTTATCAGCGTTCTTTTGCGCTGGTTTCATGATCACGCGTCTATGTTCTGGCTGGCACATGGTGAGAGTAAAAAAACTAAGGAAAACAACAGTTTTAAAAGCGGTCTTTCCATTATGCATACAAATTCTATGAAGAAGACATAAGGTTTACTATAAAGTGTATAAGTAAATATATAGTTATACACATAACGCGAATTTTCTTGCAGGTGATCCTCAGGTGGGAAATAATGAAGGGAATCGTTGTTATTCCGAAATCTGTCTCAGAGGAACGAATAATTGAGAACATTAAGCTGTTTGATTTCTCGCTTAGTGCTGAAGAGATGGCTGAGATGGATGGTCTGGATCGTAATTGGAGGATCCTTGACCTGACATCCCGGGATGGTGACCATCCACTGTTCCCCTTCATTGAAGAATATTGAAATCTGTGCTGTCAGGTTTCATAAGGAACCGTTTGTTGTGCGTTCTTCTTGTTTGGTTGGTCGCTTGCATGTATTTGGTTCATTTTCGTCTACTTTGTTTGGATTACCATTCGGTATTTATGTTGGTTGCTAATGATTGTCCACATTGTCTTTGCAGGGTGGAGCCGTTAAATTGTTGAAGGTAATCCATAGGTGCCATTTCATTTTTTTCGGTTGCTGTCGTTAAAGGTTTTCATTCTTTCTTCAAAGTGTGCGATTCCGTCATCCATATTCTGTTGATGAAAACAACAAGAAGGAAAGAAATTCTCCTTTTTAAAGCGTTTCTGCTCAAATTCGTGGACATTTCGAAAGGCCCTCATCCCAACGAAGTAGCTGCTGTGACGTGCGCATTCTCACTTCCTTTATAACGGTACGTGACACATCAGCCTAAAGCGATTTCATTTGAGCGATGTTGTAAGCATATTTCGATTATGGGCCAGGGAAGCATATTTCGATTATGGGTCAGCAATCTTTCACTTCAGAGTAGCTCTCTTCCTGTTCTAATCTTATCGACTGGTGAACATTTTATTGCATCTAGCGGCAAATGTTGATAATCACGTCCTTCAAGCTAGAAGTATTTCAGCTTAGCCCAAAGCGTCTGAGCCAGTGTAAAAATTCAGGTGCACGTGTCTCATCAGATCTCACAGCCAAGAGACGTGGATTTATAGGGGGGACTTCATATTTGGATTGTGTGGGTGGAAATTTGACTTGATTGATTCTTTTATGGGATTACCTCAGCTCGGCCTTTATGCACCGTCAAACCTTTCCAGAGTTCTATGCAAGGTTTACCCTTGATTGGATCAGATTTAGGAAGCAGAAGACGCATTAAACAGTTTGGGCGCAGCATTGTTGGGCTCTGCATACACCGGTTCCTTCCTATGAAACGGATTGATTAAGTGGGTATTTTAAAGGTGTTCCAAACGAAAAGGGGAATTTATCGTTCGATGGCATTTGAGTCATATTAAATAAACGGTTTATTCTGGTTTGCGTATCGTGTACATTTTGTGAATGCTTTTCACGGTTTGTGCCACTGAAGTATTTCAGCAATTCTTTTGCTCCCACAGCTGCTTATTTCCCACTCTTTTACCCGTTACTTCGTGAGCTCTAGCTCCAATAACGACATTTATCCCTGAAGTTCCCATCACCACTATCCTGGCGCACGTCGTAACAAGAGCAAATGCATCTGCGTGATAATCGTTTGCTTGCTGCTTCAGTACTGGGAATAGTCCTTGCTCATCGCGGCTAGCTTAGAAAAAAAGGCGCAGATGCCGTATTTGCGGTAATATGAACGGAAAAGGGCTTTCCAGTGAATGGCTGAATTGATACAGTTGACATAGTTTTTAGAAGTTTATAAGTCTGCTAGATTTCTTTTAAAACGTCGGTCCATTCAAACATATTTTCGTACGAAAAGTTTTTGCAGTAATCAGATTTTTCGTTAAAGAGTATGCAGTTTAGTGAAGCATTTAACATTCCGGGATGCAAGATGTATTCGATCACGCTCCGGTGTAGGAGGTGCTGCTCTAATGGCGAGTTTGCTCTTCAGTCGTCATCCGTCGAGCTGCGTGCACGAATGATGGTGGATAATGCAGACAGCATAGACGCTCCCTATATTTGCATAAACTGTTGCGCACCATCAAGCAGAGTGTTCCGTCGATTCGATGGCGGTGGGATTCGTCTAACAGCATGCGTTCGTCTTTTTAACGTTGCAACGTCTTATTTTGGCTAGAATTTATTTGCTCATCAGAGCAGTGCTCATTAGGGTTTGAACGGCATTCTTCGAATAGAGGAAACAGATTTCGTGGGAATTGCGTTTATTATTGCAGTTGGTATGTGCGGAAGGAGTTTGGAAATGGATTGGAGAACGTAGTGCTAGGGAGGTTTCAGTTTTTTGCAATGCGTTAAACTTGTATTATTTCATTTCCGTTAGTATGGATCTGCATCTAGAATACAGATCGCCCATCAGAACGCGTGAGCCATATGTCCCTTAGGTATATGCTCGGAGGTTTTATTAGGTTCCTCCTCTCCACTACTTCCATCTCTCTGCTATGTGGTGAGTTGGAAAGATTAACCTCCCCTCTCATTTGCTTCTATAGTGATTTTCTTGCAGTGCAGGGGCATCTCATCTAATTCTCTCATATTTTTAAGATTGTGGACACGATGACTCCGAGGATCATATTTGGAGGGTTGTGGCAGTACTGATGTTGAAAAGTTATTGGACAGTTTTTTGATGTCGTGTTTGCAAAGTGCTACAATGCTCTGTAACAGTTTCCTTTATTTTTGCAGGCAGCGTTTTGCGGATATTTCAAAAATTAACAACACAAAACAATTTAATGTTGTGGACATTTCGAAGTGGTCATTTTCAGAAGGTATGTAAGCAGCCGGTCGATAAGTACATCGAGTACGACATTGTCCTGGTTATTATCGATGTTATACTGCAATACCTTGGCGCGTATCGGCACCTTTTGTTAAACCGGAAGTTCCACGTGTGCTTTTCTATGTTCATTTCGCCTTTCTTTGTCCGCATGTCTCCTCTCGCCTTAATTCCTACTGCTTGTGGTCCGAACGAACTCAGTGAACTTCTTTATATATACATGTATGAAAGAAATATTCCTTGGGAAATTGTAATTAAGAGAAAAAACGTTATGCAAGTAAAAGGCGTTGCGAGAAACATGCGCATGTGAATAAGTAATGAGTGAAAAATGTGGGAAATCGCAAAAGGAAATAACCGAACTCTGGCACTGGGATTATTTTATCGCAGACAGTTTGAAATTTATACTTGAAGTGAAGGGTAATCGAAGGGGGAAGTGTGCCTCAGATTTCACATCCTCAAATGTTTTTCATCGACGCTTTACATTTTTCGATCGTCTTTTGTCGCTGTTAAGAATTTCACATTTTCTGTTAGGCCTTTAAATGCTTCCAATACATTTTAATAGTCATGTTTCGAACTGTTTGGAGAAACTTGGAAATTCATTAGTAACTCGTTGTAAGTGAGCCGAAAGGAGGGAGGTTGGGGAGGGGAGAGAGAGACTGCTGGAGACGGTGGATGAGGCGAGGAGGTGCTGCTGCTCGTATATAGTGTAGGTCGCACTTGGCAAATTCTTTGGGTCATGTCACTGCCGAATTTATTGCAGGCCGTAACAGTTTTCAACTCTACTTAACGTGGTGTAAATTTTCAGCTGTCGTAAACTGAGCTCAAATATTTCCCGCATGCCTTTTGAGTTCTTTTTTTTTCAATTCCCCAACAGCCATTTTTTTCGAAGCTTGTCTAAGAAATGGGGAACGGCTTAAGTCGTTGATTCTGAAGTCTGTCGTCTTCCGCAAGGTTGCTGCTGTGTAAAACATCTGGGTGCTGTAGAACGTTTTCTGAGCGAACAAAACGAGTCTCTTTCTTTGAATGTGATAGCGATCTGGCGTCCGATGGCTGGCAGTTTCTCTAGAGAGCAATGTTGCGGAAATCCCATTTCGTATTTCAGGTCTATCACAAATTATTCACGGTATTTGTACTATGTGATGCCTATAAAAAATGGATTGAACGGCGTGCGACGTGTACAACCGATAAACTCTACGATTTGGAGTGGAGGTTTTACGAATGCCTACTGCAAAGCGTCACTGAGATGTTCGCATTTTTTGCCGTTATCTTAATCACGGCAGGCAGCGTAAAAAATGGCATTCATTTGAGGCGTATTTTGGAGGCAACGTGTGCCGGATATTTCGGTAAGTCAGGTCTGTTGTAGTCGCGATTACTTATGCATCGGAAGTGTGCCAAAAATTGGGGGAGTGAACCGCAATTCTTCTCACCTCTCACTTTCTCTCGTCTTGGTGCCAGTTAGAGGAAAAGATTTTAGATGGTGAAACTAAGGAAATGGCATTTCATTTTTATTGAGGCAGATTTGGTTGGTATCCTTTCATGTTCAGGGATTTCCGTCCTCTGTGTTTGGACCGTCATGAGACCAAATTTACCCACCTGCTCCATCTTATCAGCCGGGAACCCTGGGTGTGTCGGTGTCACGAAACCGAAGAAATCATGTTCGCCACACAGAACAGCGATGCGATGGTTGCGATTGCGACAGTGTTGGAAACGTGGACTATTTGGCATTTAAATTCCTATACGTTTGGTCTTGGATTTCCACGATCATTCCAGTTCTGCTGATATGCAACGATCAAAGTGCCGTAAGGATACGTGTTCGTTAAATTATGGGGAAAAGACAATTTTGGTGCGATTTTTCTTCCACAAATTGATCGAAATTAGAGGAAGGGAAGTGAAGTGGGAAGGGAAAGGATCCTAAAGCATTTTTTGCGATCAGTTGTTTTTTATAGTAAGCGAGAATTGAAGGTGATATTGGATGAGCTTAGAGATGTTTATTTGCAGGAAATGTTTTCGTGGTATTATCAATTATATGGCATTTACATGCAAGCATGTCTTATCGAATAATGCTTCGTGTATTTATTTTCGTATCACACATTCAAGTTCAAAGAGGTAAGTCAGCTTTGAAGTGTTCACTATTACGTGCAACCTTTGTTGGGATTAGTTTCAAGTCGATTGGTCGGTATTTTTGAAGTATACAACAACTTTACTGCAAATTTCTGTAAGCGGGCAGAGTTTTTCATATCGTGTCGTCGTTTGTCGTTATCTTTCTGTTACGTTGTTGAATCTCATACTTTGGACGTCTGAATTTGATGTCTCTTCGGAATTTCCAACGACGCTTAGACATAATAGACATGAACCTATTATGACGAAACTTGCACCACATCAGCAGTCTCTTTCGTTGACTTTCCGGAAGTTAGCTTGTTGCGTTATTTGCAGCAACGATCTTTACGGTTTCAATTTCGTATCGTTTATTTCTACCGATAAATCACTGTTCGTATATTTCTTGTTCGCTTATCTGATCTTAGGAGGTGTACGGTTAATGTCGCTGCGGGATCGCCTTGTACATCCCGCAGTGACACATGAGTTTTATGTGCATTTCACATTTCTTCCCAGTTGCTCTTCAACTCATACATTCAATTTGCACTTCAACAGATGCCCCAACTCATTAATTTTTTTACTTTCCCTATTGTTGAGTTATATTGAGATGTTCAGTAATTTCTCGAAGACTTTCATCCTCGAGCAACATATTAATTCAAAAAATGCTGAAATATGATGCATTTGAAGAAGTAAAATATCCATATATGGCAGTGTTGCTAATAGCAAATTCCTCCTCTTTTGTGGGATTATTCTTTTATCTTATCAAATTTTTCATTCGATTTTTGTTGCCTATAAATAATTTCCTTGTCGTCTAACCTATTTTTCCATAGGCGATTCCGGAGTTAGCATTTATGCTTTCTCTAGGTGGGCAGGGGTGAGAGGAATGATAAGTAGAAAATTCCAACAGTTTTGTGTGGAATTCAGGTATTTCTGGCCTCCATTCGGTCGTCTGATGTGTTTAATTAGTCCGAAGAGTAATTCCGGGGAGAAAGACGAAAGAATTTCGTAGTCTTACATATAATGGATGGATGGCCTTCAAATAACTCTGTCGAGGGTCAACACTGCGTTGAGTACATTTGCACTGCATTATCATTGAAGTGTTTGCAGTTATATTCCCGGGAAACTCATTCGTAAAGAACGCCCTCATCGTGCTGGTTGCAAGCAATGTTGCTTGGATCGTCGGGGATGTGATGAAGGCATGCCTCCTCGTTGATGATTGTTAAATATGATCGCTGTATTGTATCCTTCTGTTGTCGACGTATATCTGTGTTTCAATAAAGAGCTAAGTATGAATGGTGTGGATGCTGGGTAATTGGGCTTCCGAAAGATTTCCGTCCACTAATATTTCCCATTTTCTTTACGGTGCGTTATTCTGTTATGTTAGTGATGTGAGCGATCATAAAATTCCTTTCCCATAGCGTGGATTAATAAGTACTAGTATGAACTGCCCGACTGCTGGGAAAGGTTTGTGCTCAAAGGCGTGTTTTGAAGCGAATTTCGGTGAGGCTTTTCAGATTTTGAGACGTTTCTTTAACGCCTAGCCGTAAAATTCTCCGTTCTACGAATATTTAATTATGTGCAGCGTGTGTTGCTTTTTTGTAGAACTAAGGAAACAGAGATCGTCGAGTGGAGCATTTCCTATATGAATGCACTAATGACGAGATTGGCACATGGCAGTTGAGGACGTTCGGCGGTGCTGTACATGCATGGAGATGGGCGCATAGTTCGTCCAGGCTGTGGACATTATCTACATTGGTTATTGGAAAAGTCATAGCCAAATGTGCTTTGATTTACGCTAAAGTATATCTTGGGCACGGCTGTGCGTAACCTTTTGTCTGCACTATTCACTTCTGATTTCGATGCTGTATGAAGTTATCTGTAAAAGGTTGTACCTTTGATCGATTGTCTGCAGTGATCAGTCATATACGGAAGCGAACGTCCAGTTGACGGTATATACTGTGCTTTATATAGTCTTCGCGCCGTCAGTAAGCGCCGTCAGTAAAGTAACGCTCGTCCCATTTGAGCAAATGCTGTTAAAGCAATTGATGATATGTTAGGGCGCCTTGGGAGCGTGGGAATGATGTGGACCAGGAGCGGAAGGGGGCTTGCTGCGACGATACTCTGTAGATGTCGTCACATTCATGTAAGAACGCCACTCACAAGTTTTTCTCAGTTCATAGGAAACTCAAAAATCATTCAACGAAGAATTGCAATTTCTTGACCACAAATGGCATAACATTTCACGTCGCTAATGAAGTAAAATGTGCGCTTCGTCACGAACATGTTCGGGCTCCTTATATGGTGTCACACTCTTGAAGATATTAAATTATCGTATTGGTGTCAGCGCTTTGGAGTGAATAACGTATATTCTCCAGTAACAGAGCACTACCCTCCCTGACAGCAATAGCTGACAGTATGTCGTCATGATAGGACGCTTCTTCATGCAGTGAATTAGGTGCCCGGAGAAGAGAAGCTCACTCGTTACTTGAAATGCCTTCAACAGGTGACACAGCGAACGACCACACGTGTTGCTTGTGGAGGACAAGAGGAGTTTCCCACAAAGAGGGGTGATCGCTGTTCATATAGCCGGCATAGTGACCTGCAAAACTGTTGTAAGTGTTGGGTGCGGCGATAGCGCGCCACCCCGCGACTTCTGTTTGTGGTCAAACGGTGATCTTTTGCCCCTCGCAATATTTTGTATTTTTGCTATTTGGTCGACTCGTATATCGTTATGCAAATTCGGAGCCTATATAAGCCGGACCCCAGTCGTCTCAAATCAGTCTTTCTTTCGTTTTCTTCGAAGACTGGTGGTCTGCTGAGGCTTTTTTCTCATCCGCGCTGTTTCGGCTTAGGGCAGGGATACGACAGTAAGCATTTGTAGGAATGATTTAAGGCGCTTCGGAACGGTCGCGGACGAGAACGATTGAAATAGGGACGCGTTGTGCGGGGAAGAAATTTGTTAACAGGTGGCCAGTTGTCATCAAATGAGTTCTTGTGATTGCGGTCATGCTCGTTTTTATTAGCAAGTTGTTATGCTCATACGTGTGGTAGTCTTGATGTTCATCCCTCCGCTCCCCTCTCCTTCCATATGGATTATGACTTGCCGTCGGGGCCTTAGCCGAAGATGTCGTCAGACTGTTGTTCGACGGATAAACTCGTCGCCACCTTAAACAGTTCGCAGCCTTTCTTTTCCAAGTCACCATCGCTGTGATATGTGACCCCAGAGACAGAGGAGAAAAAATAGCAGAGACAGGGAGCGAGCTGAGATTTCATCGAGTGAAGTAGCAAGTTGCGGAGCGGGACTAGCAACATTCGTTAATGACATTATGTCCGGTTGTTTCTTTTGAGAGCAGCGATTCTTTTGGGTGGTCGCTTACATCACTGGTCGGCGTTTCGTTCATTTCCATGCTTGAGCGGTGGCAATATTCGGTTGTCTTTCAGCGTCGTTCGCTGTCTTGAGTTCATCGTTGCATCTCTTGTAGTTGAAGTGTTCATCGCCTCTAATTACTCTTGTGGTGTAGTGTCAGCACAAGGATTTATTAGGGGCGGCGCTACCTGAATGGGGACATGCATGCTCATGTTTCCCTTTCCTGTCTGAGCGGAGTCTTTAGTCGTCATAGGATGCGGCAGAGGGTGGATTCAAGCCAGGCTATTTGCCAAAGTTTTTTCGAATGAAAGCAGCGACTGTGGTTATTTATGCAATCAAGCTGCAGACGAGCGCCGAGAAAAATGCTTTTTTCACTTGTTTCGATGCATGCTTTATCTTGCGAACAAACATTACATTATTATTGTTTTTCGCATATTCCAGGTTGAAGTCTTATTGTACTAGTTGAAATTGCGCATTGTTATCTCTCCCTCATTCCCACCGGCGTCCCTTTTGCTTCTCCTTCTTTAACTCGGTTCTGTATGAAGGAAGGATATGCAACCTAGGTTTCAGGGATTGAGCCGCACTGATAGGTCAGTCAAGAGCTAAAAGGCGTTAAAGTTTTCGTGAGACCTTGCGGTTTGCCAACGGAGGAACGGCAAACACATTTTGATAGAAATACTGAAATTGAGGGGGAGCAGAGGTGGTTTTCATCTACAACACGTATGAAGCTTGCAAAGCGGTGGGTTCATTTTGATTGCAGGTTGAATAGAAATTTCGCTCCTTTTGGCTCATCCCTTGCATGATTGTTCCAGTTTTCTCTGTAACCCCGAGTTCGAGTACTGTCAGGGATGAAAATTTGTTTCAAGATGGTTGTACCACCGTGTTGACGAGTTTGGTGTGATGGCTGTTTAATGGAAGAAAGTCATGGAACATATGCATCCCGATTTCGGTGATGATTTTATCAGCAAACAAACAATTTTTTTTTTTTTCTGATGCGGTGAGGGATGTACGAATTCAGAAGCCGGATTAGGCGATCCCTTTGTTATGCCTCCATCTCATTGTGTTGCGCTGTCGTTCAGTTCAAGGATTCTCCCACTTGTTTGATTTGCAGGCCTCCTTGGCGACAGCAGTTCTGGATAATGGCGAAGTATTGTTTGAGTAAGCGTCTTCGCAATTTTTTAAAAATGTTTTTTTCTCTTGTTTAATGTCCCTGCAAATCACCTGGGAAAGAGAAAAGTCAACAAATCTGGACGATGCTGCGGGGTACTCCCAGAGTGCGTTCAGAGAGCCTTTGACTCCACTAAAACTTAACTCTTAAGAATCTCATCATGCGCAGCTTATTAGCTCGGTTTATTGATACATACCATATTGTTAAGTTGCCGCTAGACTTCATAGGGAGGCATTTTTCGTTCTTCTTATTAGAGAAAAGGAAGGTTTTAGGAAAGAAGAAGCCTCGAAAGAAGAGATCATTCGCATCCGTTGCCTCGCATAGAAGTTGAAGCAGCCTCTCTTTCGAAGTTTTCTAGACATTTCAGTTTTTTCATCATCACTGATGCCTTTTTCTCCCACCTAACCCCTTCTTTTCTTGATAATAGCGAATAGGGCGCAACATTCTTTAGAAATGGAGTCCTTTAAAGTGCCATAGCATCCGTGGCTACACCTACAAAAACATTCGAGGGGATTGGCTTTTCCCCAAATTCCAGGCTTGTAAACATTCAAAAATACCAGGCTCGTCTTTTGCCACCTTCTGCGATTTCCTCAATTACATGTTTAATTTTCTCGTTTTTGTGCTATTCGATCTATATTTTCAGAGAAGCCGAGTAAGCGAATTGCCTGTGCGAAGAGGTTCAAAATTGCAAAGAAAGTTCGCGAGCACAATAGAAAGTTGAAGAAACAGGCCAAAAAGAGTGGTAACATAATTATTTCTGGTTGTAGCTATGTGCTGTACTTTTAACAGAAGATGAGAGAGTGAAGAGCTTCACTCTGATACTGTGCTTTGCTGCAAGCTAAGTTTGAGATCCACTTTGTTGCTCATTTTTGAGGGAAAAACCCCACAAAGTTGTACGTTTTATAGATAGGGTACTTCGTTGTCATTCTGAATTCCCAAATTATTGGCATGTGACAGAGCACCAGTAAGTGTATACCGACTTGTTGCTGGGACATGAAACGCGGTAGTTTTACCCGTGAAAGGTTTGTTGATCGAGATGGTTGAAGGCATCTGTTGGATGAAGGTAGTGAGGTTTGGTACAGATTAAGATGTGTACCGTCCACATTTGTGAGCACAGTGTTCGCATTTATGTGGTTCTTGGGTTCTCATGTATTTCGAAGTACTCGCGGGAATATTCCTTCCTTATTCACTTCGCTTTTATCGTCGTCATTCATTATTTTATATCTACAGGTTCGGTAAATGTTCAAACTCGTTTTTGCTGACTGATAGAGCAGGGGAGAAATCATTGGTTCATGAGCAAATTGATTGACATAGTAAAGCGGTACCGTAGAACTTTAAGTGAGATTCTGTAGTTATAAAATAACGAAGATGTTGTAGTCCGCATGAATGTTGGGAAAACGAGGGCTTTTAAGAACACGGGAAGGTTCCAAACGACCGAACGCATAGAAATTGGTACAGACACGGGAAGAAGAGAAAAGAGGTGACACCTCATAAACAACCAAATTTTTGAGCCTAGTTATCTTCTAAGAGAATCGGTTACGTCTGTGCAAGAATCCGTTTCAGATGGACAAGGATTGCATGTCATATCTCTTCTCAAAATTAAGTAATGGTCAATGACCAGTACGTATTGGAGTATTTTTGGCCTATTACATTCATTGTCTTCTATCACTTTATATTTTTACAGCGCTATTTGATGCTATAAATAATTCTCCTTCAGTGAATGTGTCATTGAGAGATATGTCAGAAAGCTTCACTGAAGCAGCGCAGAATGGATTTATAGATTTTTGTATGAACTGCAGCGTTGAAAAAGCGAAGCGGCCGAGACAAGGCAATCAGCGTCCCCAATAAGTGCCCATTCAAAGAAGACCTCCTAATAGAGGGTGAGAAGGCTCGTGAAGCAGCAGAAATCAGAAAGCGTCAGCTGAAAGAGATGGCGAAAAAGAAGCACACTGAAAACGTTCAAGGAGCAAGAAAGCGCAAAGCGCAGCCGGTTCATGGTTTGGATGAATTCGCTGAAAATGCTCAGAAAAGGGTCGGTTGGTTGTTTCGTATCGTTTTGGATTCTTGAGACAATTTATATATGCAACTCATTGGGTGTATCGGTTATCCGGCATCATTTCTCATGTGACGTTTCAAAACCACCACGGAAAGTTGTTGATTCGGGATTTAATGGACATCGTTGTCAAACAAACGCTGTTGATATGAGATTTGCTTTGAAAAGTGCCGAACAGAGCGGGAAGGGATGTGAGTGAATTTGTTTCCTCTGAACAAAAGTGGGTTGCTTGAACAGTGAACAGTGAGTTGCTCTGAATATCAGTTATGAGACGGTAAGGAACGGCTCGTAGAGTCTGATGTAATGATATGAGACGGTCAACAACGGCTTGTGAGGTTGTTAAGTATGGATTTCCTCAGTGGTCGCTAAATGATCGTCATTCCGACGCTCTTGATCATAGCTGCTTGGACCTGATTAGTTCTTAACAGTTCCTGAAATTCCTTATCGTTTCTATCCAACTTCACTTTGGACTAGAGCTAGGATCGTAATTTGCACCACTCGCGAAAAAGCAGAAACTGTGCAAGCTTCAGTTGGATGCAACCGGAACTGTGCTCACCTTACAGTGTCGAACGGCAGGTTGATAAAAAGTAACGTAAATGACCGACACGTGCAATTACAAACATTAAGGCACAGGTAAAAAGGAGCAGCAACAGTGGTTTTGGGAAACGCCTAATGTTATATACGCGTTTAGAGCGAGGAGTTTTCCCAGAAGAGTGGAGTAGAAAGCACCGACAGGGAGGAGCGCGCACGTTTGGATGATAAAACGGTGAGGACATACGCGGGCGAAGTGCGCAAAACTATCGAAATGTCGGACATCGTTGTTGAGGTATGCTGCCACTGCTAGAGTGACCTCAAGGTCAGAGGAGCAGCACTTTTCGTACTTCTTGCATGAAAGGATGTTGTAGAAATGTACAATATTGTGACTCTCGTTCATGACCCTGCTCATGTGACATTGTTGTCTCTCGCGATTGTGCAGTCGATCCGCGGGATATTCGCGTAATGGTCAGTTGTGCTTCACAACGTAATTGTCGAAGTGGAATAGCTGTTATGGCTAGTGCCTTTATTCTAGAAGTGCATGAGAACTCCGTTTGGTAAACATGCTGTGAAAACGTGCAGGGTCGCGTTTTACAAATCTAATAGTGTATGCTTTTGCAACAGTATTGAGCCAGCAATTTGTGTCCACCGAAAAGACGAAGCATGAAAAGTTACTAACACTGTTTTGCGCGCACTCAGGTGCCCTTCCAGTTACAGTGGTGTCATATGTAAGGTCACGTAATGGTAGAAAGGGTTTATGCTTAAATGTCCGTACACGGGTGAAGTGCGCGGAGAAAGTGATATGAGATGTGTTTATGAGGGTGGCGGAGCTGGTCTAACAGGTGTTTGGGAGTCTTTGTTGTGGCAGTTTATATGAAGACTTGAGCACCTGTACCATCCGGTTGCTGTTTTTGTGTGCTCCTCAGCTGTAGCTTTGAGGCACTGAAGAGAATCCTGATCGAGTCACTGATACAGCGCTAAATTTTATGGGGAGAGGGGAGGATATGGGCGGAAAGGTGAGAAGGACGTCGAAGCTTCATTTCTTTTTCGTGGTAGCTATCATAAACGGCCACTAGCGCTTCATACTCACATGTGAACCTAACGAACGCCGCACCAGTTGCTTTAGCGGGCTTTCTCTTCCATCGTGAGATATAATGAAAATTTTGGCACAGAATTAAGGTGTTGGATGCCAGAGATCCTCTAGGCAGTCGATGCTCGGAAGTGGAGAAGTCGGTAATCGACGGAGGCAAGAGACTTGTGCTACTGCTCAATAAGATCGATTTGGTGCCAAAGGAGAACGTCAAAAGCTGGCTGGCTTATTTGCGCACACAGATGCCCACTATTGCTTTCAAAGCATCGACACAGGAGCAGAATCAGAAACTCGTAAGCAAATTTGCCTTATATACGTTTCCTGGAACACTTTGGTTTCGTCATGTATCCGTATGATGAAATTTGTATCATTGTATGGTGTGGTATGCTTCATTCATGTTTTATTTTAAGCGTTACCCTGGAATTCTCTACCCCTCTTTCCCCTCCTCCCCTACCCTTCTTTCGTGTTGACTTCTTCTTCTTTCATCGGAAATCATCTGCTGCATCATTATAGTTAATGCTGCGTATTCTGAAATATAGGCAATTTAGAGTCGACATCAGATTTGGAAAATGATAGGAATTATGCTCATATAAAAGCCGAGTTTCAAGCTGAGCGGTTAGCGAAGCTTGTGAATATGGGCAGAAAATAGACGCTTGTACGGGAAACTTACCAATCCTATGCCGAACTTGATGTATCTGAATAGAATAAATGTCATATGATATGTTACGATTTCTACTGTAGAATGGCCCACTGAGCCGATGCTAGGATGTGGTCTTTAGTCCAGATTTGTTCCTTGTATTGCGGTTTTTTTCACCTTGTTATTCCCGTTTGTGGAAGGTCTCGAAAATCGGATGGGCTTCCAGAAACGCAACAAAATCTGATGTTAAAGCTACGATTTCGCAACCTGTTACCTTAAAGGAAGTTAATTTCCGCGACAATTGCGAGCAGCTTTAGAGTAAGAATTTAAGTGTGACTATGATGACGTGATACTGAGCCAGAGTCAGAACCTTCATTGAAGTAGATACACAGTGAGAGTACTCACCTTTGCAAATTCAGGGACGTGCAGGAGGTGCGGCTTTTCACGATGGTGGGTCGAAGTGTATCGGCGCAGAACTCCTGATGAAGTTGTTGGCGAATTACTGTCGCAATAAGGGCATTAAGACGTCAATCAGAGTTGGCGTTGTTGGTTAGTTTTATGTGCCTGCTCTCGCTGATTAGTAAAATCAGTGGAGGATTGCCTTCGCATTTGATGCTCAATTCGTCCATTGGCTCTCATCTAACATCTGTAAGCGATCATTTCGCGCAAGTTTCCTCATTCTGCTTGCATTCACATCCCTTGCTATTCCATCACCTCCATGTGATTCAGCTGAGTTCATGTATTGTTCGTATGTAATGAAAGCTCGAGTGGCGCTTAATCATCGTACTCAGTAGATGGGGTATTGCACTTTATCACCCTATCCGAAGAACTGTTTGGCGCCGGGGTTTAAAATGTTGCTCTTCGAGAAAGGTTTATGTCATTTATTGAGGTGAATGTTTGGAAAATTTCCCTGTGCAAATACGTAATGAATGCTTGGAGAAGTTCCGCATGCGAAGTACCAAAAAAGACCAAGAAGCCTTCACGTGTGGAGGATTAGGATTTTTTTGCATTTCTTCGAGTTCCTTCTGGCATAAAGCATCGGTGGACGGTGGGCGGTTATTTTTTTCTTGCATTAATTTCTTTCTTCATCGAATGCGAAGTGCTCCTATGCGATCGAAGAGCGTGTAGCAGGTTCTTCCACTCTTCCCTCTCCCGTCCTCTTCTACTGGAACCTGGAAGCTTTGAAGAGTTCAGTGTTGTGGTGAAGAAGAATGTGCAGCTGGATGTGTATTTCTTTAATATTCCCTTATTAACAATAAAATATTTTTAGGCTATCCAAATGTGGGGAAAAGTAGTGTCATCAACAGCCTCAAGCGCAAGCGTGCGTGCAATATTGGCGCTTTGCCTGGAATAACGAAGTTGGTTTTCTTCGCGTTTGTTTTCCTAATATTGCTTTCGCGGTGGAGAAGAACCACGTTTATGGGTTTTGATAGTAACGACCAAGAATGGCTTTGCAACCTTGCCGTTTGTAAGATAAGTGCTGAAATATTTGTGGTGTACACCTTTAATGAGTCGTGTTTTGCAGTAATTTTCGAAATAGCCGCATTTAACTATGCTTTAAACGGCGTTATTGTTTACCCCCGATTTGTGACTCAATCGTTTTGGTGATACGCGTGCTTGGATCGTGTTTCCGCCATCTAAATCGTGGTTAGAGAAGATACGCGAATTGCTTGATCTTTTTTTTCATAATGGAAAGTTGGTTTGGCACACGTTAATTAGAAAAATTGTGCTAAATGTTTAGGGGTGTTGTGCGCAGATATATTCTGCTCAAGTTGCGTAATCTCTTAATTTCTTTTTGTGGTCAGAAATTAGCGCAAACAGTATCGGTATGAAAGAGCTGCTTCAGGTTACATCCGTTTCATTGCTGCGAAAATACGTCGTTAAATTGCAGTCGCAAGTTGCATTCATTTTGTCGAGGTATTTCAGCCTGGAACGTATACTGCTGCACAGCCGTTCTTTAATGGAGTAACACATATCAGAATGAACGGCATCAAATTCGGTGCTTTAACCTTTGCGATTTTTATCCGTTCCTTTTTTTTTTGTTGCATCCGTGGGGAATTTCATGCAAGCAGCCAGGGAGCTTGTCGACCATAAATGTGTATGCTGCCATCTATCTTATGATGTCTTCATATTCATTCCAAACTTCTCAACGGTTTTTAGCTCACTTGATTTGAACGCTGCAACGCATAATATGGATGCTATGTACCGGCAGTCAAGTTTTCATAGCAGAAAGGCTCTGTTATAATGAGTCAACTTTTCTCTCCTACATACAGGAGGTTAAGGCAAATCGGCAGAGTATATGAGAGCCTTCTTCCCCTTCCCAGAAGTATGCCATTCCGCATCTCTTATCGATTTAGTATTTCCCCTCTTGTGTTTTTTGAGAGCGAAATTGGCACTTCGTGTCTAAACAGGTCATTAGTTACAGGTGAAGCGTTTGGGCATAATTGTCCGACCACACTGCAGGATAGCTTCGATAAAATTGCACATTATAGCGATCATCCGCAATTCTAATTTTTTCTCATGAATGCAGTTTTTAGGCAGATTCAGGAAATTGAACTGGATAAGCATATCCGATTACTGGATTCGCCAGGTGTTGTACTTGCCGTCAAAAACAAGCTAGACGCTGTTGAAGTGGCGTTAAAAAACGCTATTCGTGTGGACAGCATCAGTGATCCAGTGGCACCTGTACAAGCAATCCTGAGACGATGTCATCCTGAAACAGTAAGCTTGCTTTGTTTGTTTCCTGCAGCACCAAGAAGTTTGCTGGTGTCAAGCCGAATTGGGCAGGTGAGTCATTTACTTTTTTCTGCTGTTTGGACGGGTATTCTTGTCACAACCACCTTCAGGATTTGACACTGAACTGAATTAGTTCTTTTCTGTATGAAGATATTGTGAACTTTGTTTTCAGCTGATGATGCATTATATGGTGCCGGAGTTCCGTTCATGCGATGAATTTTTGGCGCTTGTTGCAAGGAAATTGGGAAGGTTGAAAAAAGGAGCTCGTCCTGATTTAGGCGCAGCTGCGAGACGTGTTAGTTTCATGTATCAGATCGATTTTTGTTTATATTTCTTCACAGATTTTTTAGGAATTGATCATGCAGTCGCTTTCATCGGAGATAATGGTTAAGTTGGGAAAAATGATCATTTCTGATAATATTTTAGTAAACTTTTTCCTATCGTCTCGTGTGTACTTTTCGTTATTGGCATTTTCCTTGTCGTGCGTAAGGAATTTGTTCTAAGAAATATTTAGTTTCTATACAGGGAGGGAAGGAGACATTGGACCTCTCATCGAAGTCGAAGGCATATAGAGTATCTTGATTTCGATTTACGTTCACTTCGTCGCATGTGTTGCAGGATTTGCGATATGAGTTCACAGTTGTAGCGAGTAGTCATTAAGGAGGGTTTCAGCATCGCCAATTTAGGCTGAATTGATTTAGTAGTTTTGGATGGGACTTTAAAGTATAAATGAGAACATCTGTCATTAGTAAATTTTCATTTGTTGCGTTTAGAATTTTTCAGCCTAGCTTGTCCCTAATGGGATGTTATATTTAAGATTTTGTGTGATTTAGAGATAACTTTATTTCCATTTAAGGTTCTCTCGTTTTATTGGCGGTGGAGGGGAGGAAGTGTCTTTGAGTCGTTACCACAACATTTGTTAGGTCTTTTTGTGGGAATTTTTCAATTGATATGCCATCCTGCATTAGTTCATTAGTTCGAAGTGCGTGCCACCAGCGTTATGGTTTTTTTCGTTTTTGAATTGGAAGAAAGCTTTTGAAATGGAAAACGTTTTGTTTCATTCAAAGGCCGGATACAGCGATGGTTGTATCAGATGGCAGTTAAGGTGTTGAACGATTGGAACAGCGGTTCGCTTCGTTATTATACGGAACCGCCGGAGATGAGGGATACCTCCGACACGAGTGCGGGCAATGAGCAGTTCTGCGTATCGCAGCTATTGAGTACTTTTTCCAAAGAGTTCGACCTTGATACGCTTAACGATGAGCTGAGACTCGTTGTTGAAGGTTGGCACATTTCGGCGTGTTGAAGATTAGGCAGAAAGATCATCATCGAGATGCACCACATTGTTCAGCCCATATTTATTTGCGAATATATCTTCAAAATTATTCCGATGATTTTTCAAATTGAACCAAGTCTTTCCTCACCTATTTTCTTTGTTTTTTTGATTGTCGTTTGTTTTAGGTTTAATTTTTTTCTTATGGTGCTTCTCTCTCTTTTAATTGTTTAGTAATATGTATAAGTTGAGTTCTTTATGCTTAATGGAAAATTGACGTCCCAAATGCAGCTTTCGGAGCTGATGGCGAGACGTATAGACGAGATTGAAATCCATTGGAAAATTCCAGTCTCTTCTATAATGATCGTGGTGTTTCCATTGAGTTTCTTACAGACAACGATTTCCTTCGCTTCTGGAACAGGGTAGAATAATCCTAGAATAAGTGCGGTTCAGCGGGCGGTTTGGATATTGCAGATTAAATGTTTTTGGTGAATTTGTTGGTTCTCATCTCTTGACAGCAAATGTGGTGAGGCGATTGATTCTACAGGTTTACCTTCGAGCAGCGCAGTGGACGTTGATCTGCTCTACAGGCGAAATGTTCCGCTAGGAAACGTAGATGAGGGCACCATGGAGCTTGTTGATGAAACAACTTCGCAAGGACAAACCGTTGTTATGGACACCCCAAAGGTAGCTGATGTTTTTTGTGTAACGTTGTGTTTATTTCCGAATTCTAGTCATGATAGGTTGTTGTAACTGTCGCAGACGCGAACTGTTGTTAAGATCGTATTAAACCCCACCATCGAGTAATCAGCATGATGGTAATCCACGTTTTGGTAGAAGTTTATGATATCCATTTAAAGCTTGGCAACGATAGTTCATACTCACTGATCGAAATAAAGAAGGTTAGCGAATAGAAGTTCCATATTCACTTTTTTCGTGAATGTTGTCATATTGCCGTGTGGCTATTGTCGGCCCATTTACACTTGTGTAGGATTATAAATGTAAATAGAAATAAGTAAATAAATAAACAAATTGCTTACAGCATAACGAAGCGGCACTGTCAAATGAGAAAGTGGGACAAGCGCTTCCTGAGTCATTGAAGATTAGTGGCAACGTCCAATTGAATCGCTATATTAAGAAGGTTATGAAGCGACGAAAGAGGGAAAACAGGAAGATCGGTGAGTCTGTCTACTAATTAGCCTCTTGTTCATCTAAGTTGAAGGGGAGGCTTTGAAGAAAACAGGGGAGAAACTGAAGAGCGGAATGACGTCGGATCATTTTTATTTTTCCGGAATAATGTTGTGGTACTACTTCTGAGTATTGGCCTCGACGCTGCGGTTTATAATTTTTGTTGGTCTTCGAACTTCTCAGGGAAGGAAAGCCCATTTTTTAGGACAATAGGATTAGCGGTCATCGGCACCGTCAGGTACTACAATAGTTAACTGATAACACTGTCAAAGCAAAGGTTCCAAACGATTCATGGCCTCAATTTAGGTCCATCCTTCTATAAATTTCTTTCGAACTCCTGAGTCAGAGGTCGTATTTGTTTTCGCAGCAATTCCTTCCGTTCTTTCGCGTTCATATATAAATATCGACGAGCAATGTTAAACCAGGGACGTCTTCTGACGCAAAGAACTGTCACATTGTGCCTACTCTAGTTTTTTCTTCATCCGTCTCTTTCACCGTTTCCTCCGTTAGTTTAATAGCCTAACATCATCGAAGTTGTCGTTATCGTTCGTGACTCCCGAATTGAGGATTTCGCCCAGTTTCTTCATGAAACCGCAGGTGAGCACTCAAAAGACGAACCCTTCACGCTGACCTTCCCTGAAGTCTCTGGACCGCGCCTGGTGTTGAAATAGAATCCAGAAAAGATGCAAGTTTTCACTCATTTCAAACGTTATGGGATGGGGCGTCCTTGCCAGTGGGAACTGTTGCTGTCACAGTGTTGATTTTATCTTGCTTGTATACTAACGATTCCTTCACCTCACTGATAATATTGGTGGGCTGTAGCATATTCGTGGTATCAGTTTTACCGGAAAACGTATCTTCATTACTCAGCTCAACACCATTTGCGAAAGTCTTACTCACTGTCATGTTCGTTTGCCCAGCAACGTACTCTTCCCCTCCGCATCAAGATATATAATAAACGTACTCTTTCCGCCTCTTCCGCAAGATATATAACCATTCGTATTTTAATTATCATTATGTGTGTGGGTTGGAAAAGTCTTATAATGCCGAATGCGGTCGGTTTTTACCTTTTTAGACGATGTTTCGTAGCTTCCGAGCGGAAAAATTAGCACAGGAACTCCGCATCTGAGGGGGATTTTTGATAACACTTCCACACATGCTGGTCTGATGGCTCGCTAGCTGCTTATTAAACTTAGGGGACTCTGTAGTCCTTCAAACCAAGCTGCGGGATCGGAACTCATCATAGTAGTTGAGCGTTCAAATCCGGGGGTCCCCGAAAAAATTTTGTCAGGAGGCTGTCGTACTTGTGTCGGTGTCCCGTAAACGCATTTTATTGTAAGATTTCGTCACACTTATAAGTGCTATGTTAAACGCGCTCATAAGTGAGAACTAAACGAGTATGAAAAAAAACGTGAGAAATACGAACTTTCTCTAAGGAAAACCTTTTTGATGAGCACAAACTTCTTTTTGCTCGTAAAAAACCTCAGGTTCGGGATTTCTGGATGAATTCTGTGAACTCAGAGGTGAGTCTATTTATCCACACTGAAAGCTCTTATGACTCGTATCACACAATTTTTGAGCAACGTCGGATTGCTCTAGTTGTCGACGGTTTGGGTGTCTCAGCAGTGCACTGAAATATTCCAGCACTTCAAGTCAGATGCAACTGTTAAACGCTGTTTTATTATTATCTAATTTCGTTGGTTGTTCTTAGCAATGCGGATCAATGAATTTAAAACGGACGATTTGCAGCTCGAAGCGCTGATGCGTTGGCGGATTCGATGGATATGGCGGTGATCGATGATACTCACGACGACATTGATTTCAAACAAATCGAGATGTCTTGAATGATTATTTTTGTTGTTAAAAGGATGAAGTTTTCCACCAAAATTGTTTGAGTCCGTTTTCATGTGAAAATATTTCTGCAGCAGTAGTCGCGTATTGTTATGTTTCATTATGTCGTTGTTTTATCTATGAGGCCTCTTTCTTTTGCATTATTATTGAAGCATTCAATCTTCGATCGCTAATGAAGGCTTTTTTTGCTGCAAGGAATGCATTTTATGCCGGGTGCAGTACTCTGTCTCCACGGTTTGATATTTGTTGATGTGATTCGGTAATTGAGCCAGCAGTGGCCGATCGGTTAATTGTATTGTTAGTTTGTGTGATTGTTGAGATGGTCTGTTATTGTTGGAGAGGAAAGTTTCGGGGTATGAAGTGCCGAATGTTGTTGGCTGATTGAGAGTTGTTGGATTAGTTTCAGCACCGCATTTAGGAATCGTCCACAGGGAGTTTTACGTTGACATTTCTTCGGCACGCTTTAGAACTACCACACTAATGAATATCGACGCAGCAACAGAAATGTTGCTACGATGTCATTTAGGAGCATAGAA